>CALZFC010000001.1:3557500-4157500 GCA_945643635.1 Allodiplogaster sudhausi | reverse complement strand
TCACACAACACGATTGTGAAAAACTTAAGAAATTTACAGTTCGACGCACCAAAATTCTCTCAAACCGGAAGGGGGTTAAGAATAAAGCTTTCATCTAGCGCCTGTACTTGGAGTTAATTTACCGTATTTTCTCTGTTAGTACCCCCTTTATTAGAATTTATTAGACTTCGTCTAATATTTCCTCCATGATTTTTCAATTTCATTGAAAAATATTGCCCCTCCTTTTAGCAACCCCATCTCCCTCTAATCGCCCACTCCCTAATAGATTGTCTCTCACTGAAGAATAACTGATAAGGAACGCAGTTGAACTACGATTCCTTTTCTTAGAATAATTGTTTTAAATATAACTTTTAGTGTATTACATTGAAAATAGTATCCCTCTCTCTTATAAATACTCTCCCCCATCTCTACCTCCCATCGGTATTGAAAAATAATACTAATAGAGAACATACTGTAACTATAAAAAATAAAGACTTCAAGTAGTTTTTTTTACCTAACTCGAAACAGGTTGAATTGGATAACTACTTATTCTCAGGTAAAAATATACTTGCAGCAATCTCAATTTTATTGACTTTTTAATCTAATTTTATAATTTAGGTCCTTTCGAATCTGTGAGTTTCGTATTGTAGTCATGCTGATGAGTGAAAAGAATGATTAACAGTATTGTTTTGCAACTCTTCAACACATTATCTGGTCGATATTAAGAAAAGATGTTTCCCCGTGGTTCACATTCGATAAATACCCTGAAACTTCATATACTGCACGGTTCTCATCCGGGCCAAACCCAAAATGACATTTTCCCGCTCGGTTCTCATCCGGGCCAAACCCAAAATGACATTTTCCCGCTCGGTTCTCATCCGGGACAGACCCAAAATGACATTTTCCAGCTCGGTTCTGATCCGGGACAGACCCAAAAATAATATTTCTCGCTCGGTTCTCATCCGGCACATTCGTTTTACGCTCGGTTCTCAAATGACCGACCAATGTTCTCATACGTAAGGTTCTCATCGGCCGGTTCTCAAGCGATGTAGCGCCGTATTTCACTCACCTTTCTTCCTGTTTAAGGAGGATATCCCGGCGGAGGCTTTGGAGGAGGTGGATTTCCGGGTGGCGGCGGAGGATGGGGGAGATAAGCGATTCGCTGGAGTAATTATTGTCGCTAATTTTTCTCTTTCAAATCGCACGTGCATATGTGATATGAACCATTTGAATCGCATTCCAATACAAGCATATCATGCATTTGTGTAATTAACAAAACGTCGATGAATTTTTAAAGAAGTTACGAAAAATAGGAATATGACATGAGTGTGAAAGATGTCCAAGATCCTATGGTTCCAAGCAGAACCCGCAGGTTCGCATGCTCCAGGCTCTCCTTATCGTGTCGTTGGCGACTGTTTTGAAGTAGCCTTTAACGTTCACACCTCAAATTATCACGTTTTTTCGCAAGACTTTACTTCCTCAGGCAAGAACATAAATACTTGACCTGATTTCGTAGAAAGGGAAAGAGAAAGAGATAGAGACAGAGAACGTCAATGGTGAACTTTTTGTACGATGGGGGAGAAAATTGGTAAGATGCATTTCAAGCTATCATTCTTCGAAATTGAGAATGAGAGAAAATGCGACAGATTCCTTTCGAGTGAATCTTGAATTCCACGGATTGCACGGATGCGACGAGGAAGAAGAAAACGAAGACGAGCAGCAGAATGCGCATTCTTTTTTTTAATTATTTCGATCTACCGAATGGCGAGCAAGTAAAGAGGCGGCTTTATAAAAGCTTACGGCGGCAGTCCGTCAACATCAAACTTTGAACCGGAAGTGAGGGGCCATCTCGGAAGAGGAGGTGCAAGTGGAACGGAGAGCCTTTTGTGCTCTCTTCTCTCGCATTCGCATGATTCTCCTCATGGTCACCACAGATGGAGAATGGGAGAACGCGTGACGAATTCGGCACGAGAGCAACCTTTCAAATCAATTCGCAGCAAAAATTTCAATTCGCTTCCAACGTTTGAACTGTTACCCAATTTGCCCCTTTGCACATTGTACATACATACATATGTACATACATAGCAAGTGAACAGTGATACATGTTATTTTTCGCGGCCTTGCAGTCCGGAGACGACTGACTACCTTCTTGGTCTACTCCCATGTACCGATTCGTTCCCTCACCCCTCCTTTCTCTTCTCCAAGCTTCTTCTCGTTCTCTCTCTGAATTGTCCTTCATTTTGTTGACATAAATCTTGACGCTGTCCTACCAGTCTACTCAACCGTATCTAAACGCTTTCTCGAGAATTCCCTCCATTTTTCTTTGTCCTTGTTCCAGGAATCATGCATGTTTACGTGGCACGCGACAAATATTTATGCGTATGTACTACTGTCTTTGCTTTTTGATTCTCATGCTTGCGTGGTTCTCTGCGAAAATTATGCATTAGAGAATCATAAATCTTATGCTATCTTGGCGATTGCAGTGATAAATAACAAGAATTAATATTTGGCTAGCAATTCGACCTTCACGTGGACTTTCAATGAGTGGCACATGAGCCAGTTTATAAGTGCAAGAACTTGACAATATTGGGACGTTTGTGTAATGTGTACCTCAGTTAACACGTTCAAGTTCGTCTCGTCCCGTTTATCTTTAATCTTTAAATATTTTTTTTTAATATCAAGTGCCGTCTTATCTCATATGAGGCACGGGACATGTTCAACCGTTCGCGGCAACACCGTGCTTGATCTGTCAACTTCTTTACAATCCAATGAGATATAGAGCAACTCCTGACATTGTTGACTTATTGCATATCCAGCTTGACTCCTCTTTTCGATTAGTCGAATCAATGTATTAGTTCGCCTAAACGGCGAAGGAATTCCTGAGCACATTCATGGTCTTCTCTCAAAGAGATTCAAGTCATGGCAACAATCTCTTATTTTTAAAGACCACTGAATATTTAGCGAATTATGCACATATAAATAAGCTTTATAACTCTCGTGTAAATACGTATGCTAGAAGTGCAGAGTAGAATATTGTTGACACTAAGAATCTTAATGTTTTCTATCGCCAAGTCCAAACTCGATTGAAATTTTTGCAAAATTAGCACCCCAGATGAAAGCAAAAGACACCCCAGATTGAAATAAACTGTATTTTGTAGCGGAATTCGAGTTGTATTGGTAAGGAAATTTTGATAAACGAAAATGAAAAAAAAATTCCCCCACGACAGGCCGTGCTTAAAGGTTACAGACGTGCTGTCTTATTATGCGTACATTTTGCATGCGTACGCTGTTACAGTAATTCGAAACAGATGTGTTTGAAAACGTGCGATATTACGTACAAAATGAGATGATCTTTGAAATAAAATTTCTCAAGGCCTCGGGAAGAATATGAGTAAGAAGTTGAGAGATATGTAAAGGAGAGACAGACAGACAGAGGGAGAGGGAATGTGTGAAGAAGAGAGAGAGAGAGAGAGAGAGAGAGAGAGAGAAGGAAGGAGGTAAGATTGAGTGCGAGGGGGCGGAGAGAAACAACATGAATCCACTGCCTAACATCCTTGTTCCAAGATATTGCGATCTCTCAGCGCTCTGTTAGTCTTTCGACATTTCCTTTCGACATCATCTTCATTGTTTGTAGATTGCTTCTTTTTTATCTCTAAAAAACATGACTAAACATCTGTTTACCACATTCAAATTGCAATGAAGCGAACGAAGTGTGTATGTAGGCCGCCTAGAGCATATTTTTTCGCTATTCAAACATCAGGTACATATTATTTCCAAGAGAACAATGAACTTCAGAGCTCATAGAGGCCAAGACAGTGAAATTCACCTCGTTCCCTCCTCCCAGACTTGCCTCCTCTCCTTCCATCTTCTCCCTCATAACACATGCTTATAAACTGAGATAAGAAAAGAAAATACAAAAAAACATTATCACATGAAACAAATCTTCACAGCAGTCTTCCTGCTCTTCGTTTCAAAGGCCGCCCTATCACTGCCGATCTCACTGAATGCAACATCTGGTAAGGATCTTGTCCCTAATTCTCTATCTCTCTTCTCTTTCTATTTCTCTCTCTTTTCCTTCTCTCTCTCTCTCTCGTTTCTCTTTCTTTTTCTTTCTCTCTATCTCTCTCTCTCTTTCTTTCTGTTTCACGCACACTATCTCGCTTACGTTATAAAAATTTTAACAGAACTTCCATCTCATAATTATTGAATTCTCTCTCTAAATTGCCTTCTCTTTTTTACTGCGTGATCAAGGTTGAGCGCGGTAATTCAAACAACATTTTCGGCTTCTTTAAGGAACTGTTACCGGCAGCGGCGGCGATGTGGCTTACTTGCTGTGCATTCTGCATCGCTTTCGGTGTCAGGCGCCAGACGTCGGCCGCCTGGAGATTACCAGAATTCTGAAGAGGCTGTCGATCTCGAGCAAGGCACGCTCCAAGTGTGGACTGGATTGCTTCTTGATTCGCAGGCGGCATTAGCTTTGCGTTTCCCTTCAAGAGTATATGTCCAGGGACCTTAAAAACTGTCGTAATCCTCAAGAAAAGAACTCTGCAGGACCAGAAACGCAGACTGTAAAGTACGGCAGATTTTAAGCTCCATGGAAAGTCTCTTTAACTCCTCAATATTCTCTTTATTCGTAGCACACGCGTACATTCCGTGAATGATGGTTGCTGTACATATCTTGCTTGGTGTTAATTGTTTGTTTCCACGTAAGCCCGCTCGCTGGCTTACGCAAGCTTCCTGATCAGCTCAGTCTGCCTAGATGGACTAATTCGTGAGCGGTCGCTCTTTTCGCCATATTGAATTGTTGCCGTTACTGATGAAGGCGTATCGTTACGTAAGCTTCTAAATCCCATTCAAACGCACACGACAGACAAGTACGAAGCCAGCAAGCTGCATACATACATATGTGCATATATTGCATTTGGAAAAGATGAAAAGATGAGAGTGAAAAGAGATCACCGCAGGAAGTTGAGAGCGATTACAAGGGAGAAGGGTTCGTACAGCGGAGTAATCACTAAAAACATGTCTGTAAATGAGGGCATCCACAATAATATTAAACTGGGTTAGCGAACAGCGAATTTCTGCAAGGAAGTATTGAATGGTCCTGGATGGGAGAGATTTCGAAGATCCTCCACTTGCCGCAATCTAACGAAGTGGCCGTAGATATTGATTGGTCTTCTAATCCCGGAGAGCCCACCGTTTCTCCAGAAGCAGCGTCGAAGATGAGCGAGTTGGACGATTTGGTGGCTGGGGCCGAACAAGGGTCATTCGGAATAGGAGCTAATTGGAGAGCAGCGTCACTTGCCACTAGGCCACCACGAGTACTCCAGAATTTTGGATAATTATATACGAAAAAAATGGGCACATTTGAAGTCAGTCTATTATAACAAACACGCCTTTGGCTTAATCCTCGAGGATTCAAATTCGGCTCTCGTAAGAATACCGTGGCGCATGCCTATTTCGTTGAACTTCTTGAAGTCAGCAAATGAGCACAATTTGGATACATCATCTTTTTGATACATTTGTTTCTTCAACATACGAACACTTGTTACTATTGTAGTAAATGCAATCTTAGAAGCTAGCAATTTGCAAAAAAAAATTGAAGTAGTAGTCCCATTTTACGAAGTGTCTCCTGCGCTTGTGATAAGGCGCTAGATTACTATTTGTGCGAGCATGTTTATCAGTGAACTATTATTTCTAAGACTTTTCCAAAAAAATATAGAGCGATAATGCAGTACATAACACCTAAAGAGAACGCTTATGATTGGTTAGGGAACGTGAAGGTATACGGTAGAACTCTCGCTCTCTCTCTCTCTCTCTCTTTCTCAATATATCCATATCTCTCTCTATCTCCCCCATCTCTATCTTTCTCGCGCTCTTACAACGGAGAGATGTCCCTCCATGATGTATTAAAGGAAATATCCGACGAAAAAATAACTTCTTCTTTTATATTCCCTTATGATCAAGTTTGGCCAAAAAGATCGATTAGAGTTAGTCCCGCTTTATGAAAGTCAGTATTTAGCCAGAAATTTGCATTTGTTTTTTGGAATACGGTAGAAAACGTCTCTGTCGATGCACCCGGTGTATGCTCAAATCCAAGCAAGGAGTGCCAACGGGTGGGAAGAAGAGGCTGTCTCTTCCCGTCCTGCCCATTTAGCACACATTTTCACCAAGGGAAAGAGATACAGACGTTAGAGAAAAGCGAGACAATGAAAGAACTTGAGAGAGGTTAGATACACAAACGTTTCAAATTTGAAATTTTTTTAGCGGGCCCTAAATCACCGCTCTTGCAGTTGAGAGCTTTGCTCTTTTTGAAATTTGCTTTTGTCAGATACGGTTTTTCTTTCATCGGATACTTCCTTTAAATGGTTGACCATCCTGGCAATGGGTTTCTCTCGAGAATGTTACCCATATATTTTCTTTCAGCGTTGCCACGATTGAACGTGATAATTTTATCGTTTATTATAAAGTTGTAGTTTTTATCTCAAGTGCGGCGAAAATTTCTAATAAAGTAACATTCCACGAAGTATCAGAAAATCTAAAGTATACGCATACATACATACATATATACTAAGTATCTTCAATGCATAAGTAACTCCATTATACTGTAAATTTAAAATTAGATGGTGGATATACAAATATACAAAGGAATGCATTGTTTTCGCAGAGAACCACTCAAGCGTGAGATGACGAATAGCAAAGATTGTAGTCGTCATACATATTGTAGTCGCTTAACAACCAGGGGTGCAGGAACTTTCGGAACTTTCGGAAAGTTCCAAAATGTCCGATCAAATTTGTGCGTTTCTCGATAACCGCATGTCGATTTGGTTTGCATATTTGGATTCACGCACTCGGGTTACATTTTAATGCTCAATTATGGTGTAACCCGAATGCCTGAATCCAAATATGCAAACCAAATCGACGTGCGGTTATCGAGAAACGCACAAATTTGATCGGACATTTTGGAACTTTCCGAAAGTTCCGAAAGTTCCTGCACCCCTGGTTGTTGAGCGGTACTGTATGTATATGACTAAAAATACTTAACGTCTGCCACGCGAACATGAATGATTCTAGAACCAACTTGCAATGTACATACATACATATGTATTCTATTGCATAATAAATAAAATCGCTCTTGTGCATGCAAAAAACATGAGATGAAAAATAACTTTAAAAAACAAGACAAAAAAAGGTGGCAATTTTTTTTTTTAGAAAATGTGTTGATACAGCTGTAATCTTTGTCCTCGCCACGAAGGCACGATTACAAGGTTTTTCTTTCTTTTTCTTTCTCTGTCTCTCACACAAGCGCCAGATATCATATGGCGAGACGCTCTCGCCAGCAACCTCTATTCTGTATCTCTCACGAGTCCGACAGGACTCTTTTATCACTCTCGCCGAACTCTCTTCCTGTACTCTCACTGGCCGTACTCCCTTCCTTATCCATCTTCCTTATCCTCACTCCTCGATTCGACACCAGCGGAACCTGCAAGGAGTGGGCAGAGGGAACGACGACCAGCCGCAGAGATCCAAGAGTCTTGAGATGAAGTAGGAACATGATGCAGGAACAACAGGAGAAGAACACGTAGTATGTATAACACTTTATTCACGGGTAGAATGGGTTTATATAGAGATGGAAGATGTGGTCCTCTGCGGACCTGGGATGTACTCCGGAAAGGAATAGTGCAGATATTATGACTATTATAATTCCTACTTTCCCTTGTACATATCCCCAAGTCACGTTTTCTATTTATGTATGCTGGGAAAAAACTATACTGTGCGAGCGTCTGGCTGCGGTAACTTCTACTTTTGAATAAGCGAATTAATTTCTCAATTTTTTTTAGAAGTCTGCGCTGGAGGAAAAAAAACTTTAACAAGAAAACACATACCCATTCATTCTCAATGAACTGAAAACAAGGATATCCTCAAAAACGAATAACAAGTGTCACTTTATCTTTTCCCAATTTTTCCAATTCCTATTTTCTGCGTGTGTTTTTTTTTGTTCCTATCTTTCGAATAGTTCAATATTTTCAAGATGTTTTTTTTTGAGTGCGAAAACATTTTTATCGCTGTGATGGATACCGCGACGATGACTCTCAAACAGGAACTCATGCAAATTTGTCGAGAATCATCAAAAGTGTTTTTTTTAATTTAAGAATTGTTCATATTCGTGCAGATGACGGTTTACCTTAAAAGTCAATTGAACTACAATTACGATATGACGACGTCTGGAAGGACAGAAACGTAATAAATCGAACTTGTGATATTGATTGAGACAAACGCGGTGTGAGCGTGTTCACCGAAATTGTGATGTGAATATTAATCCCTTATGCTCAAATGCCAAAATAGTCAAATATTTGCACATTGTAATTTATTCGTATTGCAAAGGAAGTGTGATGCATAAGCAGTGTGCCCAGCGTTTTATCCCCAGTAGTTCGACGTCCTCAGCTATCTAAACAATCTCGAGATTTAGGCCAGGAAAGACGTGAATGAAGGAAGGATACTCCTACTTAAGCGGAAATAGAGTCAGGAAATGCCAGCACAACACCACACAATGCGACTCGTACTCTTCTGTCTAGCATTCGTTTGGCTGGGGGCTTCCGCGCTCACACCAAAGGACCCGCCCTACGGACAGCTTTCCGTGAAGGGCACGCAGCTGGTGGGCGCCAACGGCCAACCCGTACAGCTCGTCGGAATGTCGCTGTTGCTCAACCGCTGGCTGGCGGGAGGAAACCAGGAACTCAACCGCTTTCTAGTCGGGAGGAATGCACCACTGACTAGAGAATACCTAGAACAACCAACAATGACTCATGCCTACGTGGCATAATGAACAAGGAAATGACACTAGGAATAATATAAAAACAACCACTAAACAACATGTTGCACTACACAATGGAATGAGTGTGGGCGCATGGGTGACATATGTGTAATTTGATGAATTTTACTCTCTTATGACGTCTACATCTCCGAAGTCGTTCCTTCACTTTGATTTCCAAACTTGGTCGTTGCTCAATTCGTAGTTCTCTCACACGGCGAATTCTCTTTACTCAAGTGTTATACACTTGTTGACGCACGATAAAGAAATATAAGATATTGATTTACGTTACCTAAAATTTGAAATTCCTCATTAATACATATATACAACATAATAAAGGAGCATAATCTACTTGCGACAGCACTGCTGACCGCATGGGATGTAGTTGGAAGGGCATATGCACGGGTCCTGCGTCTGGCAAGGCACGACGAACTGAGCGGCCTGCTGACACGTCTGCTCACAGGTCGTCTGGCAGATTGGGACGCACTGCAGCATGGGCTGCGACTGAAAAGAGAGAGAAAACGAGAGAGAAAGAAAGAGAAAGGGCTAATTAGCTGTGCAATCCGAACCTGCTGGCAAGTCTGCATGGCAGACGGGCACGCATTGCGCCTGGAAAACGAGCACGGATTACTGCGTCGTAGGGATTATAAGGCGCGGGAGATAAAGACAGAGAGAGAGAGAGAGAGAGATAGAGAGCAGAGAGAAGGGGCGGTAGAATGAGACTGAAAACACGGATCCTTATAAAAGATGCTATTGATCGAAAAACAACCAGGAATAATGTCGTTTGAATTAGCGCCAAAAACCTGAATTGCGATACAATTGGGAGTGCACGACGGCTGGCACTGCTGTGGACAGGGAGTCGGTGGCGGCAGCTGCTGGATGCAGAGGGGGACGCACATGGTCTAAGAGGAGGGGTGCTAGGAGGTCAAGAAGGGGGCAAACAATGGGCTTCCATTCGGCTCAGAAGGCCATCGAGCTAATGAGCATATAGCTACTTTTACTGGCATTGATATTTATTGATTGAAACGGTTGATATATTGATTGATACCTGGCAAGTCTGCTGACACTGCTGCGTCTGGCATTGCAACTGCTGCTGGCAGCCGTTCTGGCTCTGCTGGCACTGGATCAGCGGCTGTTGCTGTAGCCGGGGCTGCTGAACCTTTCAAACAACATTCTTTATACCATGAGTTTGCTGATTCGTCAGACATTCCTTTTATCTACTTTTACAGAGCAGTTCTTTTTTTTCTCTCTCTCTCTCTTCTCACTTATACCACCCTTCTCTTTCTCACTTTCTGCTCACTTTTGTTTCTCTCTTCCTCTTGCTCCCTCTCTCCTCCTAACCTTAACACAGAGTTGCATGCATTTCTGTTGCTGGCATTGCTCCTGGCATTGTTGGAAGGGGCACTGCTGGGTGCACTGCTGCTGGCACTGCTGGCAATGTATCGTATTCTGAGAGGAACGATACATAGAGAGTAAGAAGAGAGAAATTGAGAGTTATATAGTTAACAAAAGTAAGACAACGAAGCTAAATTAGAGTTAGGCATAACCTAATATAACGTCGTTTCTTTTTCATTTTACACATTTCGTTTCGTCTACGAATATTTTAATATTTCGTTTCATCATAACCTTTTTGATAAATAGATTTTATGATATAAAAGATGCAAGATATACAGAGGTAATAGTATACGAACCACCGTCGGTCTTTGCGCCGTCGAAGGGGTCTGCGCGTACTGCTGTTGGCAGATCGGTGCGCAGAGCTGAAAAGAAACAGTCAGAAGATTCGAACCACGGACTTGTGCTTCGAATGGGCATAGACTTGCCACTAGTCCAACCCACCCGTGTACCTGGATGCATTCTGGCGTCGCGCACGCCGACGCGCATTGCTGGATGCAGGATGGCACGCACTTGGACTGCTGGCCGCCGCCACCACAGTTGCAGTTGTTCTGCTGCTGCTGCTGGCAGCCGCACTGGCGGGTGCATTCGCGACGAGAGCGAAAGGACAAACGAGGAAGCGTTATTCTTATCGGCCAGTGTCTTAAATGCATCCTTATTAAAGGAACCATTCACTGAATGATGCTACCGTAGTATAATAGGACCATTTTTAACGCGCGCCCTCAAATATATGGCCCTTGTGCGCGTTAGAGAGCGTGTGAAATAGGAGGGTGGCTAACAGCTACAGTAAAAAATTTTGGCCCAGATACATTTCGCGTGCTTCTAACTTTCTGACACGTATACAAAAATGGTTCAAACTTGCGGCTGTCAGCAGCAGCAGCAGAACAACTGCAACTGTGGTGGCGGCGGCCAGCAGTCCAAGTGCGTGCCATCCTGCATCCAGCAGTGCGCGTCGGCGTGCGCGACGCCAGAATGCATCCAGGTACACGGGTGGGTTGGCCTAGTGGCAAGTCTATGCGCATGTGAAGCACAAGTCCGTGGTTCGAATCTTCTGACCGTTTCTTTTCAGCTCTGCGCACCGATCTGCCAACAGCAGTACGCGCAGACCCCTTCGACGGCGCAAAGACCGACGGTGGTTCGTATACTATTACCTCTGTATATCTTGCATCCTTTAATATCATAAAATATATTTATCAAAAAGGTTATGATGAAATGAAATATTCGTAGACGAAACGAAATGTGTAAAATGAAAAAGAAACGACGGAATGTTAGGTTATGCCTAACTCTAATTTAGCTTCGTTGTCTTACTTTCCTTAACTATAGTTAAGGAAAGTAAGACAACGAAGCTAAATTATATATAACTCTCAATTTCTCTCTTCTTACTCTCTCTATCTATCTATCGTTCCTCTCAGAATACGATCCATTGCCAGCAGTGCCAGCAGCAGTGCACCCAGCAGTGCCCCACCCAACAATGCCAGGAGCAATGCCAGCAGCAGACATGCATGCCCCTCTGTGTTCAGGTTAGAGAGGAAGAAAATGTGCGAGAGGAAGAGAGAAACAAAAAAGAGCAGAAAGTGAGAAAGAGAAGGGTGGTATAAGTGAGAAGGTGAGAGAGAGAGAGAGAGAGAGAACTGCTCTGTAAAAGTAGATAAAACGAATGTCTGACGAATCAGCAAACTCATGGTATAAAGAATGTTGTTTGAAAGGTTCAGCAGCCCCGGCTATAGCAACAGCCGCTGATCCAGTGCCAGCAGTGCCAGAACGGCTGCCAGCAGCAGTTGCAATGCCAGACGCAGCAGTGTCAGCAGACTTGCCAGGTATCAATCAATATATCAACCGTTTCAATCAATAAATATCGATGCCAGTAAAAGTAGCTATAAGCACATTAGCTCGATGACCTTCTGAGCCGTATGGAAGCCCATTGTTTGCCCTCTTGATGACCTCGGAGCAGCCCTCCTCTTAGACTATCTGCGTCCCCCTCTGCATCCAGCAGCTGTCGCCACCGACTCCCTGTCCGCAGCAGTGCCAGCTGTCGTGCACTCCCGATTGTATCGCTATTCAGGTTTTTGGCGCTAATTCAAATGGCATATTTCTTGGTTGTTTTTCGATCATGAGCATCTTTTATAAGGATTACTTACGATATCCTTGTATGCAACGGCATACTCTTTACTGCAATTGTTTTCCAGGCGCATTGCGTGCCCGTCTGCCAGCAGAAGTGCATGCAGACTTGCCAAGAGGTTCGGATTGCATAGCTATTTAGATCAAGACTAGAATCAGGCGCCAGGCTGGAAGAAAAGAAATAGAGATGTATTCTCTCTCTCTCACTTATCTTTCTCCTCTGCCTTTCTCGCACTCTTATTCATTTTCTCTCCATGACTCTTTCTCTTCCCTCTCTCTCTCGCTCTCTTTCTCTTTTCAGTCGCAGCCCATACAGAAGTGCATCCCAATCTGCCAGACGACCTGTGAGCAGACGTGTCAGCAGGCCGCTCAGTTCGTCGTGCCTTGCCAGACGCAGGACCCCTGCATGTGCCCTTCCAACTACATCCCATGTAGCCAGCAGTGCTGTCGGAAGTAGACACCCAAAGACACATCAACAACGACACGCGACACATAAGACTGAAAATCCATGTGGAAACAATGACTAAATAATCTAAATTATATTTAATCCAACTAAATCACAAAAATTGAAAAATTGTCGCCTATTTACTACAAAGAAGAGACTGTAACTACTGAATGTTCCACGAATTCGCAGAACAACCAGTAGAAAGTCAAAACAACTCAATTCAACATACAATTGGACGTCGTAAAACTCACGTTGCTTCACCGTAACTTCCTTTCCTCTCTCTTCTCACAAGCGAGTCAACTCCCTATTCTCTCTCTATCTGTCTCTCTCTCACTCTCTCTCTCTGGTAATCAACCTCTCTTCGTTCACGCTTTGGCTACCCACAAGCACACCTTCTTCTCTTCGTCTGGAGAGATACAACAAATTGACTGTCATTTCATTCAAAAACTGCGGTCGGTAAAACGGATATTCCAGTGATGATTCCATTCAAGGCGAGCGTCTGTTATGAGAATATCTGTGAATATAAGAAACGTTATAAGTGTGTATCCACTGAAATATATTCATGCCCTTGTTTCCGTTGCTTTCCGGTGGAACAAAATGGATAAATAGTTTTGAGACACTTGCTTTATTTTATAAGATCGTTGTTGCAACTAATATAGGAAAAAACAGGTCTGCACAACTATTGAACACTGAAATAAGCTGAATAGTATGGAAAAGAAGAAAGATGTTCCCAGCTTTTTTCGAAAAAGATCCCATCTTTAAGAAGCATGCTTAGCCAAAAAGTGGTCAACATAATAGTCAACTCTTTTTCTGACCGCAAGAGTGTAGAAGACGATAGAAGGAAAATGAAGCTATAAAGCATTGCTCCGTTTGGTCTCTCACCTTTGCGTACTCTCTCGCCTAGAAATTGGGTTGACCTTAAAGTGCTCAACTTTATATTTGTTATGTTTGGTACAAGAATATTCAAAAATGCTTTTCGAGGTGCTTCACTAGTTCTTATTTCCACTCATGTTAATGATATTTTCACTGTTTTTGTTACTTCTATTTGTTTATCATTCAGCCTCAGGCATGGCGAGTCTGCGAAAGAGTTGCATTCTTTATGATCTTAAAATTTAAGTATTTTTCTATCGGATTTATCTAAGATACATACTTTCTCGTTTCTCCGCTTACGATGAGCAGCATCCACGGGTTAAGGAAGCAGAGCAAAGAGCAGATCGGAGACAGCCAGGGCCGAAGAGCGTAGATCGCATCCATCTCAAACAAAGGGAATCTGCTTTTCGCATATATGTATGTTTTTCAAATCAACCTATTCACTATATAAAAATAATTTTTTTTCTCACGAGGTCCAAACAAGAAATCTAAATCGTTGGCTGTTTATTATTTGAACTGGAGAGAAGAATCTTGCCTTTTGGCGTTGCTGAGGACGTTGGTAATGACAAAGTAGGCGGTGACCAGGCAAAGAACCAAGAAGAGCGAAAAGGAAACTACGACAATCGTTGCCTCGTTCCGACGCCCCATCTCACGTCCAGACGTTCTTAAGCATGAACAATATTGATTGGGGTTCATTCAAGTACACCTTTGTCGTGAAAATATTAAGGGAGCGTTGCTTGAATGCACGCACGACGAGTGCTTGGTGACTCGTTGAAGAATAATGACGTAGGCGAGGGAGCAGAAGACGGCAGCTGATGAAGTCACGATCATCGCAGTCAGCGAATTTCCCTTGAACAAATGCAGTATAGTTTTGTATGGCTAGTTAAAATGCAACCAAACACACTTGCAAGACAAATCGTACACTAATAACAGTCGGCGGCGCAAACTTGACGACAATATCCTCTTGGGGCTTGTAAATGAAAGCTGGCCACTGGGCAGGGTCGTAGTAGAAAGGAGCCATGGGAATGATGGGAATGAACAGCTGCACGACGAACAACGCCAGCCACGGGACACGCTCGATCTCCTTTAAAATGAGAGGAAATTTTTTAGCGTCATAATTAGGTAAACATGCTAGTTTGATTCTGGCGTGTGGTAGAACTGTGACGAGGAGTCGATGGAGTGACATGAGAACTACGCCAAAGGTCTGGGTGTAGAGGAAGTAGTAGACGAAGCCATGCAACCACACTGTGAAGAATGAACCGTTGAAGGAGAGCGCGAGCGGATAGGCCGGAGGGTGGTTGACAAGGACGGCGCTGAATAGGAAGTTCGGCAAGAACGTCAAGTCGAAGAACGCCTGCAATTAGCAAGAAAAAACAAATTGTATGAAATGTCAAGAACAAATTCATTTTAAAAAATGCGTTGTAAACATCCAGGAAAAAAAGTTTTTGTGTGCCAAAAAGTTGTGTACAAATGACTTTTTGCACACCTGTGACTTGACGATCTTGAAGAAGAACGAAGAGTGAAGTTTGCTCTTTTTGTGCTTGATAATGACGAAGAGAATCCGAGCGTAGAGCAAATAAGAGACGGCAGTGAAGACAAAGAACACATAATATTGCCAGCCGACGTCTTCAAGCAATGGTACCATTGAAACTTCCTGAATTTGAAGAACACGAGTGAACTCAAGCTACAATTTCATCTTCTTCAAGGAATCTACCAGCGAGGTATTTGAAAATATGTGTATATTATATTTATTTATTTATTTAACCACATGCACAATATGACTTTAAACAAACTGTAGTGGTTTGGGAATCTGTGCAATCAAAGGAAATCAAAGAAGCATCCAATTGGCCATATCAAGAGTGGACTCAATCTGCATTTTCATCGTCTTTAATACGTAGTATCTTCTCTGTTAGTGCCGAGGGGGTACTATTTTTCAATGGCCCTTGTGAGGAATAGGTACTATTATGGGGACTAGAGAGAGAACCCTCTTCTAGAGGGATGGGCACTATTTTTCAATGTGAAACACTAAATGTTTGCTAACAACATTTTATATTTTTAAAGAACAGACGCTCGGCTAGAATGGAATCATCACTGGAATATCCGTTTCACCGACCGCAGTTTTTGGATGAAATGGCAGTCAATTTGTTGTATCTCTCCAGACGAAGAGAAGAAGGTGTGCTTGTGGGTAGCCAAAGCGTGAACGAAGAGAGGTTGATTACCTGAGGGAGAGAGGAAGAGAGAGACAGAGAGAGAGAGAATAGGGAGTTGACTCGCTTGTGAGAAGAGAGAGGAAAGGAAGTTCCGGTGAATTTTACGACGTCCAATTGTATGTTGAATTGAGTTGTTTTGACTTTCTACAGGCATTGCAGGAAGTTAGCATCTCCAGGCGCTGGAAAAAAGTCCTTCTGCTGGACTTTAACCCTCTTTCCGGCTACGACGACATTGCTCATGTCGGCCAGATCTTACTGCTTGGCAAGAGCTGTCTGGCAACCCACTTCTGGCTCCAACGTCCTCTCGTTCTTCTTCCACCGGACGGAATCGGGTTCACGAGTTCGTTCTTCCGGCCAAAGTCGATGTGGAGACTCGTCTTCTTCTTGACGGCTAAGTCTAACCTCTCGCACTCACTAGGAGGACTTTATCCAGACTAGCTCAGCGGAGTTTCGGCTTCAGGGCACGAGCGTCAGCACACAAGCATAGACGACATCGCGGCGTTTGTTACCATACACTCCATCGTGGAGCTCCGATACCGGAACTGGCACTTGACGCGGCTCAACTCTGCTAGCTCGACTAGTCTTATGAGGGCTTGCTTCCACTAGCGCGTGGCGCTAGGAACACTGTTACAGTGCATGATGCTTATCACAGGCCCGACGCTTCTTCTCAGCGTGGTTGACTTCACCAGGCGCCGACGGGCGAATTACTGGGACGGCCTGGCGCCAAGGTGGCGACTTACGACGGTGACTGCCCTTCACGCGCCAATGGCGACTTACTGAGTTGCCGAAACTTCGGAGTGGCGCGGTTTCCGAGCGCCGACGCTCCGAGACGCTGCGATCCTGCGGCAACGCGGCTGGCAGTGGCCTCTCGAGGTACGGCGCTGAACAGCTTCTCAATGAGAAGAACTCTCAGTTAGCCGGGGGATTTATACGTGGCCTTTTCGGAGCTTGGCTAGTGAAAGGACTTTCTTCGTCCGCTAGCTCGGCTAGTTTCCAAGGATCTACTACAGTGGCTTGACTGATTCTGACAACCGCAACCACGAAGGGCCCTCACGCTGGGACCCAACTGGCCTTTGTCGGAAGTTGGAGCAGTATATGGTTGCAGCAGAGCACACTCGCAACGGAGGGCGAAGGACGAAACGGACTCAGTTGAGACTTCGGCGCAGAGTTTCACCAGGCGCAGGCCACAACCGGGCGGCGCTGGTTACTTCTCAGTCTTAAACGAACTGCCAATGCCAGCTGCGGGAACTTGGGCGCTGAGTATCACCAGACGCAGACCAGAACCGGGTGGCGCTGGGAGGGACTCGATTGCGCGACGTCGACAGCCATCCGCGGGAACTCCGGCACTGAGCTCCGCAAGACACCCGTAGGTGCTGCGAACTCTAAGCGCATCGTCGACGGCCATCCGCAGGATCTTATCCTGATCGCCAGTTATGTTGCTTCCACTAGGCAGCATAAGGAATGTAGAGCACAAGAGGTAGCCGAGTAGAACAAAGTTTATTAATGACCATGTGGCGGGTTTATATAGGGCTCAGGATGGAGTACTTTCGTAAGGGCAAGGGCATAGTGCAACTAGTGCAGCTATTATAATCTTCTTACGTGATATATCTTCATATATACGACATTGAGTGTACAGTAGATTATCCTGAAAATGTGTTTTTGTGACAGATATGTGTTTTTGTTCCTTGGAGCCTATACATGTACGTATGTTGCAGCTTCCTTCGTTAAGCAAGTAGTTCGCAGAGTATTAGATCCTACTTGTTGACTGATTCCGTTTCCCGCTACCTCAGCTCTAATAGCCAAGCAAATGTCGAAATAAAATCGAACTAAAATGGAGCTCTAGTTTGAATAGTATAACTTGCAGCGTGTTAAGCAGTATATTTTTTTAAACATTTGTACATATGTATATATATGTATGTACATATGTATATATATAAACACTCCTTCCCTGCTTGGTGCTTGCAACTAATCTATTTAGTACGGCATTGTACATAGTAGTCCATCGGAATTTTTACATGAATTTATTGTTGCAAGCTTCGAGCATTCCATTCTGCCTCGGTATTTTTCCATTCATGTTTAAACTTCAAGGAATATGTTGTTCAAACCATGTATGGCCTTCTATTTTTACCAATGAACTATCGATCTATATAAATAAATAAAATTTCGAGCAGTACTCGAATCATCACTTTCATGGTACACAGAAGAATTGAAATTGGCCGGAACCTATTAACATCAGGCGGATCTCCCGTCTTGCACAGTAGTGCTAAGAGAGATTCAATTTCCTGGGAATTGACTCACAATTCGATAGACAATTATGGAGGCCCCACATTAGAGGAGCGACACGATCTCTTGCATGACAGATCATCCGTGCTGTCACCCAATCTGATTGAGCCATTCCGACGGATACGCAAAATACCTCGTACGACTCCGTCTAACATGAATGGGAAGTGTCCGTTCTGCACCGCATGGAGAGTCACAAAGTCTTCATGTAAAGTATGCCTAGCCTCTTCACAGATCATAGAGAATTTCGCAAAGTCTTCGCAGAAATGCGCGACGGAACACCTGATTGTGAGCACCGTACACAATCATTTGTTGTCATGAGTTATTAAAGCGTGAATAGTCTTCTATGCCTACTAACCCGAACCGTGATCAAGAGCAGAATTGAAAAGAAAATGTCCAGGCGGCATAAAATAGTCAAGTTTGCTTCCCCATTATGCGCGCCTCACATATTTAATGTTCAACTAGGTCACTGGTGATAAAAAGAGCGCGCGCATTGAATTCAAAGAGATGGATGATCCTGGTTGACATGGCGGAAGAAGTTAACGTATGTATCTAGGGCCACTGCAGATGGATACTTGCTACTTATCCAGGGAAGATGGAAGAGCTCCACACTCATGGCACGTCAATACATATGTATGTATGTAACAAACTATGCAAGCCTATGTCAGCTTTGACGAGCTGAAAAAAATTTGTAATTTCTGCATTTTATCGAGCTCAGCTGACCAAACAGATAACAACTTTTGCTTTCAGAATCCGACGTCGGATAATTCAACATGAAAAATGTAAAAAAAAAAACAATTTCTACAATTCAGATTTGCAAAGCACCCATCAAAATAATGTTAAAAGCATTCAATTCTCGGAATAATGTTTGTTTTATGTGCTTCTGAGATCAACAGTCTAACCAAATCGAGAAGGACATTCCTCCTGGAAGCGCCTATGGCGCTGAATGCTCGGAGGAATATCCTGCTCTCCTCGGAAGAATGTCCTGCTGAGCAGCACTCTCTGCTGCCGGCTGGCTGCAGAGAGCCAACTTTATCCAGCTTATTTGCTTTCTCGTTTTCTCTGACTCTGTCTCTCTCACTCCCTCTCCCACTCACACTCTCTTCCAAGAAGTCGAGCAGAATTGAATTTACGCAAAAAAGCAAGCAAAAGATTGGCGATTCGTTTGATGAAAGATCATGGCATAAAGTCACCTTAATCATCTGGCACAAGACCACTAAGATCGTGTTCAAATCATGGCTTTTTGCTCAATTAACTTCCCGAGGACATGAGAAGCAGTGAAGGTGTATTTGAACTACAAGTCACAGAAAATTTCTCGTTTGATCTGTTTTATAAGCAAAGAACTTTAAAGCAATAAAAGTTATGCATTACGATTTAAAGGAGCATGAACATCCAAAAGTTCCGCACGGAAAGACCTGTGTAAAACTGTAGTGCATTTTGCTTTGATTATAATATTTGTACCGAAAAACAGTACAAACTGTTTTTCTGTGTTGGACTCGTACAAAGTTTTCAAAAAATTTTGAAATGCAAATTTTTTCTTCGATATTTCGACATTTCCTCGGGAATCTTCGCAGAATGACAAACGAGCATGAAAAAGAACTGGAAATTTGTATTTCCATTTATTTCGACATTGTAAGAGCAGATGTTAAAAAAATATATTTTTCAGACTATGGTAAATATCCTGTATTGACTTTCTGCAAAAATAGTGCCCCCATAATAGAGAAAATAGGTAACTTATCACATCTTGCTTGTATTCTACAGATCTGAATGTACATACGTAAATAATAGTTAAATCTCAAATTGTATGTCTTTTATAATATAGATTTCTAGCTGATTATTAAGACTAATAAAAGATGTTATTCTTGGAGAAAACGTCTTAAAAATGATTAGAAATTATCATTATTTTACCGTTGGATCTGTTCTCTAAAAATAATCTATGTATGTAGGCGCTATTCAAAATATTCTACTCTTTTCTAAAACGATTATTAAACCAATAATGCATTTGATTCACTTCGACTCCTCCGATCCCTCCTAGGTACCAAGATCCTGGTCGGGACTGTACATATTTGTATTTTGGAGTAAATAAATGGTACTAAAATATATGCAGCTTGTTTAAACAAAAATGTGTGAAACATATGTTTAATCATGTGCATAAAACGAACAGCTTTACAAATGTATGATAAAATAGATGTCTTTGTGCCTCGTAATTTCTGCGTTGGAGAGTATACTAGGAAATGATCCAGATGTACGGGACGTGATTGAGAGCAACGTAAAGGATAATCAGATCTTTACCGTAAAGCATAAATTATAAGCTTCGAGAGTTCGCTTGATTCAGTTTACTTGCCTGCTCATGCAGGGGCGTACAATAATTTAAACCATAAAATAGGCTATGGTATACCGGTAATTACAGTGAAACATCTGGATTAGTAACATCATAGTAACCACTAACAGTAAGCGTTGTAGTTTAACTAGAGTAGCCTCGACTCAATTTATATAACTTTTGAGTTGATATAATACACTCTGAACTTCTTTTCCAGCTGTTGGAAAGCTCAAATTTAATTCCAAGTTTTCAGAAACATTTTGTTTCAATTATTTCATTCCCCGTTCTTGGGAAGAGAAAACGAAAAGATGAAAAAGTGGACAGACAATGCTGGGCGCGCTCAAAAGTAATTCTCAGTGAACGATAATTTATTGCAACATTTCATCGGCAAATGTTTGAAAACACAATATTAATGTCAGGAGACAGTGGTACAAGAAGGATTCGGCTACACAAGTCGCCTTGTTGCACCTGCAAATGAAGAAGTCCGCGAAGTCGCAGCGCTGCCTCGTCGATTCCGTTCTGAGTGGAGCCTAAAAGCGTACAAAATACATTTCTGGGATGAGCATCGAAACCTGGGCATTGGGATTCCCTGCCAAACACTGTGCCAACACGTCACAGTCACCTTCGCATCCATGGTGCCATTCTTATGACAGTGCTCACTGCCTCTCCAAGGAAATGTCAATGTTCAACACGTTTGAGTTCATACCTCCGCTTATACTGGGTACACGGGGTCTATTGCAACAGTGTTTGGCTAGGAGGTCCATGGTTCGATACTCATCCAAGAAATGTTCATATAAAATATCAATTTGCATTTTCTTATCATCTATACTCAAAAAAAAAGTTAAAAAAAAAATAATTTGTAGGATGAAATAGGCCAAGGATGGGAATGTTTGTGTGAGAGAGAGACAGTGAAACAACAAAAATTGGGAGGAGGAGAGACTGATAGAGAGAGAGAGGGAGAAAGAACGGAGGAAAAAGAGAAAGCGAGAGAGGGATAGAGAGAAAGAGAGAAAGTGAAAGAGAAAGAGGATACAACAGGATGGACGCAGACTATTTGTCACCCTTTCACTAATGCCTTCACTACAATTGATTGGTTTACTAGTGTGGAGATTTTCATAAATAACAGCAATCATTTTAAATAGTAACCCCTGTCATCACCATTCATTGGCTGTGAAGGGTATAAAAACCAGGGGTGGAAAATATCCGGCCCCGGCCCCGGCCCTCATGGTCGGCCCACGCCCCGGCCCCCGGGGTCGGCCCCAAAGGAGGTCCCGGCCTCAAATCTTAAAATTTTTCAAAAAAATTTCTGCGTCGGAGAAAAAATTCATCTAAAATTGAGAAAATTCGTACATCTGAAACGTATACGAAATAAATCGGCTCACTTTTCATCATAAATTGGCTCATGTTGTTCAACTAGGGGTGAACTTCATTCAATTATCCACGGCCCCCGGCCCCCAGGGTCGGCCCCGGCCCCCGAGGTCGGTCCCGGCCCCGTGGCCGGGGGCCGGGGCCGGGGATGGCTACCCCTGATAAAAGCACCACGCATCTCAACAGCAACACCTTAAAAATAATTAAGTTTTTGTCGAGAAAAAATTGAAGGACATCGACCATAAATTGGTGAAACTCTAAGAATTTTGTTAAATTAGTAAAACATCAGTTGAGTCTCAAACTAATGGGGACTAAACGCTGTGTCTACGTGAGTCTCGCCACTTTCATAGTGAATACATACATATAAGCTTTCAACAGGCGAGCACACTGCACACTACGCTTCTTGTTTTACTCACCAACCGGAGGGCTTCTATCTTCCTCTCTTCTTTCCAATAAACTTGTCTTCCCCGCCCTATTGTGTTCTTTTATAGTCTATTCTCTGTTTCTCTCTCACAAGGACACAACAGTTGGACCATGCCAACAAATGCGTCGAACAGGAATTCCGTCTTCCGTGTTGCTTTCACTGTCGACTCCTTTCATTACTACTTCATTGATAATGTAACTGTACATATCAACGGCATCTTCATCGACCTATCGAAGACGTTTGGAAAGTATCGCGGACAAACGATTGAGTTTGTTCGAAGAAATAATCTCGGTTAGAGTGAGAATGGCTCTTTGTCGATTATGTTCAATGATTGCTCACTGAAAGTCACAAAAGCAACACATAAAGAGAAGTGGAAGTAAGCAACCAGGCTTACTAATAATGCATTCACTCCCTGAAAACAGGACAGCAGCTTGCGGATGGTAACTACTCGGGCATACTCGGCGATATACGTGCTTAGATCAGGGATTTCCAAAACCAGGCCCGGGCCCGGCCCGGCCGGGCCTGCATACCCTACGGGCCGGGCCGGGCCGGGCCCATAGGGTACGCGGGCCGGGCCGGGCCGGGCCCTACCTTAAAAATCTCGGCCCGGGCCCGGCCCGGGCCCTCCAAATTAGCAACGGGCCGGGCCGGGCTTATGTAAAAACGGGCCCGGCCCGGGCCTGGCCCTGGCCCGGGCCTGGCCCTGGCCCTGCCCGGCCCGTAGGGTATGCGGGCCGGGCCGCGCCGGGCCCATGGGGCATGCGGGCCGGGCCGGGCCGGGCCCGGGCCTGCCAAACTAGCAACGGGCCGGGCCGGGCCTAGGGCCGGGCCGTGCCTAGGGCCCGGCCCGGGCCCGGCCCGGGCTCGGCCCGCCTTGGACATCCCTGGCTGGGATCATTGACAGTACCGCCGAGCTGTCCTACACGAGAGATCGCACCTTGTACTTCGCGATGACATTTCCCGCAATCTACAGAAGGGTAGCTATTCATGAAATACACCTACTTCAATCCGCCGTAAAATGCACCATCCAGGACGAATACATTGTTCGGGCAGATGAAGTGAACGCTGTTTCTCTCCAGCATATCATGGTCTTCCAACCATGGATTATTGCAGTGATGGTGGCTCTTTTCTCCACCGGATATATCATCCTCAGATTTATAAAAGTAACTGCGGCGCGAATACAAAGCAAATTATGGTACGCCAAAAGGCAGCCTGTACTGCGCGGAAATTGTAAATGATTGAAGCCCTCCAAGGCCGTTCGCCGAGGACTTCTTGCGACTGAACACAGAACGCGGCGTACAAAGTCTCTCAACATTCCAAATAGCGGCCTCATTGCTCTTCGGCCACATCTTCACTCTCTTTCTCTACAATACATTTCACACTGGCGACACAATCGTGGCCAAGCTCGTCGACAAGTAAGTCGCCATTCTTTAGACACACCCCTAACAAACATACAAAAAAAAGTTAAAAAGTATGCTTGAGAACCCTAAAAACAATGGTGAACGATCTCCACTACAACGGCTATCGCATACTAATCCAGAGTGAAGGATTCCTCAAGGACAACAAGGTGAAAGGGAAAATCTCTTTCTGTTGGACTAGTTGAAAGTATAAAGGCTAAAATAAATATTAGAATGCAATGTAAAATTATAACAGAAATATGGGCTGAAGAGCTCTTCGGTAGACCAACGCCTTCTTCTAGCCTCATTGTTGAATCAAATCCAGAACAATTCCACAACGACCTCTGCACGCAGAACAAATTATATGCAAAGGTAATCGTCATTGTTCATTTCTCGAACTATGGTCCCTCTCTTTACCCTCAATCTCTCGTAGTTACAATCATCTTTGTCTAGGTGAATACAGATTTCTTTGCGTCGTATTCTCCAGAAGCACTACGAGCAACACCTTGCAAAATTAAACCGTAAATATTTTATACTACCATATACATACATATGTATGTACCTTGGCATGAAAGATCATGAAATTTGATACAAGCGGAGCCATTTCAATGAAATTCCAAAACTGTTATAGTTTGTTATTATTTAGGGCCAGCAGTGTTACTTATGTACAATTGCGCACAATAAATAAATTCTTTTAGGATATTTGAATTAAAATATTCTAATTATTTTTTCAGCGCCCATCTTTGAAAAATTGTTGTCCTTGAAAAATTTGCCCTATTCTTTTGGCTTATTACAAAATATCCTAGAATTTTTTTATAAGAGGTTCAGCTTATAGCAAATTCAACTCTCATTCTTCTTGTGTACGGTTGGACGTGCTGATATCATTTGGTGTGTTTTTTTAATCGCGGACATGCTAATTTCTACTGCCGCACCGGGATAATCGATTAGGAAACATCAACGCATCCTTAGTTTGATAAAAACAATGGTGAATTCGAAAGCTCTTTGGAAGCTCTCTACAACTACTACATATGTAGGTTTGGTTCCGGAAAAAATGACGAATATGTCGTCCGAGCTACCTCAAAGTTTGAAGTCTAAAAAATTTAAAGGTGAAAATTTTCAACCTTTAATTTTTTTATTTTTTTTATCAGCAGCTGGGATCAGGGTTGGATGAATTTACAATACGTTAATTGGGATTTGCATCACTTGCCTCCTGAATCCATTCGAGGCACATCTTGAGCTATGTTATTGGACTTTTAGATTGCTGTACTATTGGGGAGTGATGGGGTTCAGCTAGAGGTACTATTTGTCACTGAAATTATCCAAAGGGGGTGTATGTATTTGATGGGAATCTATTAAGAGGGGAATGTGTTACTAATATAGATAATATGATATGCGTGCGTGTATTTTTATTTTATTTATTTATTGAATAGCTGTTTCGACATTGCGAAGTGGTATTCGTTTTCATGAAAAGTGTATAGTCACACAATCCGTCTCCTTTCAATGCATATCTCTCTTCCTCTGTCAGCCACTTTCTTCCTCCCTAAGAAAATGGTAATTATTTTTCAGAAAATGGTAATTATTCCTCATTGTGTGCCAGAGAAAAATGATGAGAAAAATGTCCGGAGTCACTCTCCTCGAACATCGGACGAATGACTGGCTCTTCGACAAAATTCCTATTCCCGATATCCGAGTACGAGCCATGGAGAGGAAGGAGGAATGGGCCAGTCTGATTGCAAAAATGGATGGAGGACGCTGGACAAGACGAGCCGTGGAGTGGAGACCGTGGAAATGGAAAAGACATGCTGGACGTCCCCGAGAACGATGGCGTGACGAATTCGACCGAAACCTGTCCACCACTTGGATGCGAACCGCAGTCATGAAACCCGATGCCTTTCATCTTTCCTTCACCCACCGGGCCCAGTCCCTGATTGTGGAATAAACTTTGAAATTTTTCAGTTTTTGGCAGAACGTGACGGAGATAAGAGAAAGGAATACCTATGCCAAGTAATTTTTTGACTTATGTTTATATTTCAACACAATTATATTTGTACAATAGCCTATTTTAGAGTTAAAAATTTTTTTACGCCCACTCATTAGTAGGCAAATAAACCGAGTAATTTTTATATATGTATCTCTCCCTGGGCATATAATGTATGCGTTCACGGTAAAGATCTGATTATCCTTCACCAACAAAAATGTTCTCTTATCTGCTTAAAAAAAACTTAGCTACTGTATATTCCCCGTTCCTCTTCAAAGATATTCATGCCTTAAAAAAAATACAAAACTATTTTACCCTTTATATATTTGTGTCTTTGCCTTTTTTTTTACAAGCCAGTCACTCGCTTACAGTGTAAAACGCAGCCGAATTCTCGCTATTCCATCACCGCGCGCGGTCTTTCATTTCATTTTATCCGCTCTGGAAAATTGTACAATTCTATAGCCAAGTCCCGTTCCTTTCCGCCGTTAACAGAGAGTTCACGATATATCGTGCTAAAAAGTATATATAAAAACCTTTTGAGCGAAGTGGTTATAAGTTCATTAATTAAATGTCTTTTCTCAATAGTGGCGAGATTTACATAGAGTTATGCGGAGAAAGATTGATCTGCCGCGCATTCAATCTTAACAAAGAGGAACGATAGGATCATCACCAAAAGTTGAACACTTTTATTATTTCAGTTTTACGTCGAAACAATGGTTGTTAAAAAAACATTCACTGCTCCATTTAATAATAAAGATTTGAAACTCATATTTTTCTCATAGGTAGTGTGTCAGCTTGTATCGATGTCCCATACTGACCATATCAGGGAGAAGACAAAAAAAAGAGCAGAGAGGGGGGTGAGTTGCCATTAATAATAATTGGGCATTTTCTAAGCGGTAGTGAGACGAAATAGAGGTTAAGGTTTTCTCTATTTCATCTCACTACCGCTGCGAAAATGTCAAATTTGCTACTAAAATAAGCTTGCTCGTGGACGAGTAGATCAAATTATTTTGTTTTCCTTCATTAGACTCGCTCCAGGATTAAACTGCATACAGATGAGCTCAGTTAAACAAATATAATAGAGAGCAATGTTTAAATATACAGAACAAAATCAGTTCTTAATAAAAACTGACAGAAAGTTATATTACGCTAATTGGAGCGTCCTGTTTGTAGTGGTCTGGGAGTTTCCAATGTTAGAAACCCTATTTCGAAGATGGAGAAAAACCCTAAAATTCAGCAATAATTTAAGCAGTGAGACAATGCATTAAGATACTTACTGTATCCTGACTTGTAAACTCTAAGTTCATTTGTAACATTCTTTTTCCACGTACGCAACGTCATTTCTCAATGATGGAGAGGTGACCAGGAGTGCCCAGGTCGTGGTGTACGAGAGAACATCAGAACAGACGTAGGCAACAATTGTGATAGGCACAAGATAAGTTGTGTCTTGGAAAGCGTAGTATACAACATTTGTATAGAGCTGAAGTGACATATAAATAATAAAGGAATTGCAAGTATTTGTATTAAGAAATAGTTTTGCATATGCAGACAACGAACAAATTTTATTTTGTAATGTACATGTGTAGGAAAAGGGCTGCCAAGAAAGTGGCACTGACCCATACGCATGAATTGAGAAGCGCTAAGGACGTCTGAACTGCGCAAACAATGATGAGACTTCGCTCTGACTTGGAGGTACTTCGACTACGAGTCTAAATGTTTGTTGGATATACTGCTCCTTTTTCAAGCAAACCTTCCAAATGAATAGAAGGGTTGCTGTCGACAGCGTGAATAAACACGACAGCGAACCCATAACAGCGGATGAAACGGAGAGCGTTAGCGTTGAAGAGTACTAAACGAATTAACCAAATATTATATATCACATGAATACAATATAAAACTGATTACAAAAATATCATAAAATTGCCAACCCAAGACAGCCATCTCGTGTAGAAAAGTGTGATCGTTCCAACTCGAGAAGCGAAGAATGGTTTGGTTGGTAGAATGGGAAAGTAAAGTATGATTGGAAAGAGGAGGCACGCGATAATCAGACAGCGAATGGCTCGCTCCCATAACTGGCAAAGATTTCTTTTTTTTTTTCATTTTTGCACTTCTTGCAAAGGCATTGCAACAGAAGATAACTGGGGCTTAATAAACATGCTCTCCAATATTGTGCTAAAAACGATTAAGTCAAACATTTTTGGGTTGTATCGAGGGGTGGCCGGCACCGGGCCCCGGCACCCAGCCCCAGCCTCCGGGCCGGAGGATGTATATAATTGGATGAAGTTCACGCCAGTTGAACAACTTATGTATGACCCAATTCGTTATGAAATGTGCTGCGTTTTATTTCGTATGCGTTACAGATGTATTGCGCATACGAATTTTCTCAAGTATGGATGGATTTTTGTCCTAAAACGCAAATATATTTAATAAATACACCAACTTCCTCCACCATGCATCAAATCCACAAGAATGGCGAAGACTTATGGCACTTCACGGAATCCATTAACCCATTGAGATAAAGCGTTTATTGAAAAATATATACCTATATAAAAAATTTAGCTTTGGGTCCGGGGCCCCTTTCGAGTTCCAACCATGGAGGCCGGTGCCGATCTTCGGGTCATGGCCGGATATTTTCGCACCCCCCCCCCCCCAACGATTGGTTGTTCAAACAAATTTCGTCTATTCAATACTCGAAAAACATAATATGTATGAAGGTGAACTTCGATAAGACAATAACTGGTTCTCTTTAAACTGATATATGTATGTATGTCACATTAAATAGCTCTTATTCCCATAAAAATCTCAATCTACTTGTACACACAGCGCAGGAAGTTCGCATTGCCCGCACTCGGAAAACGCACTTTGAAGTGACCAACTCGTCCCGGCACTTCAAAGTTCGTTTTCCTATTACTACGCTGAGTTCTTTTTATATGCACTGATAAGTGCGGCGGGCGAGTATCAAGAAACCGTACTTTGCCGGCCGGCCGACCCGGCCTGGCGGCTACCCTCCCCCCCCCCTTTCCTTCTCTGATACCCTCCTGCATTCCAATGCTCTCTCCCTGTCACCCACCCTCCTCTGCTGCCCCTTCCATCTTTCTTTCTTTCTTACTATACAGAAGATGATAATGTGCAAAACGATCTGCTAATTTCATTTTAGGAGTATTTATCAATTTACAATCTATGTACAAAACACGGGATTCAACTATCTAATTGGGGCCACACAACCATTAAATATAGGGGAGTTGGGGTACTTGACGAGCGGGCTGCGCTTCTGGATCGGGATACAGCACGTAGCGGATCAGCGAGGCCTCCAGGCACGAGGGTAACTGAAAAGAATGCGTTTGTCGTTGCAAAAAGGGGCTCCGGCCCTCAGCTTCTTTGCTGGCGGCTTCGATGACGCTCGGACCTAGTGGCGGCGGACCTGGCTGCTCCCTCCTCATTTGTAAGTAGTTTTCTTTCTTTTTTTATGGTAACTAATATTGTATACAAAAGGCTACTTCTGTTAACTTATTCTTGCTTTTGCAGTATTTTTTCTATTGGAAAAATCTAAGTTAGCATCGGAATAATAGTTGGAATCAGGGCCAGGTACGGTATGTATACTGTAGCAGC
The DNA here is from genome assembly GCA_945643635.1 of Allodiplogaster sudhausi. NCBI lineage: Eukaryota > Metazoa > Nematoda > Chromadorea > Rhabditida > Diplogasteridae > Allodiplogaster > Allodiplogaster sudhausi. The sequence continues at coordinate 4,128,298 of CALZFC010000001.1, read as the reverse complement.
GCAACCTGCTTTAATAGATGATGCACAGATTGACCAGCGGCCGGTAGTTTAATAGTCTAAGACTAGTAGTCTAGTGCTATCATGTTGTAAATCGCTCCAATAATTTGGCACTAAACCATTAAATCTAGTGTTTTCGAGTGGATTGATCCAGGGAATCCACAGAAAAGTGTGCTGCTACATCAGGGTGTGCTAATCCCCCCCATCGATGACATCCGTGTGCATTGCAATGTAGGGATTTAAGCTGTAATAACTGATAATGTTCCTATTTAATCGTTAACTAAACTGAACAAAAGATCTTGATTGCGTGCTGTGACGGAATATTTTTTTTTTTGCCAAAATTTCAAACTAACATTTTTCTAAGCAATTATACCGTAAGCCTCATTCCTTTTCCTTCAATATTTTTCTCCATCTCCCTTAAACTCTCTCTGTTTTACCTTCCTCAACGTCTTCTCTTGCAGGCCACGGTGGCCGACACGAGATCTGCCGCCAGCACTTCGAGTCGGCCACTCGAAGAACCCGCTCCCTGCCCAGCCCTTCGATGCACCGCCTTAGGGTTACGATCTCAGGTATTTCTTCTTTAAAAAAAGGGGGTTAGGGGTTAGGATACCAAGGGTTTTCATAGTATTACCAAACTTTTTTGGTAACTTTTCTATGCTACCCTAGTAATATGAGTGATTGAGTCAAGGGTTATATTACGGGTAGCTAACAGAAGTGTGTGTATTGCTATGTAGGGATTTAAGATATAATAAGTAAGTTATTGATTTATCAAGTATTACTCTTAAGGTGGCAGCTGAGGAACGCGCCGCGGGCGGCTGCCGAATTGGTGGAGATGGAAGAGGGAAAGGGGAGGAAAGAAGACTGCGACCCATCGAAGGATTCCCTTCTTTTAATGTTTCTTTTTACTAATTGTTAGTGTAATTGCCGAGCTGAGTTGTTTTTGTCTGATTTTATGTCAAAATATTTTTTGTGTTGTTTTGATCTTCTTGTGTTACATGTACTTTGCATCCCAGATGCTTTCGCTTCTCGCTTTCATGTTATTTTCTTGTAAAATTTGTCACAATCGTGTGCAGTGTTTAACTAATAAACGCATGTAACATCCCAGTGCTTGGATGGCATGGAACAGCAGAAATCACCTTTTGCTGTGGATGTTCAGGGAAGAGAATGGAAGTAAATCAGAGCGAGAGAGAGGTAGGGGGGAACAGGATGAGGAGGGGAGCTGGAGAGAGAGCGAGAGAGTGAGAGAGAGACAGAGATAAAAATGGGCTGACAAACAGAAAGAGAGACGAAGAGACAGACAGAGAATGAGAGCGAGAGAGACAGAGAAAGAGAGACAGAGAGAAATACAGAAAGAAAGAGAGACAGAGAGATAGACAGATATACGGTCATAAAGAGAGGCAGGGAGAGAGAGTGAGAGATAGAGGCACAGAGACAGAGAGAGAGAGAGAGAGGGAAAGTGAAAGTGACTCACATGCAAGTCACTCTCAATTGACGTACATGAATTCGAATATTCGAATGTTCGAATGGTCGAATATTCGAATAATCTAAAGTGCGGATAGAACGAACTTATGTCCGGCAAGTTCGCTTTCCGCCTGAAAGTTCGTTTCTGTCGTTTTTAAAGTACGTTCTCTGCGTACTTAAAAACGAACTTTCCCGCCAGAGGGTTAAAGTATTATACTTTCTGCGCTGTGTTTATGATGACACTCTAAAAAAATGTCACACCGACCTCTGGCATTCTTGTTGGTCGAATGACAATGGTTAGTCGTTGAAATGAACATAGAAGAGTAATCAAGAATTGAAGATTGTTCTGCCAGAATGAGGCCATATAAAATGGAACGAGAAGAGACGATGGACTTGACAGAAACGGGAAGACTTCTTCACAGAATGGAGAGTTCGCCACCGCCAATGGAATTACGTTCAACAGAAGAAGCGGTGGATTCTAGTAGTTACGAAAATAATTGCACTAGGTAAGAGTTAGGATTGTAGACCTTCATAACTTAAATGAAAAAAAAATACTTTATACTTTAACATACAAAATTAATCGAATGGCTTGCAAAGGAAAACGAACTGAAATAGCGACGAAAAGCTTGTAGAAGAAGGAATTGTATGGTGGCTGCCACTTCTTGTGAAATAATGTAGCGAGTATTGTGAATTGGGCTGACGATGAGAGAATTCCAAATAGAACGCGACAGATTTGAGCGGCGAAGGACACCTCTTTCCCATAAGCGGCATCGCATGCAGACACATTGCTCATTTTCAACTAATTGTTTTTTTTTCGTGACAACACATCAAACCATTGCTCACAATCAGTTTCTATTTTCCGCGATCACATAAATAAAAAAATAAAAAAACCAAATGCTATATTTTAGTAGTGGACTATATAACAGAAATGAGAATAGTAGGCAACATAGTTTACAACATTCCAATCTTAATAGTTGAGAGATGTTGAGATAGGGGTAGTGGTGGTGATCTTTTGACCTTTCGCCTCTCTCCGTGCTTCCCTCCCCCTTCCAATCACTGCAGAGATGTAGTATGTGCAGCTTGAAGTTTGCCGCAGAGAAAGAGAGAGAGAAGAGGCAGAAAGAAAATAGAGAGATAGAAATGAGAGAGAGATGGAGAGAATGAGAGATAGAGAGAGAACGGGGGCGGAGCCCAAGAGCACTCATTACCAGCGGCCGCCATAACACTGAGCTCCTTCTTCCTATGATTCACCACTCCTCCCCCCCCCTCCCCGGCTCACCAATCTCCTTTTCTTCATTCTCAATAAACTCCGCCTTCTCTATTCCTGATCTCTCTCTCCCTCCCTTCACTCAGAAATCACATAAAACTCACGGAGAGAAAACTAGAATCAATCTTGCCATCTAGCGTTGCCCGTACCAGGCAATTAGGCAATGAGCGAAGTTGAGACCAGGGATGTAGAACAAGAAAACTACTTGACCAAAAAATATTTAGCCCAAAAAACCGAAAAAAAGAAGCATTTTTTTGTAAAAAAAAAATTACAAAAAAAAACCAATTAAAAAACCGCAACCTGGGTTGCGACATCGAATTCAGTGATTACAGGGGGGGGGGGTTGTGTTTGATAATTTCGGAGTTGTTCGATTATGTTGTCGAGATGTCTCCTAAAAATAAATAAACTATTAGAGTCGAAAATATAACGAAACATTCGCAATCGGAATCAATGTGAATACTACAGATTGATACGGTTATTCTCGTTCTTCACAACGATGTTATGTAATAAAATTGTTCGCATATTGCCATTTGCGTGACGGCACAATTCACATAGCGTAAGAGTCATTTTATGTGATGTAGATGTAGAAGGACAGATGATTGTATGTATGTATGTAGGGTCACTTTTGGCAAACTGCCAAGAAACTCAAACGCGGCACTGATAATCGCAGAGCGCGATACATAGGGTGTCTTACAGACATCCACCAGGTTATGTAATGACACTGATATTCTTTTTAAAATTTATCAGGGACTTTATCGAGCAAAATTCGCAGACACATACATGCTTGCTACTAATGCTGAAAACCATCACAATCATGATCATCGTCGTCACCTGCACTATTTCTTTTTTTCTATTTTTTCATCTCAAACTAATAGTTTCCTCTATTATTAACTTTAAAAACTGTCTAAAAAGCAATAGACCATTAACTTGTAATTTCACTTTCTTCGATGTCTTATACATATGTACATACATACATATGTACAGGTGCTTTTCTCACCTTCGGCGGCTATAAATGGAAACGTCGAAAAGATAGAGACCATTCAGATCAACTGTACCAGTTTGCAAAAAAAAAAACATTCAAAATAATTGTGAAAAATTATGGATGAAAACAAAATCATCTTGCCAGATTGTTCTGATGATGATGTGCACGCGGCGGCCGCAGCGAGTGCATGTATTTGCTACTCTGTCCTATTCGACCACGCCCGAACACGCCTTGAGAATTCGGCACGAAGGGGATAACGGAGACGACATGATTTGACTCGACTTTAATTTGTTCATAGTTTTCTTCAACGAACATGTTTGGCGACAGCGCTCGCAGCTCGCTGACTTTATTTGAGTTTCGGCTCTGGAACTTAGTATCGATTTTCCCTTGTTTACCGAACACTAGGGTAACGTAAGTTCTTGCTCCGTGGACTTGTTCATTTTTTGGTGTCTAAGTTAATGCCATATCGAGCCGAGTACAATGAACTATCGATTGGGTCTGTACGACACCTGTGGTCCGAGATACAGACCCCTCGGAATTCCACACTTTCATGTGATGCTTTTTTACACCGTCCATGAATTAACAATAGATCAGAGCCTTCTAGAGTGCTCGTACAGCCTAGAGACCCTACATATTAGTTGCTCAGTACCCTTTGGGCATTGCAAATACTAAGTCAGGGTCACAATATTTGGACCCGTAAAGGAACTTTTGGGGGTTACAATTTCCTTATGAACGTAGTGTTGACTTTGCCTAATCCTAACTTGCTTAAATTTGTACATTTTTACCCCTAATACTGAGAGTAAAAATATTACTTACAAATTTTTATGACCTGTTCAAAGTCTAATAGAAGCAGGGAAACTATAGCTTCTTCTGCTTTCCGGAGAATTAGAAGGGGTCTTTTCTTCGCTCTCTTCGAATAGAAATGCCTTCTATTTGGCTTCCGGCCCGAGATATAAAAGTAGAGAAATTACAAAATCTGTTTCGAATCAACGTTTCCAATCTCTGACTCCGATGCTGTCATAATATTCTTTTCTAGATAATGTTAATTCTCTCCCCTCCCCCTCCCTTTCAGCGGCTTGTCTCTGGGCACCGAGATGTGCGCACTCTCTCTCTCGCACATGGAGCCTGGCCAACTCCACGGGGCCTCGTCCACCCCCTCATCTGGGAATTTGCCAAACCCAGTCCGGTGTCCGGATGATTCGCCGCTGCCCTTCCTTCCCTCTCCCTTGTCCCCAGCTTTCTTCTCTTTATCTTTATTTCTCGGAGACATATTCCTCGTTTGGTTCCGTTTCGTCTCGCAAGTCGAGAAAACCTTCCATGTGTTGTCACATCTTTTGATGTATGAATAAATAAATAAATAAATAAATTAAAATACTACTGAGAATTAGCGATCAAAATCGGCTAGCTATGTGTATCCATGGCAACTTGCATATTAAACGGGTTTTGCGTGTTCCTTTTCATAGTACTTATCGTTAAGAGATTGCTAATTTGTTCTCGAATTGTAATTTTTTTTCTTTACTTTTACCTTCCTTTTGCATTCGTGTTCATCAAAACTGTTTCTTTTTGACTAGACGAAGCTTCTTCATATATTATGCGTGCTATCTATAATCGATTAGTACCCAACGGCAAGAGAATATGTATGTGACTCATGGATGCAAACAGTGCACGATAAATGAGAAGAATGGGCGAAAGAAGTTGAAGCACGCGGCGAAAATGAGCCAGATCGAGCCGACGCTGACATAGTAGCTGAGCAGCGTGACGAAAGAGAACGACAGCATTACAGCCGCCAACTAGTAAAATGAAAATTAGAGCACATAGGCTGTAAATTCCAATTTTATTGTTTTTTCTTTCAGAAAACATGATAGGAGCAATTTCTAAGTGTAAAATTAACAAATGTTTAGCGTAAATTTATTTCTTCACAGTAAATATCTTAGTATAAAATTCTGATTAAAGGAACCAAGTAAGGAATGACTCCACGGTTGTAGCTCTAGAAAATTTTGAATTCGTGCCAGCAAATATTGGCCCTTTTTCCGCCTAGAAAGCACATGAAATAAAAAGGGGCGTTGCAAGTATGTACATACAGTAAAAACAAATTTTGTTTCGGTAAACATATGTATGACAATTTCAGAGAGGCAGACTCTTCGGGATTATGTTCTGAAGCAGTATGGCATGTGTCTTGAAGGAGAAAAGATTGAGCACGCAGATCGAGTCGGTAGCAGAAATGACAGATAGGACTTCGCTTGCCGTAAGGTTGGGCACTTCTGCGAGCTAAAGAAGGCCGCCCAACTTTTTATGTGATCGAAGTGTTCAATGAAGAAAACATCAAGTAGTAACTGATTATGGGCACGGGAATTTTAAACTTAAATCGTTGTTGTCTCGGAAGAAATTTTTTAGAAATAACGACCATACCATTTTAAAGAGCATGTCGAATAGTACAAATGATAAAATTTTCATTGATTTTAAAAAGCAAAAATTTCCTGCAAAAGTTGCAGAGGGCAGGTCGAGCCTTAAAGGAGCATATATGTAACTCATTTTTTTCATGCTTTATGCTATTACACTAGTCGATCTATGTCCTTCATGCGAACACTTCAGTTAAGTAAAAAGATTCAAAGGTGCAGCATTCGCGAGAAATGTGCATACCAAAAATGTGCCTGTATTTTTTGTAGGCAAGGGATACTGTACACTTATGTTCTTTATAAGTTTTGCATAAAGTTAACTCCAGGATATAAAGCACCGGCCTATAGGCGGAAAAATATTTTTTTAAAGATCTTCTCTTGCAAGGTCGACATGAATGAAAATATCCATCTCCAGTTTTTTTTTATGTTCGTTTGCCATTCTGTCAAGATTTCCGAGGAAATGTCGAAATATCGAAGACAAGTTTCACTTTCACAATTTTTCTAAAAGTTTTTAGGAGTCCGTACTGCTTTTCAGTACAAATATTATAATAAACCCCTTCTTTCGTGTGGATTTTTAGCAAGGGCGTGCTCGAAATATTTTCTGTCCCAATCCTCTTGACGAAATATTGAGTTGTCGGTACGATCCTTTGAATTAGGGTTAAAGCCGTTAAGTCCTAACACGAAATGGCCGATAAAATAGTACGATAAGTTTAAGCATCCTGGAAATTTGCCAAGATCCTTGCTTCAAAACTGCGTCCGTAGTGAATCGTGCATGTGTCTGCATATATTTCACGGCCTATGGACCCATATTGCATCCTCGCTGGTCGAACTATGCTCCGACAAGCCTTTTAGGCCATAATTTAGTTGGTGACAACTGTTAAATATAAAGTTCTGTGTAACACACTAATATTCACTTAGGTTCAGGCAACGGTTTTCGGATGGAAAGTTGTCCTTTACCTTTAGTTTAGAAAATTGACTTTTTGCATTCGCAAGATGATTCCGGACACGTTCTCAGAATCATCCTAATAGCGAAAATTTTGTGTTTTAGTCTCCTTTTTAAAGATGAGAGTTTATGAATACTTTATCTAGGAGGTTTTATGCCCCTTTGCATGCCGAATAATAGTGGTGCACACGGCCCAAATTTCCAAAGCACTATAGGGCCGGGCTAGAGCTAAGTCAAGTGTGAAAAATTTATTTGACTGTTTTGCAAGACAGAAGAGAAAGAGAAAAAATGCAGCAGCAAGTGGTTAGTAACATGTATATATATATATATATATATATATAGAGAGAGAGAGAGAGAGAAAGTGAGAGGGAGAAAGAGAGAGAGAGATAGAGATAGAAAAAGACAGGATGAGGGAAAATGATGGAGTGTGCATGTGAAAGAGCAAGCGGTAGAAGAATAAAAGAGTTGCCAAGAATAAAAGAGAAAGTGGTCCTTGTGTGTGTGTGAGAGAGAGAGAGATAAAGTGAGGGTGAGGAAGCAATATAGAAATGAGAAGGTTTGGGAGCGAGAAAAGGAGAGTTTATCAATTTACGGCTACAATACAATAGTGCTAAAAGAACGACTGCTCGCAATGAGCCCATCTTGGAAAAGTGAGCTCAACCATTCAGATAAAGTCAAGTTAGCAAAGAACCGACATACATACGTCGAGCAACAATTTATACCAAGCAATATAATATACCAAGTATTAACGGAATGCGCAAGTGTGTTGGCATTACAATTACAGTACCGCCGACGAGCCATGCGGTTCCGAGCGGCTCGATCCGCTACTGCTCGAGCCGCTCGGAGCCGCTCGAGCCGCTTCCCTGGCTCGTGAGCGGTACTGTTGAGTGCGCACAAGTGGAATTTATTAGAGGGTAATCATGAGGATTAAAAAAAGCCGTCCATGGAGCTTAAAATCTACCGTAGTCTGCATCTTTCGTCCTGTGCATTCTTTTCTTGAAGATTCTGATAGTTTTTAAGGTCCCTGTTCAAACTTTCTAAGAGAATGATAGTGCCACCCGCGAAGCTAGCAATCCCATCCACACTTGGCGCGTGCCATGCTTGATATTTCCAGCGTCATCAGCGTTCTGGCCAATTCCACGCGGCCGACGTCTCGCGCCTGACACCGGAAACGATGCAGAATGCACAGCAAGATTGAAGACGAAAAGACAGAATTGACGCCGGTAACCGTTCCTTAAAACAGCCCAAAACTAATATTTGAATTGCCGCGCTCGTCCCTGTTCAAGCAGATAAAGAAAGCGCAAAAAAGCGCTTAATGTTAGGGTGAAGTCTTTTTAATTAGTGTGCGAGATAATGTGAGAGATAGAATTAGAGAGAGAGAGAGAGAGAGAGAGAGAGAGAAAAGAGAATTAGAAAGAGAAGGAGAGAGAGAGAGTGGGAAAGTTAAGCAGAGACAGAGGGATTCTTACCAGATGTTGTTTTCGGTGAGATCGGCAGTGATAGAGCTGCCTTTGAGAGTAAAAGCACGAAGGCTGCGGTGAAGATTTTTTGCATGTGATAATTTTTTTTCTTTACTTTCCTTATCTCAGTTTTTCTTATAAGCATGTGTTATCAGGGAGAGGAGGAAAAGGGAGGAGAAAAAGAGAGGAGGGAAGGAAGGAAGGGAGGAGGGAAATGAGTGAATTTCACTGTCTTGGCCGCGATCTCTCTATGAGCTGAGAATTTCTTTGTTCGCTTACCACAAGACATACTTTTTAGTTTGCAATGCGAGAAAATAATTTAGCAGTCTCGCTCATTTCTTTCGCTTCATTGCAATTTCTACGTGACAAACAGATGTTTAGCCATGTTTGAAGATAAAAAAGGAAACAATCAGCAAACGTAGAAGAAGATGTGTAAAGGAAGTGTCTATTGGCGAAGAGAAAGTTCAGAGATCGCGGCACCTTGGAACTAAGATATTATGTCTAAGTGGACTCTCGCTGTCTCACTCCCTCTTCCTATCACACTCTCTCTTTCCTCCCTATCCCTCTCTCACTTTCTATCTCTTCCTCACACTCTCTATTTTACATCTCTCTCCTTCTTCCTCACATACTTCCGGAAGCGTTAGAACAAAATGTTATCTCCAAGATCATCTCACTGTGTTCGTAATATCACACGTTCTCAAATACAAGTGTTTCGAATTACTGTAAAAACGTAGACATAAAGAATGTACGCATTTTTTTGTATGTTAATGCATGCATGAGCGAGGTTTAATCACGTGAAGGAATGCAGTATGTTTCCCCTGGGAGAGAGAGAAAGGGCGAGTGAGAGAGAGTGAGAGAGAGAGAGAAAGAGAGGGAGAGAGAGAGGAGAGAAGTAGAAAGAGCAAGAGACAAAGGTTATAGAAAAATACAGAGGAAGTAGAAGGAGAGATATAGAGAACTAGGAAAGAGAGCGAGAAATATCGAAGGAGTCTGAGAGAAGAGAGAAATACGGAGAATGGGGAAACACAGAATGATAGAGCGAGAGAGAGAGAAGTGGAGAGAAAGAGAGAGAGATCCCGACCTGGTTGAGCATGTAGACCTGGTGGCGGACCTCTGCAAAGTGAGGACGGATGACGGCGGGCGTGACAGTGGGGACATCCTCGGGGGTGATGGAGTAGGACAGTGGCTCGCGAGCCAGGCGAGGAAGTAGAGCAGGAAGAGGAGAAATAAGGTCGACCGCCGCTCCACGTACTTACGGTATTTGGGCCTAGAGAGAGAAAGAGAGAGAGAGAGAGAGAGAGAGAGAGAGAGAGAAAGGGGAGAGAGAGAGAGAGAGAAAGGGGAGAGAATGTGAGAAAGAGAGATAGGACCTACAAAGAACGACGTAACGATAGACGAAGCAGTACACGAGCAGTTGAATCGTGATGCAGTGCGTGCCGGCGTAGACACCGAAGCCATGTCTGTGCGTGATGGGAAAATTGACGTTTGAACTTCCCGCCATAGTAATTTAATTTTTTTCATCTCAAGTACTCCCTCTCTCACTCGTGATAGATCAATCCTGTCGTGAAGAAGAATCAGCCGCCGTCGATGAATTCGGCGGCCTAAAGACAGGAACTTTTATTCTTTTTTTTGTTATCTGTTCACTTTCGACTCTTTAATGTTTGCAGATAACAATCACGTATGGAGCACTTACCGGTCTGAGAAGGAGACAGACGATTGTGAAGGCGAGATCGTGGACGGCGAAGGCGATGATGTACAGTCCCGCCCAACATTTCAGGTACAGAGATTAATCAGATTAATTAGATTAATCTAAATATTCTCAATTGATTTTTCAGCACTCAGGGCGCATTTCAATAGTTTTCTCATATCAAACTACACTAATTCAACGCTTCTAAATACGTTGGTCACGTTATTTTCTTAAATCAAGTTAACACTAACGAGAAAATTCATATTTTGTGCAGAAACCCTTTTGAAAATAGTGCGCAATATGCTGCATTACATGCGCAATGCGCTACATTTTTAAACGGGGTTTCGGGCTAAAATATCAATTTTCTCGTTAGTGTCAACTTGTTTTAAGAAAATAACATTACTAACGTATTTAGAAGCGTCGAATTAGTCTACGTTGACCTGAAAACTCTATTGAAATGCTCCCTGAGCGCTGAAAAATCAATTGAGATTATTTAGATTAATCTAATTAATCTATGTACCTGAAATGTTAGGCGGGACTGTAGAACTTGTAGCGGCCGATGAGGGCGCCACTCCTGCGAAAGGCGAGCACCACCACGAGCGAGTTAGTGCAGAGGAAGATTCCTGCAAGCATCTCTGTCGTTATATTTCGCTGTCTCTCTCTCTCTCTCTCTCTCTCTCTCTCTTCCTCTCTCTCTCTTCCTCTCTCTTTCTCTCATTTTCTATTACACTCTTTCTCAATTTCTCTCTCTATCTTATTATTCTATCTCCTTTTATTACTATTTCGCTCTCTCTCTCCTCTTTGTCTTGCACCCATCATTTGTATGAGTAATCCTGTCACGAAGTGAAGCATTCTCTGACGTCTAGAAGTTACATAGCACCTACCGATACATGTAATTTCTACAGCAGAGATTGCCGTCAGCGTATCGCTCGAGATGTCCATGGCAGAGATTGCAATCTCCATCTGCGAAAGGCTTGAAATCATATCATCCACCTTGCTGAACCGGCAAAGCGGAAGAAAGCTACAGTGAGGAATAAAGCAAACACGTTGCTGGCAGCAATGCGTAAAGCATCGAAAATCGAGATAAATAATATATGTGCATAGAGAGTAGGCAATGCAGAACTGAGGATAAGACAGTACGGGACATGTTGTAGAACTCGGCAGGAATAGGATGCTTTATATACATGCATATTTGGAGATTAGCAATGAGTTAATGTAGTTACTGTAAAGCAATTCGCGATGCATTATCTGCTATTGTATGAGATGAGAGGAATAGAATGAGCTAACAAGTCGAACAAAGTGAACAGATGTGAGTGGTAATACATTAATGTGCGGATATACTCAACAGGTCTTTTGTACAAACAAAAACATAACAAACATGAAAATTACTAGTTCAGAAATTTTTGGCAAGATTATTAAGAGACGGAATCTAAGTTAATATATAAAATTCTTTAACGTGTAAAGACATGTGAATGCCCACGGATTATTTATGAGTTTTGCTCCCTGTTTACTACTTTAGCCAACATTCACTGACAAATACTAGCGATATTCACAGCTTTTTTAAAGAGAATTATTATTGTGCTCTTCTTATTTCACTAACAATAAGAGTTTGTGGTGTTATCTATTGTTATCTACATATCACTATCAAAAATCAGCTAATCTTCACGAAGATGTTGTCTAGGAGAGGCTAAATGTCGCTGGTGAAAAAATAGCTTTTTGCTTTACAGAAAGACTCAGTTATTTTACTACAGCGGGGAAAATTATTAGCTTTCTATTTCTTATAAAAAAATAAAACTCGTATTAAACGATAACAGACATAAGCAAAGAAATTTTTTTATTAATTAATTGTTAGAATAGTAAAAGAAAATAGCAGAATAAAAATAACTTATAAGAGAAATCGGAAGATTATCTGTTCAGGAAGATGTATGTGTATGTAGGTATTGTAGTCCCAGGGGAAAGAACAAGTCATTTGCAGATACTACGGTAATGGATACATACATTCCCTTGAAATGTGCACATTAATACATATAAATTATTATGATATGACTCGTACAATGCTCGCAGCATAGAGATGAAATGATCTCGGCAGAATAAATCATGAAAAAAAGTTGTTGATCGAGGGGTCATCTAGAGATCGCAAGCCGAATGGTTCCTAAAATAATAATTTCCCCCACTGAAATTTTCTCTTAACGTGCATATTTTAAAATTGCACTTAAAATGGAAAATTGAGTGTTCATACAAAAAAGAATGTGAGGTGAATTTTTGCAAATCGTGGTGCTTTTTCTATGGTTTAATGAAGGATGCCTGGTTGAATTTCACGATTTGCAAATTATTTTGCAAGAAAAGTATTTGACCACTTCGTAAACCGTTGGAGTCGGTCTTTGTTTTCTTTAGTCATTGTTTTGCTGTTATAAATCCCTGATGGTCTACTTGGGCGCAAGAGCTGTGGTACCGTCCGTTTGTAGTATATCACTGTACAAACATACTTTTCATTTTATATTAAATTTTCGTAGAGTATACCTTGCGATGTTGAGTATGCCTTCGTTATTTCTAAACAGTAATTACAGTTGTTTATTAGGGTTATGTAACAGACGGGTTTTAGGTTATAAGTATATAGATAGGTTCTTCCCAAGTATTGTTGCAGAAGCATATCGTTGTTTTGCTCAAATGGGTTCGTTCGTTGTATTCGCTCTCAGTTTAGTAGTTAAGGAGAAGTTCCTATTTTCTTGAATGCTATAAGTAACTAGATAACTGCTCTGGATGGTTCTATCGCATCTTTTACCCGCCTATTTTGTTCGATGTTCAATATTCAAGGGAAAATGTTCAAGGCTATATAACTTACTTAAATGGTTAAGGTTAAGTAATTCTTAAGATGTTTAGGCTGTGTATTCCACCATATTTAATGTAATAAGTGAATAGGATCCGGAGGTGTTAAGGCTAAGTATTCCTTATTTAAGGTAATAAGTGACACAAAGATCCAGAATGGTCCTCTACGAGCGCAAGCTGCGTATCGCTGCCTCCCGTGCATCTCCGCCGTACGCAACTCTGCTCGCGCTGAACGCGTCCTCCTTTGACGCTGCCGCGTCTGTCGATCTTTCCTCTTCGCATCTCGAGCTTAATCTGTAAGTTTTTTTAGGCTGAGGATGAGAAAGAGGCTTAGGAAGAGGATACGGATATAATAGACTAAGGTTTTTAAGGCGGTAAGAGTTTAATAGGCTAAGGAGCAACAGCTTCAGTCTAGAATGAAAGTTTGAAAGTTAAGGTACGCTCATATAGGCGTTATTATTTTGTTTTGAAATTTGAATTAAGAGTAAAACAAAGTGATACGACAAAATGTTAACCTGGAGGTCATTCACTTTTACTTTTTTTGGTTGTTGCTAATTTGTAAAGTATTTATAGTTATGGTATAAATTATTGTTAGTAATTCTTCTACAAAATGATTTCTCGTAATTTCGTCATAATTCAGCGACGGCGAACGAATCCGCAATGACGTCACGATCGGACGCCTCGTCGCAGCGAGCAAAGGCGACGCTGCCCTGACGGGCGCGACGCTCTTCGAGAAGGCCAAGGTGCTCAAGTTTTTAAACTCCCGCCAAGCCAGACTTGGGTCTTAAAGAGCTATTGTATCCACCGTATACATGCTTCATTGAGACAGAGTCGCAGCTAAATCTTGCTTTGATATCTCTCTTTTCTACGAGCGAACCTTTGCTGAATTGCACAAGAAAATTGAGGAACCCTATATAAGAAAAAAAATAGCTTGCTAACCATCCATTTGTGGCGGATTAAAAATAAAGGTTGAAATGTACTTTCCTGGTGTTTGCTCGGGCCTTCCTTAATGATGGGCGGTGAGTGAGGTCTTCTATTTCATTCTCGTTTTTATTGATTAGATTTTGAAATTTGGTCACAATACACAGTAAATAGATACGGTAATAGCTACAACAGGGTGTTCTAAATAATTGTTGTATCTTTTTGTTTGATTACAGATCGATGAATACGTCAGTCTTGCTGAGTACGTGGTGGAGGGCGCGCTGTCGGCGTCGGCCGCCTTCGCCAAGGTCGCCTTCTCCGAGACGGGCACTGTCTTCGCAGGACGCATCACCATCGCAGACATTGTGCTGTGGTCCCTGCTGGTCGACGATGACAAGGTGAGGGGTTGAAGGAGAAGGCGTGGTTTGACGAAAAAAAAGAAGAATCCTAAGGAGGGCCATACATGAGTTTTCCTCAAAGTGAAATTGATGTTGAAAGATAATACTATGTAAAGAAAATGATCTGGGAGATAAGTCAAACTGGAAAATGCATACTGTAGAGCGGTAACATTGCTGGAAAGGACGACTGTGCATTGTCGCGCTTTTTCTCCTTTTTGGATTCATTAGTCTGGCGCACCAGGAGCCCATGTTGCCATTGAATTCCCCTGCCATCACTTCGCGGGATGCAAAATGAACCTTTTCTGTTGTATCGTTTAAATACTTTGTCATTCTTATCTCTAGCTCGCATGTGTCAATCTCCTGATTGCACAATCCTGTTCAATATATCGATAGAGCAGGCAAGAGAGGCTTGCGGGGCGCGAAATAACATAACATTCTGATATTTCGTCACTCTTATACCACGAGCCAATTGCACAATCCTGGTGAAATATGCGAAGAGAGGTTTTATTTGCAGACATAGAGCCATGGAGACGTTTGCTTTTTTTTGCACAGCTCGCTCTTCCCAAAGCCTGCTTTTAGAATTAGGCGCATTTAGAGTTCCCATTCCATGAGGTCAAATAATAATATTTTGTCAGCTTTAACTAGTTACAGTTAATATGTATGTATATCAACCTGTAATATTTTGTCGGCATGAAATAGTTAATATGTATTCTAAACTATGATATGAAGCTAGTAAAAGGAAACTACAATATTTTTGTCTCAGCTTCGTGCCGCGCACCCGCTGCTGTGGTCAGCCGTGCTAAAGGACTCCCGCTTTTACGAAGCACACACCATGGTTGGCAAGTTTGAGGGAACGGCGCCGACTGCCGCTGTGCCAGCCGCCGCCGCGCCAAAGGTTTTTTTTTTAATTTATATATATGTATAGTATTTATTTAATTAGTCAATTTATATTTATTTCTTTATATGGTTTATATTGAGAACAGCCTTGACTTGGTCATTTATTTTCAAAAAAAAAAATGAAAAAAAATAAGCGTCATTCAAGTTTATCGGAATTCTAGGAATTAAAAAAAATGAAAATGCTTCAAGGCCGCCAACAACAAGAAGACGAAAGATGAAGGCAAGTTTGTCGAGCTTCCGGGAGCCGAGATGGGCAAGGTCATTGTGCGATTCCCGCCAGAGGCCAGCGGGTGGGTATACTTTTTTTAATAGTGAAAAAAACCGAAAACCAAAAAAAGCGGGTTTGCGATTTCCCTAGAAGTAGGCTTTCAATTTTCAAAAGTGAACAAATGAAGAGAAGAAAATACACCCGGTTCGGTTGCAATACCGTAATTCTATTTCTAAAATTAAGTTGATAAATCTACAGTAAAAAAATGTTTGAAGAACAAAAAATACGTAGTATAAACATTACAGCTACCTCCACATTGGCCACGCCAAGGCTGCGCTTCTCAATCAGTACTATCAGACGACCTTCAAGGGCAAGCTCATCATGCGCTTTGACGACACCAATCCGGCCAAGGAGAATGCACACTTTGAGCAGGTTACTGTAATCAGTATTGGTCTCTAGGATACTGTAGTGAAGGAGATTGCACACTTTGATGTGGAATCCAGGATACTGTAGTTCGAAAAAAAGATACAGTAATGAATGTTATTTCGTCCTAGTGGGAAAAACTTTTCAACGAGAAATTGAAGCAGAATCTCACTGCATTGGTCATTTTTCTCTTCTTCTTTTAATTGTGTGAGCTTGAAACATTATCTTAAAATAAAAATTCTTTTGCAGGCTTGCTGTTTTAGTGATGGTTTATTTTTAATATAAATTAAAAAAATTTCAGGTCATCAAAGAGGACCTTGCGCTTCTCGAGATCCACCCAGACATCTGGACACACAGCTCGGACTACTTTGAGCTGATGCTGGAGAAGTGCGAGCAGCTGCTCAAGGAGGGCAAGGCATACGTGGATGACACGGACATGGAGACGATGAGGAAGGAGAGGGAGGAGCGCAAGGAGAGCAGGCATCGGAATACAGGTGGGAGAGAGGGAGAGAGAGAATGAAGGACAGAGGAGATAGAGAGAGAGGAGATCGAGAGAGAGAGAGAGGAGATCGAGAGAGAAGAGATGGAGAGAGGTGCGAAAAATGAGAGAAGGAGGGAACGTAATGCGAAAACAGAACAAGTATATAAAAACTTCAACTGGATAAGTGTCTTATGGCCGATAAGTTATAGAATAAACTGACCGTTTTAGTTTGTGAAGAGGTCCTCCTTTCTTTCATTGAAAATAAAATGATTCATGAACGCTACCCGATTTTGTGGTTCATGAAAATGATTAATGAACGCGGCAGAAACATGAAATCACAGGGTTTCATTGATTTAAAATGAAAAAAAAGAAGAAAGTATTTGCTAGAGAATACTAATTAGTTAATTAATTAATTTATTCATTTATTCGTACTATATATTTTTTTCACATGAGTTTGCATGACAGGTTAATAAATGAAATGTAAAGAAATTTTTTTCAGCTCCCGATGTCAACCTCAAGCTGTGGGAGGAGATGAAAGCGGGCACTCCGCGCGGCCAGCAGTGCTGTGTTCGCATCAAGATTGACATGCAGGTGTGGCACTAGGCAAACATATGCGAGAGTTATACAGAGAGAGAGAGAGAGAGAGAGAGAGAGTGAAAGCAAAGGAGAGAGAGAACAATAACAAGAGAGTGAAAAGTAGTGAGAATATGTTGACGATGAGTATTGTAGATTAACTGTTGGATGGAGAAAAAAAAGAGGTTTATTTTATTGAAAAGTTATGTTTTCAGTCCAACAACGGCGCAATGAGAGATCCGACCATCTATCGATGCAAGCCGGAGGAGCATGTGCGCACCGGGAATAAGTACAAGTTGGTTATTCTCTCTCTCTCTCGCTCTCTCTCTCTCTCTCGCTCTCTCTCTCTCTCTCGCTCTCTCTCTCTCTCTCTTTCTCTCTCTCTCTCTCTCTCTGTGTAACTTTCTATCGCTCTCTCGCTGTCACACTCCCCCTCTCTTTTTCTCTCATTCCCTCTCTCTCTCTCTCTCTCTCTCTCCTTCACTCTCACCATTCCTAGCCCTCTCACATTCAGAGTTTACCCTACCTACGACTTTGCGTGCCCTATTGTCGACAGCATCGAAGGTGTCACTCACGCCCTCAGGACAACGGAATATCATGATCGGTGAGGAATTGTATATATTTAAAATATATTTTTTTCTAAAATAAAAAAAAATCAAATCACTAATATTACTTTTTAATTTTTTCCTATATTTCGACAACAAAGAACAGTATTCAAGAATGACAGCTTTTGACGTAGCCGTCTTTCTTTCTCTTTACTCGTCTGCCCTCGCTTCTCCTTATTCATCCATTCTCTCTCTGTGTGTTTCCGTTACTCTCTCTCCTCTCTTTCTCACTCTCTCTCTCTCTCCTCTCTTTCTCACTCACTCTCTCTCTCTCTCTCTCTCCTCTCTTTCTCACTCACTCTCTCTCTCTCTCTCTCCTCTCTTTCTCACTCACTCTCTCTCTCTCTCTCTCTCGCTCTCTTCCCCTTCCAG
Organism: Allodiplogaster sudhausi; assembly: GCA_945643635.1. Classification (NCBI taxonomy): domain Eukaryota; kingdom Metazoa; phylum Nematoda; class Chromadorea; order Rhabditida; family Diplogasteridae; genus Allodiplogaster; species Allodiplogaster sudhausi. The sequence continues at coordinate 4,110,401 of CALZFC010000001.1, read as the reverse complement.
AGACGACCAATACTTCTTCATCTGCGACGCGCTCTCCCTTCGCAAGCCGCACATCTGGGAGTACGCGCGACTGAACATGACGAACACGGTTATGAGCAAGAGGAAGCTCACGTGGTTTGTCGACGAGGGCATCGTGGACGGATGGTGAGTGCCAACATCCTATAATCGGCGGGTTTAGAATACATGATGGACGATTCGGATTAATGACAGAATTTTAAAAAAATAATAATAATAATGGTGTTATGTGAAATAGAGTAGAGGAGAAGGGGAAATTTCTCGATTTCATGATCTCTATTATCTCGCTTTCTTTTTTTGGATAGGGATGAAATTTTTGCAATAAATTTTTTTCTTGAAAAGGGATGAAATTTCCGGAATGTAATTATTAAAAAATATTTCCCGTGTCCAGGGACGACCCGCGTCTGCCGACGGTGCGCGGCGTGATGCGACGCGGTCTGACGGTCGAGGGCCTCAAGGCGTTCATCGTTGCGCAGGGCGGGAGCCGAAGTGTCGTCATGATGGAGTGGGACAAGATATGGGCATTCAACAAGAAGGCCATCGACCCGGTTGCGCCGAGGTCAGGAGAGAGAGAGAGAGAGAGAGAGAGAGAGAGAGAAAGGAGTGAAGATAGAGAGGAAGAAGAGAGAGAGAGAGAGAGTGTGTGTGAGTGATAGAAAGAGAGAGAGAGAAAGGAGAGAAGATAGAGAGGGGGGAGATAGATAGAGATGGGGGAAGAGAGCTAGAGATGGAGAGTGAGAAAGAGAGAGACAGGAGAGAGTGAAAAAGAGAGGGAGAGAGACCGATTGAGAAGGGAAGGGGGGGGGGGGAGAGAAAGAGGAGAGAGGGGAGAGACCGGCTAATTTGATACAATGCTTGACATTCTAACAGATACACTGCTCTCTCGACTGCTCCCGCCCTCGTGCCCGTCCTCCTTGAGGATTCCTTCGCTGACGAGAGTGCTTCGGTTGCGCTTCATCCCAAGGTTCATGCTCTAAACATTCTTATAATTGTAGAATAATTTCCAAAAAAAGAACAATTGGTAAATGTTTTTTTAAAAATAATTTGCTTTTATTTAATGTATTTACTGATATTATCATGATCATCATCATTATACTCTTTTTAAATCAAAATAATATCAGCAATAATAATAATAATGTATTATTATTGTTTTATGGCGATAAAAAAGATGTAATTTCAAGGATGCTTCAATCGGCACGAAGACAGTGTACCGTGGCGCCAAGCTGCTAGTCGAGCAAGTGGACGCCCGCGAGATGAAGGAGGGCGACCCGGTCACCTTTGTCAACTGGGGCAATATCAAGGTACGGTATCGGGGCGGAGCAGGGAATTACGGTTTTGAAAATGAGTAGAGGATAACGGTGTGTGTGTGATAAACTCGACCTTTACATAGTGTTAGCTCGACGAAAGGTACTAGCTGTCGTTGAGCTAATTTTTTTCTTCATTTACTGTGCATAATTAGAGTAACACGTGGCTGATGATTGACAGATCAAACAGTGCAGTAAGGTACTTATAGAAAACTACCTTCTCTTTTAGATCAAGAAAATCGAGAAGGTAGAGAATGGAGACGTCAAGACAATTCATGCGGCTCTGGACTTGCAGAATACGGTATCTGTTCTCTCTCTCTCTCTCTCTCTCTCTCTCTCCCACTCTCATTCTTTTGTATTTCTCTCTATTTCTCCCTCTCCCTCTCTCTCCCTCTCTCTCTCCCTCTCTCTTTCTCTCTCTCTCTCTCTCTCCCACTCTCATTCTTTTGTATTTCTCTCTATTTCTCCCTCTCCCTCTCTCTCCCTCTCTCTCTCCCTCTCTCTTTCTCTCTCTCTCTCTCTCTCTCTCTCTCTCTCTCTCCGTCTTTCCTTCTCTCTTGAATTCTATATCGTCTTTCAGGATTACAAGAAGACGCTGAAGGTGACATGGCTGGGAGACATGGGCGCGACGATGCCTAAGTTAGCATTTTTTTTGAAGACAGAAAGATTATAAATATTATAAAAATTTTATTGGTAACATAAAAAAGTAAACACAGTATTTCATTATTAAACAAATATTCGGTAGTATAATGCATTATTTTATTTTTATTTTTTATTGGTAGTATTTTTTTCATTTAGAAAATGAGTAATTCTTGAGGTCGATCCCCGTTGTGGCGGTGGACTACGACCATATCATCTCGAAGGCGATCGTCGGCAAGGACGAGGACTGGAAGCAGTTCATCAACAAGGACAGCAGGGTCAGTGTACTGTAAGAGGATGGTGAGTGTACTGTAAGAGGAAGACGGCGAATACTGTGGCTGTTGTATTACTAGGGTAATTTGATGCTTTCGATACTGAAAGGTAATGAATGGCATTAAGTGAGTAATGACGATATAATAATAGGTGATAATAAATGGGCTGAATTTTTTTTAGCATTTCTCGAAGCTTCTCGGTGAACCCGCGCTCGCTGGCCTGAAGAAGGGCGACATCATTCAGATACAACGCAAGGTTAGGTATTGATTTAAAAAAACTACAGTATGAATTTTCTATTGGATAATAAATAAAGAGATGAAAAGCGACTAAATGAAAATATATATATATATTTTACCACTCTTTTAATGGCTTTCACTGGACTTCTTCGTCCTGTTAAATGAATTGTAAAAATATATATTTTAGCATAATTTTTTTTAAAGAATTACGTTTCCAGGGTTTCTTCATCTGCGACCAGCCATACCAGACGAAGAGCGAGCTGAGCGGAGTGGAGACGCCGCTTCTCCTCGTCTCCATCCCGGACGGCAGCCAGGCCAAGGAGACGGCGGCGGCGAAAGGAGGCAAAGTGGTAGGAGCCAAAAACTCTGCTTTGAATTCCCGCGCTCTTCCCTGATTCCTGCGAGTGAAATGTTGTCTCGAAGCTACACAGCAAAGTGCTATGTGTTTTGAAGCTGCCTTCAATCATTAACGGAATTATGTTAGTAGAAATTTTTTTCTTCCACAAGCACCAACCAACACAATGGTGCTTTGTCTTAATTAGATTAATTAGAGACCATGACACGCTTTGATTTCTTGCCATAACTGAATTTGGCTCCACTGTTACGAGAATTCTCATTGTTGCCTACTTAGTTGTTACTATTGATAAAACGATGTTATGTTATGGGATACGGTGATGGTGACTAACCCAGGTTTCAAGCCTAAGTCTTACCTTTTCGAATTTTTTCTTTCCTTGAAATGTTTAGAGAAGTTGTTAAGGTAAGGCTAGTCTTAAATTCGATAAATTTTAATAATTCTTTGCTAAAATTTTATCTCTAAACATTTCTTGAAGTGTATGGAGAAGTTGCTAAGATAAATCTTGATAATAGCCTTAAATTCAGATAATTAATTATTTAAAAAAAAATGTCCTTCACTGTTTAGCCGGAGAAGAAGTCTGACGGCGGCAAGAAGGAGGATGGAAAGAGCAAGAAAAAGGATGCTAAGAAGGAACCAGCAACATCGGGAGGAGGAGAGGACAAGAAGCAGCCGACCAAGCTGGGCAACGAAACGAAGAAGGAGAATACCAAGGACAAGAAGAAGGACAAGAATGAAAAAGGTAGGTGAATGGACCCCTCCCTACTGGCCAAATGTTCCTTCTAGAAGCCCCTCATGACCTCGCCGAATGAGTTGAATTCTTGGTCTCAGGATAAAAGAGTTCCGAAACGGACCACCAACTCTATTTTTGGTCCATAATCAGGCACTACTCCATACAGTTTTTGATCAAAAAATTCGTTTCCACATTAAACTATCTTCTTTTGGGCATCCAAAAGACCCCTACTCATCCAATATTGGTGGACCACCCTTTTTTCTCTTCATGGTCTCTGGCCCCTCGGTCCACAGTAGTGCATCGAACTGATTTCAGCCCTGGATGCTAAGAAGGAGCCGATAACAGCGCAGGAAGGAGATGGCAAGAAGGCGAAGAAGGAGGATGCAAAGGGCAACAACAAGAAGGAGGCCAAGAAGGAACCAGCAAAAGTGGCAGAAGGAGATGGCAAGAAGCAGACTAAGCTGGGCATCGAAACGAAGAAGGAGGACAACTACTCGGAGTGGTACTCGCAGGTTAGCATAATAGTATTTTGAGGAATTTTTTTAATATGATTTTTTCCTGATCTTTTTAAATATATAGATTTTTTTGAAGAAAAAAGTGTGCTTCCCCTGAAAAAGACTGTAATGTTTGCAAAGAAAAATTGGATAAAAAACGGGATTAAAATGAGCGGATTCTCTTCTGTTCAGGTGATCACCAAGTCGGAGATGATCGAATACTACGACGTCTCCGGCTGCTACGTCCTTCGACCGTGGTCGTTCGCCATCTGGGAGGTCATCAAGAAGTGGTTCGACGTCAGGATCAAGGTTTGTTCATTTCTATGATGCAGACAATTGCACCACAGGCAGCACTGTACACGGGAAAGTAGGGGGAAGAGGACAACAGTCAATTAATTAATTAATTACCCTATAAGGATGGCTGAATTCTACATGACGTGTCGAAGAATTTAAGAATAGGCTGCTGTTAATATAGTATTCATGATGAAGGTTTACAATGATTTTTTTTTACTATTATTTAATTTGGGAGGAAAATTGTCTTCAAAAAGGCGTTTTTTTTAGTTTTGTAAAAAATATTTAATGAGAAATGACTTAATTTTTTACTCTTTCAGCGACTCGGCGTGAAGAACTGCTACTTCCCGATGTTCGTCTCGCAGGCAGCACTCGAGCGAGAAAAGACGCACATTGCTGACTTTGCTCCCGAGGTTCGCTCTCCCTCTCTCTCTTTCTCTCTCTCTCTCTCTCTCTCTCTCTCTCTCTCTCTGCCTCTTCCTCTTCCTCCCCTTCTCTCTCCTCTCTCTCCCATATCCTACCTAGTCTCTCTCCCTCTTCCACTCCCTCCATCTCTCTTCACTCTCTCCCATATCTCTCTCGCTCTCTCTCTCTCTCTCTATCCCCCTCTCTCTCTGTATCTCTCCTCCTCTTTCTCAGGTAGCCTGGGTTACCCGTGCCGGTAATACCGAGATGGCTGAGCCAATTGCGATTCGGCCGACTTCCGAGACCGTGATGTATCCCTCATACCGGAAGTGGGTGCAGTCCCACAGAGACCTGCCAATCAAGCTGAACCAGTGGTGCAACGTCGTGGTTAGTAAAGGGTTGGGAAGTGGGTTAACATGGTGCTCGAGGATTATAAGGGTACCGTCTGTTTTGTGCACCCACCTGATTTTGGGCCTTCCCTGAGCTGTTATTCTGTAACGAGGCTTTGGGCCTTACAGGCCCCGAGCATTTGGTTTGCTTTGAACTATTTAAAGGAAAATGGATAGCTCAAACAATTGTATAAATTATTTGAGTTTCATGAAAATGTCGATCACGCTCCCGGTGGATTGCACATTCAAGGATACTTGATAAGAGCGACACTTTTTTCATTCCATTGCTAATCACTTGAGAATCTGTATTACACCATGTACCTATATTACAACATTTATTCTTTGAACATTTTCCAAAATAGGAGGGGGTGGTCCTTTAATTTAAAAAAAAAAACTTTGATGGATTGAATTAAGTCTCTTCTAGCGCTGGGAGTTCAAGCATCCAACGCCCTTCCTGCGAACGCGTGAATTCCTGTGGCAAGAAGGTATATTTTTTTAAACATAGATTTAAAAAAAGATTATTGTTTTTATTTTCATGACAAACGATAAGAAAATATTATAATGTATGTTTATAGATTGGAAAAAATAATAAAATCGCCATATCAGTAAAATAAAACTTTTCAAGGACACACTGCGTACGCGAACCCAGAGGATGCCCAGAAGGAGGTGTACCAGATTCTCGACTTGTACCGTGGCATCTACGAAGAGCTGCTCGCGGTGCCAGTTATCAAGGTGAGAGAAAGGAAGGAAAGAGAAAGAGAGAGATGGAGAAAGAGAGGAGAGTGAGATGGAGAGAGAGAGAGCTAGAGAAAGAGATAGGGAGAGAGTAGAGTCGAAGAGAGACAGGAGATAGGGAGAAAGAAGAAGACAAAAGTCAACTTTGTCAAATCTCTAGGGTAGAAAGAGCGAGAAGGAGAAGTTTGCTGGCGGCGACTTCACGACCACAGTCGAGGCTTACGTTGCAGTGAATGGAAGAGGACTGCAGGTTTGGTTGTTTTTGTACACAATTAATGTTTTGAATGTTAATTGTTTGAACATTTTATTGTTTCAAGCATTTATTATTTTGCGCAGTTATATATTAATTTCTCTAACCATGGAATGGTCAGAAACCTTACACTCGAAAAAACACAATTTATAGCTCAAATGAAAGCCAGTGAAAAAAACACTTTTGACCTTCTTGAACGATTTCTATGTAGATCATTCTCTGATGGTGAAAATTTATGTTCAAAAAATCCAATTTTGAAAATGCTATAAAAGATTGTGTTATGCATGGTAGCAGCTAATTTTTTTATACTCCGTCACACCAAATTTCAAGGGCTTTCATTTGAGCTTTAAATTGTATTTTTTCGAGTGTAGGGTTCCTGACCATTCCCTGGTAAGGACCAACTCGGGAGCTGTTTAATGTGAAAAAAATAGAAGTGAATTTTTTTTAATGTTTTAATAGCTTAGGAAAGTTAAATAATATGCGAGTATAGAAGATCTTCACTACAAAGAAAAAAAAAACCTTTAGGGTGGAACTTCGCATCATCTCGGCCAGAACTTCTCCAAAATGTTCGACATCTCGTTCGAATCTGAGAGCGGCAGGTGTCGATTTTTTTTCTCTCCTCTCTCTCTCTCTCTTTCTCTCTCTCTCTTCTTCCTCTCTCTATTTCTCTCTTTCTCTCTCTCTCTTTCTCTCTCTCTCTTTCTTTCTCTCTCTCTCTCTCACTCTATCTCTCTTTCGCACACCTTTTCACTATTTAACTTTTTCTCTTTTCTTTCTCTCACGCGCTCTCTTTCCTTATCCCTCTCTATTTTACCAAAAGACTCTTCAAAAATCTCTACCATCTAAGGGAATTCGCTTATCAAAATTCGTGGGGTCTCACGACTCGCACCATTGGCGCAATGGTGATGGTGCACGGTGATAACAACGGACTCGTGCTGCCGCCGCGAGTGGCCGCTATTCAGGTGGGAGAGTTGGGTTATGGTAGCACCATAATGGCAGAACTTGATTACGGTAGTATCAAAAATGAGAAGATGAACCGGCTGAATTTATTTCCCATTAAAAGACAAGGATATAGAAATAAAAAAAAGTATTTGATTAAGTTACAGTGTGACATGGTGCCTTGGCAGTTCACATAGTTATTCCTTGTAATCTTGTTATCATCGGAGAAGGCTCGGCGCTCTTCTAGGTGATCGCAATGAGCGTTGGAATCACGGCGTCGACCAAGGACGACGAGCGTTCGCGTCTGACGGACGCGGTGCAGGAAGCGGTTGCCGCGTTGGTGGGTGTCGATGTCCGCGCCGAAGCCGATCTCAGGTTGGAGCCCGCCGAATTAGGGGTTATACAAAATATATATTTTTGCTTGTTCTAGCTACTAATTTTGAACCATTTTATTAATTTTTTTTTTAAATTTAAAACGTTTATATGATACATACTTTACATATTTTCTACGTACGATGGTGGCAATTGAGAAAAAAAATAATGAGGTAGCTGTTTTTTGGTGCTTTAGCGTTTTTTTCCTTTTAAGATGCGATACAATGGCAGGATTGTTTTTTATATGGTGTATACTATCTTTATTCCAAAAGAAAAATTGGAATTCTTTATTAAGGGACAACTATTCGCCCGGATGGAAGTTCAACCACTGGGAGCTCAAAGGCGTGCCTATTCGCATGGAGGTTTGTGTGTGTGTGTGAATTATTAAGAGGAAAAAATATGAAAACATAAATTATTAAAAAAATGTTGATATAAACATTACTCAATATTTAGGATAAATAATAATAATAAAAATTTATTTAAAATGTTATTTTTTTAGATCGGCCCCAAGGACCTGGCAGCGGGCCAAGCGACACTCGTGCTGCGTCACAACGGAGAAAAGCTGGCCATGCCCGTCAAGGAGCTTGCAGCGCGCATCCCCGCTCTCCTTGACGACATCCACAAGAAGATGTTTGAGAAGTTGGTTTTGATTTCTCCCAATATTTTGCTTTATCTCAGAAATTTCTATAAAAAAGACGAGATGTCTGAGAAGTTGGTTTTATTAATCTCTCCCAATATTTTGCTTTATCTCAGAAATTCCTTAAAAAGAAGAGGTGTTTGAGAAGTTGGTTTTATTAATCTCTCCCAATATTTTGCTTTTTTTCAGAAATTCCTTAAAAAGAAGAGGTGTTTGAGAAGTTGGTTTTATTAATCTTTCCCAATATTTTGCTTTTTTAAAGAAATTCCTTAAAAAGAAGAGGTGTTTGAGAAGTTGGTTTTATTAATCTCTCCCAATATTTTGCTTTTTTTCAGAAATTCCTTAAAAAGAAGAGGTGTTTGAGAAGTTGGTTTTATTAATCTCTCCCAATATTTTGCTTTTTTTAAGAAATTCCTTAAAAAGAAGAGGTGTTTGAGAAGTTGGTTTTATTAATCTCTCCCAATATTTTGCTATATCTCAGAAATTCCTTAAAAAGAAGAGATGTTTGAGAATTGGTTTTATTAACCTATCCCAATATTTTGCTTTACCTCACAGATTCCTACAAAGCAAAAGTGAAGAGATTTTGAGAAGTGGTAAAATACATTTTGGCCCTTTCAAGTGGCACAAACGTGCTTCAGTCAATGGAGAAAGAAACACAACTCACTCAAAGGTTTCTCATTTAGCAGATTTGAAAAAAAATTAAATTATCAAATTAATAATTATTAATTATTTGAGCTCTTAAATAATAAGCATTATTAATAATTAAAATAATTAATAACTGCCGCCATTAACAGGGTGCTCGCGGAGCGCAACGCGCACATGAAGATGGTGAGTGACTTTGGCGAGTTCCGTCGCCTCCTCGACGACAAGTTCATTCTGCTCGCGCCCTTCTGCGGCCGACCCGACTGCGAGGATGCGGTGAAGAGGGACTCGGCAAGGTTGGGGCTGTGAATTGAGTCCGATGATGACGTCATCTCATTGTAATTAAAATAGAGGCTAATTGAAATAGAGACTGTCAATCCTCCAAAGCCTTTAAAAATTACGGATCCTTTAAAAAAATAGCATTTAAGAGTGTCAACTGATTTGTAACATGTTGTAGAACATGAAAGAAGATGCGTTTCAGAGATGACATCCAGGACGCTGCCTCAGGCGCTGCACTCATGGGATCCAAGACGCTGTGCATCCCTCTCGAGCAGGTGGGGAAAAGATGACGAGAAAGGATCATTAATTCAATCAATATCATTTATTCGTAAATAGTATATGTTATATATATAACAATATATAAATAATAGTAATATAATAATAACAATATTCCGGAGAGCCTCTTAATTAGGAAACCGTTTAATCAAATGATTAGTAATAGTAATATTGTAATCTTATGGTAAGATAAAAAGATAATAAACCAAATCAGTCGATAAATAAATCGATATCTTTCAGCCTGAACAGACCCTTCCCGCCAAGTGCATCTATCCAAAGTGCGCTGAGAAGCCGACCGCGTTCGCACTCTTTGGAAGAAGCTACTAAATAAAAAAAGGGGGGGGGGCAAGTGGTGTCCTCATTAACTTCACCTTATGCCTTAATTAATTAAGAGCAATCAATAACTTAATTAAGGGTATTTTATTGTTGATTAAAAGCATTTAATATAGCTTTTGTTCCGATTTCCGAGTGGTGGGTTACTATTGGATGAGAGCAGAGAAGTGAAGAAAAGATCAGATTTTATTGTTGCTATTGTCCTGGTTAGGAAGACTTTTATCGATGATTTCCGCTGTTCATTCGTTTTTGTTGAACATAAATTTTGCATTTATTGGGTTCTAGCTCACCAGTTAAGTCATTGTGGATCATGTTGATGTTATTTATTTGGTTCCTGTTGAAGAAAATTTTTCTTGTTCCATTGAAAAATGGGAAGTTGTGCTACAAGTACGGTCATGAAGCACCGTGTAAAATATCTGCTTTGTCAGCGAATGCTTGGTGGTTTCATTTCGTTTATAATCTCCGGAGATGTCTTTTTAGTGTGACCGGAATGACGGGTAGCGCCTAGTAGGATACGTAAGAAAAGCCGACGATCAACCAGCGCACCAAAATTTGAGCGGTAAGAACGGGCGCTTCCAGGACAAATGTCGAACCAGCATGTATATTCAGGTGTGTTCCTTTGGAAGATTCTCTTTTTGTTGACATTTTGTCGAGGTTGCAATAAAACGTTGATCAAGTGAATTATTTTCATATTCCGAATTGAAGTGGTTTTTCCTATTAACAAATCCTTTTCGTGCAGCGCTGGTGATTTACGCAACACTTCTCGCTTCCTTCACATCGGCTTCCTTCCGAACTTCGAGGAATGATATTCTCCGCGAGGTTTATATCCCTCATCTTGAACTCTCTAGATTATCATATCCGAATGAAAACAGATTGAAATAATTGGATTAAAACATTTGTGAGTCTATATAATTTGCGGGGTTTTTTTCATTGAGCTGGCCGCCGAGTTCGCCTCGAATCATACAACCCCTTTGCCTTTCCCCGTAATTGAAACATTCATTGAAATTCTATGCATCGCCCTGTGTAGGAGGTCTACATCGATGTTCCATCCGAAGTTCACGGACTTTGCTTTCGAATCCTCAACGGCACTCACCAGTTTGGATGCCAATGTTGGTTATTGTAATTTTTCTTTGTTTTTCTGGATTATATACTTTGTTTTATGGATCCCTCATAGACGGTTTGAAACTCGTTTTGTCTCTCTTAAAAAAAATTAATGCTACCGTTTCTTGGGATAGGTATATTTTAAAGCAAAAAATGATGCACTATGTTAGCTTAAGAAGATATTATTAATCTTTTAATTTGAACAGCTAATCGCATCGGCAACGAAGGCGTGCTAATGCACGCCAAGACATCAGAAGATGTTGCTGGAGCTGCCGAGTGCTGGGCGCGGAAGTTTGGCGAGTACGAAGGCGAGCTGCGAGGATTCATAGTCGCCGTGCACGAGAGAATTCTTGACGCGTCAGTGTATTATTTGAATTTCCCGCCGAATTGAATTTTTTCCCAAGTGAAATAGAACTTGTTGAAGAAATTGCATTCGACTAGAATTTTTTATTTATTTTTGCTTAATATTATTCTTAAATAAGTGTTTCGGTAGCTCGGTTTCTAGAGTGACGCACGCTTTCAGCATTTTTTCCCTTAATACTCATGATTATCGCGCATGCCGGAACCTACACATTTCTACTAGTTACAGTAGCCCCAGGAGATTCTCGTGATTTGTATTCGGGTCAGGACCATTTGTGTACCTGTTTGGACAATATACTGCGGTACACATTTACCGTAGCCTCTCTTCCAGGAATGCAATCTCGCTCCTCCACAATGCTTCTTGTGTACGTGGAGTTGTCATTCTGGCCGAGAAGAACGGGAGCGGAATTGTGCCTGCAATCGAGCCAAGATCGGCTGATTCTGCTTGTCCGAATCAGCCATCGAGTGAGCTTTCCTCTTTCTTTCTCTCTATCTCTCTCTGTCCCTGTTTCTCTATCGCTCTCTCTCTCTCTCTCTCTCTCTCTGTCTCTTCTCTCTCGTCTGTCTGTTTCTCTCTTTCTCTCTCTCTGTCTCCTCTCTCTCGTCTGTCTCTCTCACTCCTCTCTCTCTCTATTTCTCTCTGTTTAGTCCTCAACCATCTTATTTTGTGAGATACTCATAAAAGTAAGTGCATAGATACAACATTAGTTAATAAAAAAGATAGCTGTAAAAAAATTTTTCCGGCTCTTCACACTTCTTTTACGCAAAAAAATTTATTTGATACATACAATAAAGAGTGGAAGAAAGACGGAATAGAAAAATTGGAAAAATAATAATAATAATAATAATAATAATAATAATAATAAAACAAATTGAGGCCTCTACACCGACTGGCGGGCATGCGCGGAGACGGAAGAGGCTGCGAGAGAAGCGAAGACGAACTGGAACGGGGCCGGCGCGATGCTGGAGAAGGGAGCCTTCTTCCTCGACTGGCAAAAGCCCGTGATTCGGCTCAGGAATCACACGAACATCAAGAGCATTCTTCAGGTAGATCAAGGCAATTATGGCCTGCGATGTTTAAAATACTAAAAGTTGAGAGCGTTGCAATTTAGAAGAAGAAGTATCACTAAAAAAACATGGCGCATAAATTATGCTTCGACGAAGCAGCATTATAATTAATGTAAGATCAAGAATTTTATTTCCCAAAAAAGAGCGCTTAAATGAGGTATCTTTTTTCATGAAAATTTTAAAAATGCTAATTAAATAATTCCCTTTCATTTAGAGCTATTTATCATTTTATGGAATAAATGCTTTTAAGCATATTTTTTCTTCTTATTTTCCAGTGCTTCGAGACGTACAATCACGGCGATGCAACGAGTGGCCAGGACGGCAAACTTTGTGCGCTCTCTATGAAAGTGAGTGGTGCACTTTCTCTTTATAGTGTATTCTTATATGACGCGATTTGCGAGAGTTTCAAAATGGCTGGGGACCCGGCAAAATTAGATTTCGTTCAAAAGCTCTTTATAGGTACTTTTTAACACGGTGAAACGATTGGAATGGGTCCGGGAGTCTGAAAACGCCATTTTGGCGAGTTATGCGAGATTTAAAATGCGAGAGCTCGGAGAGACATGCCGAGATGTCCGCACATTCGCGTTCGCTGCTTCGCGCACAATAAAGCAATATTTATAAAAAAATTACCATAAATAGAGCACATATTGCTTTAGAAATTTGTTCAAGTAGGATTTTAAAATATTCAATTTTAGAGTCGCTGTGGCCTCTAGACTTTGGAGAGGCGTCGTTTTCTTATATGGCATTTTATCATGGGTTTTCTATCTCATTTCGTAGAGCTGAAAATTCTCTTTCGAGTGAGCTTTCGGATGTCAGATATCGACGAACTCTTTAATGTTTCCCAGTCCTTAAACTGCTGAGTTCAACGCCTGAGCAGTATTTCTTAGGGTTATGTTCGGGCACGTCATAATAAACGCATCTTCTGGTCACCTCAGGACTCGCATAGAGTATTCCCTAACAGTTTGCCTGGCAATCATGAAGTCCAGGTTCGATTCCCGAGGGAGTCGAAGAGTTTTGCCCGTTAATGAAAATATTTCTTTTGCATTTAAATTACATTTATAGCCTTAAAAGTGAATTCCCTCGACTAACATTCGACAGATTATCGATTGGGTTGCACTTTCGGCGTGGACATCGCCCATACAAAGTGCGCGTCGCTCCGCAGGCGCTGAACCCCGCGCATTTCAACAGTTTAAGGACTGGGAAGCATTAAAGAGCTCATCGATATCTGACATACGATAGCTCATTCGAAAGAGAATTTTCAGCTCTACGAAATGAGATAGAAAACCCGTGATAAAATGCCATTTAAGATAACGACACCTCTCCAAAGTCTAGAGGCCGCAGCGGCTCTAAAATTGAATATTTTAAAATTCTACTTGAAGAGCTTTCTAAAGCAATATCTTCTCTATTTATGGCAAAAATTTAACAAATACTGCTTTATTGTGCGCGAAGCTGCGAACGTGAATGTGCGGACATCTCTGCATGTCTCTCCGAGCTCTCGAATTTTAAATCTCGCATAACTCGCCAAAATGGCGTTTTCAGACTCCCGGACATATTCCAATCGTTTCGTCGTGTTAAAAACTACCTATAAAGAGCTTTTGAGCAAATTCTAATTTTGCCGGGTCCCCGGCTCTTTAGATCCTTGCGATTCTCTCGCAAATCGCGTCATATGTTGGTTAGAACCAGAGGTGTCAACGGCCCGGCCCGGCCCGATGGGCCGGCGGTCCCAACATCCCGTGGACCCGGGCCGGGCCGGGCCGGGCCCACGAAATGTTGGGCCGGCCCGTAGGCCCGACTTGGCCCGATTATTTGAAAAATTTGTGTACGGTCAACTGGTTTTAAACAGTGCTGAAATGGTGCCTGTCTCTGACCTTGGGCCGGGGGGGTTACAATGTGAAAAATTGATAAACCCGTGGGGGTGATATAAAGTGAAAAATGGCAATCCGATGGGGGGGGGGGGGGTTAAAAAGTGTTCCGTGCCTACGGCCCGGGGGGTTACAACCCTGTCATGGGTCAGACCTATTTCTGCTCTGGTTTTAAATATTCACGTGATTTTTCTCTAATCACTTAAAGAAAATTATTTAAAGAACAATCATTCAAGGATTTGCCATTTGAAGAAAAAAAACATATGATGATAAATCAGCAAAAAATAATTGAAGAACGTCACATGAAGAAATTTTTTTGAAGAAAAATCAGTTCAGCTTAAAAATCGGGCCGGGCCCAAAAATACAAGGCCCGGAAAAGTACGGGCCGGACCGGGCCGAGAGTTTCGGCCCGACTGGCCGGGCCGGACCAAAAATGTTAGGCCCGTTGACATCTCTGGTTAGAACTAGTATGGCAAATAGATTGTTTACTACTCAAATACTAATAGTTTCAATCCATATAGGGGGTGGCCATTGATCGAGATAAGATATTATGTGTTCAAGATGAGAGAATTTTTTTTGTTATTTTAGTGAAAAGTTTAAATGAATTTTTTGAAGCTTATTTTTATTCCTCTTAAATTTCTTCAGGTTTTCTCAAATGCTGCCGGCTCTTCAGTAACCTGCATGCGCCGCCAACAACCGGCCACTTTCGAGCTGGAAGGACGGTTCGGTTTTGGCTGCGAGCCAAAAATGTGTATTTAGCATTAAAAAGGATTCAATCTATGCTTAAAATGGAGTTATATATGATCTGATGAGAGAAGAACAATAAGCGAAACCACGAGTATTCGTTAGTGCTGCTGCCATTCCATTTTCTTCTAAGTTCTTTCTCTCTCTCTCTCTCTCTCTCTCTCTCTCTCTGTCTCTCTCTCTCTCTCTCTCTCTCTCTCTCTCTTTCTCTCTTTCTCTCATTGTCAGCCCGCACCTCTGCGATGACATCCAAGAGTACAGCGTCTTTGCACTCCTTCCACCGGTCGTTGTCAAGGACAAGGGAGAAGAGAAGCACGACGCCAAGTATCTTCTCTTGACCGCCCGGGTTGGTCCTGGCGGGAAATTGGAATTTGAATATTTGTCTTTGTGGCGGGAAATTTTTCAAATTCAAGTGTGGTAAACATTCAGCTCGACTCCTTCGGCATGATTCCTGAATCATCTCCTGCAGCCATTTCGTCGCTAACCTCGGTGATCACACTGCTCACAGTCGCAAAGGTTCGAACTTTTTTGAAGGGAACCAAAAACTCGCATTTGAATTCGCGCCTTTTTGCCTGACTGAAGGAAGAAAGAGCATGTGATTTTGAGAGACGCGTATATAATTGTCAGGAAGTTTAGCCATTCTAGGGAACAAAACTTACTAGCAATATTCTCTACAGTCTCATATTTTAAATTTGAATGTTTTAAGGTATATTCATTGGATAAAATTTAATTAATCTTTTGTTTAAAATAAAGATCAATTTTAGGCTGTCGGTTACAACTGGCGCGAATTTCAAAAAGCGGCCGAAGACAGCAACCATCGTCTCCTGTTTACCTTTCTTCATGGGGTAAGTTTAAAAAGCGGGGAAACGGGGCCATACCCACACCCACTTTTGGGGGTCCTCAGACCATGTCTCTAACTAAGCTGTTCTAACTAACAGGTCGTATCTATATTCAACACGCCCGGGTATAGAGGAGGTACATATATATTGTGTTGAAGCGGAGCTTTGTTATATTGTATGTAGTACGATTTAATAAAGAAAAGAAAAGGAAGGAAGAATCGAATTCAGGAATCATTCGACTACATTGGCAGCACTCGTCTGGTCTATGATATGGAGTCAGTTATTTTATTATTAACTTTTTATTATTTTATTGGTATAATTTATGTTGGCCGAAATAAAAGTGCTAATGAATAAAACTAAATTCTATTTTTAAGAAATGGCCGTTTCCCTTCGTGGATGATGCATGACACCGCCCCTTCAAAGGATCACCCGGAGAGCATTAATCTAACTCAGGTTACCGAAAAGTGGAATGAAATTAAATAATGTAAAAAAAAATCAACAAACATTTTTTGAGGATATTTAGATGGATTCAAGCACATTTTAGCTTACAGTTTCCATTAACCAATATAGACCATTACGCAACTATTACCGTAGAATTTGTTGTCGCGCGGACGATTAAAAAAAATATTCTGGAAAAGCGTTAAAAGTGGAGAAATATTGATTGAATATTAAAAAATAAACAGAAATAGTTTACAGCTCTCTTTCGCGCTCGAACTGCAGCAGCTGGACTATGGCGACACTCTCTACATCCATGCGGACGGCGAGAACGTTGGGAAGCCAGGCAACGAAGCCAAGGTACTGTAGATCTGAGCAATGGTGATTACGGTAGTTTTGAACAAAAGGGTTTTGAGAAGAGTGGCTTACGGTAGTTTTGAGCGGAGTGGATTACCGTAGTTTTGAGCAGAGGGGATTACAGGTAGATTTGAGTAGAGTGGATTAAAGTAGACTTGAGTTCAGGGGATTATGTTAGTTTCAAAAGATTGAAGCTAAGAATTGGAGAAGAAGAAGAAGAGTGATATTCAACATGAAAGGACATGGTAATAAGTGAAATGGACTTCGAAATTTTTGACAAGATACATTCTCTGATTTTGTGCATTTCTCTCTTTATTTCTCTCTCTCCCTCTCTCTCTCTCTCTCTCTCTCGTCAGATGCGCTCGGCTGCCTCAACACTGAATCGTTCGCTTGCTGCGTCCTCCCTCCGTCGCCTCGACTCCTCCCGTCTCTCCTCCACTGCAGTCCTCCCTCCCTCCTCGCTGCACACTCTGCTTAAGAAAGACAGAGGCATCCCCTCCATGATGATGACGTCATTCGGAAAGGAGTACACCAACAGGTATTAGCAGGAATAGAGACTTGAGATCATTTAAGGTACTTAAGATAAAAAAATAACTAACATTTTTGCCATTAACAAAAAAAATTATTGTAATAATTTTTTTTATTATAAAATAGGGGTACACCATGAATTGAATGTATGTTTTATGCTTTAACCGGGTTAAACTAGAACTTTAGAAAATCAGTAATACGCTTACATCATTTAGAGATAATGGAAATTTGCCTAGGCTTAATGAAATGAGAGAGTGAGAGAGAGAGAGGGAGAAAGAGAGGTAGAGAGAGAGAGAGCGCGAGTAAAATGATGGTATATTGAAGACACCTGAATTCTGGCGCCGACCGAGTGGATGCAGCGGACGCGGTGAAAGTGAAGCAGACGATCAAGGCGGCCGCGACCGCTGTTGTCGCACTGGCCGCCGAGCACGTGCAGCTGCGTAAGGAGGGCGCTATTCGAGTGGATGAGGCATGGGTAAGGGACCATCTTTTAGAAGGGCCGTCTTTTAGGGTTAACAAAAAAATTTTTTATACATGTTCTATTAACCATTAAAAAAACGTATTACATATCATTTTTTAACACAAAAATTTAAAAAAATAAATATCTTTAAAATAGTTTCCTTGAAAGAATATATCGAGAGTGCAAAAAATTGTTGTGAATTAATTTTTAATTGTATGCTTGCAGGTGGACACGCTGTATGACTGCTTTATCGGTCAAGAAGACTGGCACTCCTGCGACTACTTCAAGGCACTCTTCTCTGCGAACTCTACGCTCACCCGCCATGAATTCTCGAGCAAGGAAGGTGATTAAGAGTTACGGGAGATTTATCAGATTGACCTTTTTCCCTGTATCAATTATAAGTCTTGTAATTTGATAACCTCTTTTCTCTTGATGGGTGATTTTTCTGCTAGAGTTCACATTTATAATATAGCCATTTGCGGTCGGTATTTTTGAGGTGATTTATAGATAAAATTTTGATTAAATATGGAATGTTTTGTAATTTGAAAAAAAAAATACTTGGACTTTGTTCTTGTCTAGGTACGTCGACGTACATTGGGGCCGATGGCGCATCCGTGGTGCGCGCGCTGACTGCCGCACTTCTGGTGCGAGCGACCGGAGATCGAAACCGAACGAAGAATGTCAACAATGCCGACCAATGCAAGCAGATCGACAATAAACAGAATGTGCGTTGTTTGGAAGCGGATTATACGAATTTACAACGAAGGCGATACACTGAAACTCGTTAATGTTTTACACCGTGGCGTATTGCCAAAAAGTTGGACCGAGGTGCTTCAGGTCCCGAGTTCGATGCCAATCCCAGAGCAAAGTTTTGCACGCTATTGTTCAACCCTATTTTGTATAATTTTGGGATAGGCACTTTTTTCTCATCCAGTTTCATTTATTTACTTACAGGTCAACTCGTACTTTTGGCAAGTGGATCCAGCACTCAACAAGTCCTTCTGTTATCGCACGAACGTCTTCCAGATGTCGGCGCACTCGCCTGCGTTCCTCACTCATGAAGGTTAATAGTAATAGATGTATTTTGTTTTTCTTGTTTTTGTAAAATATTTAAAATGTATTTCAGGCTTGTTAGGAAAAATTTTATTTTTATAGGATGCCGTATTTATTTATTTATTTTTCTGGTTTTGCAACTAAAAAATACCGTTGTTTAAAATATCTAGGGCTATATTTTTCCCTTATTTTATTTTCAATAGGTATTGAATTCTTAAAATTTTTAATATATTCTGAATTTTTTTTTCCCAGTTTCTGCGTCCGACTCGCCATATCCGATGTGGACCGAGTCCTTCTATACGGTGGAGACTCCGCGACTCTTTCTCATTGAGAAGACGCCCTTCGAGTGGCAGATGGTGGCGTTTGGTCTCGTGGTCGCGGCCCTTTCCGCACTCCTCGTTGGCAGGGTCAATGACGACTCGTTCGTGGTCGATGAGGGAGAAGCGGATGCCGAGCCCCTCTAGGGTGGTCCCAACCTGGTACCCACCCGGTCCCGACCTGATCCCAACTTGGTCCCAACCCGGTCCCGACAAAACCATATCCCGCAACTCATATCTCACACCCAAATATGCAACCAACCATATCCCAAAATCTAACCATCTATTTCTTTAGAAAGTGGGCGGAGCTTAAGAGACCCAAGTCTTTAGAAAACCCAAAACCCATAAAAAAAACCCACCTCACAAAGCGACGGGTCTATGCGAACGAAGAAGCATTGCCGGTTTATTAATTATTAATTTATTTATTCGAAGCCGGGCTTGTTATCCTGATATATGTAAATTTATGCAAAAAAAATGTATTACATAATCCTTTGAGCTTCTGGTTAAAATCATTTCTTTATTATCTATATTAAATCCGCATCACTAACACATTTCCATGCTTTCCTCTCTATGCATTCCTTTGTGTTTTTTTTTAGCTTTCAGGTGTATTTTTTTTTTTGCAATTGCCATTATCTGAGCGAGAAGGAAATGCTGAGTGCTACCTTTTGCTTACTATCTCTATTTCGTATTGAACTGGCGCTGTATTGAGCTGTAATGACAGTATTTTAACATTTGAGGCCAAATCATACAGTTTATTTTCTCCGCCTCTAATTCCGTTGTTGTAAATGTCTGTTGGGAATGACAGCATATAACTTTTTTTTGTCATTCGCCATCTTTCTCGCCTATCACAATGTGGGCGTGCCCCCACGCGCCTCTCTTGGCCTTAAAACTGTGATCTCATCATCAGATATGAAGTTAACCAAAAAGATAAAAATGTGACGAAACGTGTTATAGTGATATTAGAGCTTTTTATGAGCCTGCTCCAGAGAACGTCAGGCTTGGTAATCAACCAATTGAGATATATCTAATTCGTAAAAAAATATATATATATATCAAACTCGTAGAAAGAAAATGGATATAAGTATATGTTTAATTCGTATAAAAAGTTTGATGCAGATCAATTGTAGAGATTTTTGGGTACAGGGGGATAATCAAGTGGCTTTGCCTTTTTCAAAGTCTTGCGATGATTTGCAGAGCTCTCAAATCGCTAGGAATATTTATTTATTACTTTTTAGGCTTGAACTCGCCTCCTTCGGCGCAGAGAGTTCGCATGCCCGAGGACAATACAGCATTGAAAGCGGATCGTCGCAAGTGCCATCAGGTATGGGAATTCATTCTCATCTGTCTCTACCTTTCTTTCTCCCCCTCTCCTTTCTCTCTCTTTTCTCCCACTCTCCATTTTCTCTCTCTCTCTCTCTCTCTCTCTCTCTCTGTGTCTCTTTCTCCTCTCATTGCCTCTCTCCTCCTATTTTGTATGAAGTTGGCACACAATAAATAGTGAAGACAAAAGTAAAAAAATTTTATTAAGATATTTTTTATAATTATTACAGGAACGCGACCGTTATTTCGCTTGTCTCGACGTTCTCCTGGACGCAGGTATGTATGATTTGCAAATGTTCTTTTTTTTCCTCCCTGAAATTTAAGTAGAATTTCTTTTTGATAGAATTGCTGGCTATTAAATTAAATTAAATAATAATATAAAATAAATACTGAAAATTTCAATATTTTGATGAAATTCATTTAAAAAGAAAGTGAATAAGAAGCTATTTTCGTGAACAGATAAATAATATTTTCGTAAACACTTTCACCTTCTGCAGGCAAGTCAAACGAAGTGGCAGTGGCGGCGTGCGGCGCCGAGCTCCGCGCCTTTGAGAACGCGTGCCCCGCGTCGTGGGTCGGCCATTTCACTAGGAAGCACGACTTTGAGAGGTAAGCTCCGCCCACTTTTTTTAGTTGGCACGTTGCCAAAATTTTATTTCCCATTATCATATCAGGCTATGTTATAGGGGCGTTGTTTTTCAGCAGCTTTTTTTTTTAGAAAAAAATATTTTCAAAAATTGACTAAAAAAACTATGTGGCCAGTTAATGTAATTAAAAAAAAATACATTAATTAAAACAGCTTCTCTTTCTCTCAGATACAAGGCGCAGCTCGTCGAGCAAGGTGTAAACATTGCTGACGGCAAAGTGCTCGGCGGCAGCGATGGCGGCAAGAATAATTAATAATAGGCTTCGCCCTGTTTTCGAAATCAATAATAAGCTCCGCCCCCTTTTCACGCTCTTCTTACGTCATCAATTGCCATCATGCAACGCAGTTCACTGCTCGCACTTTTCTTCTTCTTCTTCTTCTCCAAAATCACCACCACACCAAGAACGACACAATTTGTCTGTATCACCACAATCGACGCACTCTGCAACACGGCAGGCAACAACGAATCTGGTATGTTTTTGAGTTTTTTTTTTGCTAATAATATTTTCATATTATATTATTTGTAAACATTTCTCAAACAGTAAAAAAAATTCTACTCGGTGCAGTGGAGTTTTATCATATAAAAGTTTGTTTTGTAAAAAAAATTGCTTGAACCGCTTTCACTCAAGACACGGAAACAGCAGCAGTCCTCGACCGCTCCCTCAGCAGTTGTTGCCGAGAGGAAAAGGAAAGAGAAGGACGAGCCGCATTCGAGAGGAGGAGAATGGTGGACAAATAATGCACCATTCTCGAAGGAAAAAGCAGAGAAAGCGCTTCAACAGATTCGGCGACTCCGTGCGGTAATTGGTATTTTAATCATTATTGTTTTTTCTTCTTCAAATAGTTACATATTACTTTTGGAGAGAGAGGAGGGAAAATGTTTTGAAAATTGACAATGAGAGCAGATTTGCAAGTCATCGAATAAGTATGCTCGTTGTCAACTAAAAAGTGATGATTTCATTCATTCGTTTCATTTATTTACGGCAGTTGTAAAACGCGCGTGATGATATAGTAAATAGAGATATGTTGAAAAAAAATCTAAGAGGACAGTATGCGATGGCGTTTAAGTGATTGGCCAGATTGGAGTTGGGGGCAGTGGATCTGATTCTGGATATTACAAGGCTTGCTGTACATAGTATTTTTTCAAGGGTAATATGCACGAATAAAACTAATAAAACGACAAATTATATTTAATGAACATTACTTAAAAACTAAATTAATGAGTATGTTATTTGCAGAGTGAAATTCGCCCTCTGAGTGAGATAACTCAGGATAACTTTGAGAAGTTCCTAGCAGGAGAAGCTGATAAAGTTCCTTCCGGAATTATTGCTGAATTAAGGTTTGATGTTGCGACTATTTCGCTCTATGTTTCGCTCTCTCTTTCTCACTTTGTTTTATTCTCTTTATCTCTTTCTATCTTTCACTCTCTCATCTCTCATCTAGTTCTATTTACACCTCATCCAGTCCCTCCAGAGGAGTTGAACAAAAACTGTTGCCATCGTACTTATCATAAAATTATAATGTTGTATATTTTTCCATATATGCAAAATGCAAGAAAAAGTTTGGAAAAATAGCTTTCTGTAAAAAAAAATATTGAGAGAAAATAAAAAAATATATACAAATAAATAAACTGTAAACTTGTCAGGGCCCGCGCCATGTTTCCGGAGATCCGATCGCTTTCTCCCTCTCTTAAACCCGTGACGCCGACAGATGCCTTTCAACTAGTTGATGCAGCCATCGAAGAACGGTAAAATGTTTTTTTTTATAAAATTAATTTTTTTAAACAATATTTCCTATTATAAGCACAACATTTAATATCGATTTTTAGTATATGTTTTTTTTCTTCTTCTTAGTATCTCTTTTGTATAGCGAGACAAGCAGCGGCGACGATGAGAAGGAACGTATCGAACTGGCCGCCGTGCAGAAAACCTTCAAAAGACTTCCCGGGCCGCTCAGCGAGGCGGGAGGTTTGAATTTTATTTTTAGCTTTAATCTTTCTTTTTTTCTTCCTCTTCTTGAAATTATAGCTCTGCTAAAACAAAGATGCTTTTTCCCGCGAAGTAAAATTAGTTTTCTGAATTTTGCCGATTTTTATGCAAACGTTATAGTGCTTGAAAAAAAAAGATGAAGAAAATAAGAATTTTTACTTCTCAGGAAAAAAGTGTATATTCAACAAATACAGCGCAATTATTGTTATTAAAAAAACGCAAATATCCATTTAATATTTTAAAATAGAACCAGCTGTTCTTATTACTAGGTGTGTTGATGGCTTGCGCAAGAGGAGAAGCCGCAGCAATTCCGTCTTCGGTGGAGAAGCTGCCGACTATGAAAAGGACCGAAGTGGCGACTGCCATCGCATATCTTCACCTGGAAAGAGGAAACTGGAAGGCATTCAGGTGGGGAGAGAGAGAGAGAGACAAGGAGAGAGACAGAGAGAGAGAGAAATAGAGACGAGAGAGAGAGAGACAGAGAGAGAGGGAGAAAGAGAGAGAGAGAGCAAACTGAGAATAGGCAGAGATAATGTAAATCTAGATATTTCTTGAGTTGTTATCTGTATACAACAGTGAATAAACGAATGAATTGCTCGATTCTAGAGATTTCAAATTTCTCGATTCCTGAGATTTCTAATTCCTCAATTCTAGAGATTTCTAATTCCTCGATTCTTAGAGATTTCTTCTCGGCCTCGGGCATCTCCGTCTTTCCTTGCCATGGCTGCGAACCATTCATCGAGAAGGATGGGCAATGGTCGGTGAGTACAGCGGCTGATGTGGGCACCTCGGCAAGACTTCACTTCAATCTCTTCAAGAACAGAGTGAGTTGAGCGTTGGTCACAAAGCCAGAATGGCTTTTTTTTATACTTTCACAAATACGTCGACTATTTGTAGAAAAGTTTAGCTGCAAAGGAAAGCCTTAATAATATAACACATGTTATATAATGATAGAATGCAACCAGTCTATAAAGATTTTTAATCAAGGCCCATTATGAGCCACACATGCTCCTCGCCTGGTACGCAAAGGAGATGACAAAGCTGGATGGCGCCGTGCCTTCGCATCTTGTAGAAGAGATGCTACATCCACTTGTGCGGTTAGCGTATATTTGTATTAGATTATATTGTATTGTATGTATAAAATATTATACATAATTTACTGCTTTAACTTAATTTAGGTATTTAATTTACCATGAATAATTTGCTTTACTTATATAAGTATGAAATTTTGCTAGAGCGATATTCTATTGTGTTCTCTTTTACGGATAATTTGCCTTAGTGACATTATAATAGAATGAACTTTTGTTCGAGCCAATTCTTTTCTGTACTCTTTCACCCTCTGGTAATCTTCTCTATCTTCATTTCATTCCTCCTTCATGTCAGTGCCACTGGCGGTTGTCTCCGTCGTCTCTCTGAGAAGGAAGTCGCTGAAGCGGGTCTTCCTCTCCGTGCAGCATCCCCTTTCATGCAAAGACTGCCCGAACTCGCCGGTGCTTTCGAAAAGTACGCGAAGGAGCAGCAGGAGAAGGAATGTAAGTTGGTGATTTTTTAAATTATTTTTTTTTATATCTTTTTTTCATCTCCATTAATGAACTACCAATCTCGTAACTTGAATTTCTTTTTTTTTTTGTATTTTCTTTTTTTTTAATAATGTGATTATTATTGTTGTTTTCATTATTATTATTATTATTCTTTTTATTATAAAAGTTATCATTATGAATCTTTAATTATTATTTTTAATATTACTATTTATCTCCCATTTGTTTTTTTTTTCATTTTTTTTATAGTGAGCCGCTTCATCGAGAGCATCCAATGGCTGAAATCAGACATTTCGGCTAGAAAACCCCTGCCGCCCGCTGAGAAAATGGTCGTGGTAGACTCACTCAACATCCACCAAGAGTGCAAAGAGGCCGGTGGCATTTTGAGGTCAGGAGGGGGGGGGGGGGGAGAGTTAATTTGAGGGCTAATTAATTTGATTTTTTCTCTTTCTATCTCCCTCTCGCTCTCTGTCTTTCTCTGTCTCTCTCTCTCTCTCTCTCTCTCTCTCTCTCTCTCTCTCTCTGAACATGTCTTCCTTTCTTTGTCTCCTTCCCTTTCATTTTTCTTGCTCGCGTGACATCACGTACCTTACAGGTCGCTTAACTGGAGATTTTCGGAATAAATAAATAAAACATGATTACATGAAATTTGATGAACGATAAATAAATAATTATTATAAATTAATTGCCAGTGTCATTCGCTCGTGCGGCTTCGCCCGTATCTTCTACATCTTCCGCAAGGATGTGCAGAGGCAGGAGAAAATTATCAATGCCATCAAGAACAGGGGCAGAAAGGATGTCACTGTCTTCTCGTCGCCTTGGAAGTATGCAAAAAAAAAGATTTTTATCAGATAATACTTTTTTTAATATATCCTTTTTCTCCTTATAAATCACCTTTTTTAAAGCTATTAGATCCCCTACTGATGGAAATATAAAGTATGCCTTCTAGTGTTATCGTAAATTAAATAAATAGTTATAAAATTAATTAATTAGTTAAAAAAATTAATTAAATTTAATTAATTAACTTTTTTAGATGTCCGGATGATTTGATGGTGCTGTTGGCGGCGCTGCAAGCTGGTGCTAAGATTCTAAGCAACGACTGCTTTGACCGTGATCGCGGTCAATTTAGGGAATTTTGCTCCAAAAATAAGGTAATATGTAATAGTTTTCTAATACCTATGTTATAGCTCACCACTATCATGGAACTTCCTCATCCTCACCCTCTCGAGTTCCTACGTCTCTCTCTCTCTCACTCTTTCGCTCTCTCTCTCTCTCTCACTCTTTCGCTCTCTCTCTCTCTCTCTCTCTCTCTCTCTCGGTCGTTTCCAATTTTTATTCTAAATTTTTACTTCTTTGAGGAAGGGAAAAACGTTAGTGTACTTTCACTTTTTCAGCATCGAGACTTGGCCGACGTCTTTGACGACTTCCTTCAAAAATCCTGCCTTCGCTGGGTGAATGTGAACGGCGAACTGAAGATTGAGGTTTCATTGAGAATTTTTCGACTAGGGCTCAAATTGTCGACGTAACTTTATCCTTGATTAAATTACTTTTCTTAATAATAAGAAATATTAGTAATATTATTTGCAATTATTCATTCTTCCGTATTTGTCGCATTTCCTTGTCTCCTACCAAACTGTTTGTACAAAAAATAAGATGTTCTGGGGAAAAAAACATATTTGTCCTAAAATAAAACTAATACATGTTTATTCTTACAGTAGCCGCGATTTTCTATCATTTAGCAAAAAGAAATATTATATGCGTAAAAAAATTCATTCAGTCTATTTTAGGTTTTTTTTTGATTGTAATAAATTTCTATCATTTGGAAAAGAAAAATTATTATTTGTAAGAGTACATCCTCTAGGAGCATGTGCCCTACACGAGGAAGCCTTGGATTCCGTCGAAAGAGCAAAAACGTCTCATCTTCTTCGCGTCAAGCAAGCCATACATCAAGTTCAGCAATCACTTTAGAATCTTCGAGCCATATGAGCTGAGTTGGTAGTAGATCAGACCTGATTTTCCAGGTTCCAGGTATGTCTGTGCTTTCGTGGTAATATATAGTATTTGCTTTCGAGGTACTAGTAGGTAAGTTTTAAAAAGTGACTTTAGTTGTTTTGCCAGATATTGGCTAAGGATAGAGGCAACCGTTGTTGTTTTGTTTCTTTTTTGTTACGGCATCATTCTCTTGCAATGTGCCTTGCTCGGATATTAATTGTGGTCAATTTTCTTATCAATTTTTTAAAGAATAAATTACGCTACTATCCGATATACGTGCATTTTTATTGAATTAACGTCGCTGTTTCCAAAGGTAAACCAGTAAATAAAAGAGTCGCCACCTGTATGTTAAGAATGCGCATCGGCAATTTCGTCGAAGTAGCCGACGAAGAGCGATTTCTCGGGGATCTAGAAAATATAAAGAGATTCCGGCACCCAGACGGCATGACTTACTGAACCGTTCTCAAGTGGGTAGTTCTAATAATAGTCTAGGCATAGCTTTACTGTGCTGAATAGTAAATCTCTCCGAGTTAATCTATTTCGGTCCGAGTTTGACTATTTCTGCACATGTTAGACTTCTTCTTTATTGGCTAAGAAAAACGCATTCTAGCACATAGGGGATAGTATTGGAAAAACGCCTTAAGAATCTAAGATATACAGTGATCTTCCCGACTTAAGACAAAAATCACAAATTGACGTATGCAAATAAGCTAGCAGGATTCGGCAGCAGTTACAATAACATTGAAATATTGCATATGCATGGGAAAAACCAAGATTCTAGAGATTTTGCTTTGTTATTTCTGCATGCTGGCAATAATACACACCGGATACCTAGATTGATTCTTTATACTTGTCTAGAAAGTGCAAAACGTGTTTTCAAATTACTTCTCTGCCCAAATCTTTCTAAAAAAAATGGTCTCGAATCGAGGGAGGAAAATTCTTGCACTTTTGTTTTCGGCGCAGCTTATTGTTAGTTGTCCCTTCCAAAAGAAGACAGACATTTGCTCATGTCCTGCCATCAATCATTGCCCGTCCGCTTCGTTTTTTTTTTCTCGATCGACTTCGTAAAAAACGAGTCGAGGGAAAGTGGAATGAAAGCAAAAAAAAAACAAAATTGAAAAATTGTTCCTCCATAACGATACCGGTTACGACAGTGAAACTACGTACAAAGTACATACACACATATTTGGTGAGCAATATAAGAGAGCATCCCTTTCACAATTGCATTTTTGTTGAACATAGTCCAATACGAAAATTGCCGCAATTTAAACATGCAAAATACCCACTATTATTTATTTTTATTTTTATTTATTTATATACATCGATTAAGATGTGACAACATTATTACAATTTTTTAAGACATCTCTTTTAATTTTTTCATAAATATATTAAAATAAATAAATTTTTCATTTTCGTTCATCTAATTATTCTGTCCTTGTTTTTCTCAAGTTGTCCATACGGGTGGAGACCAAGTGTACTCTCGGTCGATCGAATTTCTAGCACAACCAAATTCCCTTCATTTCCTCTCGCTCTCTTTCTCTCTTTGCCCTAGATTGATATCGGTGAGATCTCCTTGAATCGCTTTCCACTTTGTCTCTCACTCTCCACCTCTTTCGTAGCTCTCTTTCTCTCTGTCATTTCCATTTCTCATTTCACCACTTTTCTCTCGTACTCTCTTTCCGCTCTATCTTCCTTTATCTTTCTCATTTTTCAATCATCCGTCATTCTCTCTTTTTCTCGCCAACCCAACCTCTCTCAAGCTCTCATGTTCTTTTTCCCTTCTGTTTCTCTACTTCTCCCTGTCTCTACTTCTCTCTATTACTCTCTTTCTATACTCCCTCTCTCTCCTCTGTCCCCTCTCTCTCTCTCCTTTTCTTTTGATTTTTCGCCTGCACGGTTCGCCCTTGACATGACAAATCTCGCCACGTTGCCCTGTACTATCTAGTGTTTTGTCGCGAATCCCTAAAACTAAAAGGGCGCCGTCTTAAACCTTCGTCAATTGTTGTTTCTGCCTGATCTTGCTCTGCTGCTTGAGCCCTGTCTATTTTGTATTTTTTTTCAAATATCGTTTCATAGCAGAAATAGGCCATTGTTGGAAGGATTACTTCTCTCTCTCGCATATGTTCTTCATATTCCTTTATTTGTTTTTGTTGCGTGCCGCTATTTTCTCACTTTCCTCTTCCTCGCTCCTTCCAGTCCACACTTTTCTCTGATCAAAATATGGATACTCTCTCTCTCTCTCTCTCGCTCTGCTTTATTACTTCTCTGATATTTATTTTTCTTTTCTCTCTTTCTATCCCACCATCTCTCGCTCTCTTTTCTTCCTCTCTCTCACTTACTCTCTTTCTCTCTCTCTCGCTCTCTCTCCAGATGCCCTCCTACCTTCTCCTCGGCGGTTTCGCTCCGCTCGCCGTCGAAGTGGCGAGGCAGCTGCTCGCCTCCCCTGCCACGTCATGCATCGTGATTATGGACAATCTCTCTGGCCTTTCATCTCGCCGCCGTCCCATCCTCCCCTCGGATCCTCGTGTCCACGTTGTCGCCGGCGACTCGTTCAACGAGGAGCTCCTCGAACGACTGCTCCGAGAGCATGAGGTGAGAAATACGAATAAGAGAGTATAACTAAAAATAAATGATCAAAAATGATAAATTAATGGTGAATTAGTGCGTTTAAAGTAGCAGGCAACTGAACCTTATTCTATTTGAATTCTCCTGACTATTGTCTCTCTAAATCATACGTTCTTTCGTCCTTGTTCTATGCACAAAAAAAAGCGTGAATAAAAGATATTTGATTGAGAAGTAGTGCGCTTAACAGTGTAAGTGATAAATGCATGTTTTCTTCATTTAATTTTTTTTTTAATTTTTTAAAATTCTATTTAAATGTGTCTCCAATAATTCATACACATTATAGATCACACACTTGTTCGACTTTGCTTCGCTCTCCTCCTCATCGTCGCCCGCAGCGTCTGCTGCCTCTTCCCCTCCGGCACTCGCGCGCGCCTCCCTCGTCGGCTTCACGCATGTCCTCGAGGCGACGAGGAAGTATGGAAAGCTGGCGAGAATGCTGCTTGTCTCGCGGCAGGTACTGACAAGAATGTTTAAAAAAAGATTTTCTTTAATAATAAAAACGCTCCAATTAGTTAGTATTTATGTTCATTTTAATTAATATTATTTACTTGAGTAATCATTAGAAACATCTTCAAAGATAATTTATTTTATATCGATTATTCTCCAGGATTAATCAGCGAAAAAATAAGCAAGCCCCCGTTGGCATATCTTGCAAAAAACTCAAAAAAATAATATAAGCATATTTTCAGTATGTTCTCTTCTCTCTATCACTCGCTATGGCTATCTCCCTTGCCCTCTCTCTCTCTCTTTCCTTCTCTCTCTTTCTCTCTTTATCTTTCTGTCTCTCTCTCTCTTTCTCTCTCTCTCTCTCTCTCTCTCTCTCTCTCTCTCTCTCTCTTACACAGCAATCTCGCGGCACCGCGATAGCCGCCAGTCAATCCGAGTCGACGTCTCCTCAACCGCGTTCGCTGCTCTCTGCCGCGTGCGCTTCGGCAGAGGCGCTGCTCCACTCGTACGTCATCTCCTACCGTATGCCGGTCAGTGACTCTTCTTGGTAGGAATTGTTGTTTATCCCGTAATCTAAGTCGTTGTAATCTAATCGCATCTCTATTTTGGATGCGAAATTATCAATATGTACATATGTATGTTTTTACATGATGGAGAAGGGTATATTGTAAAGACATCAAAGTCATCTGGGATTGTGTCATTAGC
Organism: Allodiplogaster sudhausi; assembly: GCA_945643635.1. Lineage (NCBI taxonomy): Eukaryota > Metazoa > Nematoda > Chromadorea > Rhabditida > Diplogasteridae > Allodiplogaster > Allodiplogaster sudhausi. The sequence continues at coordinate 4,080,422 of CALZFC010000001.1, read as the reverse complement.
GAATTTGGAAGACTCCTGCGTCCCAGATTTCTCGATCCCTCTTGCCTCTTCTCTACCTCCTACATTCTGTGTTTCTCGCTCTGTGTCCCTCTCTCTCCCCTCTTATCCTTTCTTTCTTTCTCTCTCTCTCTCTCTCTCGCTCTCTCTCTCGCTCTCTCTGTCTTTTCTTTGAGGCGTGCGTAGCGCGTGTTTCTGACGGCGTCGTCGGCAGTTGCGTCCACCGCGTCCTCGGCGGCGAGCTGGAGAAGGCGGCGAATGGTACGTAACAAAAAAAAAATGGATGTATAAATAAATAATAAATAAACAAAAACAATTAGAGGAAAGTGATATGCCGGAAAAGCTATCACAGAGTGGGGAAAAGGAAGGAGTTGACAGGAAACTGAACGGTTTTATATCGAGAGGGGAGAGAGCGAAAGTGAGAGAGAAAAAGAGAGAATGGAGAGAGAGAGGGGATTGAAGAGAAGAAAGAAAAGAAAGAGAGCAAGAGAGAGAGATAGAGAGAAGGAGAAAAAAACTTTTGATGGCAGGCTCTCCCTTCTTCTTTCCGCCCGGTGTCTACAGCCTTCTCTCGGCGTCTGACGCTGCGGCCGGCCTCGTGGCCGCCCTCAAAAGAGGCCGCCCGGCCGCCGTCTACGAAATTGCAGGCGAGGCAACGTTCACTTCCGCAGGGCTGCAGGAATGCATCGAGAAGGTGGCCTAATTCAAATTTCGTGCTGTACACAAATATAATAAAATCGTATATATCATATGTACATATGTATATATTATTCTCCCAAAGCCAACGACGTCATAATTTAAAAAAAAAGGGATCAATAGCTGCCCCTCTTGGATGGACAGTCAATTTGAAATCTTAGTTTTTTTTTTACTTACTTCACTGATTTATTTTTCAAATAAATTATTCTTTTTTTACATATTTGTTTTAATTATCAAAGAATACGAAATTATATACATACATAAACCTATATTTGTTTAAAATATCTAAAAAAAAAAAAAAAAAAAGAATCCCATTCTTCTTCCAGCTCGCCGCCGGCAACTGCAACTGCACGCCGCCACTGGCCTTCTCGGGCGCCAAGACTGCCGACGAGCTGGCTTGGCGGCCGGCCAAGGTCAACCCATGCACAGGTGAGTGTAAATCAGGAGAGAATAAGAAAAATAAGCGGGGGAATTTTAAAATGCCTTTTTTCTTCATCATTTCAAGAAACTTTGTCAATATGCGTGAAAGCCAGCAGTTGCTCTTGTCTTTTGCTTTTTGAATAACAGTATAAAATATTTATATATTATATAAAAGAATAATTACAGTGCTGAAAGAGGCGATGGAGTACTGGCGCCAAGTGGCCGGCGCCAATATCAAATTTGCCACCGCCGCGCCATCAGCCACCCGCTTTCTGCTGTACGGCGGGCGCGGCTGGATCGGGCAGCAATTTGCGCGGCTTCTCGAAGCACAGGTACACTAGCAAGTTATAGGTAGTGTCGAGATAGATCTACTAAATTGCTAGTGCTCTCTGTCTCTTTTCCATCTCTCCCTTCACCTCTCTCTCGTCTCTTTCTCAACACTCTCCCTCTTTCTCACGCATCTCACTCTCTCTCCCTCCCTTCTCTCACTGCCTCTTATCTCTCCCTTCCCTTCCCTCTCTTTCTCTCTTTCTCCTCTCTCTCTCTCTCTCTTCTCTTTCTCTCATCTCTCTTCCGAGTCCACTGTCTCTTTTGAGGGCATCTCGGTGGTGGTGGCTGCCACTCGGCCTGGCACTGATCTCGACGCGGTGGTCGCTGAAGAAGTCGTCCGAGTCGCGCCGTCGCACGTCTTCAGCATGATCGGACGGACACATGGAGAGGGTGTTTAAGGAGAGAGAGAGAGAGAGAGAGAGAGAGAGGGAGAGAGAGACAGGCTCAGAGTGAAAGAGAAAGTGAGAGGGAAAGAGAGGGAGAAAAAGAGGGAGAGAGAAAAGAGAGAGAGAAATGGGAGATTCCCCTCAGGCGTCAACAGCATCGCGTACCTGGACGGCGAGCCGCGTCCGGCGCGCCTGCTTGCGAATACGCGAGATAATCTCTACGCACCGTGGCTGCTCGCGTCGATCTGCGAAAAGTAAGGAAAAAAGAGTTTACTTAATTAATGAACTAATTAATTACTTGTTATTTAATAAATTAAAAAAGTTCTTTAATTAAATAAACAGATAATTTAATTATTTAAACAATTAATTAATTAATTAGTTAATTAATTAATTAATAACTAATTAATTAATTAAAATGCCCAGACGCCGCATCCACTTCACGTACCTCGGCACCGGCTGCCTCTTCCAGTACGACGACGAACATGTTCAGGGCGGCAAGGGATACACGGTAAGTAGGCATTTGCAATCTTTTACTCTTCATCTTTCTCGTGCTCGCCCTCTCTGCTGTCTTTCTCTTTCACTCTCTCTCTCTCTCTCTCTCTCTCTCTCCTTTTTCTTTCTCTCTTCTGCTCCCTCTCACTATCCGTCTCTCTCTCTCTCTCTGTCTCTCTCTCTCTCTCTTTCTCGCTCTCTCTCTCTCTTTTTCTCTCTCTCTTTTTCTCTCTCTCTTTTTCTCTCTCTTTCTCTCTCTCTCTCTCTCTCTCTCTCTCTCTCTCTTCCTAGGAATCCGATGTCGGCAACTACACGGGCACCTCGTACTCGGCCGTGAAGGCGACGACCGATCGTCTTCTCCGCCACTTTGAGCACACGCTCCAGGCACGCATCCGGCTGCCCGTCAACTTTGAGCACGACCAGCGCAATCTTGTCGCCAAGGTTTTGTCATGGCGTAAAGTGGCAAATTGCCCAGGATCGTATAATGGTACTTCAATATAATTCTGTCAATGTCTTCGATTGCCTTGCAGCTAAACAAAATTGTTGTTTTGCTTCTATTTCATTTCTATTTTTATTATTACGCTTAAATTCAAAGCGTTTATCATTGAGTGCCCTCCGAGCACTTTTTCAAATTAAAATTATAGATGATGTCCTTTAACAAAGTGCTCGACATTGCGAACTCGATCACAATTTTGCCGGATTGCTTGCCAATTCTGCTCGATCTCGCACTAAAGAGGTCTTTCTATCTTTTTTTATTGACTTACATGCATACGTCTTTTTCTCTCATTGTTAGTGTAAAAAAAGAAGAAAACAATTTCTCTTATAATACCCAAAAGCAGTTCCCCAAAGTTGGTGTAGTCAGAATAAATAAATTGATAGAAATTGAACCAACAAATTTATTTATTTATTTATTTATTCATACATCAAATGATGTGACAACATGTGGAGTGAAATATGGCAAAAATAAGCTAAGACAGGTGAAAGGAGAGAAACAGTTGAAAAGAAAATTATGATGTGTCGTTGCAGGATCTTAAAATATGGAAGAGGGAAAGGGGGGAGTAGTAAGAGATTTACAGTAAACAGTGGAAAACTGAATTTCAAATAAGATCGTCGATGCTCTTCAGACACACCGGCATCGTGAATCTCGTGAATCCCGGTCCGATTCGCTTCCCGCAAATCTCGGAGCTCTACCGTAAGCTCGTGAATCCGGAGCACGCGTTCGAAGTGCTCGAAGCGGATGTTAGTCTCGTTTTTTTTTTGTTGATTTGCGCACTTTTTTTAAACTTTTTATTTTTTACATAAAAATATATCTTATGGTCAGAATTAAACTATCCTCATCGAATGAAATGATGACTGAAAGGGCAAGGAATTCAACTGTGAGCTTCATATAGTTGAATTTTCGTGACAATTGTGTCGCATCTCTCAAAAGCAATCGCCCTTGTGTCAGGCAAAAATGAGAGTTGTTGACTCCCTTTAAACAATAGTACATAATTTTGTAACTTCTTTATACATTTTTACATTTATATTTAGATGAAACTAATTAGTAATTTATATAGTTTATTTTAAATTAATTAATTTTTAACTTGAAGGTTGTAAAGATAAATGTGATTATTCATTCGAGAAGTTAATTAATGCAGTTAATTAAATTAATTAATTAACTTGTAGCCTTCGTCCGAGCTCGTGCGCACTCGGTCGCACTGCACGCTGGACACGACGTTGCTCGAGTCGCTCTACCCGTCGATTCGGCCGGCCATCGACGGCGTCCGCGAAGCCATCGAGCTCATCTCGGCGCGCGAGGGCAAACATGCTTAAGGATTCCTTTCATCTTTGCCGCCATTTCCCTTTAATCTTTGCCGCCTCTCTTCCTTTCATATTTACCGCCATTTCCCTTTAATCTTTGCCGCCTCTCTTCCTTTCATATTTACCGCCATTTCCCTTTCATCTTGCCGCTGCTGCGTGAGTATTTCTCATACCTTACGCCTAAAAATTATATTCATATATTACCAATGTAGAGGAAAGCCTCATTATATAATGAAATAGGAGGCGGAAATTTAGGGGGAAAAAAATTCTATAAAAAATTAATTTTATAAAACGAAAATAAAAGGACGAGAATATTCTATTTTAATGAACATAGATATTAAGGATGTCTGCCTTAGGTAAAACTCATCTTATATTTATGACGGTAATACTACGGAATAAAGAATAATTTCATTTTCTAATTTTAATTGAGCCGACAATAATGAGAATGCCTAAGTATAAGCTAATCCAATTGATGAAATCAAACCCAAAATATATAAGTGAATCGACGCAAAATATTGATTTCTAATGTAAGTCATAAAATCTCGTTAGGAAACTGGTAGTTTAAAAAAAATTCAATATATCTATATATGTGCATACGGACATGAATATTTGTATTTTTTCCCTCTATTTAATAAGATCTTAGTGATGTAAAGTCAAGGTCCTCGAGAATTTTTATGAAGAACTTCAGAGACTTGGGATCGGATTCGGAATCGCTCTTGATAAATGAAGTTTTCCATCAATCGACGTTATTTCATCAACAATTTATCACAAGCGAACACTTTGCCCGCTTAAGCAACACAAAGGAGCAAACTATACAAGGAAAGGACGAAGAAGAGAGAAGGATGTTTAGCCAAAGAGTACAGTTTGTTATGGAAAGATGAATATGTAGAGTGAAGGGCTCACAATAAGAATAAGGAAGGGATGAAGAGGACATTTTCGAAAGCAAGACTTTCTGATTCATTCGTCGCACAGGTGGTCATAGAGTTGTCCCGTGTAGTAGTTGTTGTGCTCCACGCTAATTGTAAGATTTATGCGGCCAACGCAGACGTATCGCTCATATCTCGGACGCATGGCCAGGTATGGCCTGACCAATTTGTAGTATTTCGAAGTACAATGTATAGAAAGAAGAAAAAGAAGAAGAAGAAAAGAAAAAATTCACGCTCGCTTCACGTAGTGGAGCGTGAAATAATGGCGGACACCTTCTTTCTTTTTTTTATTATTAGTCGGCACCATTATTCAAAGCAAGGCGAGATAATTCGTCGCTGAACCGACGACTGACTGAATTTGGCGGCGTGCCAAGAGCGCGAGAAGCGCTTCAGTTCTTGCGTCGAGGACGTCGTCTCCTCCGCTGTAGCGGCGAAGCGGATCATCGGGGTGATAGCCGACACCCTGGTATGTCGTGCGATTGCAGCCACCACAGTCGTGGTAGATGCGCAGGTAGTACTGGTCGACTTCCTGGTCACTTCCACATTTCACCAAGCAAATACAGTATGAGAAGAAGTACGCTCTGGCTACAACACTCTTCATTCTGTCAACTCTTTCAAAACCAGCCAACGAGAAGAATTATTGAAATTTTGACGCGCATCAAGTTTTACATAAAGGGCTTGCATTTTCTTCTCCACTTTTATTTAGAGAAGCTTTAGATATGCTTCTTGATCATTATTTCTAAATGTTTACATCGTAATGATATTTTGAAAAAATACACCAACATACATAGTATGTATGTATCTACAAACCCATGGCCAATTGTCGTCGGCGTCCCCTCCGATCCTCGCGGCCTGGCCGTTGATTTCAACGTCCATCGTGTTGAGCAGGTCATCGTTGCCTGTCGTCAACGTAGGAGTTTTCAACAATTTCTATCCCTATCTCTACTCTTTTTTCTCTCTTTCTCTCTCAATTGACCCTCAAAAAACCTACTGAAAAAGTCGTAATCCCACAGCTCGACTCTCGCGTTTCGACGAACGCCATCCGGGCACGTGAGCGAGAAGTCGGCGTCCATGTAATCACCACGGACCAGGATACTGTAACAAGTGACGAAGAGCGCAATCAAAGCAGCAGCAGCCTTCATCCCTTTTCGTTCTTAAAGAAAATAAAATTCCAAGCAAATCACAGATTTCTCTTGAAATTGGCCTTCCCCAAGGTATATCCTCCTATCTTTATATATATATATATACTTATATGCATATACAAACATATGTGTACATACAAATGTATGTTCATACATATGTATTTACACATATGCATCACCTTCAGTATTTCTCGAGAAAATAGTACTATGATGTGCATTCTCAGTTAGATTCTAGAAGAGCAAAGCAAATGCAAAGGCTTGATGATTTTCGTGCGAATTCTCTTGCAGTGTTGGCAATGAGCAAATGTAGGCCCACGCGCTGTTCTTCTCCGTTATGCACACTTGAAAAACGTTCCTGCTGTTTCTCGCTTTTTTTTAACAAAAAGAGTAGCGTTTGAACTGTGGGAAATATTTTTCTTTTTTTTCAATTTTTTATTCCTGCTCTCGAAAAATGCACACGACAATCACCACATTCTGCGTAAATATTTGCCAGTGAATTAGCTGCCATATTCTTAGTTTTTTTTGTTGTTGTCTTTTCAAGTCTTCTTCGTATCAAACAACGGCCAACGACGTTTGGAAATTTGCTAACGACGTGACACGCTTCTTCTGCAAAGATTGACTCATGAAAAGTACAACGAAAGCACAACAAAGATCATCAAGTGCAGTTTATGTATATTCAATCTAAATTGTTTTTTTTTTTGAAAAATTGTCGCCTGTTCGCGCTTAAAATGTAATTTCACTTCGCTCGCATTCCCCGAAGACGAACGGTTGCTTTCTCCTACTTCTCTCCTCTCTCTTCTCTCTTTCGTTGTCTCCTCTTACCCCTCTCCGCACGTCTCGAAGCGATGTCTGTGAGCTACATGCGATCCGTCACCGCCAGCACTTTCGCTTTCTACAAGTGTGAGTGTTTTTTTCGGGCCCAAGTGATAATTGCATACACACCGAGTTGGCAACCTCCTCGTCATTCTTCCTGCTCTCTTCGTTCCTCCTCTCTCTTCCCTTATCCACTCTGCACCAAGGCAAACGGTTCTCATGGCAGCTCGGGCTATTAACCTTTATGCTGCCAAATGCCGGAGGAGATGCGCGAGGGCAGATGGATTATGTCCAAGGAATATTCCTTCCTCGCCGATATGCCCATGCAGCTTGGAGGAAAAAAAACAAATTTTACTGACGATTGTATTTGTGCTCTCCCGCACTAATTATAGATTGAGTTGTTGGCTCCATTCAAAAGGAATCTTCCGAATTTTAAGAATTCTTTTCTCTCATTCACCTGCTTTAATTAATTTATTAATCTTTAGTGCGCGAATTTTTCCTTCGGGAGTTCATTGCTGATAAAGATATCACCTACATAGCGATTGATTCATTGATAGCGAACACCGAACACATTCTCCGTGATTTACCCATTTTCATGCTCGATCCTAAATTACCTTGAACGCCTACAATTTTAGTTTCAAGGATAAAACACAGTAACTTGGGGCTTATCAACAGGCAAATAGGGGTGCCTACTCTTTTCAGACATTAGGTTGAGGCAGAGAGTGAGAGCAAGAATGAAAACAGAATGGCTCGCATCTCGGCAATAAACGTTGAAATTGAAACGCTAAACAGAGTAAAAACTGAATGAGACGGGACAAGCACTCAAAACGATGTTAAAAAAGCTTTTAGAAGGATATCAAATTGTGCATTACTAAAGTGCATATGAATTGCTGATGGATTAATCAAATTGAGTTATCCCGTCACCCTTATATCTGATATTTTTAAAAGCCGAATATTACTAGTCTCGAAATTTTTATTTTCTGTGTTTTCAGCGAAAACTTTTATTTTCTGCCACTTGAACTTCACATTTTTATCTTTTATTTTTTACTTTTTTTTAACAAAAATGCCGTAAATATTTTTCCCTCCTGTGCCCTTCGATAAAGAACTGAAATACGTAAGATGAAAGCAGTCTAGGAAAAGTTGTTTGTTCCTGAATGACGCGTGTGTTCAGAATAATTGAAAAGAGATACGTAGGTTGGCAGAACTATAAAATAAGCAGTGACATATAAAAATGTTTATCGCTTTCATTCTTTTCTTCTTCTTTACTCGTGGCAACTTCATTTTCATTCTTCATCCCATAGATCATTGAGGCATTTATGAGAAAAAAATGAATTAAGAGGAGTGACAAGGGAGGAAGTATTGACATCAGGCTATTCACGTTCATGAAAGGAATCTTATTTCGCAATACATCTCTAGCATATATGTATGTATGAACATACGTACATGTGTTTATATCCTTGAAATGCTATAGCTGGTAATAAATAACCAGCGTTCAATAGATATGAACCATTTTGGGACTGCAATTGTCTGGGACTGCAATTACATACAGTTGTGTAAATCTCTAATGAGATTAGCGATATTGGGTGAAATTTCAGAAATTGTAGTCGTGTTATCGACTTTGCTTGTCCTCAATCTCCTGTCCATTGATAAGAACGACACTTGTGACATCTTTTGTTTCCCCCAAAGATGTCACAAGTGTCGTTCTTATCAAACTTTTTTTTTGGTCACAATCAGAATGTATATGAGTCTAATGGCTCACGATATCTACTACACTGGCCTCGCCATCGCTGCAGTGGCTACGAATTCACTGCTAATTCTTTTAATTAGTCAGTTTGCTTAGTAGTCTTTATGTGCATACACATACATATGTGTACATACAAAAGTATGTTCATACATACATACATATGTATTTACACATATGCATCACCTTCAGTATTTCTCGAGAAAATAGCGCTATGATGTACATTCTCATTTAGATAGATTCCAAAAGAGCAAAGCATATGGAAAGGCATGTTGATGATTTTCGTGCGAATTCTCTCGCAGTGTTGGCAATGAGCAAATGTGACGTCCACGCGTTGTTTTTCTTCATTAGGCACTAAAATTAAAATGTTCCTGCTGTTTCTAATTAAAACATTTCTAATTAAGATACGTAAATATGTGACATTAAAATAATTATAAATAAATGATTGTTTTCTGAACAATAGTTCGCAACGGCTCACAGTCCATCGGATCCTACCGCTTCATGCTGCTCGGTTTCGCAGTCATCGATATGGTTAACTCTGTGATCAACGCCTTTGCTGTGCCGGTAATCAAAATATTTGTTCTTTTTTTATTTTATTGGGAAGAATTACATAATTGCGCACTGATAATATTCCTTAAACATTGTTTTCCTTAAAAGAAGAATTATGTGAACGCGCATATATACTTTCAGTATTTCCATATGAGCTCGCGCGGATTTATCTTCTTCCTCGGCCACAGTCGAGAGATCTCTTACTCACAGAGCATTGTCACCTGCTTTGTCTTCGTTTTCTTCTTCTATCAAACTTACAGCCTGCTCGCCTTGCACTTTGTCTACCGCTACAAAGCAGTTTGCAGGCATGGAATTTGGCTGTTGTTGTTGCACATAACATTCTATAACTAGAGAGAGAGATCAGAAGACCTGTGTGCTCGAAAAATTCAATTTTGGGCTCATTTCAATCAAAAGCGCTTAAAATTTGATATGTTTTTTTTTTCGAAATTACATTTTTTCGAGCACAGTGGCCATTCCCTCGTAAGCTGCTTATCGAGCAGTTCAAAGAGCAAGTGTGTGAGAATGAGAATAAAAAAGGATAACTGCAGTCCCAGCTGGCTGAGTTGGCTCGACAAGTCAAAGAAGGCGACCATTGTCGCACTCTGTGTCGCCATCGTTTTTGGACATTCTAGCAGCTATTCAGCGCTCACCTTACACCTACTTCCTAATGAATCGACTGCTCTGGTAACACAAAGAGGTCGAGAAAATGAGTGTGAACTTTCGAATTGTATGGATTTCTGAGAAAAAAAAAGATTTCAGTGAGACTTTGCTAGAATTTTTTAAAGGAATTTTCATCCGAACTCGCTAATTACTACGGCATAAACCTCGATGAAATTGGCTACCTTGGCTGCGTTTTTCATGTGCGTTCACATGTCATCATTTAATTATAATGAGTTTCTTGTTTCTTTGAATAAAATACTTTTGGCTAGCAATAAGACGAAACGCACGCATTTCCAGATAGAGGGCAAGGAAGGCAGCGGCCGCCGCCAGTGGCAATGGATGACTCTAATGGTCTGGGCAGCGATCTCCTTCTTGCTCATTTGTATCGTAGCCGTCATTCTCTTCTGCACCCTGCGCATCCATCGTACGCTCCGCAATTGTGGCAGCAACTTTTCAATATCGCCAAAGACGAGGCGACTTCAGCTGCAACTCTTCACTGCGCTCGTTATTCAGGCAATTTGTCGAAATCTTCATTGATCTATGTATAGTATTTTCTATATATTTATTTTATTCTAAGAATTAAATAATTTAAATGTTTCCTAACTCAAAGCTCAAATTATATGTATCTCATATCTCAAATGATAAACTCTCCCATTTGCCAGACTCTCATCCCTGTCTTTGTGACGTACATTCCAATGACGCTCATGGTTTCTCTGCCTATCATTGGTTGGTGACTAACAGATAAAGTAGCATGCAACTCAAAACTGTAAGCTATTTCAGTTTTTCTGACCATTGTACTTGGTTGTCTCTTAGAATTACATGTTCGCATTCATTTTTGTCAAGCAAAAAGGCGCGAATTCGAAATTGAGTTTAATGATACGCTAATAGAAAAAATTAATTCTTAAGGTCAACATGTGAATTTATTTATTAAGGTCAGAGAAAAAGAACACACACATAATTGTAGACACACAAAACCGTTTGCAGGAATAAATCTGGGCGCCAATGGCGGCGCAATTTTTATGTCGCTTGCCATTTTTCCCATTGTAGATCCCATCTTTATCATTTCATTTGTGCACTGCTATCGTCGACTGGTTCGTTTATACGTCATCATTTTTCAGTTTTTTTTTTCAAAAAGGAGGATGACCACCAAAAACAAAAACAAAAAAAACGTTATGTGGGATGTCAGCAGATTGATGCTGGCTGCCCTTGGCACTCTCATTCACGCGTGCTATTTCCTTCCATGTTGCGGGTCAGTGCGGCCTGCGAAATGGCCACGCGTGAGAATGAAAGCCGCCTGCCTATTCATAGGCGTGTACGTGGCAATTCGAAGCTGCATTAAATATTTTTCGGCGATCGTCCTCCTTTAAACAAATAAAATAACCACAATTAATTATAGATATGTATGTAGTATCATTGCTTTTCTTTAAGGTTTTGCAATTTTTCTCGCATGTCTTCAGCTGCTGTGCTGCAAAAGTCGATCCGTTGGCGATTATTTCCATCTAACTAACAACTTTCGAATGATATTCCAATTGATATCAAAACGGCGAACTGATAAGAAGCGAAGGACATTGCCTCCTGAACGAAATTATTCAGTTTACAAGAACCCTTTGAAATGTACGGACATTGAAGAATCTGTCCGGAAAAAATAAGAAAAAAATCTCAAAGAAAGATTACTATTCGTAAGAAAATTTCAAAATTTGCTAAATATATACGTTTGTTCTTTAAAGTATACGAATTACCTTGAATTCTTCACTTTGTTGCTCCATCCACAAATGTGTGTACTTTGAAAGTGCTACTTGTTATTGAACTTTGATTTCAAGTAGATTTTCCTGACTGGCTCGATAGCAGTAACCCAAAATAGTTCATATCTCAGAACGCTGGTAATTTATCATCGGCTAGCATTTAACCGAAATAAACATATGTACATACATACCTATATGATAAACATGTAATGCGAGATAAAGCTCCTTTCATGAATGGGAATTGTCTGATGTCAACAATTCCGCCCTTGTCACTCTTAATCCATTTCTTCCTCATCAATGCCTCAATGATTTATGGGATCAAGAATGAAAACTAGGTTGCCACAAGTAAAGAACAACAAAAACTGGAAGCGATAAACATTTGTGTATATCACTGCATATTTTATAGTTCTGCGAACCTACGTATCTCTTTATAATATTTCTACATATGCATACGCACGTATATTCACGAACAAACAGCTTTTGTTAGACTGATTTCTTACCCATTTCAATTGTTAATCTCACAATTAGCTCATAGGCGGGGGAAAATGCTCCATTTTTCGCTTTAAAAAGATAAAAATGTAAAATTCAACAAGTATTCAGTAATGGAAGACAAAGGAAATAAAAGTTCGAGACTATTCGGCTGTAATTGTAGTTTTTAGCTAGACAGAATGAATAAATAAACAGTTGGATGAAACTTTTTTTTATAACGGGAAAAAGCGAATGTAAAATGTCACCGTAGTAAGCTGGCCAAAGTGGTAGTGTTGTTCTTCTCGAACTTTTGGCGGTGAATCTGCAGAACCAAGTCATAAAGCGTCTACGAAAAAAAAAGCTCAGTCAATGTATACGTATAGTACTAATCAAGTGAAACAAATGAGCAGAAAAGAGTTGGAATATTTGTAAAAGACAACTAAATGATTTGAATCGACGCAAGATATTGAAAAATAGTCAATTTATAAACACGTTTCTTCAACCAAGACTGGATATGTGGCCGATGACAAGTACAAAAAAAGTACTCAAAGCTTAACGCGGTCCGTTAGAGTACAACAAAGATCAACGATTTATGTATTTATTTAAATAATTTTGACCAATTTATGCTTGTTCGCACTCAAAACGCAAGCTCACTTTGCTAGCACTCCCCGAAGGCAAGCGGTTGCTTCCTCCTACTGCTCTCCTCTCTCTCCGCACTTGTCTCTTCTCTCTTTCTCTCTCTCCCATTTCCGCTCGTCTCGAAGCCATGACTGTGCGTTACATGCGACACGTCGCGACCGCCAACACTTTCGCCTTCTACAAGTGTGTCCGTTTTTGTGATCTTAAAAATGTAAAATTTTATCTAAATGGTTTTTAAAGTAATAAAAAACAATAATAAATGAAAAAAAAAATTTAAAAAATAAAATTAAAAAATTCATTTCCATTTTGCGCTAGAATCTTCTTCATCTGGCGTGCCAGCATATGGAAGTTGATGTGGCGCGAAGTGCTCCTCTGGATCTTCTACTACAATACCATCAGGTATTCAAGGGTGACGTCATTAAAGTTTTCCAAAAGGTGATCAATTAAGATTGTACTAATAAAATAAATAAAAATCAGTCATAATCCATCATCTAATACAAAAAAAAATTAAATTTATTTTAGAAAGAAAGAAGAAGAATTTTAACATTATTGAATCCGTTTTTTTTACAATCTTCCGATGAACATATTGAAGTGTCTTGTAAAAAAAAGGCATATACATATAACAATACAAGTTCACCGGCTAAAATGTCCATTCTCCCAATTATCTTACAAAATTCAGGATCATCTACATGTTCCATCTTCGTGGAACAACCTACGGCGAGATTTTCGAAGACGTTTGTTCTAACATTTTTTCTGAATGCGAAATATGAAAGTGTACGTGACTATTTTCTAGGATTTTGTATGTCTTAAGGACTTCATTAAGTCGAAATAGTATAATATTATTAATATCGGAACCAATAATGTTGAGTACATATAATAGTTATATAATAGCTAATATAATATATAAGCTATATAAGCTTATATAGTAGCTAATATAATATATCAGACGGTCCGCCTCGCCGACACCTACATGCGGCACACTTCCACTTTGATGCGATTCGGCATCGGCTTCTATCTGCTGCACATCCTCAAGCGGTTCGATTAATAGTGTAGATAGACAGACAGTTCCTTCAATCCATATTCAAGCCGGGATGCTTTTCTCATCCATTTTTCGATACTACAATAGTTGTAAGATTTCTCGTGCAATCATGTTAGTCAGCGTTAGCCGAAAATAGCCGATTCGAAGTAACATAGAGCGATTAAAAGCTTTGCATTTTTTCAATCGGTAATCAAATAAAAGTGCTTATGAATATCTCATAAGTAGCAAAGAAAAGGAATAAGAATTAACGACTACAATATAATGAAAAAAATGTAGAAACAAATTGTAATAATTCAAAATTATTCACCCAATTCAGCTGGACGGCCATCTTCAACGAGTTGCCGTTTCCGGACAATTTTGCGCTCTCGTTAAGCATGTACTTGCCGCAACCGTCTGGGAGAGATAAGGTTTGTGTATGAATCGATGATACGTATATTTTCGCAATTAACAAAAATGTTAACCTCTTTGAATTCTCAGAGAATTGTAAGCAAAAAATGGGAAAGTAATATATACATAAGTAGGTAATAAGTAAATTATGGTAGATTATTTTAACCCCTAGCGATTGGCTTGAGCGGTCGACTCACTACATTTTGAGCGGCCTACTCCCCTTATTTTGACCACTTATCGATTGGCTTGAGCGGTCGACTCCCCCATTTTGACCAATAATCGATTGGCTTGAGCGGTCGACTCATTTCATTTTGAGCGGCCTACTCCCCTTATTTTGACCACTTATCGATTGGCTTGAGCGGTCGACTCCCCCCATTTTGACCACTTATGGCTTGGCTTGAGCGGTCGACTCGCCTTCGCCGATGCACGCTGATTCGCTATATCCTTGCCGCGCAAGTTCTCGTCCTTCGTGACGTCAGCAACGTCGTCTGCATGCGATTTCCGTCCTTCGAGCACATGGTTTGATGAAATTTTCTTTTTTTTCTGTTAATTAAATTTTGTTTATATAAAATACTAAAGAAAGTCCCGAAATACTATAAAATACCGAAGTACTATAAACTCCACAACTATCTCCTTCAGGTCCCCTCGCTACTGACGCAAGAGGAGCTTGACATCATTCTAAAGCGTACAAACTACCAGCTCAGGTCCGAAATGAAATCTTCTCTATCATGCTTAGCAGTGGTAATTACGAATAAAAAAGATGAAAATAATAGTTAATGAATAAGTCAATTTCCTGCGTATTAATTTTTCTTATTAACAGTTATGGTCACTATTTGTTAATCAGCTTATTTCCGTAGACTCTTCATGCCGCTCGAGTGGGTTCTGCAGCGACTCCGCCACAAGTTCGAGAAGAACAACCTCAGCAACTACAACTTTACGCAGCTTACTACTGTGACCCATTCGCTTCTTATCTTTATTTAAAAAAACAGTTTATGCCAAACGTAAAGGTTCTTACAATTTATAAAAAAAGTTAATTTGATAGTTTTGACAACTTCTTTGAGATCTAAGCAAGGGCAGCAAAATTTCAGATGGTCCTCGGCTACAGGACGCACCTCCAGAATCTGTGCACGTTCGACTTTATCAGTGTGCCTCTGGTTTATACCCAAGTGCGATGATATGTTTGGATAGACATACTGTACAAGTACAATAAGACGAGAGAAATGGATGAAAGGCATGCTCAAGATATATTTTTATGATTTCCTTTTGATTGAGATGTTAACGACTTTAATATATATATATTAAATAGGCCATTTGTTTCCGTTTAAAAGTGCACGGAACGAAATGTTTAATCTGTCCGAAATTTCCTGACTAGAGCTTGTCTGGTCAGCCAAAAGACGCGAATTTAAAATTGAGTTTTGGCTCTTTTTAGGTCGTGAATCTGATGGCTCTCATCTACTTTGGCCTCGCGCTCATTGCACGCCAATTCATCGCTCTTGAGGTTTTTTTTTATATTTTCATAATTTAAGTTTTCATTTCATCTTGCATCAATCTGGTCCAAAGCAAAGCAGTATTGATATGTGAGTTTCTCTTTTATTCAGGAGGCCGCAAAGGTATCGTTTACAGCAAACTACATCCTTCCGCTTCCTATAATTCTAGAGTTTACATGGATCATGGGCTGGCTCAAGTGTGCTCACGTTAGCTGCTGCTCGTGTTTCGTTGTCTCCTTTTCTGATTTAAACAAATCTTTGAAGAAGAAAAAAAACAGTAAATTGCAAAATGAGAGAATTTCATTGATCGCCTTAGGTGATGTTGAACCCGTTTGGCGAGGACGACGATGATTTTGAAATGTACACTCTCATTGAAAGGCACCTCAAAGTCGGTTGAATTGCCACACTCATTCATCGATTGATTGAAAGAATGAATTAATTCTTTATAAAATTAATATTTATAAAATTAATCAATCTTACTTACTTACTTTAATTTCGTTCTTCACGATGGCCAGTTCCAGGTTGGCTACCACCTGATCGAATCTATGCTTGACTGCCCGTGCGAGATGCCACCGCTGCCGGAGGGGCTGCCCGAACGCGTTTTGCCGAAGCGCAGCATCGATGAAGCAAAGGTTTGCGCAACCGAGATTGGTCGAGTTTAGAGTTACGCACAACTCAACTGCATACGCTCAGGAACTGCTGACAAATGACCCCAAAAAGAAGTCCGGCTTTGTCGGCAGCACGAACGCGGTAGAGATTCCCTTCGAGGACAGAGTCATTGTGCCGACGGTCGAAACTGAGGTCGGGCCTTCTTTGATACATTCGTAGTACCCTTACAATGAAATATGTACAACAAATCAACGATATCTTCGCTTAATTTAGTATTGTTACTGCCTGAAAAATAAAGATCTTACCATTAATATATTTTACAGCAACGGGCAGCTTCGAAATCTCACAACCTTCTTCACGGGGCAGTGAGGTGCGCCTTGTACCTTCTTTATTAATAAAAAAAACAAATTATATACGGTATTAGAGAAAAAAATCTTATTTAAATATTTCATTAAGAATATTCTAGAATAACTCTTACGAAGACTCACGCGATCACGGAAGTTATCGGAAGCTTCTTGACCGGAGCACCATGAAAATGGTGCATTCCACAGCGCCCGCGGCCAAATCAAAGGCGGCCACATCAAAGGCAGCAACTTCAAATGCGGCCCCATCAAATGCAGCAACTTCAAAGGCGGCTACATCAAAGGCGGCAACTTCAAAGGCCGAATCGGCGTCAGCTGTCGGCGGCACGGCGCTTTCAGCAATCACCGCTCTCGGCACACCGGTTCATTCGTCACAAAACTTTTTCTGGAAACTATGTATAAATAACAATTGTGCTTAGGACCACAATTATTGAAAATGAACAATTTTTCGCCACGAGAAAAAATTCTTGAGGAACTACTCAGTAGGACGGCTCTCAGTGCGGCGTCGGCCGACTCGAATCCACCGCCGGCGTCGCTCTCTCGCAATGCACAAAAGGAATAGAAATAAATTCATTAATTAGTTATTTTATAATTAATACAATTTCAGTATAATTGTGGAATAAACTTTTATTTTTCATTATAACAAGAGATTGAAATTGACAAGAGATATTGTCCTTTTTATTTTATATTAAAATAAGGAAAATTTATATTTAAAAAAATTGAATGTTTTTATTCCATTTGGATGCTCGCTTTTCAGAGTACCCCTAACGTTCCGGAGCCAAGTGTCCCGGCAACAGCGACACCTCTAGTGGTATTTTGATAAATATAGTTCTGTTGTGGCCAATTAGTAAAATAATGATCAAATTCTAGCAAATTTGCAAAAGGTTCTTAAGGCTTTCTGAGTTTGTACATGTTTATCCAATTAAACTTCTGGAAAACTTTTAAATATTATATAAAAAATAATTTGTTCAAAATAATTTTGCTAGAGAAACGAAGAAAAACAAAAATTCAGAAAGTGTCTCGTTCCAAGAGTCGAGCCACTTCTCCGCCCGTCAATTCAGAAATCAGCGCCGACAAAGCAGCGAAGCGCGACGCGAACTGTCAGACGTTCAAGGATATCTTTTTTTTTTTTAAGAAAAGAGACATTAGCTGTCGGTATATACATTTTTTCTTTCTTTAGAATTTAATAGCAAGAACGGTCCGCCGAGAAGACGAGCAACATATTTTTCATGAAAAACTTTCTTCACGGTCTCTGCGATAAAGTTCTCTGATTTGCTCTTTTCGTTTAATCTTTCACTTGCTTTCTTCATCCATTACCTCCGTACAACCATTCTACACTTATCTGGTTTGAAAACCACCATGGAACTTTGTGCTGTCAATGCTTTTAAGATGTAATGATGTGTTATTTTGTTGGATTCATACATTTGTTTCCATTCGTCAAATTTTTCTTAACAATTTAGCCCTCACAGTAGTAAGAAGAAGTCGGCATATTGTCGAATATCATTCTTGATGGCAACACAGAGACATGAAAATTTCAGAGAAAGTATTGGCGAAGCGAACTTTTTAGTAGTAAGTCAATAGCCGAACTTTCCAATTTTAAACCTTATCATAGTTCTGCAAGCAATCTATAATTAAAAAGTACTCTTTGGCGATACTTTCCAAGAGTTTGTCAAAGCGATTTGTAGCTTGGCGTCGTCTCTCGCTTCGCTCCTCCTCGACAACAGCCGCACAGCAGAAAGAGCTCGCAGACGGTGGCGACGGAGAAGCCGAGCAGAATGCTCCCGACACTGCCGACCAAACCGAACGCCTTTATCAGCTGAAAAAAATGTAGAAGAAAAAATGTCCCTTTTACTCATTGTCAGACAATTTGAATGTAGATTAAGCTAAACGCGATGTAATAAAATATATAAGTGATCTGTTCAAGTTTTCTTTGTATGTGAATTAGGAATGCCTAGTTGGCCTTTTTACCACATAGTACATCTAACAATAAGAATGATTTTGCTGTCTCATTTACAATTATTCATGTTGAATAATTTTTATGTGATCATATGCGCTTGCCACGCTTACGAATGAAGATGGAGTAACGGCAACATTAAATTTGTCTTTGAAGTCATATACATACATACATATACATATGTATGTACATATAATTATAATTTGTGTTTCTTTTAAAATTTATTTCAGAAAAGGAGAAAAAAATCTATATAAATGAATGTATGTATGTATGTAGCTACCGTCAGCTTTGGCTCCTCGACAATGACTCTCGCGTCGAGAGTGTCAAACGTAACGACGACCGTACTCTGAATGTTGAAAAAAAATTTTGCATTAATACTTTTTTATTATTATTTTCTTTATCAATGTTAGTTGCTGTAGAGAACCGTTAACTTTTGAAAAAGGCTGTGCAGACGAAGTGACAGATCAAATTAATCTGACAGTATACGATGGACAATCGACGTAGCCTTCCGATTGCTTCCAGCCTCCTTCTTGACAGGCGCGCTAAAGATCGTATGCAATCCATTGTTAGTACCATAAATTAAAATCTCTAGCATATATTAAAGGAGCACGCAATTCGTATTATATTTGTATTTTACTGACCATTGTAGCTTCGTCTCTCTAAATCACATGCTCTCCCGCCCTTGTGTCAGACAAAAAAGCAGAAACTCAAGATTGAGGTTATGGCTCTACTTATAAACCGTTAAATATACAAGATCAAAACTCTTGTGAAACCTTGATCGGATAAGGTCCTCGAGAGGCGATGGCAAGGAACGTGAACTGTTCGCATGGCCGCGGGCAGTTACACTCGGGCCAAGTCGACGGCTCGCCCCGCTCGG
The DNA here is from genome assembly GCA_945643635.1 of Allodiplogaster sudhausi. NCBI lineage: Eukaryota > Metazoa > Nematoda > Chromadorea > Rhabditida > Diplogasteridae > Allodiplogaster > Allodiplogaster sudhausi. The sequence goes on along the minus strand of CALZFC010000001.1, from coordinate 4,060,906 downwards.
ACACGGCGAGGACGCACGGCGCTTTGAGCAATCAGAGCTTGTTGCTGTTTCTTTTTTATTTGCATTTGTTTGTAAAATTTATTTAATTATCTAAGGAAAAGCTAAATGTATTCGATTTAAACTTGATATCCTCTATCTTAAGCCAACCCCTCGCGTAGGGGCACGCAGAGATGCCTTCACGTCTCATGTACCGCGGATCCATGCAGCCACACTTTGCTAGCACCGCATCCTGGTAGCACGAGCGAAGGCAGGCCTGACAATGAGGGTGTTTAGTTATGGGTAGCAAGCCATGTCATATATAGTCTATATTCCACCTCATTCGTGTAGATGCCCGGGTAATAGAAGGGTTTCGGTGGATTCTTGTCGCTTTGTCGCACGCACTCAGTGTAGGGATTCCCGAGAAGAGTGCCGAAACTCTCAATCAAGCAAAAATACAAAAAAAACCTCACAATAACCAATAATCTCATAGAAAATTCAAATGTTTCTACAGTTTAAACGCTAATTTTGCACGCATTATTTTTTTTTGTGCCTAACTTCGTATCACACACTTTTTTCAGACGCAGATTGACGACACTGCCTGGCTGTGAAGTGTACGAACTTGTGTCTGGGAGAACGGCTGTGCCCACTTAAAGAGTATTCTTAAAGCATAACACTCAATTTATACGGCTATTTGCAAACAAAAAAGTTATACTAAGTTTTTACTTCAAAATTCTTACCCGAATGAATGTAGACGCGAAAGCCGCCAGAATCTGTCCATGGAAGCGACTCATTCGGTTGCGTGTTGAGAATGGCTTGTAGAGCTTAAAGGAGGATGCTCACGGTAAAAAAATAATTAATGTAAAAAAATTAATCAAAAACAAGAAAGTTATTTAATTAATTACTATCAACATTACTATTTCATTATTTTTAACATTTGAAAAAAATTAAATCTTCAAATCTTTGCTGACAACCCGTCTCGCCGGCGCGTCGAAGCATATAAGTTGGTGTGGTGCCCGAGTTGAATGTGAAGCAATTGCCGAGCGTCGGATCGTATGCCTTGAGGAAGTCGCGGCTGAAACAGGCGATATTTGTGAAAACTACCATATTTACGTACATATGTATGTACTTTACTTTATATGGTGCACATGTACATAGGTATTATAAATAATGTGCTATACAAATGTCGGCTTCTTCAGGCCACTATATTAGGTAAGGTGGAAATGATGCTGCTGCATGTGTTTGCATCATTAAAAAAGGCGACTATTGTCATAACTGACGTCACATTGAGCGGTCGCCCTTCATAGGTTGCGAACTCGAAGACATCCTCTGCGTCCCAGCTGATCCCGGCTCGCACCTTAAATTTTTCTCCTCTCTCTCCCCATCGCCATTAATCGTAGGCTCGCTTGATAAATTAAAAACACATGTACCGAGTCCTCGACTACCGACATCAGACCAGGGAGATTTTTGATGAAGACAGCAGCCGCTCCCTTCGAGCCGCCAATCATCTTAACAGCTTATAATATATTTATGTCATTTTGTAGTCTTTTGCAAACTTGTTCCTTCATTCATTGAACTCAGGGTATGGCAAAAAGTTATTATTTTTCATCCTTGAACTTCTTACATTCATGAGGTCGCCACCATTAACGCCGATCAGCGAGGCGTAGTCGTCGAGCACTTTAGCATCTGAAAAAAATTTTGCTACATGAATGATCATTGCTTTATCGTTGAACGGGCCGCACGCACCAACGGTGCACTGCTCGCCAGTGTAAGCAGACGAGCAGCGGCACGTCACCTTTCCGTCTTCTTGCTCCACGCACTTGGCCGCCGCGTCCACCATGCGACATCTTTGTTAGAATAGTTTCTCTTTCTTTTTTGCTATGAAGATTTCAGTCAATTTTCTTTCGGAGGCCTCTTTAAGGATAACGATCAATGAGAAATAATATATGGACCTCAGAATTGTCACGTTCATCCTGACAATGAGAATCGGCGGCACTCTCATTATAATATTCAATTGCGCAGGTCGCGTAAAATTAGCACAAAATGGGCCGCAGCACATTATTCAGTGATCGCTCTTTTTTGATATTTTACAAAGTTTCTTTAATGTTTTGTATTCCTTACTTGTTCTCTGCGTATGTGAGATCCGCCTTGATGTACAAGCCGCACGGACCGAATTTTGGCGCCGGCGTCGGAGCGACTGTGGTCGTTGTTGTTGCCTTCAAGGAGCATGATTATGGCAATTGTTCGCTTTGCGCTCTGCTCTCACGCTCTAAACTGCCTACCAAGGTGCTAGCGATGACGCTATCGTAAACGTTCGTAGAACTCAATGTTGAGGTTGCAGTGGAGGTCGATGTCGTCTGTAAGCATCATGTAACCTTGATTGCTCTGATTTGAACAAAGAATTAGCCAGTATTTTGTGAAGCAAGAGTAGTAAGGAACGCGATCATAAAACAAGTCGTTCGACCTAAGCAGGGAAAAAAAACCTACCTCAATGCCTTCACACATGATGCCGTAGTTGATGCGCACCACCTCGTCCTCGCCGACTCGCCAGTTCAGCGGCGCTTCTGTGCAAGTCACCGACGACGAATTCACGGCCACCCACTCTTCGATGACATCATAGTACATCTATTAGATGTACCATATTTTCATTTCGCTTTATTTGAACACCTTTCATAACCGATCAAAGCAAGATTGACTTATGTTGCGGTAAGCATAATAATGCACTAAATTTTCTCGCTTGGTTTGCGGCTCCTACTGGATGAGCTTCTCACAAATTGAGTTGCGCTGAAGCATACTGACAAGCATTCGTTGGCCACCTTCACACACGACAGTGCAAGTTGATTTGTCGTTGACCTGGTGGAAGGTGGCGTTCTGGCACCGCGAATAGTTAGCGCCGCACTGGCCATCGCCGACGGTCGCGTAGTAGCAGCCGTTCACGCAGAATGCTGTGTTGTGTTTTTATGTTCCACGCATGACTTTCCCAAGAAGTGCAGAAAGTATTAAGAATTCAACGAAAGCAGCATAAAACCAAATAATTTGGTCGAATTATTTTTGCGAGAATAAATTTCGCAACAAACCGGCTATCGCTTCGTAATTGCTTGTAGTCGTGGTAGCTGCAGTAGAAATCGTCTAAAATGTTAAATGGCGTTAAGGCATATGGTAGTATACTCCTTCCAGCAAAGAAGCCAATTGATCTAAGCATTACCTCAATACCCTCGCACATGATGCCATGGTTGGTGCGCGCTGGCACGGAGCCGATTCTCCAGTTTGCCACAGCTTCTGTACAAGTCGTAGACGATGAGGCAACTGCTACCCACTCCTCTTCGACAGTGTAGTACATCTATCAAACTGTCATGACGAAACAGTTTTCGAATACCACCCAGACATGAAGCTATCCTCTAGTGTAAGCAATGGTTGGTACATGCGCAACACGTGGCATTACGGGCCAATCATATGAACCAATCAATATATGAAATAATTAGAAAGCCACCGTGAAAGTTAAGAGAGAATGGCAGCTAACGAGAATGCGTTGGCCCCTCGGGCACACAACCGTACACGTCACTTCATCGTCGACCTCTCGAAAAGTCGCGTTCTGGCATGCCGGATAATTCGCGCCGCACTGGCCATCTCCGACGACCGCGTAGGCGCATCCGTTGGCGCAGTTCTCTGGGAAGCAATCAATACATTTTGTTTTTACATCGACAATTCCGGCTATCTGGTGGAATTTATTTTGATGTTAAAGAAGCCTAGTGCTTCACGTACTTATACATACAAATGTAAAAAAAATATACACAGAAATCACACCAGCATTCGCATCGTAGGTGCTGGTTGTTGTTACAGTTTCCGTGGTCGTCGATGTTTCCGTCTATAAAGCAAGCCAAACAATGCCATCCGTGTAGGGCCATTTAGGGGACATCTTGTAAGAACATTGTATCTGTAGTACCTTAGGCGGGCTACACATGATGCCAGCCACGAAGGCAGTCGTCGCTGTGTCCGGCCCAGAATACCACTGATTCGAAGTGTTCTCTATGCATGTGGCCGTTGTGCCTGGTGCCTCGTGCCATCCGTTGTCAAAGTCGACAAAGTACTGGAAGTAACTATGACATCTGGCGGGTTGTCTCGTGCTTGTCTGGTTCTCGTTCATAACTAGATTAATCTGTTAAATAATTCTAGAATATGCATATCAAAAGATGAAAGTGATCGGCGACAAGTAGCACGAAGGGCTCTGGACACGTGACCGTGCAGGTCGTCGTCGTGTTCTCGATGGCCGTAGTCGTATTGGTGCACTCGGGAAACTCGCCGTTCGCGCCACATTGGCCATCGCCGAGCGCAGCGTACTGGCAGCCGTTTGCGCACACCACTAAAGCATTATAAAGAATAAGAGAAACGGTAAACGTGCAACATTCAGGTAACAGAACAAATGTACCTAAAGCCACCGAATACAGTCTTTCAACTAGATAAGGCAATATTGACTCGATAAGAAGTCAACCAACGCACCAGTACTCACGCTCCAGCCACTTGTCGTTCTCGGCACCTGCGTCGACGGCCAGTCGGCGCACATGAAGACTCTGATGCCCGCCGTGTACGACGCCGTCGGCGTGCCGTACCATGTGCTCGGTGCGGCAGGCGTGCACGACAGCTCTTGATATACGGGGTAGAGCCAGGTGCCCGACAACGAGTACTGTAGGCACGCAGTTGCGGAGCAAGGCTTGGCTATTCATTAGCTCTGACTAATTTCTGACCAATCTCCGACAATCTCTCACTGACCATGAAACGTTTGCAGCCACTGCACGTGATGTTGCATGTGTCCGCCGTATTGATGACGGCAGTCGTCGCGTTGTAGCATGGCGATACCCGATCGCAGCTGTTATCCGCCGTCGTCCACCACCAGCAGCCATTCGAGCAGGACACTAAAAATTTAGAGGAGTTTCGTCATCATGATGAAATTCCGTGAAAGCAATAACCCTCTTCTCCGTCCTATTAGTGTATGTAAAATTAGTCACCAACCTTGAACAGCACCAGGCATCGGTGTCGTCGTCGTAGGAATCGTGGTGGTGGGCCAATCGGTGCACATGAATACTCGCATCCCTCCAGTGTAGGATGTGGAGGTGGAGGTGTGCCATCTATCCGGGTTGGCAACTGGACAAGTCAGGACTTGAGTCGGAGGATAGGACCAGGCTGTAGTGCCTGACGAAGAGTACTGCAAACAACGGCACTTGTATATGATGTCTAGGCAAAATATGAAGAGTGATGAAAGTGAGGAAATGTTTGCTGACAGCAAGTCGCTTTCCATTACTGCACGTCATGTTGCACGTGTCCACCGTGTCAACGGAGAGTTCCGTTCCGTTATAGCATGGCGAGAGACAACTATCGTCTGGGATCGTCCAATAGTTGCAGCCGTTCTTGCATAACACTGTAATGTGTACACATTAGAGCGGGGCATGAACAGCACATGCAAATCCGTGCTACATGTAATAGCTATCAATATATTGTTCTGCCCTCTGTGATGATTCTCCATAGTTATAACCTAAAACGGCGCCGGTCATCGGTGTCGTAGTTGTCTTTACTGTCGTAGTTGTTGTATCTTCAACCATGACAGCGCCGCCGACAACCGGTTCTCCAATTTCATGAAGAGCCTCATCAATGGCGTCAGTGGACAAGAGGAGCAGCATGAGCATAAGAAGTGGTAAAGGAAGACCGCGTACAGACAGGGTGCCGCCATTAAGCTGCATGATGATACAGTTTTCTTAAATAAAATTTAATTTTATTTTGTCGAAATTTTTCAGGACTTTCGGAAATATGTAGGTTTAGCGAAAACCGCTTTCGGTGGTCTCCTACGAGGCACAAATGAGCAGCTGTTCCTCGTGGGCCCTCTCTGCAGGATTCGGGCACCAAAGAACATTCGTCAACTTACGAGGTCTGAGCTTTGGGAAAGCCGAAAATATTTCGTGCTCCTTTGTAGCTCGATGTCCTATTCATCATTCTATACCTGGCACGTGGTGCAAATTCCGGTATCCTATGAACAAATGCCCTCTCGAACTGCTTACCAGGAATCGACCGCATCATCTGCATTCTCTATCGCTAAAGTACTTATAAACGTTTCCCGTTACCGCAATTAAGTATTCTTTTGTGCTACACAAAAGAGTACGAGCAAGCTATTCAGAGAAGAAAAAGCCTAAACACTTATGAAACCGCGCAACCGACCAGAAAACAGTAAGAAACCAGTGGATCATTGCTTTGCGGATAAATTGTGTTTACTTAACTAGCCTCGTAACCTCTGAATTTCTGAGAAATGATGAAGAAATATGTGATAATTAATGCTTAAAATATCTCCTCTGTCATCGTCAGTGCTCGCTTCTTGTCAGTGTGGAAATAGGCCCTGGCGAAAAGTTTGCTTCCCAGCGGATTCGAACCCGCGACGTCTAGCTCTATACCACTGAGCTATGGGGGCATGCTGGAAGGAGTGGCAATTGCCAATGTAGTGATAGGGCCTTGTTACTTCGCTGCTTTCGCCCGTCGTAGCGAGGTTGGCTGGATGCTCCTTAGAGAAGATTAACGCTTTTGTATTGTACTGTGTTATATGTCGTTTGGTGCGGGCAATATGTTGCTTCATCCTATAGTCACTCCTTTTTCCCATTGATTGTTCAGAATAGATTCTCTTCTTTTTTCCTCACATATGTATGTAGTATATATATGTTTCAGTGCTTTTTTGTGATCACCACGAACTAACGAAAATATGTTATTATCTCAATTCATTGGTCATTCAATTATGATTGCTATTCTTTTTAGGCAAAGGCCTCATAAAGAATAAGTGCAGCGCTGTCGACTTATTTTAGTTTTTATCTAATTTTTGAAAGTTTATTACGAAAATTAGTTACGAAGCCAATTCTTTGGAGTTCATCGCGTCGTCATAAATAGCAAAATGGGATTCTTTTCGAAGAAGTACAAAAACACATTTATTATTTACTACAAAAAATTCTCTATGCTTTTCTGTTTTGCTTTTATCTTGAACACATAGGAAAATACATATGTACTTGGTATAGACAGATAAAGACAAAAGCTAAATTCAAAGAGCTCTAAAATAAGGTTATGATAATTAATAACAATTTATCAAAAGATACCCTTTTACACTCAAGATGTATATATGTATGTACATACTTACACATATTGATTAATATACTGCAACAATTCCCAAACAATTAAGAAAAAAACTCTCACCATCAGCATTTTTTCAATGCAAACTTGCCCACTAAATTTTGATACATTTTCTGTGTCAACTTTAAACAGGTTTTTTTTGTTAACATTTAGCAATCACAATCAGCACAGTAGCGTAACATGGTTTGACTTTGCAGAGCAATTACAATGCCTTGTAGTTTGGCGTCGCCGTCCTCTTTGCGCCACAACAACCGCACACCAGGAAGAGCTCGCAGAAAGTGGCTACCGAGATGCCGAGAAGGATGCTGCCGATACTTCCCACCAATCCGAATGCTTTTATCAGCTGAAGCAACACAAATTTGTAGTAGATCGCATGCCATAGACAGCATACGGTAAGAGCAAAATGCTCACCGTCAACTTCGGCTCTTCGACGGTGACGCTTGCGTCTAACGCGTCAAATGAAACAATGACCGTGCTCTGAAAAGGATTTGCCATTTATCTAGCTACATTTTCATCATTACGAATATATCGATATCCTACCGTGCTCGATGGACATTCTTCGTAGTTCTCTGCTTGTGACCAGCCGCCTTCTTGACAGGCCCGCTAAAACAATGCGGAAATTATTTAAACTAAATTAATTAAACATAACCTTCAAGCCTTACGCACCTAGAAAAGTACCGAACCGAAGGGATGTAAAACTTGCAAAAGTTGTTTTAAAAATTGTCAAAACACAAAAAGAATGACGAAATCGAGCCTTGATCGGATAGGGGCCACGAGAGGCGATTGCAGCGAACGTAAATTGTTCGCATGGTCGCGGGCAATGGCATTCCGACCAACTCGACGGTTCGCCCCGTTCAGACACGGCAAGGACGCATGGAGCTGGAAATATTGATCCATATAAATCGACAATTTAAATTATTAATTAACTTTACTTATTCAGAACGGGTGTCATTGAGAACGGAAGAGTTATGGAATTCAGCAACAACCTTTTCCGTAGGGGCACGCGGAGATGCCTTCGCGTCGCTTGTACCGCGGATCCATACAGCCGCACTTGGCCAAGACGGCATCTTGGTAGCACGAGCGGAGGCAGGCCTCAAGGCATCAATGCTTCATATATGTAGCTTGAAATTTTTCTGATTTGTAGAATGATAAATCAAAAAATCTACAGAAAATCCATTCTAATGGTAAGCAACAAACCTCATTCGTGTAGATGCCCGGATAATAGAAGGGCTTCGGCTGTTTCTTGTCGCTTTGTCGCACGCACTCAGTGTAAGGATTCCCGAGAAGAGTGCCGAAGCTCTAAAGTGAGAGATTGCAAAGCAGCTGGGTAGCTAATGGTAAAATAAAAACATTAGATATAAAAGAAGGCGAGAGAAAAGACTCTTTTCATGATATGAATGATAAAAGTTACAGGTAACCTTTTTCAGGCGAAGACTGTCAACACCCGGCTGCGAAGTGTACGAACTTGTATCAGGCAGAACGGCGGTACCAACAGAAAAAACATCCATTAACTTGTTGTAAACTGGTATAAAGAGCTTATGGAACCTCTTTATACCAGTTTATAATCCGTCAAAAAACTTGTCGTTAACCCAATTTTAGTGTTTCAACGTCAATCTCCACCTTCAATTCATGTTTCTTGACCTTCGCTTACCCGGATGAATGTATACGCGGAAGCCGCCGGAATCAGTCCAAGGAAGAGACTCGTTCGGCTGCGTATTGAGAATGGCTTGCAGAGCTGTAAACAAGCATGCAATTTGAAGAGAGAGGAAAGCGACATTTTATTCTATTAATCATTTGATGCCTTATCGAAGCGTATTCTCGTCTGACATCCTTGCTCGCCGGAGCGCCGAAGTTGATAGGTTGGCCCGGTGCCCGAGTTAAATGTGAAGCAATTGCCTAGCGTCGGATCGTAGGTCTTGTGGAAGTCACGGCTGTAATTATCGGAAATTTACAATGTACAATGAACAATGTACAATTATGCATCTTGGCCAAATCCTGGTTAATTTGTGGGTTCACGTCTGTGTTCCATCGCACTACTGACGTCAGATTAAGTGGCTGCCCCTCGTAGGTCGCGTACTCGAAGACATCCTCCGCGTCCCAGCTGATGCCGGCGCGCACCTTCAAGGTTCAAGGAACGTTCGAATTGATGCTGAACATAATTGCTTAAACACTTGCGCGTTTAGCCTTCTAAGGTAGCCTACTATTGATGTCATAAGGCTCTAAGGTTAAGGATCCTTAGTGGCTTACATTTGAAGCACGCTTCAAGCACACGTACCGAGTCATCGACCACGGACATCAGACCCGGAAGATTCTTGAGGAAGACAGCTGTCGCACCCTTCGCTCCTCCGATCATCTTAGCATTTTATTTTTCTTTTCTTCCACGTATCTCGCTAAAATTATGCAGAAAACCGTAATATTTGACTATTTATCTTACTGACAGCGAGCAAGTCGCCAGCGCTAACGCCGATCAGTGACGCGTAGTCATCTAACACTTTGGCATCTGGAAGAGAGGATGTCGTAAAAGTTGCGAAAGAACACACGAAGATTCTTTGGAGAAAGGCAGGGATCGTAGAGTATGAAAAAAAGAAAACCGTTTCTGTAAACGGACATCATTCGCCTCCAAGAAGATATATACATATATGTACGTAGAGTTTCACGTTCAACTTTACATAAAGAGCAGGGAAAGTGAACTGCTAACCAACGGTGCACATCTCGCCGCTGTATGCCGAGGAGCAGCGACATGTCGCTTTGCCATCTTCTTCAAGAACGCATTCAGCCGTCTTATCCACCGTTCGACACCTTTTTGACGAATACTTTACTTATTGTTAGCAACTACTTGCATATATAAGTCACTTTTTTAAAAGGTCAACATTTTCATTTATGAAAAGATTCTAAAAGTAGTCGTGGGTAAATACGTCTTCCGTACTTGTTCTCCGCGTATGTAAGATCCGCTTTGACATAGAAGCCGCAGGGGCCAAATTTTGGCGCCGGCGTGGGCTCGATCGTGGTCGTAGTTATTTCCTTAAAGGAACAGAAGATGTTTACAAGACTTTTCAGTGTTGCACATGGAACAAAGTATATCAATCGATAACCTCGATGCCCTCGCACATAATCCCGGTGTTGTCGCGTGCGGGCTCATTGCCGATTCGCCAGCGTGTCGACGCCTCAGTGCACGTCGTGGAAGACGCGTTAACAGCCGTCCATTCAAGGGTGTCGCTGTAGAACATCTGTAGGAAGTCTACTCAATTTGATATACTTATCGTATTGTGAATTGCATATGGTGAGAACTGCCCAATTTAGTGGCATTCCAAATTATCTAGAACGCTAACAGTGCGCTCAGTTTTTCCTGCGTTCGACGGGACAAAAACGTCAAAAGGCAGAAAAGGCCAGAAACAAATCCAGACTTACAAGTACTCTTTGGCCTTGCGGACAAGTGACTGTGCAAGTGGTCTGATCGTCGACCAGGCGGGATGTTGCGTTCTGGCACTCCGGATAATTCGCGCCGCACTGACCATCGCCGACGTTCGCGTAGTAGCAGCCGTTCGCACAGGACTCTGTTAGGATATTCCGGATTATTGTTAACCTTTACCCGATCAATCGGGCTGATCAAACGACTAATTGATTCCACCATTGTCAACTCCATAGTACCCGGCAATTGAAAAGTTGAAGATACAAACCAGCCGTCGCCTCGTAGTAGCTCGTCGTCGTTTGCAACTGTGTAATGGTCGAAGGCCAATCGGCGCACATGTAGATTCTGCTGCCACTGTAGTAGGTGTTGGACATAATGTACCAGTTGTCCGAATCGCTCGCCGGGCACGACAACTCTTGACTACTACTGTAGTACCAGCTGCCATTAAACGAATGCTGAAGAAGTGACTTCTTTAAAGCTCTAATCGACTCAGAAATGAACATTGATATTATACTCTGTCGGTGTGATCTCAAATATATCCGTGAAATCATAAACTGCGGATTGGATTTACACATATGTATGTATATGTGCATGCTCACTAACAATTAGTCTTTTGCCGCCGTTGCATGTTATGTTGCAGGTGTCAACCGTGTTGATATGAGCAGTCGTCTCGTTATAGCAAGGGGACATCGAACCACACGATGGGCCAGGAATAGTCCACCAGCTGCAGCCGTTCTCACATGACACTAAAGTTTAATTTGAGCTACATATCTTGACAGCATTTTTGCAACATTCATCTTTCGGCCGGATACTGGAATTAATCGAGAATTCCAAAACAAATTCTTTCAGGAGTGTCTAGATCCGTGTAGTTTCGAGGTAGGTATCCTGTTGCACATGTGTCGTCAAATGTTCAATAAAAAAAATGTTAGTTCCTCTTCCTCACCGAGAAACGCGCCAGCACTCGGCGAGGTCGTGCTTTTTATCGCCGTGGTCGTCGGGTCGCTCAAGCACATGAAGACTCTCCGTGAACCGTAGTAGGTATTGGGCGCGAAGTACCAGTTCTCCGGATTGTTGGCCGGGCACGACAATTCTTGACTGTCACTCGTGTACCAGTTGCCATCTATCGAAGTCTGAATGCACAACCATTCTGAAGCTCTAATCATATCAGAAAAGCGCTCTGTACCTATGGGAACATGATGTGATAAAGTGGACAACAAGGGGTCAATATTTGTATGTATATGTGAATAGAGTAGTAAATACGACAACTTCTCATGATTTCAAGGTGTTGTGCTAACATATCTTGTGTGATCGCATCATCTTATTCAATTGTGTAATACATTTTTATTGCTTGTAGATTCTAAAAATATTATATACTACAGTCATTCATCAAAAACAAACTATTTTTCTCACTAACAATCATTTGCATTCCACCATTGCATGTCATGTTGCACTTGTCAACAGTATCGATGATAGCAGTAGTTTCGTTATAGCACGGGGAAAGCGCTCCGCAGGTGACTCCGGGTACAGTCCACCAGCTGCAGCCGTTCTTGCATAACACTATAATTGGACCAAACGGGCCTCCAGAATATCCATCGTTCCGTCCAGAAAATTCGTTTCAATGAAAATTGAAAATAGCGTACTGCAATTAAATATTTATTGGTACGAAGCGGTTTTGTTTTTAAAGATATTTAGTCATATGATTTGTTTGCAGACTACTAAATTTTACAATTATTTTACTGACCATAAGGTATCGTTCGTACCTCGAACTGCTCCAGCATATGGCGTCGTAGTTGTTTTAGCCGTGGTCGTAGGGCTGCTCATGCACATGTAGATTCTGCTGCCATCGTAGTAGCTATTAGGCGCGATGTACCAGTTCTCCGGATTGGTGGCAGGGCACGACAACTCTTGACTAGTACTCGCATACCAGCTGCCATTAAACGAATTCTGAAAACGATACTACCTTGAGGCTTCGGGAACGGCATGACAATGTTTCGAGGGAACATACATACATACATATGTATGTACATACTACATCTGTATGCCAATGGAGTAGACAATGTGGCTATTCTTCTGCCCACTAACAATTAATCGCATTCCGCCATTACATGTCATGTTGCACGTGTCCACCGTGTTGATGATCGCAGTCGTCTCATTATAGCATGGTGATAGTGAACCGCACGTGTTTCCAGGTATCGTCCACCAGCTGCAGCCGTTCTTGCATGTCACTATAATTGGCTCAAGCGGGGCTTCGACATATTCACCCTTCCGGCCGGATATTGCGATTCAATGAAATTTAAAATAATCTTTCATAATAGTCTCATTTGTAAAAGTTACTTAGTCATATGGTTAATTTTCAGAATATTAAATTTTCCTATGCCACTACTGAGTTAGTCATCATTACCAAGAACTGCTCCACCACTGGGTGTCGTCGTTGTTTTCGCTGTAGTAGTCGGCCAGTCGGTGCACATGTAGACTCGCGACCCTCCAGTATAGGATGTACTTGAGGAAACGTACCATCGGTCCGGAGTGCTGCTCTGACAGTACAGCTCTTGACTCGTAGGGTAGTACCAGGTGCCAGACATGGAGTACTGCAAGCGCATACGGCTTCGATTTCGTCATAATTTACGACACACTATTTAATGGAGGGTGAAAACTATAGGAGGTTTCAAATAGCTTCGCCATCTCATTCGTGATAATTTCATGTAGCGGGTCAATGCAGCCTGCGCAATAGCACGCGACAATGATAGTAATTCGAATCTGCATTATCTATTATTTATACATATGACCACATTTCTTTGAGAAACATTCTGTTGCACTCCAGCAACAATACAAATGCCTGTTCACTGACAGTAAGTCGCTTGCCGCCACTGCATGTCATATTACACGTGTCCGCCGTGTCAACGACGTGCTCCGTGGCGTTGTAGCACGGCGACATCGTCCCGCAGCTGCTCTCCGGCATCGTCCACCAGCCGCACCCGTTCATGCATGACACTTCAAGCAATCTCATACTGCATGAACTTCTTCGGTACATCCTATGAATCACTCTCTCCAGGCACCTGTTATGTAACCGGTTGACACACTACGCACAAACCTTGCACTGCGCCTGACACTGGCGTCTGTGTCGTCTTCACAGTAGTTGTCGTTGTTTTCAGTGTAGTTGACGCAAAATCGGTGCACATGAAGACTTTGTCCGTGCCCGAGTAGAACGAAAATTCGTTTATGTACCATCTGTCTGTATAGGCAGCTACGCACCTGAGCACTTGCGGCTCCGGGTAATTCCAGGAGCCTGCCGAAAACTGCAAGTACATGGATTCAACTGGACAATTAATTATGAATGCTTCAATCGCACAAAAAGAGCTATAAATTGACTTACAACCAGTCGTTTACCGTTGCGGCACGTAACGTTACACGTGTCGGCCGTGTCGACAGAGAACACCGTCCAGTCGTAGCACGGCGACAGCCCTGCGCAGTCGTCTTCTGGTATCGTCCACCAACCACAGCCATTCTTACACGGGACTAAAGAGGCGCCTCGATCAATAAATCAATTTGTCATTGGATTGGGTAGATTGCGTGAAGGACTAATGGATGCTAGTTATATCACCAAACGTGAACTTTGTAGAGGGATACGAGTGCTTCATTATGTCATTTTCCAACCATAAACTGCGCCGGGCATAGGCGTCATCGTCGCAGCCTTTACTGTGTCGGCCGCGAGCAGAGCGAGCAAAAGCAGGCGCACTGCTATTACCGGCAAGTTGACGAAAACCAGTAAAATCATCTTCTTTCCTTTCTTTCTAAAATAGAAAAAAAAATCAACTTTTTGGACGACATCATAAAGTAACATTCTAACGATAAGAGTAGAGTAAAAAGGCGTTATATATAGCACAGGCTTATAGGAGAAAATTCAATCCTAGAATTCGCGCCTTTTTGCCTTGGCGAGAGAGAGAGAGTATGTGATTTAGAAAGGCAGGAAAATTTTGGATGAGATTCTCTCTCCTTTAAACCAAATAAGCTGCCGACCATTCAAACACACAACATCTCTCTGGAAAATCCAGGCGAGGGAGGTTTGAGCTTTTGAATAGCCGAGCGCTTTCTTGTGTTCCCTTGCACTTTGTCTGCAGATTCCTTAAAGCCTTGGTGTCTCTGTGTCCATTTCTCGCTCTGTTTTCCTTTGTTCATTTTGTTGTTCACGTGAGTACTTTACACTGACTTTGCTGCTCGAGATGGCGTGTTGTCTGGAATGGTCGGTATCATCATGCACAGTGGGGATCGCTAAAAGTGCGAGTTTCTCCTGCGTAGCAACAGTTGTTCACCCGTGACTGTCTCGAAAAGATTCAATCGAACATCACAAGAAGAACAAGCGCCCGACTTGAAAAACAAAGCCACAAACAGTAAGTTTGACAGAGAAGAAAATAGCTCCAGGAAGCCATGAAATAGCAAAAAAACACCTTGAAAACTTAATTTTGTAATGCCATAAGTTGATTGCAGAATCGTTACACGCCGCAGAATAAGAAGGAGGCATTTTTAATCATCGTCCCGCAGTTGTCATCCCTCGAGTACTAGCAGCTATTTCACAGGCATGGTACTCAAAAATGATATTAAATTGCAATTCGCCTTTTTGTTTGAATTATCACGACATTACATCAATGGACAGGAGCAAGGAGCTGCGCGAAAAATCATTGATTAGGTGCTTCTTCTGCTGAATTTCGGACTTTGTGCTACCGAGATGGATTTATTACTTAATCTTGTTAAGCCTATGTTTTGCAATCATATATTCTAGAAATATAACCTTTATAAAACGCCTTTTTCATGGCATTGAGTATTGACTTCTGAATCTAATTGTAACCACTCAAATTTTGCCGACTCATCTTGCACCTTTCGTGGCAGGGAACAATTTTGTAACAAAACTTGACATTGTGTCTTATTGTTAGAAGTCAAAGTCTCTACATCCTCTTTAATCTTGTCGCCAGACCCATTCTTCCACATCTTTCCGCGAAAGTCACCTAACGATTTCGAGAATTGTGATTCAGCTGACTGAGGCATTCCAGGAGGAAAACGCTAACAGCCCATTCTTCGGAATTCTTTTGTTCTCGAAAATCAGGCAAACACGCTGCAAACCGAAGAGAGCACACAAAATTCCCTCTTTCTTTTCTTCAACCAAACACCGAAGTGGACTGGAAAAATTGTCAAAATATGGCACTGCGAATGCGAACAACTGTTTACATTCCTAAAAATAAGTTATCAATGTATTTTTATATACCTGGATTTAAGAATTAGCCCTTCTCATTTCCTGTCATCCTATGCAAGCAAGTATGCAAAACGTATTTGAAATATATTCACTTGTAAATTGACTTATCGATATGAGCACATTCTCTGCTGAATGGATTTCTATATCTGTGTGTGTGTGTGTTTCAGTTCCACATCTTCTGAAATTGCGCAAAGTAATTATGTGAGTCATCCTCAGATGACGTCATCTTATCGTTAGTAATATTTGACGAGGATAATGAAGAGGCGGCGAATGAGACGACCCGTGTACGATCGTGGCGTAGGAAATGGCGAACTGCAGTGCCAAGTCGCACAACGTGCTGTCGTATGATGCCGGAATGGATGAAAAAGCATTATACGGGGGTAATCATCAAAAAAGAAGAGAAAGTGAGATTTCAAATTGCCGCAACCCCCTTCGTCACTCTCATTCACGGCCTGAGAATTAGCTCGCGAGAATGAGAGTGCCAACTCCTAGGGTGGAACGCGCCAATTCAAATCTGCATCAGCCGGTGGCCTATGATGTCTTCTCTAACCTGCTGATACGGCAAAACTCAAAGGAAATGCACAGAACAGAACGAGAAAAGATGATTTTTACACGACACATTAAATTCTTTTGCAAATTATCTTTTGTCACAATTTGTCGAAGAACCCGTAGATAATGCCTTGTATATTTGCATTATTTCGGAAAAGGAATAATCATAAACTATTCGGAAAAATGTCTTTAACATGTATATGCGGCACTCAATAACAGCCACATTGAGACTGGATAAGATTAATATTAAAGATAGTATGACACGGAATCATATGAAGAGGAGAGACTATTGGAGGTGACAGAAGGAACGGATACTAAAGATTGAGCAATGCATCGTCGAAGGCAATTTACAACGAGAATTAGGTAGTGCTTTTTTTCCGTAAATGAACGATAATATGTGCTTATTTGTGGAAATACCCGTTCAATCCAATATGCACATGAAATACAAACGTAATGTGCTTGGGCAGAATATGCGATAGCACCAAAACAATGGATTTTTCTACATATGTAATGGTCGAGCAATGTACTGGAAAATTACAATCTTGTTTCACATGTTTTGTCCAGCTGCGCAAAGATGTTCCTTGTTCCTACGGTTGGAGAGTGGCAACTACCTTGAGTAGTCTGGCGCCTTTCTCCCCTTCCCTTTCCTTGTCTCCTAATCCCCCTTCTGCTTCCCTTGGAACATCCCCAATGAAAGAGAAGAGCGGGGCTAATAAAGAATGAAGCACAGACTCAGTTGGAATCGATGTGGCGCCTTTGGCTGGCCGGCATTAGGTAGGACGGCGAGTCGCCAGGCGAGAGTGAACTGTGCGATGAGCTCGCGAGTTAAGCAGTAGTCTATTGTAAGAGAAATAATTAAGGATTAAAAAAATATTTAAAAACAACTTTTTAAAGTAAATTATACGATTTGCATATTTAAGGTCCAAAACTGATCCGGGTGGCTGTCTGGTGATGAATTGCTCATTCGCGTAAAAAAACCTTCCTTTGCCCTTGCCATGTATGTATCAGCTAATAAACAGTTGAAGAAGCGACTGCTCGGGAGTTATGTATAAGGTTTTAATCCAATCATTGAAGTAGATATATATATATATATATATATATATATATATATATATATATATATATACATATTTATGTAAAATGTTACCTTTCGATGCCGCTACCAATTTGCTCTTCCTTCAACATGACTTTGTTATTTGTTTTATGATTGCTTCAACTTGTATGATATGATTGTCAGTCCTTTTGCCATGATATTGGAATTTGCTCCGTCTTTCTTCTCTCATCTTTTGATCGTCGCACGAATTCAGAGAAAACAATTAATTTTCTTGAGCGAACTGTTTGGTACCTTTCTCCTGTTTGGCGATAAGGATTTAAGACTTCAACGTACAAGCGGAGCAAGCAGATGAAAGAAGGGAGAAATATGGAGAGAGAGAGGGAGAGAGATAAGGAGAGAGAGAAGGCGAACGAGGGAGAGAAAAGAGATAGAGAAAAGGAGAGAGATTAGAGAGAGAGAGAAAATAGAACAAGAGAAACATAGACAAAAAATGACCTTGTCTACGATCATGACGTGGAGATAAGGAATTGAGGGGAGGGGTGGAAGCGCTTCCCCACTTAGTGCACCGGCGGAACGGGAGACGAGGCGCAAGAACGAAAGAGTCACAGAAAACGAAAACGAGTTCAACTATTGGCGCACAGTACTGGTCGTTCATCTTTGCAGATTGAATGGAGGCTGATCGTTCTATGTTTCTTGTACTCTGATGTTCTTATCTTTAGGCATGAACGATCTATGTCTTTCGCAATTCTTGTTATTCTCTCCCTCTCTATCTTTCTGCTTCCAGTATATAATATCCAGTAATGACGTCATATGTGAGCTTTGTCCCGGCCTTAAGCCAGCTCGATATCTCTCCTCCACCCGCTCCCCTTTCCCCCTTCATCAACGACCACCACCCTTTTTCTCTTCTCTCTCACTCTCTCTCTTTCTCTCTCTCTCACTCTCTCTTTCTTTCTTAATAATATGATGCAAATTTAGTTACTTTGGTAAAAGGGTAAGGGTCCAAAAATAACCGTAAGTACACACTTTATAAGATGAATTATAGCTCGTTTCGACTAACTTTCTTTGTCGCCTTTCTCCACAGCAGTTCCGTCACTCTCTGCGAGCCAATGTCTCCTGCGCGGTCGGCTCTGCGCGTCTTCAAGACGGGAGCCCCTGTCCATGTCGTCCTCCTCTTCCTCGCCGGCCTTTGCGTCTATCTGCTGCTACGGGATCCCAAAGACAACTCGTCAATACAGGTCTCAAAATCTACCCATGCTCATCTTGTGTTCCATTCATTTGATCGCATTTCATTTATTTTAAAGAAGATGTTCGATAAAAATCTTCATCTGACAATGAGCGTTAAAGGCCCTCCCGTTCTTAGGAACCATTCCCATGATTTATTTATTTATTTATTGTACATCAATTAAGAGAGCCTCTCTGTAAGGTTCGAGGAGCGCCTGCCCGGAGGAATTTTTGTTTAGTTTAGCGTTGTAAACTTTATGAGGGATATATCTAGTGTTCATGACGAAGTCTAGGCGGTCCGGAAGTTTAGAAAATTTTTTTTCACTTAGATATAAGTCGTAATGTTCTTAAACTTTGGATGACCATATCTAACGTTATACTTAATTTATAACGTTATACATCAGATTCATGTTTCTAACAACAAAGAACCCTATGGCACATTTTTTGGGACAAAAGCTCAATCGGTACCATTTTTTCTAAAATCGCTCAAAAAAGCCAAATCCTCTCGTCGAATTTTTCCCCGATTTCAAGATTTCTTAAACATAGAGTGGTTTTGCATTTTCATCTGTAGATATATTATGCACAAGTCACAGTACTCTCGAATGGTTACAATCGTTTTGGGAACTTGGCTCGAAAACTACTCGATTGTTGGCTCCGAAAGAGTTTTCAAACATTTTTTTTTTTCTGTCGTTGCACCTAAAAATGCAATTTCTTAACTTATGTAGCACTTTTGAGCGGTAAATCACTAGAGAACTGCAAACAATTCAGGAATAGATATTTTGTGGTGCTCGATACTTTAAAATGACAATTTTGAAATACGATCTAAATATATTCGACCATATCGCCTGCAACAGTGAGCATTCAAATGCATGTTCCCAAAAAAAGGGTCCTCAGATTTCGATTATAAAGCTGTATCCAACTCAGTTTTAGCTGCTCTTTCTTGCAGTGTAAAGATCATGTGGAAAATAGGTGAACAAGACCCATTAAGATTCCAAAGAATAAGTATTTCAACACCAGAAATTGGCATAAAAACACAAAAAGTAAATTTTCGGCCTGTAGACTTGTTATTTGCGTACAAATCATAGGCCCAATTTGAAGAGCATAAAAAATCACATCGAATGATCTATTCTTCTTTACAATTGATGAAGTTTGAATGAGATTATGTTTGAAAAGCTGAAACCGACAATTGGCTTAGGAACGCTTATTCAAATGCAGATACCCAAAAAAAGTGTCCGAGATTTTTCGTCGTAGAAACATATTATATGTAGTTTTCGCTCCTCTTTCACGTGGAAGATTCAGTTTTTGGAAAGTAATAGTAAAAAAAAAAGTTATTGCCTGAAAACGACATTTCAAAAAATTAAATTGGTCAAAAGTTATAAAAATTTTAATTTTTCGAATATGGTCATCTGGGACTTTTTTGTGTAGTTTTCGACAAGGAATCGAACAGTGAAAAGAATATTGAGAAATATTAAGTATAACGTTAGATATGGTCATCCAAAGTTTAAGAACATTACGACTTATATCTAAGTGAAAAAATTTTTTCTAAACTTCCGGACCGCCTAGACTTCGTTATGAACACTAGATATATCCCTCATAAAGTTTACAACGCTAAACTAAACAAAAATTCCTCCGGGCAACCGCCTACCAGCCTCCTTGAGTCTTACAGAGAAGCTCTCTTAATAGGATAATCAATGTGTCAACACATGGTGAAGAACTCGAGAAGATCATCGAGACTGTTAACAGGTACGGGGAATATTCATTAAAGAGTGAACCGGAGGAGGAGTATGAACCGGTAGAGGGGTATGGGGGTATGATCACGTACATTCTATTCCTCACATCAGAAAAAGATCCAGAAAAAGTTAAATCCTATATAAGCTTGCAGAGGACGTCGAATGCAAGGATCAACATGCTGTATGACTCATGGCACGAGTGCATTATGAAGCACATCAGCGGAATGTTTCAGGACTCCAAGCAGGTTGGAGAAGGGGCTACATCATCCTATAAACTACTGAATCATTTACACGTTTTACTGTTATCATTATCCTCTCAACATGCGTAACTACATCATTTTCAACGTAATTAATCAAAATTAAATAAAATACTCTTCATCTCCACGTGTTACCAAGCTAATTTGGTCAAGACGAATTCGAGCAAAATTAGTCCACTACTTGGATGCGAATCGTAGTCATGAATCCCCGCGATGCCTTTGATCTTGCCTTCACCCACTGCCTTCCCTGATTGTTTAATAAGCTAGTGTTATCTTGTTAAGCAGCTATTTGCCTTATCAAACTTGTGTCTTTTCTCATTCATCAATCTTGATGATATGTATGTATATTAACATTTACGAATACTACATAGGTATTGCAGGCAAAGTAAACTTTGTAAACAAACGAGTGAGACAAGTCTTTTTAGATGTGGGGCAACATTTGGCGTGGCGTCAAGCACTGCGAGACTCTGCGTGGCCTGCAGCAAATTCGGATGACCCCTCTGCTGAATCGCGGCGAGACTAAATATCACATCCTGGCTGAAGATCAGGCGGTTTGTGTATGGCATCTCAATGATCATTCTAAGGGATTGGACACGAAGGCACATGCATAGACTTACATATTTATATACATATGAATGTATTAACAAAGTAACATGCACACGTAAACGAGGAATTTTTTCCCTTTCTCTTCTGTTCTCGTTTGTCTCACTTTTCCTCTTTTTCTTTTCTTCTTTTTCTCTCTCTCTCCTCTCCAATCTCTCCTCATCGGCAGGATGATTGTGTCCTGGTGACTCTCGGCGTTGGCCACGATACGCTTGCGGAGCAGCAGCTGCGGACGCTTTCGCCGAATTGTCGCTTCTTCGGCGCCGACCCCATTAACGAGGTCTGAACAGATCGATATTAAGAGCATAACTATTGGATAGAACACATTCTTGGATGACATTCCCCCAATGATTGCTACATTGAACCCATTATAAAATTGCCTTGTTTTCCTTGCTTTCAGATAAATGACAAACTCTACGCAGACATCGGCATGTTCTACCCGTTCGCGGTCGGCAGTTTCATGGGCTCAGCGGTGGCCAAAATTTTGAATAATAGTACGAACGGACTCTTTGCTGCATTATCGAAAAGTAATAATAAATTTTTCAATGTCATATGACTCCTGAAATCTTTGCTTTGCCCTCCTCACTATGTTAATGGTAGATGGCGGCATGCACAGATGGAACGTACGAACCGCGGACGGTGGTGCACATAGATCTCGTGAACTTCTTGCGCCACTTTGTCAACGAGTCCTTTGTCGATGAGCTTTGGCTGGACGTCGAGGGCGCCGAGTACGAACTCTTTCCGCTGTTTGCAAGCGGTGGCCAGCTCGACCAAGCGGGCATCTCACTCTGCCAATTCAACGTCGAGGCAAGCAGAGTGAAATATGAACTATATATGTACATATAAACATATGTTCATGCCTACGCCACAATATATATTGTTCGGATTGATCTGTTAAAGACTGTCAAAAGGCATCTTCACCACAGTGATAGTGAAACCAAAGAGTGTCTCTGTTTTAGCTAATTTATGGCACTTAAACTGAGAGCAATTTTGAGAGATGAATTTGCGCAGGTTCATAAGCCATCGGAAGAACAGAAGGCGCTCTTCACTCGCTTCATCTGGCAGACCCTGACAGATCGCCGCTACGCCTTCTTTCGCATCGTAGAACGCGAGTCTAATTTTGTTATCTTTAACACTTTGTTTACCAATTTAGGTGGCAGTTCAAGTTTATTTTTAAATGGAAAAAACTTACGCCGAATAAATGGCCTAATCTGTTGACAACAAATTTCAGGCAGCGGGCACATTCGTCTCTTCTTTGTCAATTTTGAAGATCGAAGATGCGTCGAAAAGTACCTCGTACAATTCTTCAACAATAAAGATTAGCGTGAGTTAATTCATACAGATAATGAGCAATATTCGGCAAGCTTAGTCAGCCCAAACATTCGCCGGAGACATCCTTTAAGACCTCGGAGAGACTAAAAGGCGACAAACAACATACTCATTTTATCCCCCTCTTTTGTTGGACTTCTTCATCGGCTTCACACAATTTTCTTCCTCCTTTGCTTGAGTCCCGTGATCAGAAACATTGAACGGAAACACCTCAACGCTTTCCTCTGGTGATCTTGCATCTTGAATCCTTTTTAGTACAGAATTTAAGATGTCTCTCTAGAAACGCTAATTGTGTACCTTTCCTCGTTTCTTAGACATATTCTCCATCATCGCTTGGTGTTCAAATTTGACCTTGTTAAAATGGGATGACCTTGAAACGTACTTCTCTTGTTAATCAATTTAAAATCCATTTTGTAAATAAGTTAAATGCGACTTCATGTAAGACAATTTACAAACTCCTGTCTATCGATTGCATATCAAAGTAAGGAGCTGCGATAGTCACTTCCTTTCTTTCATTTCGTTTATATTAGCTAACACAACTGAATTTATTCACCGGAGCGCTAATTCAGTCTTCTTATATCGATGTGCAGAGAAGTTATCATGTGCTACCGGAAAAACGTACGAAGAGAAGATTAAAGATTACGAAGAATATACATAGATATGCTTACAGAAGTTACATATATATATATATAATATATATATATATATATATATTTACATAATAAAATGATAAACTAGTAAAAAAGTTTAAAAAAATAGAGTTATTTTGAAATAATTGCTGCGAGTTGCTGAGCGATGTCAGAGTGAACCGGATAAATGTCAACCGTCAAGTCGGCATTCTAGATGTTCCGTGGTTGGTAAGCAGAGAGTGGAACTTCCTTGAAGGCTGTTTGAGGACATCTGGGCAGCTCTCAAGTAAAGAAAAGAACTTCGAATATAGCAATGTTCGTCGGCCAGAAAAAAAACTACTAAAATTAGAGGCTGGTTAGAGCGGAAAAGAAGTTTTTTTTTTACATATTGCGTTGTCCCACAGTATCACATTTTCCTGATAGATATTAATATTTATTGAATGTAAAAAAGGGCATGGGCGTTCTTCGAAATGCACATATGTATGTAGACTTGAATAAGAGAAAGAAACCAGATAAATCAGAATAAAGAAACAGAGCAATAAGCTGGTGTCTTGCGTGTGTTATCCAGGTTGAATGTAATTTTCCATTTCAAACAGACGGTAAACTAGACGGGGGAATACGACAATTTTCATGTGCAAGATTTGGATTTTATTGGTTTCCCACTCACCAAGTCCCACATACTATATAGGAAAATTTAGGTGGATCAAGATCTTATAATTAGGCTTCACTTCAAATATGGCAAAAATGCTGGTGATATAGAGAAAGTGATAGAGACTGCATCTTCTTCTCACCCATTGCGACGTTTGTCTGGTATTGCGCAACGAGTGCATCGACAGAGACGTTTTCAATAGTGTTCAAAAAAGAAATGCAAATACATATTTGGCTAAATGCTGATTGTCATTCAGCGAAACCACCTTCAGTCGATATTATAGGCCAACCTTGAACATATCGGAATAAAAAAGAAAAAGAAGAAGATAGTTTTTCGTAATTAGAATACTAGCCCAGGTGAGTATTCCATTTCTCACTATCATTCCAGGCGGCGAGCTCACTTGACTTCGTTCTTGTTATAAATCTCAAGCGGCGGTCTTCTCTTGCCCTGCCCTCGTGAGGATCCTACAGAAAGGATATGTAATAGGAATATTGAACCTGTTGAGCTTGTGCTTAAGTTGTGCGGCGTTCGTTTGATTTGACGGTGCCCGATGTTTTTTTAATGTGAGTTTGCCCGCGGCTATTCTGTTGAAGACATTGGTGATAAATGAAGAGGGAAGGGACTAAGGAAAGGCAGAGAAAGTGAGCGAGATAGAGAGCGAGAGAGAAAAAGAAGAGACTAATTAGTGAAGAGCTTAAAAGGCACAAACCTTTTCTGACTGGCCTGTGATCATGAGTAGCAGGCAGGTGAAGTTTCTGCCTGTCAAATTCTTTTATTCAGTCCCACGCTGCCATTACTAGCAATTATTGAGCACATGATCTTGCAGAATGTGCGAGGACGCCTGTAGAATAATTGGTCGAATCTTTCTCCTTGTGAGCGTGGCCGAGGGATGCCTCCCAACGGGCAGTGCCGGAATCAAAAGCATGATGCCGCCAAGTACAACTATCTTTTTTTCAAATATTTTATATAAGTACACCATTTGTCAGTCTTTCCATAATCTTTAGCAAGTGAATTGCCAAAATATCAGTCAAACTTGTACTGCATACAAACATAGTACACAGATGCCAAGTTGCCCGCTTATATTGAGCTTTTCTTTTTTTGAGCTTTTTTGGTACATTTCACAAATATTTTACAAACAAGCATGCATGCTACAAACAAAACTTTTACAGTTGTTTATGCAGAATTCCTCCTCTCTTTATATCTGTCTCTCTGTCCTTCTGTCTCTCTCTCTAGTGCTGAAATTTGAAGGACTTTTCGGCATCTCCTTGCCACCAAAAGTCTTTTCCATATACATACGAAGTACATTTATTTGTTAATTTTATTGAGAAAACATTTAATTTAAAAACATGGCGATTATAGGAGCGCTCTGAACGCTTATCACCTCACTTTTTTCGGCTGCACTAAATGATAGCGACAGAGAGGGAAGAGAGAGAGAGAAAGATATGTATTGTCAAAGACAAAAGGAAAAGGATCTAGAGATGCTGCCGTTCCAGAAATAGGATATTTCTAAGACCTCATTGGGATGTTTCCTCTACATCCGGCATATCGAAGATCGAGCTTACAATTCGCTAAGCATGATTGTAAGCAGCATGGGAGTAAGCTAACTAGCATTCTTCGCAAAAAGAAAATTTAAGTGGTTTAAGCAACATTTTTTTTCTCAAAATATCTCTTCAGCAACGTCCTCGACTACTTCCTCCACGACGTCCACCACGACTACTACCACTACTACTCCTAGCATAATAACAAGTCGGTGTGTGCAATTGTTGGAATAGTAAGCATGGGCAAATTATTTTTAATTTTATTTATAAATTTTTAATTCTTAATTTTCTCTTATTAATTCATTTTCACTTTTCTTCTTATTTTGTCCATCTTGATTTGCTTTTATATATTATAAAAATGATCCATTGAAGGCATTCCGAAATGCACGAATGAATTTAAAAAGATGCTTATGGTTAAATACTTTCGCAGCAACCGTGTTCATGTGCCCGACGTCTCCGATCCGAGACATTTGTGCGCCATTTGTTCCAGTGCGTTCCATCTGAAATTGTCAGTTGAGAAAATTATAATTATAAAAAATTACTTTATAACAGAACTAGTGAACCAATTATATAAGTTCACTAGTTCTGTTATAAAGGAAAGTAGTAAAAAATAACATTGTCTCGTCACTTTATACAGTTAAACCTAAAGGTTTTAAAAGAAAATAAAGTGAAAAGTGGCTGATTGCCTCTATTGATGTTATTGCTCGTTCTGTTTCAGGAATATGTTTTAGATGGATTCTATCTCCGCTGCCCCGACCCATCGACTCGGGGCTACTATTACGAGTCAGAATACAATGTTTCCTTCACTTTTCATTTTGTTTTCGAGACTAGGTACAGTCCCACTCAACATAACATCAACAATGCTAATAATATTAAAGGAGCCAAGTATCCGATGAACTTCTGGTTAGGACAAATGCGAATTGATCCACATTCACTCAAAAGATATATTAGTTATTGAGTGGGCGGCTTCATTAACGAAAATGCTTATTTGGCGCGCAATTCCAGTTCATATTATTTGTATTAATATTATTAATAATACATCTTATAGCCCCCAAACGTAGAAGTTGGCCGGGCCGGGATATCTGTCAATTCGTATATTAAATGTGTGTTCCATGCTACTTGCAGCATGGGCAGTACGGATCCGCGGCCACTCGGTTATACTTATTTGACCGCCGTGGTTCGTGATTATTTGACATGCGACCCGAGCGGCTACTGGCGTTCCCTTTACGGCGCTCTCGTCTACGGCGTCATGTGCGCCATTTAGATCATATTCACTCGCTGCTTCTGGGAATGCTGATGGGATCCTTACGTATGCCTCCACTCTTCAATTGACTCGTGCCCAAATCGAAAATATGTTCATATACATTCATATGGCAGTATACAACTCTGTTCATTCTTTGAGAAAATCATTTTGCTAAAGAAGTTTATGTGAAATATGTAAATGTAAATGATAATTCTAAATGAAGATGCACTTGTCACCAACATATTCGATCTTGTCTCAGTTCTATTAATGTTTATATTATCGAATTTAAGACATTTCACACGCTGCCTTGCCTGGAGGAAGCGTGCTGCGTGCTGCTGACTGAGCCAAGAAGCAGAAGCAGCCGAGAAATGGCAGATATGTATATGTACATATGTACTTCAGCTCATTCCTCGCAGTTCTGTCCGGGAAGGTCACTAAGGACGTCCCGGTTCAAAACTGTCACAGAAGTGGAGGAATGCGCTGAAGTACGAGCAGCCGATGAATTCAGAGAGATTCTTAGAATTGCTAATTATCAAAACGTTCAAACGCACAATTGTCAATGCTTCGGCGCAAAGAGTTTGCATATCATCGTTCGGTGCAGAAATCAAAAGTTAAAGTCGCAGAGAGTAGTCAAGATGTGGGTCCTTCTTCTCTCTCTCTCTCTCTCTCTCTCTTCTATCTTGTGATTTTGGTACCTTCTCTCCCTCTCGTTGTCTCTCTTTTTCTGTATCTTTTCGTCCGTTCTTTTGCTCTCTCGTTCTCTTTACCGCTACTCCTTTCTGCATCCCCTTTGGAACTTCATTACCTTCTTTACCGCAATGACACAAACCTGAATTATCGGAATTCAAAATTTTGAAATTTGTAAGAGAAGAAGACTGCATTATCACGAATCATGTCTGGTTTATGTAACAAGAAATCTATGAAACTGTCGAATATAAGAATAAATTTATATAACGACACTTGTAAGGCAACATCAGTCATTATTTTAATATACATTAAAAAATCTTTATACATATATGTATGTACATACATCTGTGACTGTTCTATATCACGATATGCACATATTTACGAATTGGCACTTGTCAATTGAAGACTGGGGCCATACATACAAACATATGTAAGCATTCCATCTGATATCTCGTTTCAATCAATTTATGTTAGAAAAAGCGAGTGAATATGACCTATATGGTACACATGACGCCGTAGATCAGAGCGCCGTTGTCTCCAAATTTGGAAAGCCAGTAGCCGCTCGGTCTGCATGTCAATGTATCTCGAACATACAAGGTCAAAGCGCCAAATGGGAGTTGCCGCGGAGTCGTACTGCCCATGCTGCAAATTGCATGGAATACACGTTCAAGAGTTGCCCGCTAGCTACCCGGCCTGGACATGCCGGAACTCTTCGGGATTCAGAAGAATCCCAAAGAGTTCTGAAGTTGGACTGTCTTTAATTGTCTTCTATACCGATAATATTGAGAATATTAATAACAAGTAATAATAGTATTCATAATACTAATTACAGAATAATGTTGATATTAATATTAATGATATGAACTGGTATTGCGTGTTTAACAAGCATGTTCGTTAAAGGAGCCGCTCACTTAATAATAAAATATCTTTTTGTGAACATGGATCAATTCGCATATGTCAAATAGTACGTAGTTTGAGAAAGTTCACTGGATTCTTGGTTCCTTTAAGATTATTAGTATTGTTGATATATTACATATGTACATATGTTGAACTGTAATCTCAACAATAGACTGTACCTAGTTTCGGAAAATAATGACGGAAAGGTTGCATTCTGACTCGTAGAAGTAGGCCCAGGTTGCAGGGTTGGGGCAGAGGAGGTAGTATCCCTCTAATATATCATCATATTCCTGAAACAGAACTATGACACCAATAGATGCAGTCAGCGACATTGCACTTTATTCCCCTTTTAAAAGCTATTGGTTCTACTGTACATATAAAGTGAGGAGACAATGTAATTTTTTACTACTTTCGCTTTTAACATAATTAGTGAACTTATATAATTGGCCTTTCTCGACTGACAATTTCTGCGGGGACGCACTGGAAACCAGACGCGCAAATGTCTTGGAGCGGAGAACCCGGGCACATGTACACGGTTGCGGAGAAATCATACAGTATTTAGGCATTTTTTGAATTCATTCATGCTTTTCAGTAATGCCTTCAAGTCTCTTTCATAATTTTTTTTATAATAGACAAAGTTGTTGCCATAAAGCAAATCAAGGTGGACAGAATAAGAAGAAAAAAAGTGCAAGTGCAGTGATACAAAAAGAATAAGAAAAAATATATAAATATACATACTAATCTACATGTAATTAGGTAATACGATGAATACTAATGTGTGTTTAATGAGATTAATAAAGTACATAAATAATTTGATTCATTAATGTTGAGTATGTACATAGCTAGTGAGTGCAGATGCACATACTATGAATGCCCATTTGTTGCTGCAATAAATTGTAGTTTGCTGTAATCTCCACGTGGAGTGTATATTATGCATATGGGCTGCCATGTGTAACGTGGAATGGTTAGATTAGCTATTGCTTACGCACAACAATTAATAGTATCGCTCTTACCATTTAAAAAAAAAAACCTTTATTCGCGCATCGGGCCAATGTGTTGATGGAATACACATGGATCTATCACATGGGAGTGGGCGATCGATGGGCACCGGCGGGTTCGTCAAAGTGGCCGACGAAGATTAGGCAGATCTTATCCCGGCCAGCTCTCCGGGAGCAGCGTCGATTGATAGGAATTGAGGATGATCGAGCTCGGGTCGGGGCGGGGGGCGAACTTGTCATTTAGACAAGGGAGCGAATGAGGAGCGGCGCCACTTGCCACTGGGCCACCCCGCCCCATTCCGATGTAGTCTAGTGGTTATGATTTGCGTCTCTCTGTCTTACCATTAAAGCCAAGAAAAATATGTACATATATATTCAAGAATACAAGGATATTCGAGCGTCTCACCCATGCACACTAATCCAACAATTACAGACACACTGACTTGTCGTCGTGCTCGGAGTTGTCGTAGTGGAGTAAGTAGTCGAGGAAGTTGCTGATCAGATATGTAGTATAAAGAAGGAAAACTTGCTTAAACCAGTTAAATTTTTTTTTGCGAAGAATTATTATGCATAATTATCACTCACTCACATTATTATTACTCATGTTATTATCATTATTCCGCTTATACAATTTGTTCTTGCTTATAGAATCTCAAGCACGACCTTCGTTGTGCTGGATGGAAAGGAAATATCAGTGCCACGCAATGAGATCCTTGAAAAGAAATTTTTGCTGCAACGTCGAAACTCAAGTAGGCTAGTATTCTATTTGTACAACAGGCGTTTAACGACGAAAAGCAGAACGAAAAAGCAGCAAGTTCGAGGAAAGCTAGTTGTTGCTGACGAATAAAGGACGATAGAAAGGAGTCTGCAAATCACTAGCATGAGTCGCATGTTAAGTTAAAATGTTAACAATTACAAAGTGAGACAAGGAAAATGGATATAAAGGGATAAGAAAACAATTTAAGGACATTTCAAGGACATCACTAATTCGACAAGTTCAAATTTTAGCACCAAGAAAAACGATGAAACAGAGGTCTAGGAAATGATGACAGGTATGTACACACAATTAGCGTTTCTAGGGAGACGACTTTAATTCTGAACTAAAAAAGGTTCAAGATGCTAGAGTGCCAAAGGAATGCGTTGAGGTGATTCCGTTCAATGTTTCCGATCACGGGACATAGGCAGATGAGTGCAAAAAACGACGAGAAAAAAGGGAGATTAAGATATGAAGAAGATGAAGAAGCCCAAGAAAGGAGGTGGGATAGAAGCCTCCCTTTTGAACTTTTTAAACACTCTGAATCTGCTGATTGAGTGAGCGTGCGTGTGAATTGGCCTAAAACAGGGCCGAGTTTTAGATTCCAAATATATTTCTAAACACCATTGTTTTCCTATGAATCGGAAAGCTGGTTTTCTTATGCATCTGAAAACACTGCTGGTTTTTCTTGAAACCGCCACGCTTCTCCTTCCAACTGCATCGCAAAAGGTTAGCGACTCTGACTTTATGTTGTAATCGTAACTAACAAAATGCCCAGACTCTGAACGTTGGTCTACTATGCTCGAATGGCTCTGCCCTACTGGATCCTATCGTCGGCTTTGATCAGGTTAGCTATGAATAATTAATTAATTATCATGATAATTAACTAATTTATTATCGCCCACCTGTCCAAATCTATGAATAATTCAGTAATATTTAAAATTCCTAAGGGTAGTTAGCATTTGATTTCCTTGTTAATATGAATTTAGTCATTACTATTAAATCAAAAAGTTTGCGGAATTTCTGTAAAATTAAAAAGTTAACGTTGGTCTTAATGGGGAAAAATTTTATTGTCCAGGTCGCCGCAGGCATCATCGTCTCTTGGCAGCGAGTTCAGCAGGAAAATCTCATGCCGGACATCACAAATATCAAGTTTGCTTTGGCCAAAAATTAATATCTCTCCGAAAATATTTTTCCTTAAAGAATCGAGAATTCGCTGAGAAACTTAAAAGTGGTTTCGATGGATGCCGAAAAGTAAATTCCAAAAAGAAAAATTTGAATTGCCGCCAGTTTGACGTGGCGATTCGATAATTGCGCCGAGTCGGCATCAGCAAAGTACGTCATTGACTACATCAACGACGGCGTTGACGTCATCATTGGACCGCCGTGCTCGAATGGTTCTTTTTCTTCTTTTAGTTTATTTTCTTTCTTTTTTTTCTCTCTCTCTTATCTTTCTAATTTCCCCAAGGCATCATTATATCCGGCTCAATCGCCAAGTTCTACGACTTCCCGCTCTTTGTCTGGGGCCCACTGTTCTCGTCACAAATCGACAACATTGACAACTACCCGACCGTCGTCGCTGTCTCGTCGAGCGCCAATGCGTACGTCTCTTTTGAGAGGATCTTTTGAAATTAGAAAAAAAAAGCTATTTCAAAATTGAAGTTTTTCCCGCCAAACTTTCCCGCCAATTTTTTCCCAGCCTCTTTTCACACACAGACAAGCCGACGCACTTCTGCTCGTGATGCAGCAGTTTGACTGGTTCGACATTGCGATCATCTACGGCACCGAACTCGTCGCAGAAGCGCCGCGCTGCTCATTTGTCGTCGCGGCCATCTCGGTTGGATGCATGGTTTTTCATTGATTTGCCTTTAAAAAAGATATTTATACGTGTGAAGCTAGATTTCTTTGTTTCCTTCTTCTTAAATTAAGTAAGATGCATATTCATTGCCAGGACCTCATGTCGAACACGCCCGACCGCAACATCGCGACGATACAGCAGGTCCGAGGCGGCACAGTCGAGCAGTTTGCTCGTTCGCTCGATAGCGTCATACCGTACTCGCGAAGTAAGAGGGGAACGCACTAAAATTACCCAGAAATCCGAGATGGAGTACACTGAAATTAGCCCTTAAATCTTTTTTCTTTTTTTGAATTCATATGTACATACATATGTATGTCCAAATGACAGACAATGATTTATTTATTTATTTATTCATACATCAGTTGAATGATGTGACAACATTAACGATAAATTAGATAAAAATAAAACCTGCTAAAAAAAATAAATGATGCTAAATTGGGTCGACCCTAGGATATTGATTGGGCATGGTTGTGAAAAAAGTTGACGAAAAATTGACGAGTTCTCAACAGTCGTCATCGTATGCCTCGAGACCGAAGATTGGCGTCGAAACTTTCTGCTCGCTTGCGCGCAACTCGGCCTGACGACGCCCGAATGGGCGTTCGTCTACTGCGAGACACGGCGCACCGGCTTCAACCAGCCCGGTGGAGGTTCCGCTTCATAGAGTTTTTTTTGGCTCCTAACTATTGAAGCATAAATTAAAAAAAAAAAGAAAAATTACTGTGTAGGGATTATAGAAGAATGTAACGGAAATATATTCATAGCTAGCGTTTTCCTCACTTTTACAGTACCTTTCTACGTATCACTCGTTGCTGATGGCCGCGATGCGCAGGCGCTTCTCGCCGCGAGGAGAACATTCGTTGTGAGAGTTGATTAAAAAAAAAACTGGCCTAAATATTTATCTCGAGAGATATCTTTCAGTTAACGAATAGAAAGTCATTGACTAGGTAGCGTTGCTTGATTAATTTTTATTTCAATTTGACTGTTTGATATTGGCGTAAGGCGTTTAAATTTTATTCACTGGTTAGATGACGAGCTGAAACGTATAAACATTGCTTTGATTACGGACTAAATCCTATTAATATCAATCGAAAAAATCGATTCAGCTCGATCAGCAAGAATTCAACGACACCCAGCTGCTGCAGCGGCAGCTCGAAGCGGCCTTCATCGAGCCTCCCTTCGATTGTGCCGACTGCGCCAATTCCATCGATGCGGTAGACAGAGAGTCGAAAGAACTACAAAATTGTATTTTTTTTTGTCTTGAACAACATTGTGCTGCAAATAATATTTGATTGTTTCTTGCAAAAAGTGTACTCTTTCTAGATTTCTTTGTTAAAAGAGCACCAAACCTCAACTGAATGCATGAATTTCCTTGAACATTTTAGTCGTTTTTCTCTATATCACATGCTTTCTCAGGCAAAAAGGAGCGAAATAAATTTGAATTTGTGCGTTCTTTAAAAATTTTCTTGCTAGGAGACATCGCGCGTCACCGACGTGATGGACGCTTTCTATCTATACGCTCTCGCTCGCAACCGTACGCTGACGGCGCATCCCAATTTGATGGCCAATGACTCGGCGCGCATCAGTGGCACGCTGCTGTCCGATGTTGCCGCCGGACAGTTCGAGGGTGGCTTAGTTTTTTTTCTTTTTTCATCTTTCTTTGACTTTGACCCTTTTGACTCCGTGTGCACCAAAATTAACTTTTATATAAATACACGACACCATGCAAATTGTTGGCATATAATTTTGTTAAACAGAGTTCGATGCAAAATAAATTCGAAATTTTTGGTTTACCACGCCGTATTAGAGCCATTGATTAAAATAATAACGCTCTGCGCACCCTAGGCCAGACGGGTTTGGTGCGCATCAACGCGAACTCGTCGCGCGACCCGATCTTCATGCTCTATCAGCTGAGCGCGCGCGACGCGCCGCGTGCCGTCGTGCGCATCGAGACCAATTCGGACGATTCGGCGGCGGTAAAAATTTTTTTTTTCTAAAAAAAAACAAATATAAACACCTATTTAGCATTATACATATGTATATATAACATTTAAAAATTATTTTTCAATTCCTCGAACCATTTGTACCATTCGAATACCAAGTTAATTTCGTCTCAAAGTCCGACACACTCGAAAGTGCCATAAGAAAGTGCTCCCTTATAAGATCATCGTATGGAATCCGTTGTACTCGTCGCCGTCCGAGCTGTGGGCGACTTGGGGCGGCTCGCCGCCTCTCAATGTTCCACGCTGCGGCTATGACGGTAAAATTCTTACAATTCGTCCTTTGCTTATCCTTTAGCCTAAGCCTTATATCACATTCGCTAGTCTTATGGTTAGTATTCTCCATACCATTGATCCTAAATTTCTAAATTTTGTTATACCAACACGACCAGTTCTTCAGACATTCCTCTTCGTTCCTCACTTAGGCGCTTCTTGCCCCCTCTCGTTCACCGATCAATACTTGGCCGTTCTGATCGGTGCTGCTGCACTCGTCGCGTGCATCTTCGCAGTCAGCATCGCCGCCATCGCATATGCGATAAGGTAGATCAAGATCGATTTATTATGTTATTGATCCATTTTATATATTTTTTACGTCTTCAAAATAGAAGTTTCTCTAAGGTTACTTATTGTTTGAAAAACAAGTAAGACAAAAAAAATCTAACGCAATGGAAAGGTATGAAGGAAGCAAAAATATATAGGTGGAAAAACAGGTAACACAAAGAGTGTGACAAAATGAGATTTTATAAAATGAGAAATTTTTTTTACAGAAGACGACGACGTCAATCGGAAGAGCGTGATCGTCTATGGCAAGTTGCATTCAACTTACTGCAGAAGCCGACTCAAAAAGTGAGAAATATTTCGTAATTATTATTATTATTATTATTATTATTGTTTTTTAATAGCATTATTTCTATTTAATTCATATTTATCTCTTATGCCTTTCTCTTTTTAAAAAAAAGTAGCTTCAACATTTTGAATCGTACAAATTTACTGTGTTCGCCCTGAATTTCAGAGTCTCGTTGCTAGCGCGTATTCACTGCAGAGTTCCGTGACGACCAGCACGCGGATCACGTTGGATTCGAAACGCGTCAGAATTATTCATTTTTGAAAAAATAATTTCTTCTAGCAATAAGTTGTTTCTTTGTAATAAAAATCATCTAATTAACCCATGTACATATGTATTAATTATAATAAATGGAAAGTATCAAAAAGTACATTTTGCTTATTCAAAAGGTTAACTTGGAACATGTGCATAAACTATCTTTCATTGAACCTTTTTCCTTTCTTCTCGTGTATGGGTGCTGACGACCTTCTAGTTCTAAGAAATCTTAAAAAGTAATCAAGCACCTCCTATTTCTAATCGGGATTATGCAGCCTAACAGAAAAGGGAATGTTTGCACACACAAAACTAACACTTCGAGCCCAAATGCACATTACAAATCTATTTCTGAAAAGATGCGGATGCCTAAGCCAGTGTGGAAATCGCTGACGAGACCAAACGAAGCCAGAGCTGCATCAGAAAAAAGAATCCTATTAAACATAATGAACCCAAAGACTCAATCTTGAATTTGCACTATTTTTCCTGACAAGAGTGAGCATGTGAGTTAGATAAATCCGACTACAATAGTCAAGGGAAATTAAAATAGGCTGCATTTCAGTTTCATGCCCTTTTAAGAGCGTGTCGAAGTTTCGTGGAATTTTGTTGCGATGCAAGAAGAAAACTGTTCTCTTTGAGGAGACCGAGACTCATGCGTTCTTCTTCCTTGGCGCAGATGCCGTTATTGCAAGGAAGCATGCCGCGGGCGGCGAGCGGCTCGTGCTCGAGAAGGACGTTAGAGCAGAACTCAGACAGGTTTGTTTCGTTTGTTTGCTTGTTTGTTGACAAACTGGCGAGCTTGCTGTTTTCCGTGCTAGGATACTCTGTGTTTTTTTAAGCGGCCTTTTCAAAGTAAGCACGGAGACAGTTGTTTGTAGATAACTAAACACAGCCGAGTGTAAATCGGCATAACAATTGTGATTTAAAACTGTAGAAAACATTGTCATGTTCAATACAATTCATGGTCAGCTGCACAAGCTGGAGCATGACAATGCGAACAAGTTTGTCGGCGTCTGCCTCGACGGACCTGTGCTCATGACCATCTGGCGCTACTGCCATCGTGGCTCGCTCGAGGTAGCCCTTATTTCGATCGATATGCTAGAAGTTGAAAGAACAAAATATCGAAACCATCTTCGAATTCTCTTCTGCATAATTAGATTATATAATCTTCTTATTTTCTAACATCCAAAAGCCAAATTTAAAAAAAAGCAACGGAATAAGTGCCAACACGACTAATTCAGGACGTCATGGAGAAGAGCTCGCTCCAGATGGACTGGTTCTTCAAGTATTCGCTCATACGCGACATTTGTGAGGTGTGATAAGGAAAAAGACCGTTCCTTACACAAAAGACTGCGGACGAGTAATCCTCCAATCAGTAGCAATGATTGTTTTTCATTATGTGCCACGAAAGGTTTTGAGAACAATCCAAGTTTTCGTTAACGTTTTTTTTAATTGACATATATGCGATTTGTGTGCTTAAAATTGAAGTATCAGTATTTTCGGCTCAATTAGACGAGCCAAAAAAACTCACTCATGAATTTACGCCTTTCTGTCTGACACAAGTGCAAATGTGATTTAAAAGGACGCTCGCCTACAATTATCATAGATTTGCATAGATCACAGTTTATTTTCGTGCTCCTTTAAAGGGTATCGACTTTCTGCATCATGCACCACTTCTCGGCGCGCACGGCTGGATCAGCTCACGGACGTGCGTCGTCGATGAGCGGTGGCAGGTTCGGATAATACAATAAATAATCAATAACTAAAGTAATGCCTAAGTCAAACAATAATCAGTCAATAATGTTCATGTAGCAGTGCCTCAAGGCTCCTCATACTTAAATACATAGTTTGCTCTAACAAACACAGGTTAAACTCACCTACAACGGCCTTAGTTTCCTGAAAGCTCGCGAAACGCGGCCTACAAGAGGTTCTTTTGCAATTTACAATTATTATTTTTATTATTTACGTTTTATGGCATTTTATTGCATCATCCTATATACATAGGAAATAATTAGGCGGGAAAAATAATATTACGCGGGAAAAATTGCAATGCGCGGGAAAATGAAAGATTTGGTTTTTTTATAGAACTGCTTTGGACGGCGCCCGAGCACATTCGCGACGGTGGCCCGAGCCGCGCAGGCGACATCTACAGCTTCGCCATCGTCTGCTCGGAGGTCATTACGCGGCGGCCGGCGTGGGATCTCCCGAATCTCGACATGGACATTGACGGTGCTGAAAGAGAAAAGAAAATTACATAAAAAATTAATTAAAAAAATTAAATTAATTAACACTTCAAATCGTTTTTCCTTCTTCTTCTAAATCAAATGCTCACATTCCCAAAAAAAGAAACGTACATATCAGTATTATCATCGTCCTCAATCTAAAATAGCACACTATTCAGAGGTGATCTACAAGTTGAAAAAGGGCGGCCGAGCCGCGCCGCGTCCCGCGCTCGACACGGACGATCACGATGTCAATTCTTCAATGGTTAGTAAAGAAGGGATTCCGTTGCCTTATATTTTTGCAGTTTTCCTTTGTTGTCAACAGGCTACAAAATGAGAACTATCATAATTACATATATGTAATTTATTACATGTGTAATTAATTTACAAAACTTACGCTATCATAATTTGCAGCTTCTCTTCGTCAAGGACTGCTGGTCTGAGGAGCCGGCGGCGCGTCCTTCGTCCGAGCAAGCCAAGAGTCTCATCAAGTCATTCAATCATGGCCGGTTCGAGAACCTTTTCTCTCTCTTCTTCATTGACTAAAATATCTACATTTTATTGTAGTTCTTTTATTAACTAAAATCGAGCATCTCATGTTGGAAATATTTACAACAGCAGAACAAAAGTAAACTTAACTAAAAGTTTTCCAGCTCCGCCAACCTGATGGACCACGTCTTCAACGTTCTCGAACAGTACGCCACAACGCTTGAGGAAGACGTCGAAACGAGAATGAAGGAACTTGTCGAGGAGAAGAAGCGAAGTGATCTTCTGCTCTATCGAATGCTGCCAAAGTAAGTTTCAAGCCATGTTTCATTTCCAACAAACGGAAAATGACATCTGTTAATTTGTAAAAGAAGGGTTGATACCGTATTTTCTCTATTAGTGCCCCTCCCTCTATTAGAACCCCCCCTCTAATAGTGCCCCCCTCTTGCAGGGGTATTGAAAAATAGTGCCCCCGGGGGCACTAATAGAGAAAATACGGTAAATAAATAATTTAAAACCTGAATAAATTTATTGCAGTTTGTTTGTATTTAAAATATTTTAAATAGACAAGTCGCCGACAAGCTCAAACTCGGCCAGTCGGTCGAGCCAGAGACTTTCGAGTGCGTGAGTATCTTCTTCTCCGACGTTGTGTCCTTCACGACGCTAGCTTCGCGATGCACTCCTCTTCAGGTTAGTATGTCCGATTGGTTGATGCGCGAACCTTTGGAATATACGTACAACCCGGGTTCGATTCCACTGACGAGTTGTCAAAGCAATTATCTTTAGTCGATGAGATCAACACTTGCCAATGTGCAGGTGGTCAACCTACTCAACGACCTCTACACAGCGTTCGACGCCATCATTGATGAGCATGACGTATACAAAGTGGAGACGATTGGCGATGGCTACTTGTGCGTCTCTGGCCTGCCACATCGAAATGGCAACGAGCACGCGCGAGAGGTTTTAATAATTAAAACAAGTTTCGAACAGATGATCCAACTGCCCGAGCACTTCTCATTATCTTTTGAACAACAATTGTCAAAATAATGCGATATCACTATGAATACCATCTCATCATTTACTATGTATTATGTACGAATTTCCCGGGAAGAAGGCATTCGCGCCTTTCTCCTCAATTGCTATCCTCAGTTCCTATCCTCTTTCACAGGTGGCTGAGATGTCGCTCGAGCTGCTCGACGCCATCAAAAAGTTTCGCATCCCGCATCTGCCCAGCGAGCGAATCAGCATTCGAATCGGCTTGCACACTGGTAGTAGAGACTTTTTTTAATATTCAAAATTATAATTTTATTTATTTATTTTTAAAAAGTTCATTGAATGCTACAATTTATTTTATAAATTGGATGGATACTAATTGTATTGATTACGTATTGGAATAAAAAAACTAATAA
Source organism: Allodiplogaster sudhausi (assembly GCA_945643635.1). Taxonomy (NCBI): domain Eukaryota; kingdom Metazoa; phylum Nematoda; class Chromadorea; order Rhabditida; family Diplogasteridae; genus Allodiplogaster; species Allodiplogaster sudhausi. The sequence goes on along the minus strand of CALZFC010000001.1, from coordinate 4,021,915 downwards.
ATTTTTTTTATAATATTTTTATTGCTTCAAAAATAATAAAAATGATAAGGCCCGTGCGTCGCGGGAGTCGTCGGCATTACAATGCCACGCTACTGCCTCTTTGGCGATTCGGTCAACACTGCAGCACGCATGGAAAGCAACGGGCGGCGTTAGTATATGTAACCGCACTATAATTATTTACTTGATACGGTAGCACTATAACTCGATAATTACGTCATCATAATTTGCTACGGCATTACGAAGAAACGAATTCTTTCTTTCTATGATTTCTTGTATATTTCTGTGAGGGTTTTTAATGAAAAATCGCGAAAAGTAGCGAAAGTAAACTTTAAAAAATTACATACATTTTATTCAGCTGGACGTATTCACATCTCCGATGAAACTAATCGCTTTCTCACTTCTGTAATTGGCGGCTATCGGACGGAGAGTAGGGGAGAGGTGCTCATCAAGGTTAGCAGCGAAGATACATTGAAATCTATTTTTGACCCACCACCTGTCTTTATCTTGAAATGTTTTGAGTGTTTGAAAAACAACCACCAACAACAAAAGTCAGGATTAAAAGGAAGAAAAATATCTTTTTATTAAGTGTACTTGTAACAGGGCAAAGGCACGCTGAATACGTTTTGGCTGCTGACCCCGGACGAGATTTCTCTGTGAGCGCGACGAGAGGCAACATTTGTCCCTTTGTACATCTTTTGCAAAAGTGAAATGATATGCTATTTATATTTTTGGGTTTTTTTTTCGATTATATTATGATTATGTTCTCGATTTTATTGTGCTTGAAGATTATAAACAAGCCCATAAATTTATGCGCAAATTTGGTAATGATATCCGATATGCAATACTTAACGTGCAAACGTTGTCATTCTCTCTTTCTGGAGTTGAAAAGGAATAAAGTTGTCCAGTCTGAACTTCATGGTCCGAGAATGTGCCACAATTAAAGACAAGGGATGATATGAAAAGCGAGTATTAAGTAGCCCACAATTGGCTTCCACGACACGGCCCTCCAAATCGCGCGGCTTGCTGCAAGAATTTGGGTAGCTACAACGATACTCGGTATTCGTATGAACGTTAAAACCGCGGGATATTTAAAAATAGCATACGGTGTCTATAATACCGTAGTTTCGCGGTTTTTCCGTATAAAAACTAAATTCTCAAAGGCTATTCCGCTCGATAGTTCGGAAAATTCATATTTTTGCTCTAACATGGTCATGTTGACCTTCCGAACTGGTCTGCGTAGCAGCCCATTCCTAGCGTAAAACAGCCGCAACGCGTGAGGGTACGGTACGTCGTTGGGTCGCGTTATGACCGAGCGTTTTTGCACTGGCTGGAGGCCAGAGATGGTAAATGGCGAAAAAATTTTGGGTCGGCCTGGCCCGAACCATTTCCGGGCCCTAGAATTTTGGGTTCGGCCCGGGCCCGGCCCGTGGGCCCGATTGAGCCCGATTTTCAAAAAATTCTGGGGAAAAAAGTCCGACGGGTTACAAAGTGTTTTGAAATTCAGAATTTTTCATGCTCGTGCAACGAATATTTATTTTAATGTATAGAAAAAAGACTTTCGCGGGAAAAAATAAACAAATGAAGAAAGTTTTGCTCTTAAAAATGTCACCAGTCGTCCTGACTGGACGATATTGCGTGCTTATCGGGCCCAAACGGGCTCACGGGCCCGCCCAACTTTTTTGGGCCCGGCCCGGGGCCCTGGGAAATTGGGCCGGCCCGTTTCGCGGGCCCTCCCGGGCCGGGCCGTTACCATCTCTGCTGGAGGCCCATGTACATCATGGAATATTTGGCAACCTTTTTATCATCATTTTCACAATTATACCTCACGATTCAACAAATTTACTAAAATCAATATTTTATTCGGTTTGCAAAATGACAAAATACAAGAGCAAACAGAATAACGCGATTAGTCCGAGGACGGGGGATTATAAAGAATGGAAAGAATCCCATGGACCTTGTACACCCGGTGCAGTGTCCTTCGACCCTATAGTGTTCCTTATTGTCCTTATCCCGCCGAAGTTGTTCCTATTCAAGGAGTCGAGTTCGAGAATCTCCCGGGTCATGACGTCATAGAAGAGTGCGACAGGGTCGCTGATCAGTCCTGGATGGTTTCTTCTTACTTCCTGCTTCTTCGCGCGCGATTCGTTCAAGAGGCGCCGGTTCTTCGTTCATCACACGCAAATACCAACATCGCGGCAATAATCCATCTGCTAAGTGTTCGAACTGACATTTGAATAGTGCCTAATGAAAGATGAACGTTTGCACTTTATAATTTATGGCAAGCCAAAAGCTGAGCTGAACTAAGCCGGCTTCGTTGCGAGTCTGCAGCGAAAGAAGCAGTCACCGTAACACCTCAAAGAGTTTGGAGTTGGCCCAAATTATGACGGGCTCGACATCCGCTATCATACAGATTTCATCACACTCAAGCATACGTGCGCTAGAACAAAGTTTCATTAATAATCTAGATCCACAACTAATGCAAAATTCTCAAGTGCTGATATGTACGTGAAAATCGAAAGTAATCCAGATTATGCATGTGATCTAATTGCAAATATGTATGTACCTAGTTCAGTAATATTTCGACACAAGTGCACTTTTCATGTCAGAGTCATATAAAAGGCCACCGAGAGAACATTTTCATCTCACTTCGCGATGCTTCTCTCGCCTCGACCGGCTGCTTCTTTCTTCTCTCTGCGCACTCTGCTCTCCCTCATCGCTCTCTCTGCCTTCATTCTCACGGCAGCCGTTGAAATGTCAATCAGTTTAAGGGAAAAGAAAATATTAATCTATTTATAATAAAGAAAAGATTATCGGTAATAATTCCATGTTTGGAGTTACTATAAAAGTTGGGTGATCATGAGAAAAATTTTGGGCCAGCTTTCTGTTATAGAATTCTACTGGCTCCTCATTCGACATTTAAAGCTGTTTGCTTTTAAAACTATGTTTTATAAAGAAAAATTCTTCTTTGTATATGTTGAGAAAATTGATATAGATTTCCATTCCAGAAAGCAGAAGAGGATAGATCAATCAAGTCGTTTAATATAATTGTGTGATAATTTCAGGGACCCGTACGACGACCCGGACGACCCGGACGTTGAGTCAGTCTTACTATGCAGGAATTACCAATGGGAATAGCAGCAAACACATTGCGATTACAGCTGTCTATGGATTCTAAGCATATTGAACACGTCTGGCTTTCCTTTATGACGAATTGTTCATGTTGTTCGATTTTCAAATATCTCACTGAATATGCCCGAAACAAGAATCTGTAACAAACAAACCAATTCATTGCAGTCCAAGCAGCGTGTCTCCGGACGTGGAGTACGAAGAAGCCACGTTCACGCAGTCATTTTTTGCCGACCAATCATATTTGGTTGGCTTTGAAATTTTGTCAGGAGCGTTAGGAAGACACAAAGTTCGGAAAACAAAAGATTTTTTTCTCTCTGAAAATACAAAGATATGTTGAAATACAAGTATTTAAGTTAAACTAAATTGCAGATGTTGATCACGATGGCGGCGCTCCTGCTGCCCGCGCTGGCGGTCGCGGTTGTCAATGGCATAAGAGTCTGGAAGGAGTCGAAGGCCGAGTCCGAGCCGCCGAAGGAGTCGATCGAGCCGAAGGAGCAGGAGCAGCCGATTGAGCAGAAGAAGACAAGCTGAGCCCGTCCGACACGAGCCCCCTCTCATTTGCCCAGTCTCCCCTTCGTTTCCCCTTTCCCCATTTCTTCCCTACGTTTGGAAGGATAAATTCCTTTGAGATATGTACATATTTCACAAGACATATGTTTTCATCTAATGAGAGGAAAGATAACTCACAAACTTGAAAACTGATTGAATGATCTGATGTTAATTCACTTGTAAAACAAATGAAATTGGAATGAACTCGATGGAAAAATGCCCTCTGTTTGTGTTCAGTCCGCGAAGGTGCTTTTAGTTCTTTTCAATTTTTTTCTGATTTTCAAAATCAATTTCAGCATTTCCGTTAGAGGATGTCCCTTCAATTTTAAACAAATATTCGGTGATCGGTCTCCTTTAAAGGAGATCATAAAGAAAAAAACACCTACCACGATTGGCGGCCCGATCACTTAAAAGTACGGTGTTAGTAATCCTCAGAAATGGAGCTACTGCATCTCGCCTCTCTCCCAAGAAACTTGTGATATGGACAACGGGGCACGTGAGCCAATGTGTTAAGAAAAACCGGGCCAATGTAGGTTGCTCAAGCCATATGTATAAATTCCCTGGCAGTAGTAGGATGGCTTCGCTGGCCACGCATCCGCCAAATCTTTTGTTTGAACATGGCGGGAATATAAAATTTAATTTCCTCAGGAAAGAGAGATTTTTGTGACTTCGGTACACTTGCAATCTAAGGTTCTAGCTCAAGCAAATATGTCGATAAAACAAGACACTATTAAATTCGCCTTAGATCTCCTTTAAGATGCAAATTTTTCAAATGTTTTTCTGTCGAAATACACAATAATTTGCATTGCAGACAAATAGCAGGTCGCACTCCAGCCCACGGAAAGAATAGTGCGCGAAATGGCGGAACCAGACCGTGTCCGAGCTGAAAGTTAATGAGTAGACTGAAGAAAATTAATTGGCGGATGTCGGACGGAGAGTCGGGTGAGCAGCAAAGGAAGAAGGGTATTTGCAATAGACCTCCTTTCTTAATCTAGAAATGTTTTGAGTGACACAAGAAATATTAACAAATAAGCACGAATATATATAAAAATAACCAGAAAGTTTGTTCACCCAAAATGAAATGTTATGGTATTTATATATTTCTTCTTTTTTCTTGATCATATTACACGATATTCTAGAGGATTTTAGAAAAGCACATTAATTTTATTGTGAACATAGCTAAATTATCACATGCTACACATGACATGAGAACGTTGTCATGTTGTCATTGATATACCTATGTGAAAATAAAGCACTTTATTCTCATTCTATCCTTTTTCACAATTATCAAGAGACATGTAATACACATACATATGTACATACATACATACACCTTTTTTGTTAACACTTTCAGGAGTTTTTACTTTCTGGACAAGTTTAAATATTTGTGATCTGTACATTACGGTTGAGGTGCAGTGCTTGGCTTCACGGAAAAGTCCTTCTCCGATCCTGAAAAGATTAAATTATTTCTTGAATATCTTTCATTAAACAACATACATACATATGTACAAACCCTTAGATATTCAAAGATAGATAGATATATGTGAAACCATTGACAATTGTACCTACCTGTGCCATACTTTAAAAACAGCACAGAACTGAGGACGTTCAGGAAAGCAGCGCCACCGAAAACAATTTCCCACTTTGGTCCGACATCCTGAGAGAGCATCCTCCATAACGGAATTCGGAAACCGGAATTCGGAAGGGAAAAAAGGTCGGAATTCGGAATTCGGAATTCCGATACACCCCTGCTACATACAGCAGGACTTTGGCAAGACGGAATCTGTAGTCAGGCTTATATAACAGGGCATAGGCACTCTGATTACGTTTTGGCTGCTGACTCCTAGCTAGGTTTCTCTTTAAGAGCGAGTAAGCAGCATTCGCCTACATTGCAATTGTTTATCTTTCGCTAAATGAAATTCTATCATAATTTTTTTGTTTGCTCCTGATTATATTACACGCTCTTGTAGAAGAATATAAAAAGCATATAAAATACAGCGAAAAATCGGAAAGTTATGTATAACATATAACATTTGACCTTGTCATTGATATATGCACATAAAACATTATTTCCGTGTTTTCTGTTTTGATGATAGTACTAATATAATGGCATTTAACGGCCTCATTCAATGGCCACCGCTGTCAAATATCGTTTAACCCGTCGTGATCAGCACTGCCGGCCAAAATATGAGACAAAAAGTCTACATAAATGCATACATACATACATAGATATTAAAAGGTACTGTTTACTGCTGTTTAGAAAATTAAAGAAAATAGTTGTGAAGATTCTTCAAATGGCAGGGCCGGCGGACTGAGACTTCTCTGAGAAATCTTTCTCGGAGCCTGAAGCAATAATTGAACTTTCCTGAATATTCTTTTTTTACAGCATCTAGTCAGAAATATAATACACACATGCAAATTTTAAAAAAGTGAAGACATCGAATATGATTCATGAAATGTACAATTAGTTAATAAAAAAACAACAAATTTACGCAATTATTCCATACTCGAGCCAAACTTTAGGAAGACAAAAGCCGCAACGACGTTTAGGACGGCGGCGCTGATGAAGACAATCTCCCATTTGAATGAGATGTCCTGAATATTTCTTAATGTGCTACCTTTTAAAAATGACCTAAAATTAAGCCTTAATTTATCTTTCTGGACTCTACAATCTCGCATTGTAGAGTCCAGGAAGACAAATTAATTTCAGGCAAAGAACGCGAATTCAAATTTGCGCCTAACAATAAATATTATCTAAATATTCCGTGAAATTGATTCTCTAAATAATGTTAAGAAAAACTCTATTCAATTATAATATAATAAAAGAGATAAATCAGGGGACAAAAGAAGAGTATCGACCAACCGCCTTTTCCAGCAGCGAGAAACCGGAGGTGCCCATGACAAGCCCAATCATAATTGACAGCTTGACGAGGCCAGCAATCGAAGCTGCATTTCTGTTCATCCTTTTTTTAATGACTTATGGACAGAACGCGAGAGAGAGAGCGAGCATAGCGAGAACAAGAGATATTGAAGAAATCGGAGAAAAAAAACGCAAGAAGACAAACCTGTTCTTCGTGGCGACAAGCACAGCAATGACGTCATTGCTCCGCTCGACATTGCAGCGACACTTATTCCTGATAAAATTTTGTTTTCATTTTCTTTTTCTTCTCTTTGGTAGGCTATTAGAATATTTTAGGAAATAAAGTGGTTAATTATAACATTATATATTTATAATCATACAACGATAAAAAATAATCAAATAAGCTTGCCATAAATGGCTAGAAATATCAACGCTGTCGATGGCGTTCTGCACGTTGGAACTGCGACAAGGCCAACCATCGCGACCGCTGAGCCAAGGCCAGCTTGAGAAGAATCGATTTTTCTACTTTCATATTTTAGAAAAAGTCTACTTAATTTGTATTCATTTTGTTTTGTCCTCTGATAACGAGTGAATTAAACAAAAATTCATATATACCTTTTTTTCTCAATTAGTACCCCCGGGGTTCAATTTTTCAAGACTTTTGCGGGAGAGGGGCAATAATAGAGGGAAGGGTTTTACTAGAGGGAGGGGTACTATTTTTCAATGTGAGACACTAAAAGTTTGATAACAACATTTTCTTCTCAAAAAAAGAAAAATCATAGCGCGAATTCATTGGGATCATCACTGGATTATCCATTTTACCACATACATATTTTGAATACATTTCCTGTCAGCTCATTGGGGAGAGCATCCCATGCCTCCAGGATCCATTCGAGGTATGTTTCGAGCTGAGATACTAGACTGTTAGGGGGGGGGCACTATTGGAGGGGGGGGGGGTTCTACTAGAGGGAGGGGTTCTATTTTTCAATGGGTTTATCAGAAGGGGTACTATTAGAAGGGGAGGGGTTCTAATAAAAGGGGGGGGGGTACTAATAAAGAAAATACGGTATATGCAGTTGCCAATAAATCAATGAATGAATGAATGAAACATCGATAAATCACTAGCCAATTGTCTGTGCAATCCGAGAGCTCGTGGTCTGCGACCAGCCCATCCTCAGCACGGCGAGATCAAATAGGCGACCGAGAACCACATGTAATGTTTCTGGTTTTTTTTTTCTTTTTACATATTAAAAAATTCATAGTGTTTTCAACGATTATTAAACATCCTAATTATAATTCCTGTTTTTTTCCTGTATTCAAATGTCTTCAATTACCAACTTTACACGGCAATTGTAGGAGAAAGGGCACCATCATGTAGAGGCCATTCTGAAAATGATTGAGAATGATTAATAAGCTATTTGTTTTACAAGTTCGCAGAATTTTCCAAATACCATGAATTAAGAAACATGCATTTGTATGTAGTTGCGTCTTCCTTCATTACACACTACTTCCCTCAAAAGTTCGAAACTTACTCATTTTGGATAAACTCCGGCCTTGAAGGGAGTTCACTGACTTGGGACTAAGAGCCGACATCGTCACACATACCATCTGAATCGAGAGCACGAGTCGCCGGTCGAGCATGATTGGCAGCAATGACTCGATGAGGGAGACGGTCGCGCCCCATGCGAGTAGACACAAGCACAGCGCCAAGACGCTTGGTGACCGAAGTAGACGGCCGTAGAATGCGAGTGTCTGTATTTAGCCAGAATACACACCGGAATTATGAGCACACCGAAAATAGCAGAGTATTTCTTGCGCAGATACAAACCGCCTTCGGCAGTGACGCCGTGTGGCAGTTGAGGCGCGCGGCCACGAAGGCCTTCTCTTCAGGAGATGTATGGCGAGATGCTTCGGGCGAGTCGGTTACTGCCCAACACCAGAAGGCGCCCGCGATCGCGGTAAGAACAGCTATGTCAAAGATATATGTACATATCAAATCGATAGGAACAATCAATATATGTAAAGCCAATTACTTCTGAGTTTCTCGATGGTTTGAGTTAAACATATTCTATCTGTTCATGCCCATGCGATTGTCCTGTAGATGGAGATATGTACTATATCATGTAAAAAGATTATCATGGCTTCTATATCTGCACTATGCACTTATCCTAAAGAAAGTACACTATCTCTCACAATCAGCCCTATATAAGCCGACCCCAGTCGCTCAAAAAAACATTGTCTTCTCGCGTCTATACTTGCCATTCATTCCAGTGCTGCCTATTCAGCCACATATGTAACTACACATATTCATATACATATGTACATACATTTGTACATATAACGAAATGACAAGTATAAATATAATAATGAAAACAAATGCATATATTAATTTAATTAAAAAAACATGTAGTCGTTTATATTTCGAAAGATAATTAAGTATCTTGAATGAGAGGAAAAAATACTCACCAAAGAAATAGAAGGATGAGCTCCAGCCGCCGAGACTCTCGTTGCCACAAAACTGCGCACTTACAATGGGGCCAAGTCCGCTTCCGAGCTGGAAGAAGGTACAGATAGTAGAAATAAAGAGGGATCGTGAATTGGGTACTGGAAATTGGGTGGGACCGTAAATTGGGCAGTGGTAATTGAGAATGACCATAAATAGGGCAGACAATCCGATGCTCGCGCATCAATGGGGGGAGCAAAAGGCTGAGTGGTGGTGGATGAGGAAAGAAACAAAGTTTGATGCTAGAGGAATCCGAGACATGCATATGTAGTTCACACTTTTGTCTTGCGTGATTTTATCACCAGTTCTTGGGTGCTAAAATGACGCAAGACAAAAGTGTGAACTATATACCTGAAAACCGGTGGAGAAGATAGACATGGCTGTACTCTTCTCTGCGGGCGCAAACCAGCGGGCGGCGATCGAGTTGAGGCACGGAAAGATGAAGGCCTTAATTTAGTACATACCAATCACTTTGAACATATACATTTTAATAAGGCATTTGGCGGTAAATTCAAAAATTCAAAAAAAAAACATTTCTAACGTCAGCACCGCCGAGGATGACGCGCGTCACCAGCGACGCGCCGTACGAGTGAGTCGCGAAGTAGGGCGTCACGATGTTCACCACGATGTAGACAACGAGACAGACAAAAGCAACAAAGTATGAGAGATTGACAAAACTTTTTCAGCTTCCGAGGAGAGAAAACAGGTAAAATCGAATAAAAGGCGAATTTTTTTTCAGTTTCTAATTCGCTAAAATTTCCAGTTTTAGTCAGAGAATGTTGGTAAAAGTTGGCCGTGTAATGTGCTTTAAAGAAACTATTTCCCTATTTTTAATCTCTGGAAACTGGAAGCTTTTCCCGATTGTATAATATCGTTAATGTTGTCTTGTCTGTGAACACCATATTTAATAAACTTAGCTTGAACACATTGTATTTGAAGTTAGTAAAAAAATAAAGAAAAAATGCCTAGTTGCTGAGAAGGCGGCCGAAACAATTCTCTGACCCTTGACGGTGTTATAGCCGCCGAAGCGCTCGATGAGCGGACCGGCCGCGAGTATGGACACGACGCCGCCGTAGAAGGTGACCGCGATCAAGAACGAAGACTCGGATGGCGACCAATCGATTGAGCCCTCAAGACATGGCTTATTGTTAAGGCCACATTGATTCAATCAATATATCAATCAATAATAGTTTTTTTCTAAAATCCAGTACATGTATGTGAAGAAGGTCAGCAAAAGTTTTTGTAGGCAATCATCGTTTGTGTTTACCTCATAACGGCGCACATCCATTGCAGCAGTTGAGATGTTGTCATGGGCACAGGGAGCCGCCTCAGTGTTCGCCCCTCGCGCACTTTCTCCTCGCGCGCTCTCCATTTCCGCCTCGCGCGCTGCCGTCCCGTTCACCATGCACACCAAGTTGATGTCTGCGCAGTGATAGTCAGGTCGTCTTACACGATATGGAAGGACGCTCTATTTACATACATCGCTTCTTTTCAGAATCCTTGCTAGTAATAATTACAGGCGATGTGCATCAACAATTGCGGACAGGTGAAAACAAGATCATTTTGACGTACATATGTATATCTATGTATGTATGTACAGCTGGTTCCCTTGTGAGTCTATTCTTTGTCTTCATTTCTGCTCTATGTATGTAATTGGAATAGTGAAGCACAAAAAATCTGACTGAAGATGAGGCGCGCTGAACCAGAGACGGTGTAGATCATCATGAGCAGGAAAATGATACGACATCGATGCGAGCGAGTTGAGAACAATGGAAAATTCAGAGTGCTCGGCTCGGCTGCCTCGACAGGCGCGTCCTGCCGCTCGGCGACGACGTCGTCACCAGCAGCAGCAGCAGCAATCCGGAACTTCTTTCTGCCGTCCATCAACTCTGTCGGCACCATTATCCATATAAGTCGAAGACAGCTACAAGCAAAAAACTCCTTATTTCTCTATTTGTTCTGCGCCATAGATCCTTTTTTTGCTCTTTTTCGCCATAGTTTCATTTAAAAAAAGATATATATATATATATATATATATATATAACAAAACGAGGAGATACTATTCAGCATAAGATGCCAAATACACACGGTGGCCATGAGACTGCATGTGTTTCTGCTGCCAAATGGAGCGATCGCCTCTTTCGGTGCCTTTGCCAAAAGTTTGCGGCATTGAATAATTTCGCGAATGTCAAAGTCGAGTAAAATAAAATAAATGAAGCTAAAAAAACTACATAGATGTTTGAAAAAATGTAAACGTTTACGCGCGCGGCTATAAAAAAAAATCACCGAAAATGAGATGACCGCAATGCGTAGCCGCGGTTGCGTGACCCTATTGCCCACCTTGAAAGTCAATATATTCTAGCAAGTGACATAACGGCAGTCCTATGATAACCAACGGCACAGAACCATGATAAATAATTTCAAACTATGCTTGGAATTTCCGTATTTCATTTTTTGGGCATAAAATATTTGAATTTGGCTACGTATTTAAAACATATCTGAAGCCATGATTCAAGGCTTTATGATGACCTATTTTATTAGGTGCTGAATGGTAATGTGCGAATGATTCTATTATTTCCATATTCATGCAACTTCTTCTGAGGCGACTGATGTCTTCTCTAACTTTTTAAGTTGTAAACAAAACTACAAAAAAAAAGAAAAAAGATTACAAAAGCACATCATCTTCAATCGAACATAAGATGGCAATTGCAACCTTGTGATCATGAGACTGAATCAGTTCTCTCTCTCTCTCCCTCTCTCTCTCTCTCTCTTTCTCTCTCTCGTTCTCCTTCTCTCTCTCTCTTTCTCCCTTTCTCTCTCTCTCTCTCTCTCTCTCTCTCTCTCTCTTTAGTGCGAATAGAAGTTCCTTCAAATAATTTCAAGAAACATCAAATGAACTTCCGGGTGGACAACATTTGCGCATAGAAACTTCAGGAACCATAGTTTTGGGACACTTACTCAAGCACACATATGCGTAAATGTCCAAATATGTACTATAGTATGAATCTTTACGAAAAGGTAGTCCATCTGAACTTTCTTGGAATTTGGCCTGGAAAGGCGACTTTATGTTAGAAATGATGAAAGATTGATTAGGACGACTTCATTCGCTTCCCTTTCCATTTCTACTTCCTACTTTGCTCACGGTTGGGGACGAGGTCGTGTCCTCTCTATCTATATATTACACCTTTAACATAAATTCAGTACTTCTTAGCTACTTTTTTAAGAACACGCACGTTTTAAAAACGAGTTAATACATTTTGTCCGCGGTATACATATGTATCACAGAAATAAATTTAGAGAAATTCCTCGCTTTCAATCTCACGGCTGGTCAGGTTCACACACTTCATACATTCTGCCTACATAACTGCTAAATACTTCATTATCTCTCAGAATCTGGCTGACCCTGACTATTTTTTACTTCTTTTCCTTCTCTCTCTCTCTCTCTCTCTTTCTCTGTCTCTTTCTCTCTTTTTTTCTCTCTCTTTCTTTCGCTTTCTCTCCCTCTCACTTACTCTTTCTCAAGATTACGCCCTTTCTCATTGGACTATCACTATATTTTTCGATCATGTTTCCAAGTCTGACACTGCAGAATTGACTTACGAGAGAGAAGTGCAGAGTTCCCGTACTGTTGCTTCTTCTCTTCCTTTTCTCCGCTCGATCGGCCTTTGCACTCTGCGAAACGAATGAGAGTGCACAGGAATGCGGAAGTTGTCATTGATACATTCCTGTGCAAATAAAACACTTCATTTGCATTTTCTATGTTCTTTGCAGCGATCAAGAGATTATTAATATAGTACATATATGTATATATATATATATATATATATATATATATATATATGTATATAAATTAAAGAAAACATATATAAATTACTTTATTCGTAACACTATATATATGTACATATGTATGTACATATTGTGTAATTAATGCAGTATGAATATATACTTTTTTTAAATTCTTCACTTTCAGATCTTTCTGCAAAGCTCGCTTATCTGCCTCGCGAACACAGTCGCCGCGATCATCTGTGTGGTCATGCAATTTTTACCCGTTCCTCCTGAAGTCGTCCTGATCGGTCAGTTCGCATGGCAAACCGTCCAAAAAAGTGTGGAGGATGACGATTCAAAGGGCCTCGTCTGGTAAATTTTTGCAACGCGGAGACCTCCCAATGCTTTTCATTTTTGCAATACGTAGACCGCAACGCTTTTCATTGCAAGGAGTTGACAATCTTTGTGATTGGCCTCTCTCTTCACTGTCGCTCTCATTCTCTCCCTCTCCCTCCCTCTCTTTCTCTATCTTTTTCCCTCTCTCTCTCGTTCACCCATACTCTCTTTCTCCCTCTCTCTCTCAATCTCTCTGTCACTCTTTCAATCTATCTTCTCCACTCTCTCTCTCACTCGTTCAATATATCTCTCGGTCTTTCCAAACCGCTTCCAAATCTTTACAAAAACATTCACTGAAGTACGTAAATTTTTTGAGATGAAAATTCAAACAATGTTGACCAAAATCACTTTAGACCCTGTCTCGGGTATTGTCTTTTCTGGCGACGTTTCTACAGTTCAGCAATGGCTGCTAGGGCATAACAAAATAAAAGCAAGTCAATTGTTCTTTTTAACGCAATCTTACACGCAGATGCTCTCTCTGTTTGTTTTCCTTTCTCTCTCATTGAACTTTCACTGTCTTCGGCTTTCGTCGTCTGCTTGTTGCTGCTTTTCGTGCATCTTCTGGTCCTTCAGACATCGTCATGGCAGCAGCGAACTCTAAATTTGTATCAATTTATAGCTAACTTAACACTTTGGCGTGAGTACAAACAGAAGAACTGAAGAAAAACCTATTCGCAAAGTTAGGTATGTACATACATATGTACTTAAAACACATGTATAGAAAGGAACATATGAAATACGTTTAATATATGTATGCAAGTTGCCATGGCTATAGAATATCTTGATTGAGACCACGTTGGAAAATAAAGTCGTAAACAACACTGATTGTTGGGCCAGCCTCTGAGAGAGCGGGGTTTCAGATTATAGGGAGCGACGCAAGGAGCAAGTGACTATAGAAGATTGCATTAATGCTACGTTATGGCTTGTCGTGGAAGTGGAACGGTGAATGTAGGAATTATAAGATCTGCACTATTCCCTCAGAGTCAATTGAATCGGTATACTAAAGAGGCTAACCATATAGCTTAAAATCTACCGTCCTTTAGTGTCTGAGCCTCTCATCATGTATATCCGTTCTTGAGGATTACGGTAATGTTCGAGGCCTGGACAGCGTCTTTATCGAATAAGACAAACAACGGAATCACCGAACACTGAGAAGTTAAGTCCAATATTCTTTTCTTCTATTGCGAAATATTCGCTGCTTCTTTTTGTTAACCGTAAGCACTTCATGTTACTGTTAGATTTCTAGAGTCTAATAAATACTTTCAGCAGTTATTCATTTGTGATTACAGAGGCATTTTTTAAATGTCATAAAGAGATTAGAATATCTTTTATCACTTCCTTATGGAGATATAGTGTTAGTAGCAAGTACATATAAGACAGTGTGAATTAAAAAAATTTTTTTTTTGCAATTTTCGAATAAGCTGTTATTTTTGGCACGGATTTAGAATATTCCACTGTTTGAAGTTATTGGTGATCGTTAAAATTGTCAAAACTCTGATCTGGCAATTTTAACGATCATCAATAATGGCAACCACTGGAATATTCTAAATCCGTGCCAAAAATAACAGCTTATTCAAAAATTGCAGAAAAAACCAAATTTTTTACATTTACAATGTCTTATGTATATGTACATATGTGCTGGAACATTGGTACAGTAAATTATGCATTTGAATCGTTTATAAACCATCAATAGAACAACAGTATCACCCACGAGGTAGCGCGGATAGTAAATTTTAAATCGAAGAAATTTTTTTATCGGATTATGTAAGCAACTTTTTGTGCCTCAGCACACGCTAGAAGTCAAAAAGTACTGAAGATACCGCATAGTTGCTGCGATATCATGCTTTTAAATATTCTGAGGCCTGTAGAATAAAATTGTATGCGCCATTGGCTCAATTCCGCATTCGCGACACCTTAATATGCTCACCCATCATCCATCTCTGATTTATGCTTTGTCTAGAAAGCTGGGGAGATCAAACATCAACTATTCGTGGTTGAGAGCATCGTTTCGTTAGGTGAAGTATAAAGTGCTATTGTAAATCCATTCGCATTTATAATTACTCATTGTCAGGATAAAAGAAACCGGCGGTTTTTATGTCGCCTTATATCTCATCCAAGCGAAGAACGCGGCTTCTTATGTATATGCTAATCAGACTTAGGAAAGGTCGACATATGTATGCAGCTGTGATCTGAATTCCCACCTACAAAAAAACTTGGAGATATACATCTATAAAACTGGCGCTTTGAAGCAGGAACAACGGTACTTCTGCTGTAGTCGAATAAAAGTGTATTGTTTCCGACTTTTTTTTATTAAAATATTTGTTTCGTTCGTTGAAATGGCCGAGTCCACGCAGCGGCACAACAGACAATTCGAGGCTTTCTGGGCAATCTCAAGTGATCCGATCTACAACTGCAGGTTCAAAAGAGATCTAATTCAATGCTTATAGTCACTTTATATGAACAGGAAACACAGTTGTAGTATATATATATATATATATATATATATATATATATATATTTAGTTATTTATATTCCTGACTAATATAGTCGCTTCTCTCTAAATCACACATGTCTGTCTGGCAAACTCGCGAAATCAAGATTGAGTTTTTTTTTCCTTTAAGGCTTTTTAAATTCATATTTAAAATAGTTATTAATCTAAACATATTTTTGGCGAGCCATTATTTGTCAGTCATGTAATGCCGCCGGGACCCGAGTGGCGTTCTCGTGGAGTGCAGAAGATCGGCCAAGGAATCTATTGTATCTGCTTTGGCCTAGCTGCCGAGATCGCCTACGCACTCTGCATGCCAGCTTTGTGGCAACTCACCAGTCACGGATGCTTCAAGGTTGGATATTTCACTCTCTCCATCCATATACATACATATCTGTCACTCGCTCTCTCCATCTTTCTTTACCTCTCTCTTCCTCCGTTCATCTTGCTCAATCTCTCTCTCCCTGTCTCTAACTTCAAAATTGCAACCTCTCCATTCAAAAGTTCCCCTTCAGATCATGTTCTACCTTGGCGTAGTTGATATGTTCGCGCTCTTCATTAACTGCCTCGTCACGGGCGTCTTCTTCATCACGTCTGAAGTCTACTGCGCAAATCCGCTTCTAAACCACATCTTTGGCTCGACCGCTCTCTGTTTGTTCTCTATAGAGTTTGTTTATAAGTCATTTGACAAATAAATAAATAAATATATATTTACAGTACCGCTCAACAACCAGGGGTGCAGGAACTTTTGAAACTTTCGGAAAGTTCCAAAATGTCCGATCAAATTTGTGCGCTTCTGGAAAATGGCACATCGATTTGGTTTGGATATTTGGATTCAGGCACTCGGGTTTTAAACAACTACTCTACGCCATATGATACTTTCAATCGATCGACAGTTCCTTGAGACCACATGAAGCCAGCGATTAAATAAGGCTGCAGAATATAGAAAAGCCTATTAGCTATCAATAGAGATAGGCAAAACGCTTTTCGAAAGACGGACCCTGAACAGTATCATTTTAAGAACGTCTGGGCTGCAGATTAAAGTTTACCGTGCAGGTCAAAGTGTGCATAAATAGTTAGACTCTATTATTCACAGCTCAAGTAACCATTTGAATTAGTTCAATTATCACCTCCAAATACATATATGGGCATCATTATTGCCATAGGGATGGTAGCAAATGTTCAATTTTATCCTCCTGAACCTTTAGCATCTCAGGCCAAGTTCATGGATCGCGAACTGGACGCAGTCAGCATGTACAAACATTGATTACAACAAATGGGAACAAACGGAGAGGGAAAAAACGTTTAAAAAATGTAAAGATTTTTTTTTCGATATTGTTGTTCTCTTCAGTCTGCTGGTGTGCCGCGTGCATGTCTTGCGTGCTGCTCATTCTAAATCGACTCTTCGCGCTGAAGAAATGGCAATGTGATGCCAAGGTTCCGAAAAAAAATTAGTTAATAGTTCAATTTCTTTGAATATATTTAAACATCAGTTTAGATATATGAACTATTCATTTTACACTTTTTCAGAGCTCTTATGCTTGGCTGCTAATGCTGATTCCGACCATGTATGGCCTCTATTTTGCATGCTTTACACCGCCGATATTCTTCAATTCAGTTCTGAACGCATTGTTCTTCAATCCGATGATCGATATGGACAACGTCATGGTATCCGTTGAATTTAATGAAGAAAATTCTTTAGATGCCTTTTTTCTATATAGTAAACTACTTCCGTTCCTGATTTCATCGAAAAATATTTGATTATGCAGTAATTATAGTATGAAAGTTGGCCGCACACTATAAATAACATCGCCATCGTCGTCGCCTGCTGTTCTCTCTATGGCGTATTCTGCGTCATTCTCATCATTCAGAAGTAGGTCAAAATGTCCTTCAGACGTGCACACTTTTTATACTAGGAAGCAGGGGAGCTATATCCGATTTTTTAGTTCATCAAAATTCTGAAAGACATGTACACCTATATTATACTCATTAAAATGAGATGTGAGATAAAGAGAAAATCCTTTATACGCGATCATTTTAGAGCGTCTTCTAAAACACACAATTTCCGCTTCTGGAATCGTGTTCTTTTGGCCTAAACTCTTAAGCATTAAATAATTCCAAAGCACTGTCCGCTTTTCAGGACAAAAATCTCCGATTCGAGAGGGAATTCTAAGCTCTTCCGAGGCTCTTCAATGAACAAAGCCGTCGGTGTTTTTTTACAGACAGAATGCTTGTTGGATTATGCTCGGTGTTTGTGAAAGTGGCAAAAGATTAACTGATTTTAAGGACAAGTTGTGTACGTGCCATTTCTGAGAGAAAGAAAAATTTCAGATCTTCATTCAAAGTTCGCTCATTTGCTTGGCGAACACGTCGGCCGCCATCATTTATGTCGTTATGCAATTCTTTCCTGTCCCTCCTGAAGTCGTCCTGTTCGGGCAGTTTAGCTGGCAAGCCGTGCACGGTATATCAAACCAACCCTCTCTTTTTAAAGCATCTCAGAACATCGACCATGATAAAAAATATCAGGCAATATCAAAATCAAAAGATTATTAGAAATACGAAGGCACATTACATGTAACATAAATGCATATTCATTGTGAAATATTTCTGGAAAAAATTGCCTTTTGCTTTGATAACTTAAGTTAATTAAATATAAATAATTAAATTAATTAAGCGAGCCCTGCCTTCATTTACATCGCGCTCAATCGTACGATTCAATCAAGCATTGCCCGTTACTGTCGTGTGCGGATTACGGTAATGTCTATTAGAATACAATATAAATAACAATTTTTTTATGATTTTCGTTATGAGTAATTGGTTAGGTTCTTTTTAAAGATACTTCGGGTTAAAAATACATATTTTGAAATTGTTGACCAATCTCTCTGTTCAATTCTTCCAGTTTTCAACTTCAAATTCGGGAACTAACGCTAATTCGTCGAACACACCGCGCACCATATGCGGCGCACGGCCACAAACTCGTCTCTAGGCTATCAGATATCATTTACGGAATATATGATAATAATAAGACGAAGAATACAGGATTATATTGCCATCATTTCTTGACATTTCACGGTATCATCCGCTGTACGAAAATAATGGCAATATAATACAATACTATGAAATATGTCAAAAAGTGCTCGAATGCGATAATTTGACTCGGGTATACATAGTAACCGGAAGCGTGTTTTTTATTTAAATGCACAAGTGGAAAATATAAAGAGGAAAAAATCACTTATTTGCAAAAATAAAACAATATGAGCACAAACCATTTGATCACCAAACATTTGACAACTAATCATTTGATTATCATTTATTTCATATGAAATCATGGAATCTCGAGCGATGGGCCTCTTCAATTTAGAAATTCGCAAATTTTCATCGCCTTCATCTAAAAAAAACCTAGAGTAATGGATTTCCGGTTCGGCTTTGAATGAGATATTCACAGATTATTTCTTGACATTTCACGGTATCATCCACTGTACGAAAATAATCGCTCTCGCTCTCACTCTCTCTCTCGGTCTCTGTCTTTCACGGTGTGTTTCTCTGTAAGCACTTTTATAACTTATTTAATCTATCACATAGCCCTTATATTTGCATGTCATCTGGAACAATCCAATCTGTGCATCCCCATGTGTTGCTTTGAGGGTTCTGTCTAAAAAAACAACTAATGTTCCAGTTTGGCTTTGAATGTGATTATTTCGTGGTGGCATTTGGCGTTATCTTCCACTGAATGGCCACGCCTCTTTCCCTTCCCCAAAGCCACCAAGGCAGAAGCGACTGCCGCATCGAGTACGAAAAACCAAAGAAACACCTGAAATATTGATTGATTTTGATAGGTTGGTCAGATTGAACAGTCGTCTTCCATCTTAGAATGAATCGAATGAAGCGTCGTACCAGAAGGACGCAGCGGATGAAATGGCGAAAAGTGCAATTCCAACGGCCCACACTTCCATGCTGCCAGTATATGCATAAACCATCTAAAGATCAAATTCTCTTGCAATTAGTTTCTCTCGACCTGCAAATAAATTAAAAATATGTGTATATTTACTTATACTAGAGATCAGAATCTTCTGGAGTCCTCGTACAGCCAAGAGACCTAACATAAAAGTTGGACCCTTACAATTAGGCTATGATGAATTTCCAACCATTATGGCATAGTAGATTATGAAGGTCGCGAAACCGACCACGGAAGTGATGGCAATAGCATTTTCGCCTTTCTTGCGTGAATTTACAATGCTCATCACCTTAGGTTTCGGTCGACATACCAGATATACAGCTAGAATGGAATTTGCGGCAAATGTCAGAAAGCAGAGGAAAGTAAATTTTTATTTCATTTTTAATCTGATTATATATGCACAAATAAAAAAAATGTCAAGCAATTCGGAAAGGATGCCGAACTTTCAGCGTTTTTGCCGAAATCAGGAAACAGGGTCCGGCGGCCGTCAGAATGGATGACGGTGACGATGTGAAAGTCTTGAAAGGCGCTAGCCAAGCTCAGGGGCAACAAGTGCGATTGAGACTTCATACAGACGCTTCTCGAGCTGAAAAGTCGGAGCAGTAAAGTCCTGTCTTTTGAATTCGAGAGCGTGTAGATTGGAGAGACCCAATTACAATACTCAGGGGAAATATTACAATTGAGTTGCACAAGAAATCCAAAATACTCCTTACCCGATGGTTAACGGGAAATACAATGGCGGTCCGGCGATTCAAGGCCAACGCGAAGCTCACATGGAGCTGCGCACCCTGAGTGTAAAGCCGGAAGAAGCAGCTGGTCTTTGAAAGGCTAGATCGTTCTAGCCACTCGTACCTCAATGAGACATTGTGTCGAGCAAAACCACATTTCCACACGTCGTACGGTGGAATTCATGGTCAGCTCCTTTAATAAATTCAATTAAAGCATTATTACCAGACATAGAACGACGGCCACGCGAAAAAGGTGATGGTAAGAAGTGAGATGGCGTAGTTAGCAAATTCCTGCAAATTAAGTGAGTGGTTAAGTTCGATGCCTTCGCCTGACATAGGCGGCAGCCTAACAATTATTCCGGCGATTATGATGATTCGGAAAGTGTAGAGACCCGAATAGTACTTGCTGAGCAGAATTTGGGCGTACACGAAGAAGGCAAGCGGAAAAGTGATCGCTCCAATGGCAAGCATCAGAAACAAGGAGAGCCAATTGAGCGCGTCAAGCACGGTGATCTGGAGTTCATTTTGAGTTTAAAAAAATATTAACCTCTTTATATGATTCATCTAAAACTTCACAATTGCATGAAGCATATACGGTTTGAGAGAGTTTCAAAATAGCCGGAGAACCGCCCAAAATTTATCAGCTTGGTTTTTGTTCATTATAGGTGTTTTCTGGTATGAGGAATCGATTGGAAGTTGTTTAATGATAAGAAAATGCTTGCTTCCAATGCAATGAAGGTTTTTTATGAAACACTTCCATTCGATACACTTGTAATAAACTTTTGAATAAAATCCAAGCTGCTGATCGATGCCATCCGGGTCTCCGGGCAGATTTAATTCCATTTCGTTCTCTCGAAATTCTCGTTATATGTACTAACACTTGAGGAAAAAATTCTAACAAGCACGCACAACATCGACACGTTGTCTATTGTTAAAAAAAATAGTTATGGAAACCAAATATTATTGTTTAATACGTTAACAAAGGAGGTCGGAAGAAGTTGCGGAATGCAAAAATAAACAGCGAATTCGAAACACAAAAAAAAGATAAAACCCTTAAAGTTTGAAAAAAGTTTTGTTGTTTGATAAATAGCCTTGTTAACAAGTGTATTAGGGTTTATTTCAACGGTGTGTGGCCCAGTGGAGAGTGGGCTGAGCTGAAAATTTTTTAATGCACAGGAAGTATGTACTATCTATACACACATAATTACTATTTATATGAGCTCTAACGTACAAAGTCAAATTGAAATGCAAGCAAAGGAATTCGCACAATAAAATGGATTCTATTTTCCTTATTCATATGCGTATGCTTCAGGCAACAAGGGAGCCTGTTGATCAGTTTTTATTCTCGGAAATGTTTGCTTGATACATTAGACGTGATGCAAAAGAATTTGTTTCCGTTAGTGCGTTCTTTCTATATCAAACAGTTTCTAAGCCACGCCCACAATACACTCCTCACATCTACAGCATATCACAGCTTGTCAACATGACACCTTGCGGGTGTACACTTCCCGGCTCCCGCTTACAATTAGACACTCGCACTCTATCTCTTTTCTATGCATGTTTCATTCTCCTTTCTCTGGAAGAGAGAGCGAAAATAAGAATTAGACAAGTAATTCTGGGAATCTAGACAGGCTGCGTCTCGCGTGATTTGTACTTGGTATTTTGTCTGCGTTGCTGCGCCTTCTCCTATTCGACGAGCGAAACAAGCGGTCCGGTATGAATTTTCCTACCCATGGTTCTCGATTATAAACCGCTTTATCCAGCCATGGTCAAAGCGAGAAATGAAATTGTGTCAAATATCATGCTGATACATTTGAGACCAAAGACATTTCAATCGCCTATGCAAAATTTGAAGAAAAACAAATGCAAATCAAAGCAGAGCGTGGCTTTTTTCGTCAATCTTCAATTAAGGCTTTTGGAGCTATTTATTCGATGAGAAAACGTTAGGGATTAGCGATCAAAATTCAAATAATTATCACAAACAAATAATCTTTCTTTAAACATACACCAGTATATTGCTAGGTAGGGCCCTTTGCCACGCTACATATGCATGTATGTACATATGTCTAACGGGCTCATTCTGTACAATATACAGTAAATCATAATATTTTTTGTGCGGTTAGTTTCCTGGATGAATTGCATATCTTGACTTTTCGGCAAAGTCTTGCTGCGAACCTCAAAAGGAACTTGAAAATCGAATAATTCCATACTGATCATAATTAGTAAAAAGTTTACAAAACATACATATATGTATATACATATGTACATATATATACTTACCAGAACCGAATTTTAAGAAGAACGCGGATCCAAGAAGATTCAGGAATGCCGAGCCAACAAAGGCTATTTCCCATTTCAGCAAGACGCCCTGAACATTTGATAGAGGATCTTTTCATGTTTTTGCTTCAATTTTTTACCTAACAATATGGATAAAATAAAAATACATAAAAAAAATTTTTTTTTTATTATTTGGCATCATTTAATGTAAAATGTAAAAAAAACCAGTAGCGTCAGTAGCGAAAAGCTACTCGTGCCGATGATGAAACCGCACATCATTGAAAGAGCGGCGAGGCTTGCGATCGATGCTGAGAAATATGGCGATTATCTCATTGTATTATTTAATTAATTAATTATTATTATTTTGAACTTTGCAAAAGAAGATTAGGCAGAAATATGGCGTGGGGGGACTCGTTGAAATAATCTCAAAAGCGAGATAGCGAACCCGTTCTTTTCGGAGCCAAACACAGCACCGATGTCATGGCGCCACTCGAGGTTGCAGCAGCGCTTGTACCTGTTTTAAGTATGAGATAAAATTATTTAAAGTCCACCTAGTTTTTTATTCTATTAAAATATGCCAAAAACAAGGAAAGAAGCAAAGAATATTTTCTATTTATTTATTATATTATATATTATATATTATACATATATATTATGTTATGTTATAGTATAGTTTATACATATATATACTTGCCATAAATGGCGAGAAATGGCAGTGCTGTCCAGTGCGAACGGCACGTCGGCACCGTGACCAAGCCAGCCATTGCCATCGCTGTGCCGACAAAAACAACGAACTTTAATTTGTTATTTTTTGTTGTTGTAAATTCCTCTCTCAATTAAAACATGCTTTCATCCTCGTTCACGTGCTATGAAATTAAATCTGTTTGCGATTTCGAAAGATCTCATTATTTCTTGTATTTCACCGATTGTCTGCGCAAGTCGACAACTCTACGTCTGCGTCCAGCCCATCCTTTGGACGGTGAGATCAAAGATGGGACCGAGCGCCAGCTACAAGCATTTCATCACTTTTCCCTTTTCATAAAAAAATCGATATTTTTATCGTCCTAATGGACAACATAAAGAGGAATTGTTTTTTTTAAGTATGTCAAAAATATCGCTTACTTTAGCAATGACTTGAAGTGCGAATGGCACCAGCATGTAGAGGCCGTTCTGAAATGGCGGAAAAATATTCTAAAACAAAACCAAAGTACCATGTGAATGGAGAGCGCGAGTCGCTCGTCAAGCATGGTCGGCAGAAAAGACTGGAGTAGCGACACGGTCGAGCCGTACGTCAGCAGGCACACGCAAATGGCCAGCACACTCGGAGACCGAATCAGGCGGCCGTAGAATGCGAGTGTCTGTAATATATCAATCTTCACTAATGGGCGCACTAAAAATCAGAATCCATTCATTCGGTCTAACAATAAACAAAAGTTATTTAAAAAAGCAAAAGATAATTATTTAAAAAAAAGTTGAACAAACAATTTTCGGCGCCGGCGCCGAACTGTTCAATCGCGCTGCCAAGAAGGCCTTCGCTTCAGACGACGCGTACCGCGACGTCGCCGGCGAGTCCGTAACCGTCCACAACCACAGCAATGATGACACGGCAGTGAGTATGGCTAGAAAGCAAGTGACGTCATCATACTTGGCGAAAATTTAAACTTGAATTCCCGCGCTTTCCCTGATCAGTAGCGTTCGCAGAATCGCGGCAATATCAAATTCATTAGCAGGAGAGCGGATAAAGCATACCAAACAAGTAGAAAGTGGCGCTCCAGCCGAATCTGCTGCCGCAAAATTGAGCACTTATCAAAGGGCCGAGACCGTTTCCGAGCTGATATTGGGTGGAATTTTATTATTTTTGTTTTTTGCAAAATGCCTCAAAAATCTGAAACAAAAAATTCCAAACCTGAAAGCCGGTCGAAATGATCGAGACCGCTGTACTCTTCTCGCTCGGCGCAAACCAACGAACGGCGATCGCGGACAAGGAGGGATAGATGAATGCCTCGACAATGAAGTACAATAGTACAAATTGGAGAGGAAAAAAGGCTATATGTAGAGCGAATTATTTGGATGAGAAATGAGTAATATTGTAATATTATTTGAATTTATAACAATAAAAAAAAAACAAGCTAAAAATAAACAACATCTGCTCCGCCGACCGCGACACGTGTTGCGAGCGACGCGGCAAAGGAGAGATTCGCGAAGTGCGGCGTGACCGAGTTCGCGGCGATGAAGACCATGAGACACGCTCAATTAGGGAGATTTGAAAAAGTTTATTAATCAATAAATTAAATAATTTGTTCCTTTTCCAGAATATTGTACATGTTTAAAATAGTTTTATCAGAAAAAAGTTTATTTCAGTTTATAATGTATAAAACAAAAATGTTTTAGCCACACCCAGCCCGTGTAGTTCAGAGTTGTTTTCGCGAGCGCACATATTTTCAGAAAAGGCGGCTGAGACGGCAGTCGAGTGGTCTCGCGCGCTTTCCGTTGCCTCGCGCGCCGCCGTCACGTTCACCATGCACACAATGTTCATGCCTGATGAGAGGCGAATTCATGAATTCGTGAATGATGTCAAATGCATTAGGAGCTTCAAGTAATTTGTGGAAGAAGAAGAAAGAAAATTTACGAGAGAAGAAATTTGTGTGTGAAAAAAGTTAAATTTGTGGCCAGGCCAAAAATGTGCTCGCTGGAAAAAAAAGAAAAAGTTTCCACTAACTAAAAATGACTCGCGCCGAAGCCGTGACGCAATAGATGATCAGAAGGAGAAGCATGACTCGGAAACGATGCGAGCGGACGGAGAAGAGTGGAAAGCCGCCAGGGATCGACGGCTGTTTGACATCAGCGTTCATTTCCTCTCTGCGCTAAGCAAAACCGTTTGCGCTGATTTGTATCCTTGACTATTTTCTTTAAAAAAGACCTTAATAAGACCGCATCAGTTGCGAAATGGACAAAAATATTCAGCGCAATTCTAATCCCAATTCCATTCTCATACATGTATCAAGTTGAGTGTCTTGAAGTCTTAGGCGTGGCCCGAACCGATATGATATGATATGTTTGTATTCGCGTATCATGAAGAAGACGAAAGAAGGCGGTCACACATGAAATTCTATGCTTTTCGACAAAAAAAATTTTTTTTATGACTCAGATATTGCATTTAACATGCAATTTTCACACATTACGTTCGAATGACTTTCATTGGGATGTCTATCTTTTCAAGAGAATCCAAGAGACACACCAATCATATTTGCACATAACATCGTGTGAACACGTTTTTTCAGAGTTATGTTTCAGCCTTGCAATATGTTCTTTCCATTCACAAAGCATTTCCATCATGACGGTAATAAACACGATGAGCTATGTTGTCAACGATAATAATAGAATGGGAAAAAAGCCGTAGGAGTTCGCGAAAGAAGCTTCCTCGTGGCATGTTTAATGTGAAGGCACGCATCAACCATGCCGCGAGAAAGCATATATGACGGTGCCAACTAAAAAAACGACCGTTTTTTTAGTTGGCACCGTCATATATGAATGCATTTCAAATTCGTGCTAGGTCACACTGATTGTGAGCACCATCTCATCTGTCGTTTGGCAAAAAAAAACAAGATTTGAGTTCATTCGATGCGAAGAGCACATAGAGACGAGATTGTGAAACCGACAAAGCAAAATTCGGTCATAAGTAATAGAAGTATATCGGCCAAATATACTTGTGACTCTATGCGTCACCTTTCGCCCCAAACAAATGCAGTAAGTTCATATTGTGAATGATGTGATGAGACTCGGAACTTCCCTTGGAAGCGACGATAATAAAAGAAAAAAAGGATTGAATGGGTAGAGGAAAGGCGTGAAGAATGGAAGAAAATGCGTAAAAATGACCAATTAAATCCTGACGATGAGTTGGCGAGCATAGAATATTGCAAGAATTCTTACTTTACTGTTTGCATGTATCCTTTTTTGTTTTGCTATTACATACATAGATGAACGTCTTATTTCATTGCGCTGCACTTTGTTGAGATACGTATGTAAACTAAAAATTAAAATTTGCAACTAAATAGGCATGATATTGCTCAAAACAACAACAAAAAAAGAAAAAATTTCACATTTTCAAATTTAAAATTTTTATAGACTAAAGTCATTTTTTATAGAACACTTTTGATTGAACTCTGGCAACTTATACCTCTTTTTACCAGAGCAAAACCTACACAGCCGTATAGAGCATGAAAAGAGCTTTCAAATGAAAAGTCAGCCTTTTTTTCGTTCGCCGTTCACTTCTTCCGTTCCGGAATTTGTCAATCCTGAATTATAAGGCGATTAGTATGGCTTTAAGCTGATTGTGAATACACCTTCGTACGGCTACAAACAAAGTTGGAGTTGCCGAGCGAGTGTCTCTTCTTCACTTTAAAGAGGCTGCCCATGGAGCTTAAAATCCAACGCACTTTGCTGTCTGCGTCTCTCTTGCATTTTCTTGAGGATTACGGTAAATTTTAAAGCCTCTTTAACGTCGGTTTCTCTTGTATAAACTTATAAACACGTCACTGATTATTGAAAAGTTCCAAGTTATCTTCCGCTTTAGCAATGCGTAGTACATTGTTAATCAAATGAACTGCACTTGGTCTTGCAAACAAAGGAAGAAAAGAGAATAAAACAAACCCATTGAACCTTAGTTTTGTTGTTTTGCTACGGCAACACTGGAATGCAGGAAGACAAGTGCGAGCTGGAGACGATAATGTTTATTTATGCGAGGTGCTACGGCATAAAAAGGGCCGGAAGATAGAGCCCATTTTAGTAAGGGCGAGGGAATTGGGTAGACAAGATTATCTTCTTACGTTGACGTATGTATCTATCTCCATGAACATAACGACCTTTTTCGATTAATATGTTAAAATATCGATCAAATTTCATTCTCCGAATTCTCATAGTCCCTCCATTTCTTTTCCAATACACGCGCATACATCTCCCTTCAAATGATGAAGTATGGCAATGTATCATATGTATTTATCTTTATATTTCTCAATCGAAACAATCATAACTCTTCTGTTAAAAGTGCATCGGTACTTTGCATTAAACGCGGCAACGGCTTCGTCATTTCTCTGTGTTATCGATGGACCTCATTCATTCTCTCTCTCTTTCTTTATTTATATTTTCCTCTTTCTCTCTTTCCTTCTCTTTCTTCCTCTTCTTCTTCTCATCTCCATCGATGATCATCTCCACGAGCTTTTGAGCATGATAAAGTACGTCTCGGTCTCGTTCACGTGCTTTCGTTCGTAGCGGCCGCTGCCGCCCTTCCTGCCGCCGCCGCCGTCGCTGCCGCCATCGACCACAGCCGCACTGCTCCGCGATGGCGCGAGGAGACGAGCGAACGCTCTTCCGTACTCGTACACGCGTCGACGCATTCGGCTGGATATTTAATTTATGTAATTACTAAAATAAATAAATCCACTAAAATCAATCAACAGAAAAGTATAATTAATTTTGAATGATATTGATAATTAATTAATATACTGAAAGTATATAACGAATCAATTAATGGATTCTTTGTCTGATCTCTCAGATAATGTTAGCTTGACAAGAATACAGTATGCCAGAAAAAATATGTAAGCATGATTGCGGAAACTAATGTGAATCTCGCACATCTCTTAACTGAACATAATTTTCTTTAATACCTGTGCTTATAGATGAACAGCCAAATGCAGAGGACGATGTTGATAGTTTGAAGCTAAAAATGAGACGATATGGACGTTAAAATAATACTCTTCTTTGTTGTTTGTTTGTGTTAGACATGTAACTAATGTGAGTCTTGAAAGAGATCATTTTGTTTCTCTGACATTGAAAAAGGCGGCTAGTTGAATGTAGAATGGTGGAATGGCCGTGATTGTCATGCCAATCGCGTCCGCAATGTTCGCGTAACCTGACATTCCAGTAGCTTTTTTTTGCTTGAACTTTATCCTAGTATGACTTAGTCGTACTCATATTT
The DNA here is from genome assembly GCA_945643635.1 of Allodiplogaster sudhausi. NCBI lineage: Eukaryota > Metazoa > Nematoda > Chromadorea > Rhabditida > Diplogasteridae > Allodiplogaster > Allodiplogaster sudhausi. The sequence continues at coordinate 3,993,291 of CALZFC010000001.1, read as the reverse complement.
GTCGTTGTTTTTTCGTTGTTAAATCAAGTAAAAATAAAAATGTAAGATTATAAACTTTCGCAATACTCGTGATTGAAGAATTAAGACGTGTCAAACCAATAATGATTGCGAAACACTTGTTCGCCGCCGAGACAAGACTCACAATAAGCGTGCATCGATTGAATTGCGCGACTTCGCTCATCTGGAAAAAAATTTTTTTTATATTAAAATTGATTTTTTTTTTACAAAATATTTGTTTCATATCTACTACGGTACTAATTACTCCCGCAACGAATAATATTATGATTATCTCAAGAAAAAACCAGACCAATATCAACCAAATAAAAGAGTTAAAAGGGGTCTGATTTGTCATGCCTGATATCGGGCGTCCAGATTGACCTTGCCATGCTGCTTCTTGTAGCGCTTCTTGTAGTAGCGAAACGCGACTACATTTAGCTACAAATACAAATTTATTGTCTGTTCTGAATCGCTGACTTTGGGCCGCTTCCATCATCGCGCCGGACTCATCTAGACTCATTATGCATATGTATCAATGAAAAATTATGTGAGAGTTCAAATTACATCGACCCTTTGCACTGTCTTTTCTATTTTCATGCAGTTGGTTTGATGCAACCATCGGAATAGCTAGTAGCATACGAGAGAATGAGAGTGCCTATATATGTATGTATGTATAGGATGAATGCAGTAATTGGAACGCGTGTTGATTATTTTTCGGTGATTGTCCTCTTTTAAATATCAATTTTTTTTACGCACTGACAATAACTGTTGCAAAGTCGCAGCTGTTCAGTGCGACGATGCCAACGACGGCCGCAATGGTGGAGACGTGGAAGCTGCCGAGGAGTGGCGATTCGTAGATGGACATCTCGGCGAGCAGCGCGAGGCAGCCGGACGAAATGCACACGAACGCCTTCAAAGCGCAGGCATCTTTTTTCTTCTTCTTCCAACGCCATCAATACAAAAAATTATGTGGCAGCCAAAGTGGCGTAAATTCAAACGTGATTTTTTTTTTCAGCTCGTTCGAATGAGCGGCAGCACATACGGCGAGTGCGACGCCAGCGGCGACGGCGGCGACCGAAGTCGTCGTCTCGTCGTGTCGCTCGAGGCGGCGACTCGCGACGAATCGCTCGATAATCATCGCCAGCTCCGAGCCGGTCGACATGCCGTAGCCGACCAGGAAGACGAAGAAGAACAGCAGATTCTCGACTGGAAAGAAATTGCGCATCTTTGAGGAGTTCTTTTAGAATTATAAACTGCTCCATTAATTAAGAAGTTCTTTTAGAATTATAATAATTAAGAAGTTCTTTTAGAATTATAAACTGCTCCTTTTAATATAGCGTGGCACTCTCTTAAATGTAGACTACCAATAAAAGTTCAATCAGGTGCGCATGCATTGCTAATTCAATTTCATTACGAATTATAGCGCATTTATCGTGAGTCATTAAACATACGAAATGATCAGGTGTCGTAGCAGATGGAATCTTAATACCAGCATCAAAATTGTATGCATAAATTGTGACTAATTTGTTTTAGCAGCGTAGGTGGATTTCATTTTATTTATGTCTACTAAAATTTCCTTTGTTTCCAAAAGGAATTGAGAAAGTCTTCCGGGAGGCATCATTATTGCTACGATTACATATTTCCATTGTGTCTCCCTCCACCTGGCTCGAGAATGTGGACCGGAAGGCATTGACGTGTTGCGAAGCGCCATAATTGCATGACGAACTGATTAGTCACCATGATGCAGTTGCCGAAGAGCCATACGAACAACAATATTCTAGAAAAATGGTTCCAAGTTTAATTAGAATTAATTTTTTAATGTTAAAAAATTATCTTCTTTTTTCAACCTAGCCATGCATAACGTACATAACGGATTGACTAATCACCTATTATAAACAATACAATTACAAAAAAAAAAATCACAAAAATCAACTGTAATCTATTTCAATTCATCGTCTCACGAAATCACATGCTCTCTGATCATTTTGTCAGGCAAAAAAGGGCTCGAATTCAAGTGCGTGTTTTAGCTCTACAGTATAATAAGGCGAACCGGCAGTGCAGATGAATGCAGCGAAGGCGATAGGTGAGGAAGCCGAAGAGCTGAAGACTCGGCACGGCCAAGCACGCCAGCAACAGCATCGATGCTGTCACGAGCGTGCACGCCGTCGTGTCATTGCCGTGGTCGGGCAGTTGAAGTCGGCCGCCTGGCATGCTGCCGAAACTTGTTATTAATTGATTTCTAAATTTTTGAAACCGTATAAAGTTAATTATTAACAAAATAAGAACAAGCTTTTATCGAGCAAAGGACGCCTCCGGCGTTTAAACGATGTTTGGTTTTTTTTTGCCTTAATTGGTGAGGTTGTTCTAGAAAGTTCGATAGCAAGTGTCCCGTCCTGGAAACACAAAAAACTACGATGCCCCAAACATTGTGCGGTCGTCCAGCACCACATTTAGCGTTCATACTTTCCTTCTAACTTGAATATCTCGCTCTTCTCCCTCTTTCTCTCTCTCTCTCTCTCATTCTCTCCCTCCCTCTCTCTCTCTCTCCCTCTCTCTCTCTCTCTCTTCTTCCTCTATATGGTTTACGGATAGTATTTCGGATTGGGGACGCTATACTAGCGGATATATCCCCCTGGAGCTGAAACTACTAAGAATCCGTAATTTAAATCCGTTACCGGTAACGGAGATTTTTCTGTGTGTACCGCTCACGTGCATACATTGAACTCTGAGTAATGTACGAAAAGGTATCACACCGACGCAAATTAAAAATAATATTCAAGGTTAAAAAAAAATTATTTAGCGGAGCAACAACGTGGCCGCCTGTTGGACCGCCAAATTTTTTTTAAATGACGACGTAAAATGTTCGCGTCACCAACATTGGCCGGTTTTTTTCCTAATAGGTTCGCCCCCAAGCAAATTGTGTAGCTACAAATTTCTGTATAGAAAGTGAGTGCAAGAGCAGCAGCACTGAGGTGGAGGATCACAGCCTCCCGAAAATTTGACGGGTAGAGAACTAAGCATATTGCAGCTTGTGACAACTTGAGGCCCTACCGCACGGACACTTACCTGTTTTGAGTTGTTTGGTCAAACATTCGCCGGAGACATCCTTTAAAATTTTACTGATTAAAAACATTTAAAAAAAACATAAAATACTACTCGTAGAAAAATTGTCAATTTTTCTGCTTATTTAAAAGGAAGTCTCGTTCAGAAAAATCATTTAAGATTTACAAAAATTAATGTAAACCTTGCAAAATGATACCTTTAGGGGAATAATGATGATATATTGAAGAATATCGGGAAGCGTGTGCAATTACGCTTCCTGGTACACCATATTCATATCCTGCACCGCCCACCTTTTACCAGTTAGAGTGCATTAACGTATTTCACTTAAAGTACAATAGTTGGAAACTTTCATCCTTCTTTCGTTCAAATAAACGATCAAGCGCTTAAAGGAGGAACTAGAATATAGTAAGCCCTTTATGTTTTAATTCTACGATTGAATAAACAGCGATAGGTCATTGCTAAGGGTAACCAACGCCATGAGAAGAGCTAAGAAGAACAGGAACCACGCAGACAGAGAGAATGAGAAAAGCTACTAGCCAATAGCGGGTCCATATAATGAGAAAAGCTACTAGCCAATAGCGGGTCCATATGCACTAGCTGATGTAGTCGTAGTGATCCAACTAGCGGCAAGATCCAATTCGAACGACATTCCGTTTGCATTAGGTATTCATACTCAATAAGTTACATATCTTCGTATGAATAGCGCAGCACTTTCAAGCATTCCAAATAGAACTCATTGCTAGCAAAGAATAGTATTTAATCGGCATACTATTTAGTAATTTTTACTTAAACTACTTAGTTTATAAGTGCAAGCATGAAAGTGGACTGAAGGAGGAAAGTACATACACATCTCCTTTAGCGGGGGTTTAGATTGGAAGATCATTCGCTGTAGTGTAGCAAAAAAAATCAAAACGTTTATCTACTGCACGAGCCGTGAGACGGTGAAAAAGAGCCTCATAATTACAGGTTTGCTTACCTGAGAAGCTTAGCAAAGTCAAGCATCTTTGATCAAGTTGCCTGCACGCTGCTAGAGCGGAATAGTGACTGGCAAGTTAGAAGGCTAACCGACAACGATGCGTTTGTATACATTTTTACATACGAACGTTTACAAAAGTATATACAAAAGAATTTTTCTACATGAAAGATTCTTACAAATGTAAACTGCTAACTGTTACTAGTAGTAGCTGGTGTTTTTTTTGTATTTCATTCACAATAATGTAAATTTCGCTTGAAATGTAAATGAAAGTTTCCATGAAATTCATGGATTTGCATCATCATTCGCTATTTGGATATAAATATGATAAGAAATATTAAGAACGATCTTTGGATATTAGTTTCAAACGGAAATACCGAGAAATTTTTTTTTCAACTACATATGTATAGCCTCCGTGCACAGTAAACCTGTTTTAGAAGGCGCACTTTTTTTGTAAACTGTGACAAAAACATAAATGACCGTTTCTGATGAGTCACCCAAGGTTCAATGATCACGGCACGATTGTAGGAATAATTGGCAGAAATTGTAGTTAATTTAGACTCGTGAAGGAAGGAAGACCAACAGCTCAGGCTTCAAGCTCTAAAGATTCATATGAGAAATATTGTTGCGCATATATTTTTAGCGACTTTTGCCGAATAACAGCAGCTGAATTCACAGTTTTTGACGAGAAATTGGAAAAGTATGTACATAGATGGAATTTTATATGTCAGAAATTCATTCCATTCTGTGTAGGTCCAAAGGCAGGCACCAAATGGTAAAATCACACGAATATCGTCGAGCTTCATAAATAATAATGCAAGCTCTGACACATCATCTGACACATCACACCAAAATCACTAGTGAAATAGCACGCTCTCTTCCATTGTTCTGCATTGAAGCAGCATGCCATAGTATTGAGACAACTCCGGGAAATCGGGAAATGAGAGAAAAGCTATGAAAAAAGTGAGACAATGATGCTTAGAAAATGCTTACTACATCTTGCAACACGAAATGGACAACAATACGGAGTTTTTTTTTTCGGAAATTATTTACTCAACTTTAGAAATGCCGTGTGAATATGCATCAAATTCTTTTTTTTTCGCTGTTCCGAAAAGCGTTGTCTTTTATTGCAATCTTTGTCTAGATCCCCAAATCAAAACGTGTCTGAAACATACTAAGAGCATGAGCGTCGAAGTAGGAAAGTAAACTTGAAAATAAAGTCATTTTGCAGGAAATGTCTACGCATGTGCAAGAGATGAAATATAATTTTAATTGTAAATATACATATTTAACATATAAACTAATAAGGGCATACCTGCAAAGTGAAATGCGAACAACGTCGGCAGCTGCTATTGTATGAGAATATGAAAGTTGGCCGTCAAGGAATTCCACGAATGGAATACACAAAACCTCGATTGTTTTAATGATTCTTAGTAAAAAAAAAAATTTCTTCCCAGGACAACCTTTTCATGTTACGGCCTTACGTTTGACATTGCAATTCAATTCGGCTCTAATCCTGCTAACACATTTAGAAAGTTGTTCGCGTATATCTCTCTTTCACTTTCTCTCTCACACACACACACACTCTCCTTCTCTTTCCCTTTTCCTTCTCTCTACCTCACTCTCTCTCTCTCGTTTTATCTTTCACTCTCTTTAAAATGAGCCTTGACATGTGCATATTTATGTATGTATTCTTAAAAGCCAAAATATGGTTCATATGAATGAGTAATTTCATCTCTCCTTTTTTGCCATACCTATTTCTACTGTTCGAGAGCAAACTTGAGTGGTGGAGATGTTTGTTTTTTCTTCTTTCCCTTGCCCGCTAGAGAACCGCGTCTAGCAGTGAGATTTTCTTGCTCAGATTCGCCTGTTATTACAGGCTCGCAAGAATTTCCGAGTCGTCCCTGATCTTCTATCTTTTGTCGGGCCAACTCCAAAAGAACAAAAGACATCTTAAATTGTCCTATCATAAAGAAAGACGAGCGAATTTGTCACAGTGAGTGTGACATTTATGTCTCATTTATTAGGCTCATTGACAGAACATGCATAAAGACGATAAGAATTGCAATACTTCAGTAGAATGGAGTCAGCTTTGATAAAGAAAAAAAGAAAGATAAAACTATAATCTTGTAACTCTTCTACTTCTACTTTCTTTCTTTTCTGACTGAATTCTTCGAGCTTTCTCAGCAAATATGATTTAGTTTAAACGAATTCGTGCTATAACCTTATTTCCTTAGTACTTTCTTTTACTTTTTCTTCCTCGCTTCCCATTCAAGTTTCCGTCATGAACGCTGGGCTTATCAGCTTCGCTTGAGACTGTGCAAGTAACAATGAAGGCAATCGATTCATCATTTGAGGCCATAAGCACAACAAAGAATGACAATGAACGCAAAGTATGCGATAACGAAGTGGATGAAAGAAATAGAGTATGAGAGAAAAAGAGATAGAGAGAGAGAAAGACGAAAAGAATGGGATAGAGAGAGAGAGAGAGAGAAAGAGAGACTGAGACTGAGACATAGATAGCGAGGAACAAAGAGAGATAGAGAGAAAGAGAGTGAAAGAGAGGAGAGAAATGAGAGACGTTCCTGATAAAGTGCGATATAACATCAGAGAATGGGCTTATTCTTACATAAGGCAAAATGCAACATAAAAGATTCCATATATTTAACTTGGCAATGAGTGAGAGTTTGAAAAATTTCGGTAACCTAACTGACATATTTTAATACTTTTTTGAAATGTACATATTTGGCCATAACATGTCAAGAACAATTTATTGCAATCAAGTCATGTGATCTGTCACCGGGACGGGACGAATCGACAAATGACGCTTTTTGTGCACTCATATCAGTCTTATCTCTCTCTTTTCCAAGCTGGGCATACCAGCCTTCTTCTTCGGAGTAATAATGCGCCGGCCCTTTATTCACAAAACACCGCCATGAAGTAAGTGAAAGCGAGAAATAGAATGCAGAATGTGGAAGAATATTAAGGAGAGAAGAAGTGTATCAGAAAATGTGGGAGTCGAAAAAGAAGAAAAAGAAGATGACATTGCGCTTATCAGCACCAAGCGGAATAAAAGGGACACCATGTATACGATAGAAAGGAATCGCCCTTTCATTCGCAGACAGCGGTAATAGAATGAAATTTAAGAGCCATTCTGACGCTAAATACTTTTCACGGCTATTAAATGGCAACTATATTGAATTTATTGAATGTGTCACTCAGCTAATTTGCAAGGTTTCCTCATGTACTTTTCATGCGTGTTTCTTGAGTTAACTGAATATTGTTTTGTGTTATCAACTTAAATACATTGTATCTGTTAGATGAGGAAAATCGCCCTTCTCATCTCACTGGCATCGGTCGCGCTAGCGCAGTCAGGGTAAGTTTTTGTTGACTAAAAATATTTCTTCTTTTTTTCTCTCTTACCTCACATATTCCCCTCTCTTTCCACATTATTCGTCCTATTATTATTGGAATAAAAAAGAGAGGAATAATAAAGTATGAAAGCTAGAAAAAAGAGTCATGCTCTGGAAGAGTAAGCAGAGTAATAGTAAAAAAGGCTAAAAGCAAAAAGAGTACGAGTGAAAAGAGAAAAAATAGTAAGAGTAATAAGAGTAAAAAAAGAATGAGAGTTAAGAAGTGTAAAAGTAACCTTGGCTATTTTTCATTCCTATCACTCCTAGTCACTTTTCTTCTTGACAGCTGCGGCCGGACGCCCGTGTCGCCGCATCTCAACATCACGATGCCGCACTACATCGGCAACCTCATCGTCGGTGGTGATGTCGCGACTCCCTACTCGTGGCCGTGGCAGATCGTCTGGTGCTCCACTGGTACGTATTCTAGTGTTGTCTCGCGAACGCGCTAAGTCTAGGGTGCGCACAACAGCTCTCGGGCCGTGTTTTGTGCGCATTCAAATTATAAGGCTCGGTCCTGTTATATTTCACTAATGAGTACACTAAACATAATATTAAGAGAATTTTTTTTAGTTTAACAAAGTGTTGTTGACAAAATTGTGAGAAAAGAGAGACTTTTTCGGAAAAAGAAGGCAGAAAATAATCAATAGGTAGTTTATATATTAAAAAAAAATCAATTTCAGGCTGGTTCTCCGGCTGCGAACTCGAGTGCGGCGGCTCGATCATCAACGAGACGTGGGTGATCACGGCTGGCCACTGCGTCTACGACGACATGAACCCCAAGTCGTACAAGGTCAAGGCGGGCGTCTTCGACGAGTCCAAGAAGTCGGTTCTATCTAAAAAAAAATTCTTCTTAATTTATCGGAGAGGCATATGAACCTTTTCCATTATTAAATAATAATAATAATTAAGAGTATTATAATTAACATGAGTGAATGATTAATGAAAAAGCGAGTGAAGTGAAAACAAAACAATTTTGTTTAATAAAAATTAATTAACAAAATTTAGTTTTGTGATAATTAAAATAAAAATGATTAATGCAAAATGAAAGTGGGGTTTTTTAAGCGACGAAAGCGGCGAGCAGGTCGTCAAAGTGAAATCGATCCACATTCACCCGCAGTACCATCCGCGTACGACCGACCACGATATTGCACTCATTGAGGTGATTGTCTCTTCTGATCTTTAATAGTTACAATAAGGTATTCGTCTACGTCCCACTTACTGGTGTCTTGAAAACTAGTTAATCTTAAGGAGTAGGTTGATAGCACCCATTTTAGCCAGATACCTCTTTGGGATCCATGAGGTACCTTTGCATGAACTTCTTTTCCTATAAACATATCTTATTCTCTATCCTACCTTACTGCTTATTCTACTTTAGCCTTTACCCTACCTTAACCTTTACCCTACCTTAGGCTTTACCCTACCTTAGCCTTTACCCTACCTTAGCACTAACCCTACCCAAGTCCTTATCGTAGTCTGCCGTCGTTTCAGCTGGCGACTCCGCTCAAGTTCACCGACCACATCCAGCCGGTGTGCATCCCGAACGGAGACGCCGACGTCGCGAAGCCGCCGACTGCCGCCTTCGTCACGGGCTGGGGAGCCACCTCAGGTAGGCTAGACTCGATTCGGTCATACTCATCTATAGACTTTACATAGACGTAATGGAAGACGATCATTGAAACTTTATGTGAGAATTGAAATTGCCTCAGTCCTTCGCACGCTCAGTCCCGCGTGTAAGTTTATCTCAGCGGGTTTAAGAGAACTTTTAAATAGGATGAGAATGCCTTCTACCAGGGTTAACGCGGCAATTCGGGCCTCCATTAATATTGCTTTCACGGTCGGCCTCTTTTAACTATTCTTGTCCACCTAATTCCCCTCTTAATTAATCAAGTGCTCCAGGCCTAATTCTCGGCCAGTCAGTGAGAACATTGTGTTGTGAGCACACAAATAGAATCGTATGCTTTGTCTAAATCAATATGTTAAAAGCAATCGATAAAATAACTTTGCGCAGAGGGCAGCGACATCTCGAAGAAGCTGAAGCAGGTGAAGGTGCCGTTTGTCAACATCACTCTCTGCGAGGAGGAGTACCCGAAGCAGATCCAGGAGGACGTCATGATCTGCGCCGGCAAGAAGGGCCTCGATTCATGCCAGGCATGTCAAGAGTGCGAGCGGAAAAAGAGAGCTAAAGAGAAGAAATTTATTATTTTTAAAATTATAATCCTATCAAAAGTGCAGATTACAAAAATAGAGAACTAAAAGAGAATAAAATGCATATTTAAAAATTAAAATCTTATCAAAAATACAGATTATAAATTGCTGGCTTAATTTATTCTATCATCAACTCTAAAGAAGCTGGGGATGAAGACGTACTTTCAGTCCATCTATATCTCATAGTATTTTAGGAGAGACAAAAGGAAATTTTTCATTTGAGGCTCCAAGATTTTCCAATTTTACGGCCGTGTTTCGCCTTGACCCATTTTACGGGCACTTTTGTTACCATTTTTACGGCCCGCTCATCTTTCCAGGGCGACTCTGGCGGCCCGCTCGTCGTTCAGGCCAGCGACGGCCGCTGGTTCCAGTACGGCATCACGTCTTGGGGCTACGGATGCGCAGAGGACCACAAGCCGGGTCAGCAGTAGATTTCTTTTCCTTTTTTCTGAGAAATAGAAAACATATGAATTTTATTTTCATATTAACAAAAATGTTTTCTTTACGAATTAATATAATAAATCCATTGTTTTAGCAGAACAAAAGCCAACAAAAAAAAATTAAAAAATATGCAATAGACAAAATTCAGGCGTCTACTCACGAGTCTCAGCCTATTGCGACTTTATCGCGAAGACGACCAAGAACGCCGTCACGTGCCAGGGACACAACTAATTGTATTTACGAGCAATATCACGCGTAATAATGCAGATAAAGACTCCAAACACATATTTTGTAGTTGTTTAAAATAAGAAATAGTTCTATGAATCATGCAAGAACGGAGAAGAAGGGCGAAGAGCTAAAGCCATACCCTTCATGCCTTCTGTAGGACTCCGAATTTGTACTTTTTCCATGTTGTCAAACGCGGAAAGAAAGCTTCATACTGGGACTTCGATTCAAAGAATTTACAGGAAATAGCTAAAGACCTTGAAGACAATCCTCACCAAGCTTCCTTCGTGCTGACCATGAGGCTTCGATGCAAAGAATTTGCTGGGGATAGCCAGGGATCTTTATACCATAAGAGTTAGTAAGCAAACTCAAGAAGATATTATTTAGAATTAATATATAAATAAAAATGAGACGTGGATGTTAACCAAACGCTTCACTTCGTACATGAACATAAGTTTAATTACAATCCGTTGAAGAGAGAGAAAGAAGATCGCCGAAGTAGACCAAACCGCGAGAGGAGAACAAGAGAAGAAAGGGTGAAGAAAGAGAACAGCAGATACCAGGAGTAACAGAAAAGAGGACACGCCTAAACTGCACCGTTGAAGATGGCGACGATGGACATTATGACTACAGCGCTGTGATATACATATGAATACTCATGGTCATACTTTACAACGTAATCATGTTGTACAGAATCACTCACGAGCAGGAAACCAGTAATCAAGAGATAATGAAAAAAAATCGTAAGAGATAATACAAATCTCTCGCCGAATGGGATAAAGAAGATGATCAACAGCCTTCTAGACAACCAGATAGAATATCCGATAGAGATTCATTCTGGACGGACTGAAGCACTATTTTTAATGCACACATTTCGCTTGGTGATGACATCTCAAGAAATACTTTTGCACAAAAAAGGATGTAATCTGGCTCAGGGACAAATGGCGTGATGATGTTTCGCATACTCTCTTATCAGCTCTCGTCTTTTTTCACTTTCTAAACTTGGCATTTTCCGTTCGGAGTAATTGTGTGCTCTTTGTTCTCAAAACACGCAGAAGGATATTGGTACGCGAAGAAGCATAGAAAATGTGTGTGGGAGTCAGAAGAATACAATGACATTTAGCTTATCAAACAGAGCTCGGATAAAAGGGGGGGGGGGACAGCATGTTTGAAAAGATCGGTACTCCTTAACGAAAGAGCTATGTATATTGTTTGCTGTCTGCGTGCATGCTCTCTCGACCCTAGAACACGCGAGATTGTACAATCACGCCTGTTCTATGGTTGAAAAAGCTTGCAAAAGTGGAGCGTAGCAAATATCTACAGTAGCTAATTCTCTACCGTTCGATTTAAATGACCATAATTCTGAAATGATGATCCGAAATACTATATTTGAGTTCTCTGGTGAATAAATAATATCTTGTTTTTCACCTCATATGGTCGTATGTATAGAATATATTATATGTATATATAGAAAAAAACATGTATGAATATAGAACTCGCTGAAAGTACCCCCGTTTGTCAGTTCAGCTAACTTTTCTTCATGTCCTTCTTTTGTGTTCGGGTGATCTGAAAGTTGTTTTTCACAACCTGCTTATGTACATACATACATACATATGTACATGCATGTATGTATGTATTTTATCCTTTAGATGAAGACAACCATCCTTCTCATCTCGTTTGCGGCGATCGCGCTAGCAGCACCAGAGTGAGTTCTTTTTGGAACAATATTTTTTCCTGTTCCATTTCATCCTTCTATCGTTCTCCTCCCATTCTCCAATAGTCTACATATTTTTCATGAAAAAAGATTAACAAAACGAGCAATGCTCTAGAATACAAAGAGTAAAAAGAATAAGAGTAGGAAGAGAAAGAGTAAAAGTGTAATAGTTAAAAGAATAAGAAGAAAAATAAAAGAGAGTAAAAAGAGTTGTATTTACAATAAGCAGCTGCGGCCGGACGACCGTGTCGCCGCATCTCAACATCACGATGTCGCACAACAGCGGCAACCTTACCGCCGGTGCCGACGCCGCGACGCCCTACTCGTGGCCGTGGCAGATCGTCTTGTGCGTCAACAGTACGTGTTACGACAAACACGCACAGTCTAGGGTGCCTAGCAAGTGGTGCCGCGTTTTAGGCATCATTGAAACAGATTGCTTCTGGTCAGACATTTATTGCTGCGCATGAGTAAGATACTGTGAGCGAATACATTAAAATGTTTAAAAATGAGAGTAGAACTTTTTTGTTGAAAATTTTTTTTTTAATCTAGGAAATGTTTTAATGAGAAAAATGAATTTCTTCTCTCTACAAATTTAGATTGGTTCTCCGGCGGCTGCGACTTTGAGTGCGGTGGCTCGATAATCAATGAGAAGTGGGTGATGACTGCCGCTCACTGCTTTCTTGAAGACTTGAACCCCAAGTCGTACAAAGTCAAGGCGGGCGTCTTCGACGAGTCCAAAAAGTTCGGCATTCAAGCTTTTGATTATTTTTTCTTGTTATCATTAATTTAATTTAGTGAAAGCTATTTATAAAAAAAAATTAAATGAATAATGAAAAATCAAATGAACGAAAAATACTTTTTTTTAAGCAACGAAGAAGGCGAGCAGGTCGTGACTGTTAAATCGATCCACATTCACCCCCGGTTCCATCCGTGGTTTCCTCCGAACGATATTGCACTCATAGAGGTTTGTCTCTTCTCATCTTAATACATAGCATTGTATTATCTTCAATTCTCGTCCTACTCACTCTGGGCCAGTTGATAGCTCCAGTAAGCACCAGAGGCCTCCTCTGTGCTTAGAACGAATACACGGCCAATTAAGGCCTTTTCTTTATGAATAAGGAGGCTAAGGATCCTTATGGTACCTTAGCCTACCTTAGCCTAATATCTTATGGTTAGTCTATCATCGTTCCAGCTGGCGATTCCGCTCAACTTCACCGACCACATCCAACCGGTGTGTGTCCCCAACGGAGACGCCGATGTCGCGAGGCCGCCGAACAACGCCTTCGTCACGGGCTGGGGCGCCAAGAAGGGTAGGAAAAAGTAAACTTAAGGGAGCCGAAATTCATGTTTGAATTCGCGCCTTTTGCCTCGCATAATTTCAAGCATGTAATCCTACATACAGTGGTCAATAAAATTCAAATATATTACGATTGAGCTTGGAACTCCCTTGACTCATTATCAAATTCTTCAAATACAACGCACTTAATGCAACAAAACAATTTGTACTGATCATTGATTGAACGCACACACGAAAAACGCCGTCCTCTTTTTCTTTTTCTAAATCGATATTTTAAATCTAAACCAAAATAACTCGCACACAGAGCGCAGCGATCTCTCGAAGACGCTGAAGCAGGTGAAGGTGCCCTTTGCGGACTACATGCTTTGCAACTACGAGTACCCGGGCATCTACCAGGATGAGGTCATGATCTGCGCCGGAGATGAGGGCCTCAACTCATGTCTGGTATGTTTAAAAAAAAGAAGGCAAATAATATATAAATTTAACTCTTTCAACTTAAAATCAAAAGAATAAAGTATGAAAAAAGTAGCTAACGTAACTGGCTAAATTTTCTTCACAATCAACTTAAATTACGCAAGCATGCTGCAGCACACTCCTTCTCTCTTCAAATCTCAGCTTATTGTTTTGATTGGAGAAAAAAGTTTTATTTATTTGCAACTCAATCATTTCCAATTGTCCGGCCCTCAATGCTAGTACATAAAATTTTACGGCTCGATTTTTTGCGTGTAGTCATTTCATGGCCACTTCATGTTGCCATTTTACGGCCCACTCAACATTGAAGGGCGACTACGGCGGCCCGCTCGTCCTTCAGACCGGCGACGGCCGCTGGTTCCAGTACGGCATCACGAATTATGGCTTCGGATGCAAGGACGACTTCAGGGGTCAGTAGGAACATTTTTTTTTTAATTAAAATAAGTATTTGTTTTATTTTAAGATTAACTGAAAAAAAGTTTACATGAATTATTATAATTGAAAAAATTTTACCATAAAAAAATTATCATAAATACAAATGTTCAAAACTCAATATTCAGGTGTCTACACGCGAGTGTCCACTTATTGCTCCTTCATCGAGGCGACGACCAAGAACGCCGTCAAGTGCCATAACTAATTGTATTTACAACTAATATCACGAGTGATAATGAAAGATAAAGACTCCAAATATGTGCATACTTTCATATAAAACATATTTCACAGTTGGAGCGAAACAAGCAATATTTCGATGAATTATCACATTATGCGAAATGGAGACGAGCAAAAGATGCGCTGCCCTTTGCGTTTGACTCCGAATTTGTTCATGGGGTCTATTGTGTAGAGCGGGATGAAAGTCTTTAAACTTTAAGAGTTTAGTAGTAAACCAACTCAAATAGTTATAATACAGGATTAATAAATAGATGAAGAAGAGAGATGTGGATGTCCGAGATATATGAGGAGGGCCACGCTCGAACTGTTCGGTGTGTTTACTCTGGAAGTGCACGGTTGAAGCTAACGCCAAGGTAATAATGATATGCCACAATAAACAGTAACAAAAGCGAGGTTGAAAAAGAGAGTTGTCTAGCGAGCAGTTGGAGAGAAAGAGAAGAACAGGAGATTATTGATCAATTAAAGGAGCCGTTCACGGAATGTGGAGTGTTGATGTTATTAACTGTCTGCCCATTCAGACGAAACAGATCGATGGGTGCAACAATAGTTGAATTTAGTAAATTATAAGCTGAGATATTCTCATTTCCTTCTAACGTGTAACTGTAGAAATTTGGTGCAATCCATTGCACTTTTTTGCACATTTGGTCATGAAGCTCATGTGCGAATTTGGCGCGGAGAGAGCGTCGAAGATAATCACTTCTGGCTGTCCGCAGTGCAGAGGCTGCAGCGTCGTCTAATGATTACTCAACCTCTCTTATTGCTGCATTGCCGCCCTCGAGAAGCCACCTTATCGGCTTCTGTTGCAGGCAATGTCGCTTGAAGACTACCTGGTCAGCTGCTCGTACAGTAGGCTGAGGCACTCCGCTCCAGACTAATAGAGAATACCGCATTTGACTCCTACAAAGTCACACACATCGACAATTCTTAGCACTTTAGAAGACTAGAACCATTAAAAAGTTGAGAAAATATAATCAATCATTTACACGACACACAATCACCGTTGCGAAAGGATGTGTGCAAGTCGGGGAGTGATTTCGGTAACGTGACTATTGTATTTTTCTCACATTTCGGTTGACCGTGATCTTTGCACAAAAAAGTCGATGCGATCTGTCACAAGGAACAAATGAAGTGATGTTTCGCATACTCATATCAGCTCGTCATAACTCTCTTTTCAAACTTGGCATTTCCCGTCCGTAGTAATAATGTGCTCTTTGTTCACAAAACACTATGATGAAGAAAAAAAGCATGTAATAGAATGCAGAAAGATATTAGTAAGAGAAGAAGCATGGAAATTAAGTGGGAGTCGAAAGAATACAATGACATTTAGCTTATCAAAAAGCGTGAATAAAAGGGATACAGACAGCGTACGAGAACGAAAGAACAATAATTTTGACGTTCAATATGTTCGCGCGGCTTTTAAAGAAGTCGTCAGCGGAATCATTATTTTTTCTTGTTCTCTCGTGTCATTGAGACAATAGTATCAACACATGCTACCTGCATGCATGTTATCCTTTAGATGAAGACATTCGCAATACTCCTATCATTTGCGGCGATCGCGCTAGCGGCACCAGAGTAAGTTTTTTTTGTTAAGTTATATCTTTTTTCGTTCCATTCCATCTTTCTATCAGTCCTCTCTTTCTAAAATATTTTACGGATAAATGAAAAATTATAGAGTTATAATACAGTATAAAGACTAACAAAACGGGCAAAGAAGACCTAGAGTAAAAAGAGTTAGAACAAACAGAGTAAAAAGAGTAAGAGTAAAAACCTTTGGAATCGGATGCTGCGGCCGAACACCCGTGTCGCCGTATCTCAACATCACGATGCCGCACAACAGCGGCAACCTTACCTTTGGTGCCGACGCCGCGACGCCCTACTCGTGGCCGTGGCAGATCGTCTTCTGCGTCAACAGTACGTGTTTTGATAAACTCGCATAGTCTAGGGTGCCGAACATGTCGGGCCACGTTTTAGGCAGTGTTCAAATACATATTTTGCTTCTCGTCTATTGATGTGCACGAGTAAACTAAAATAAATTTCTACAAATTCAGACTGGTTCACCCGTGGCTGCGACTTTGACTGCGGTGGCTCGATCATCAATGAGAAGTGGGTGCTGACTGCGGCCCACTGCTTCCTTGAAGATGTCAACCCCAAGTCGTACAAAGTCAAGGCGGGCGTCTTCGACGAGTCCAAGAAGTTCGCCATTCTTTCTTTTGACATTTTTTTTCTTAATTTAATGTAGTGATTGTTCTATTTCTTTTTAATATAATATATGAATTATGAAAAATTAAATAAATGAAAAATTTATTTTTTTTACAGCAACGAAGAAGGCGAGCAGGTCGTTACCGTGAAATCGATCCACATGCACCCGCGGTACCATCCGTGGTTTCCTCTAAACAATGTTGCACTCATTGAGGTTTGTCTCATCTCGCCTTTATACGGCAGATTTTAGCTGAAACTTAAAATCTGTCGTACTTGTCTTGGATTCTCTTCCTTCTCACTGCAGGCCAGTGGATAGCCCCTGTAAGCACCATAGGCCTCCTATGTGCTTATTGTTAGATCGAATACACCGCCAATTCAGGCCTTTTCTTCATGAATAATGAGTCTTGTAAGGATCCTTATGGTACCTTAGCAAATATCTTATGGTTAGCCTGTCATCGTTCCAGCTGGCGACTCCGCTGAACTTCACTGACCACATCCAGCCGGTGTGCGTCCCCAACGGTGACGACGATGTCGCGAGGCCGCCGAACAACGCCGTCGTCACGGGCTGGGGCGCCAAGAAGGGTAGGAAAAATTAAACGTGAGGGTGCCGAAACTCATGTTTGAATTCGCGCCCTGTGCCTTGCATAACTCCAAGCATGTATTTCCATATACATCAGTAAAATTCAAATAGATTACGGTTGCGTTTCGAGCTTCATTGACTCTCCTCATCCATCATAATCTTTTCAATCATTATCAAATTCTTCAAATACAACTCACTTAATGCAAAAAACATTTTGTGCTGACCATTGCATGAACGCGCACACAAAAAACCCTCTTTTGCTTTGTCTAAATCGATATTTTAAATGTGAACCAAAATAACTTGCACACAGACGGCAGCGGTCTCTCGAAGACGCTGAAGCAGGTGAAGGTGCCCTTTGCGGATGACCAGCTTTGCTACAACGAGTACCCGGTCATGTTCCATGATGAGATCATGATTTGCGCAGGAGATAAGGGCCTCAACTCATGTCAGGTATGTTATTTAAATAAGTGAGCAAAAATATATAAATTTAATTCGTTTAACTTAAAATCAAAAGAATAGAATATGAGAAAATAGTATCTAATGTACATAGCTGGCTAAATTTAACTCAAATTACACAAGCAGCACTCTTTTTCTCTCTACAAATTACAGCTTATTGTCTTGATTAGGATAAAAAAATTTATATTTATTTGCAACGCCATTATTTCCAATTTTCCGGCCCTATATGTTTGTAGTTCCAATTTTACGGCCGATTGTTCGCGTTTAATCATTTTACGGCTCACTCAACATTGAAGGGCGACTATGGCGGCCCGCTCGTCCTTCAGACCGGCGATGGCCGCTGGTTCCAGTACGGCATCACAAATTATGGCTTCGGATGCAAGGACGACATCATGGGTCATTTGTTAATTTTTTTGATAAATTAAAATAAGTACTTGTTTTTCATGAATTATTACAAAAAAAATTCTTTAACATAAAATTATCATGGATCCAAATCTTCAAAACGCAATATTCAGGCGTCTACTCCCGAGTCTCCGCATATTGCGACTTCATCGCGGAGACGACCAGCAACGCCGTCACGTGCCAGTGACACAACTAATTGTATTTACAACTAACATCACGAGTGATAATGAAGATAAAGACTCCGAATATGTACATAGATACATACATACAAAAGTACTTCGCAGTTGGTGCAAAATTAGCAATATCTCTATGGATTATCATATTATGCGAAAGGGAGAAGAAATTTATTTGACCTGCTGTGTATTTTGGGATGAAAGACTTTAATCTTTAAGAGTTTACTAGTAAGCCAGCTCAAATAGTTATAATACAAGATTAATACATAGACGAAGAAGAGAGATGAGGTTGTCCGAGAGAGACAATGAGTGGCAGAAGCGAGGCCACGTTCGAACTGCTCGAAGGCCTTTACACTGGAAGAGCACGGTTGAAGCTGGCCAAGGTGATAGGAATCGCCGTTTGCGATACTACACAATAAACACGTGGCGAACGTGAGGTTACAAAAGAGAGTCGTCAAGAGTGAAGAAAGAGAAAAGAGAGATTGTGGATCAATTTAAAAACCGCAGAACATGATGAAATGGCTGATGTTATTTATTCACAATCAGTCTCGCCATTCAGACGAGAACGATCGAGTGAAACAGGAGTTGTTAAATTTGATAAATTCGAAGCCGAGAAATTCTCATTTTATTCCGACGGATTGCAGTAGAAAATGTGGTCCAATCCATCGTACTTATGCACATTTGGTCTTTGATCTCAAGTGCAAATTTTGTGCGAAGAGAGCGTAGAAGATATGCTTCATTGGAGAATTCACGAAAGGGCTGCTCGAGGAGGAGGCAGTTGGTTGGGTAGCCGAATGCAGACAATTCCGAGTGGTCTGCCTGCGCTGCGGCTCGTACAATAGGCTGAAGGACTCCGCCCCAGCCCAGTAGAGGCTGCCGCACTTCGCTCCAACAAAGTCACACAACTGGACTACTCTTGCCACCTTACAAGACGGGGAATGGTTTTTTGTAAACCTGACTAATGTATTTTTTCGGTTGACCGTGACATTTCAAGTAATATTTTAGCACAAAAAAGTCGTGCGAGCTGTCACAAGGAACAAATGAAGTGATGTTTCGCATACTCATATCAGCTCGTCATAACTCTCTTTTCAAACTTGGCATTACCCCTCCGTAGTAATAATGTGCTCTTTGTTCACAAAAGACTGGGATCAAGAAAAAAAGCATGAAATAGAATGCAGAAGGATATTAGGAAGAGAAGAAGCATGGAAAATAAGTGGGAGTCGAAAGAATACAATGACATTTAGCTTATCAAAAAAAGGGCGAATAAAAGGGATACCGACAGCGTACGAGAACGAAAGAACAATAATTTTGACGGACAATACGTTCACGCGGCTTTTAAAGGAGTCATCATTATCTAGCTCTTATGTCCTCTCATGTGTTTGAGTCAATTGTATCAGTATATGCAAGCTGCATGCATTTTATCATTTAGATGTGGACATCCGCACTTCTCACATCGTTGGCGGCAGTCGTGCTAGCGACACCAGAGTATGTTTTTTGTAGAATTATTCGTTTTTCTTTTTTGTTCAATTCCTTAATTCTATCGTTCTCCTCTCTTTCTATAATATTTTACAGATGAACAGAAAAAAGAGAGTAATAATACAGTATAAAGACAAAGAAAACGGGTAAAGTTCTAGGGTACAAAGAGTAGAAATAATTGAAACAAACAGAGGAAAAAGGGAAAATGAAAAGAGTAACAGAAACTTTTTCAATTCGCAGCTGCGGCCGGACACCCGTGTCGCCGCATAACAACATGACGATGCCGCGCTCTGGTGCCAACCTTACTAGCGGTGCTGCCACCGCGACGCCCTACTCGTGGCCGTGGCAGGTCGTCTGGTGCGTCAACGGTATGTGTTTCGATAAACGCGCACAGTCTCGGGTGCCGAATACGGGCCGCGTTTTTAGCAACTTTGAAGTTGTGTTCGGGACTGACGTCTGTTGCTATGCACTAATACGCAATATGAGAAATGCTTAAAAATCAGATTAAAATAATGTATTTTGTTGAAAATTATAAGAAACTATGCAGGAAATTTTTTATTTAAAAAAATTAAAAAAAAATTATTTTTCAAAAATTTAGGCTGGTTCTCCGGCTGCGACCTCGAGTGCAGCGGCTCGATCATCGACCAGAACTGGGTGATGACAGCCGCCCACTGTGTCTACAACGACATGAACCCCAAGTCGTACAAGGTCAAGGCGGGCGTCTTCGAAGAGTCCAAGAAGTTCGGCATTTCGTTAAACCATCTCTTATCTTCTTTTTTGTTTTACTATTTTTTCAATAATTAAAGTCTTTCTTCTGGTTAATTTTTTTTTTCTTAATTCAATTTAGTGATATAAATATAAAATAATTTCAATCAATTTAAAAAAAAAATCAAATGAGGAAAAGAAGCTTTTTTAAGCAATGAAAAAGGCGAGCAAGTCGTTACCGTCAAATCCATCCACCTTCATCCGCAGTATCATCTTGGGAATATCCTAAACGATATTGCACTCCTTGAGGTTTGCCTCTTCTCATCTTTACAGCTTGGTAATATAAGTTGAAGCTTCAAATCTGCCGTATTTTTCTTCAACTCTGATCCTACAGTACTGCCCAAAATTGTGGGGTCACGAGTGCATTGCATATATTCTTAAGATTCTCATGTGGCGTGACTTGTAGGAGCAAATGTTCGGGAAATGTTTAGGTTTTCTGAAATCGGCAGTCTTTCTTTACAGAATACATACAACACCAGTACACCTAAATTCTCTGAGAAACATAAGAATAGTCACAGGTTGAGAACAAGCTGTCAACATCTCGTACTTAACACATTCTAACAAATCTACTGCTTAATAGCATATGGCAGAGAAAAAAGACGTTGCCGGTCGTCCGGTGCATGACCTCCATACTCTCCTGGCCGACCAAAGTACTCACATAAGCGACGAAATAGTACACGGAGAGAAAAGAAGACACTTCGCACCTTTTTGAGTAAGACGAAGATGTACAAAGTGTCTTTATTTCTCTACCTGTCCTATTTCGTCGCTTCTGTGAGTACTTTGGTCGGCAAGGAGAGTATGGAGTCATGCACCAGACGACCGGCGAAGTCTTTTTTTCTGTGTCTTGTGCTATTTCATTTGTGACGAGCCAGAGCTGCACCAAAGCAGCTTTTGCTCGTCACAACAGGCGTCTCCATCTCTGCGTTGTCTCTCCATTTTTGTGCTTGTTCTGACCAAGTGACCACCTCAGAAGTTGGAAACAGGAAGTGCACACAAGCGCTTAAGTTATCACGACCTGGATACATGTTCGGAATACATTTATATTAAGATAGGCGGGCAAATTGCCAATTCTTCTGCTGTGAACATGTTCAAAATAAGATTGTTTTGAACATGTTGCAAACTTTAGACAGAGGCTGGTTAGTCTCACATCGTTCCAGCTGGCGACTCCGCTGAATTTCACTGATCACATCCAGCCAGTGTGCGTCCCGAACGGAGATCCGAAGCAGCTGAACGAAGCCTACGTCACGGGCTGGGGCCCCACCAAACGTTGGTCCTCAAACTTAAAGGAGACAAAACTCATGTTTGAATTCCCCACAGGGACAAAAAAAACTCTTTTTCTTTTTCTAAATCCATATTTTAAAATGTAAATCAAAATTGATCGCATACAGCTGGCAGCGGCCTCTCGAAGAAGCTGAAACAGGTGAAGGTGCCCTTTGCGGACCTCATGATTTGCGGGATGGAGTACCCTTGGATCTACCCGGAGGAGTCCATCATCTGCGCCGGACACGAAGGCCTTGACGCATGCCAGGCATGAATTTTAAAAAAGGGAGCAAAAAAGTGTACAAATTTAACTCTTATATAGTGAATTCTTACCAAAATTATAAAATATGAACAACTAGTTGGCTACTGTTAGTGTTTAAATTTTCTGCATAGTAAACTCTAATTATGCAAGCCATGCAGCAGCATTTTTTTTCTCTTTCTCATTACAAATCTTTTTTTTCAGCTCTACCATTTTCAATTTTACGGCTCTTTTTATTAGTTAGTACTTCCAATTTTAGGGCCGATTTTTGTGTTTAGCCACTTTACGCCTAATTCGTGGGCCCATTTCATGGCCCATTCATCATTGCAGGGAGACGCTGGCGATCCGCTTGTCGTTCAGGCAGGCGACGGCCGTTGGTTCCAGTACGGCATCACGTCTTGGGGCTTCGGATGCAAGGAAGAGCTCCTCGGTCAGCAAGGACAATTGTTTTTTTGTTTTGTTTTTTAGGGAAATTAAAATAAATATTTATTTTACTTCGAGATTAGCAAAATAATGTTTCACAACCAATAAATCTAACCCTTATTTTTGACATAAAAAATATTATGTTTGTAAAGATAGCCACAATATTCAGGCGTCTACTCACGAGTCCCCGCTTTATGCGACTTTATCGCGAAGACGACCAACAACGCCGTCACGTGCCAGGGATTCAACTAATCGTATTTGCAACAAATATCACGAGTAACAATAAAGATACAGACTCCAAATATATACATACATTCATACATATGTACATACATAAGTATATGTTGTCAGTGTGAAGAAAGTAATATTTTATGAGTCAAGCGGATGGCGTTATATCTCGCATGTAGATTATCATATCGTTCTTGCACTATTCCCTTTCTGTTAATGATATACACCATCTAATTCCAACTGAGTCGCTATCTTGAATAGGCCAGCTCATATAACTGACGGAGGAGTAAACCATGAGAATCTCCATATAATGCGACCCCGATCGCTCAATAAACACTCCACTTGTGTTCCTGTTTTCTTGCAAGCAACTTAAACTGGCCAAAACTCTACTTTGCACTTTGGAGTTCATCAGCAACGCCCCGGATGTGGGCTGTTTCTGGTGGATACAGCTCCGAGGTGCATACATAATGTAAAATATGAACACTTATGTATTCATGACACATAAACCGAAAGAAGATTATGGATTGCTTCTGGAAGAACACGACGCTTCGTCATGTGACAGATGGAATTGAGAGGAAAGAGGGATTTTAAAGAGCGCAGTGGTTGATTTTGGAACAATGTGGAAATATTTAGGATCGATAGAAATACACTCGTTCTGTTTGAGTGTTAGAATCCTACACTTGAGGAATCCAGTATTAAGAAAAACTGCAGAAACCAGCACATATTTCCTTTGGCAGCATACGTTTTTATCGTTGCTCACATCAGAATAGGCAGTCACAGGCTCGTCTCATTTTTGGTCCTTTCTTTAGTTATAAAATACATACATACATCCATGTTTTTGATTGGCATAATGATTTTTACATTCGAATAAATACGTACAAATTTGTTTATGTATATAATTGATCAATTAACAGGGTTTCTAGATAGATGTTTGACTGAAAATTAGCGAATATTGGCAAAATTGAAAAATTTCCAAAACTTCAAAGAGTACTTTTCCTATACTTTCTTATGCTCCAAGAAGCGCATGCATCTTTTTCTCGTGCGCCTCCAGCTCTGCCTTCACAGTTCCCGTCTGAGCAGCTTTGATGGCATCGATCTGAAACATAGATATACATATATATTTTTTTATATATGTATGTTCATATATATATATTTTTTTAAATAACAAACTTGTTTAAAATATTTATTAACAAAAAGTATTTTTAAACGAACGAAATATTTGGCTGAAAAGGATGTAAGACAAAACTATCGATGCAAACCTCAGCAAATCGCTGTGCCGCTGGCTTCGAATCGTCATTGAATATTACCTTTATCTGTAACAAATCGTTGTTATTTTGGATATAAAAAAAATTGTTAAATTTTTTTCACAATTCTATAAAACCACTTCATACACTGTAACATCTTCCCTTAATTCAATCTATCTTTTGTTGTATCATTATTTGAAGTATGTATGATGTATGAATAAACATAAATAACTGAATAATAGAAAGTAAAATCAACGGGCAAAGATTTGGGAAAGATAATGAAAATGGACCTTGCCGGCGACCTCCTGCGCGGCCGGGCTGAGCTGCTTGACGGCGGCCTCTAGCTCGCCCTGCTTCGATGCGATCTGTGCCTTGAGCTTGGCGAGAGTCTCGTCGGGTGATGCCATTCTTTCTGAAACCCTTCAAGTCTAGGCTGCTAACATTTTCACGATTATTTCTGAACCCGTCAAAACTACCGACAATCAAACATTTTGCGATTATATGCCATTCCTGAAATGAATTAATTAAAATGCATCGCGAGAGAAAGAAAATGGAGTTCATTTTTAACAGGTAGAAGAAATATGAAGCAATTTATTGACGACAAGTTACATCTGAACACCATATTAACCGGAGAAGAACACTTTGTAGAAATGATGCAGGTCTTAACACTTGACTGATAAGAAACTGTTTTCATGTCAAGTAATCGAGGGCTCCTGCAGATGTGACGAGTGGTTTTATAAAGCCCTACTTGTGTATAATGACAGGCACAAATCATAAGAGGCTGAGGGCAGCAGACTATGCGTCCTGGCAAACAAAGTATAGAGGGTTTGGAGAGAGAGAGAGAGAGAGAGAGAGAGAGAGAGATTGAGCGAGAAAAAAGCAAGGGGCGAAGAGAGTGCGAGAGAGAGAGAGGGAGCAAGTAAAAGCGACAGTGAATGAGAGACAGGGAGAGAGAGGAATGGCAGAAATGAGAGAAAGAGAGAAAGAGAGAGACAGAGAGAGAGACAGAGAGAGAGCAAGAGAAGAAGAGTGAGATGAAGCAGAGATGAAAATGGAACCAGAGAGGGAGAGAATATAGAGGCAGAGATTGGGCACGATGGGCACACACTTTTGAAAGGTTCCAATGCTCGCCACGTAGCAAGCTCATGGTTCAAACATAGTTTCGACACACATCCAGCACGAAAGTTGGTCAGCCAAATACGGGGTAAGGGTTTTCAAGTCCCCCCCCCCCTATTTCATGAGTCATAACGTTGCCATTTAATCAAATCCCTAGAGAAATGGTCATAAATGACGGGGAATCATGTCGTATCTATGTATAGCCTATTAGTTATTTATTATCACAGGAATCTCTAGAAAGAGATCAAAAAAATATATGCAATTCTTACAGATCGTTGCTCACTAGTTAGCTCAAAGAAGATCCAAATAATGGACTTTAGCACAGCACAAATATCATAGGTTTTTGAAATTTAATGAATGCAGTATCTATGTACATCATTTTGTGCCTGATAAGTTGTTTGCAAAGCCACAGCTTTCATAACATCGAAGAGACGGATGATATGCCTAATGATGAGAGCGAAGTTCTCTGCAGAAAAAGAGGAATTTTCAAAAGTGTAGTTTGCTCGATTTAAGCATATCACAAGCGTCTAAGTGTAAAAATTGGGAGCAATTCAAGTAAATGCAAACTTTGGATAGTGTTTCGTGAAAATACATTATTATCTAAATTGTTGAGCAAATTTTAGAAAGGAAGAGCAGGGCCGTGAAATAGTGTAAAAGCGGGGCCGTGAAATGCCTGAATAACGTAGTGTCTGGGCCAGCAAATCTGCAAGGAGGCCATGGCATCTGACGCCTGTCGGATAATCCGTTTCGCTGTGAATCTCCAATGAGAGAATTATGACGAATCGCCTTAATCCGCGTTCCGTTCATTTGCATGACGTAATAGATACATATCCTTAGATGAGCTAAAGGCTCATACGTAGTATGTATGCACATAATCATGTGAATCCTTCAGTCTATAGAGTAGGCTTGGTTTCTAGACTTGCTATCAATTCGTTGCATTAAAGGTGCACGAAACTCATCGTCAGTCGTAATTGAATTAATTTTCCTGTCTAATGTAGTCGCGTCTTTCTAACATAAATCACATTTTCTATCGTCCTTGTATCATGCAAAATGCCCTGCCACTAATTAATGAGGCGATATGAGCATAAATCGTTGATTACTAAAAGAAAAGATTAGGAAAACGATGACATAGTAGGCAGTAAAGTATCGCCAGTCCGCATTTACTGATTATGATGAAGCAATGCTTGAGCAGCGATTACAAAAAAGGTATGATGGAGCAAAATCTGTATTTTGTAATTTTGGTTCTTATAAGTACAATAAGTTTTCACCCGGAAAAAACCAAAACCCGGTTACCGGGTATTCGTAGGTTTATACTAAAGAGACAAAAATGTTTTCATGCATAAAAGAGCGTTCGATATAGGGTTGTTAGAATGTGGTGCACACAACACAAACAAATCAATCGTTTATCTTCATAACTGTTGGAAATGTGCCTTTGGCGGTAATGGATAAGATACGCTAGATTACGCGGTCTCCTCAAGGACGCCAGCCCGGATTCAGTTGGGTGCGCGCTAAGGGAACAATTATTTCCATTCTTTTCGAAATCAATAAGATCAGTTAGGGTAAATTTTTGTCAAATTTTGAAGAAGAAAAAACAACAATTATTTACAAAACTCTATTGCCATTCCTTTCAAATTGTCTTGTTTTTGTAAATTAATATTTGCCGCTTTAAAAAAAACTGCTAACAGCTTATGCTTTCACACGGCCCGGCCGTCTGCGGACTTTCGGAGAGATCGGGTGAGTGCGCTCTAAAAATGGTAAATAGAATATATTAACCATTTTTCATCATTTTTACAGAAATTCCTCAATAAGAACCTCCGGTACTTTCTTCAATACCCTCAATAGAGAGGGCCACTCCATTGTGTTTACTAGAATATTGTCAAAAGCATTTGTTCAAAACTGGCAACGCAGCCCAATTTGCTTCTCATCATGATTGACAATGGTACATACTTGCGCTTTTATATATTCTAGTAGAGGGAGTGGTGCAGCTTTTCAATATTTGTCCTTGGAGAGGGAGGTAAGATTAGGCGGACGCGTAAAAAGGATACAAATAGAGGAATCTTTATAATGCCGCAATCTAATTGATTACATGAAAAAGTAATTTAAAGGACGAAGAGAAAAACTGACGCTTCGCACGCCTTCACTTTCTCCTCTTTCGTCTTCTTTAGACATTTCGACCAAAGCAGAAGGTCGTTGACGTAGTCGAACTGGAGCGAGCATATTGAAGTGAAGATATATATATATATACATAAATATATATATATATATATATATATATATATATAACATATATATGTATATATTATATGTATGTACTTCTTGGTCTATCAAAAGTATAGGCTAAAACACCATGCGAGAAGGCAGAGCAGAGAGGAGCAGAACGCAGATAGTGACGATGGTCATTGGGATGACGAACATTAAGGAGGATAGCGTCGGGGAATTCTGGGCAAAGATGAAGCTTGAAGCGAATCATAAAGTGGCGGGGAAAATTTTTTTTTGTAAGCTGGCTTAAAGGAGGGCGATCACCGAAAAGTTATGTGATTTTTCAAATTGCCGCTTCTCACTCTCATTCGCGCGTGCCATTTTCACGCAGCGGGTTTCTGCGACCTGCGAAATAGCACGCGAGAATGAGAGAGAGAGGAATCACAGGGCAGACGCGGCAATTCGAACCTGCATTAAATATTTTTCGGTGATCGCCCTCCTTTAAATGCAAGTCAACATGTTGGCATAAAGTGAGTGGCTTTCAAAGACAATAAAAAGATTCATCAAACAAAATAATTTTATTTTTACCTCCAATAAATCCAAAAAAGATAAAACATGCCAAAATAAATTCAAATGGAAAAGAAGAGGAGGAGGACGAACGGTGACAAGGTCGAATTTGAGCAGCAGCGCATTCTCAACCACGAGCACGCAGCCAAACGCGGCGAAGAGGACGGTTCTGTGAGAGAAAGAGTAGTTTTTTTATTTTATTTTATTTTATGTTTTTTTAAACATTTTATCAATAACAAATAGAAAATAAATTCAAGAAAAATTGCGCTTGATTTATTCTACTTGATACATATTTCATTTTGACATACACTATAGGAAATTAAAAACAACAAAAAAATTAATTTAAAAAAATTAATTTAAAAAAAAAATATATATTAATCAATAAGAAAAAAACTCTATATCATACCTCAGAATGGTCGGCACCACCTCGGCAATGCACACGTAGAGACATGAAATGCAGTAGGCGAACGTGGCGCGTTCGCCAATGATGGACACGAGGCGAGCGGCCGATCCTGCACACACACAAAAAGGTTTGGGTCTCATCGCGACAATATTTACCATTTTTTTTTGGATTCCTTAACTTCTTATTATAATATTCAGTTAGCTACATACATATATAGAAAATTAAGTTAAAGGAAGTATCCGTCGAATAATTATACACTAGCGCCAGAGAACCAGTTTGAATGCCGGCGCTCAAAAAGTTGCCTGTCGCTCGGTCGAGAGAGCATGTGAATGAGGAGGGCGGTATGACCTACCTTAGCAAATTCTCTACCCGCCAGATTTCACGTTACTTTTGCTCAGAATGTAATGGAAGAAAATCGCTCAAACTTTCTGGATGTATGTTTTACGCCAAGATGAACTTATCCACATAGAACAAAACATAGGTTAATTATTGACCGGATACCTCCTTTAAGCCAAAGTTGCCTAAAATTTGGAGGCTATTTCTTTTTAGACATCCATATATCGATAAACCGGGACCTCAAGAATGCCAGTAGAATGATGGTTCTGGTTGTAAGAAAAAAAATGCAATAAAACTTTTAGAAAAGATAAAGTGAATTTTTTTTAAATTAAAATCTGTTTAAGGTAAAAAGCAATAATTTATATATAGTTAATTAATTAATTAATTAGTTAATTAGTAATTAATCAATACTCAGCGAGACGGCGTCTATGCGGCATTCGTTCGCATCCGCTCGCGAGAGGCCGAGTCCGAGGAGCACGACGAGCGAGTGCGCCACGATGCCGAGCAGGAGTGCCATGAAGCGGCGGCGACTTCAAAGAGAAAACTGGAGCGGCGGCGACTTCAAAGAGAAAAATGAAACGGCGGTGACTTCAAAGAGAAAAATGGAGTGGCGGCGACTTCAAAGAGAAAAATTAAGCGGCGGCGACTTCAAAGATTGAAAAAATGAAAAAGCGGCGACTTCAAAAAGAATAAAAAATCAATCGATAAATTCGAAAACACCAACCCGTAAAAGAATAATATCGAATATACAATGTACTAATATAAAGATTTTATATTTTTCAAGAATTTTTTTTATTTATAAGTTATTGTTAACGAATTGCTCATCGCACACTCTGCATCATGCAGCTGATGGGAATGGCCATGAGGAAGCCGATACAGTGAAACATGATTACCTAAAGCTCAAGAAAGGTTTAGAAAAAAAAGCTCCCTTCTTAATTCCCGCTATTGAATAAATTAAAATAGTTTCTTTTGGCTGAAATTGATGTTTTATGCTAATTCAGAGAGGGCGAATAAGGAACTTTTAGAAAAGATAAAGTGAATTTTTTTTAAATTAAAATCTGTTTAAGGTAAAAAGCAATAATTTATATATAGTTAATTAATTAATTAATTAATTAATTAGTAATTAATCAATACTCAGCGAGACGGCGTCTATGCGGCATTCGTTCGCATCCGCTCGCGAGAGGCCGAGTCCGAGGAGCACGACGAGCGAGTGCGCCACGATGCCGAGCAGGAGTGCCATGAAGCGGCGGCGACTTCAAAGAGAAAACTGGAGCGGCGGCGACTTCAAAGAGAAAAATGAAACGGCGGTGACTTCAAAGAGAAAAATGGAGTGGCGGCGACTTCAAAGAGAAAAATTAAGCGGCGGCGACTTCAAAGATTGAAAAAATGAAAAAGCGGCGACTTCAAAAAGAATAAAAAATCAATCGATAAATTCGAAAACACCAACCCGTAAAAGAATAATATCGAATATACAATGTACTAATATAAAGATTTTATATTTTTCAAGAATTTTTTTTATTTATAAGTTATTGTTAACGAATTGCTCATCGCACACTCTGCATCATGCAGCTGATGGGAATGGCCATGAGGAAGCCGATACAGTGAAACATGATTACCTAAAGCTCAAGAAAGGTTTAGAAAAAAAAGCTCCCTTCTTAATTCCCGCTATTGAATAAATTAAAATAGTTTCTTTTGGCTGAAATTGATGTTTTATGCTAATTCAGAGAGGGCGAATAAGGAGCGGTAAAAGCAAGAATGTGAGGATGATGATTCAGCGAGAAGTTTCTCTGAGAAAACTGTGAATTCCATATTTTACAGAATTTAAAGAGCACAGATTTTACAGATTACAGATTTTAACGTTGCGTTCGTATTTAAATGTCGATCAGATTAGAAAACTACCTCTTTCGCTCCGCAGATCGTCGAAATCGCCACGTTGATGTAGCAGCGGCTCACCGCCGTGACAAAGCATCTAGAGGTAAACAAATCGATAGACAATCAATTGATGAAAAAAATAAGATATGATTGTGCACGTACGCGCAGACGCATACAATGTAGAAGCAAGAGGCGGCGGCCGTAAAAAATGCCTAAAGTAAAAATGGCTGTCTATGAAACACTAACACCAGCGATTTATTGATATTTAAAGAAGACCTTGGTGAGCTATTGTTCGATCTATTCATCTTAAAAAGAACCTTCTTGAGGTAGTTATTGATCAATTTTATTGTTATTAATTATAAGAGGAACCTTCTTGAGGTAGTAATTGATTAATTTTATTCTTCCTAATTGTAAGACGAACCTTCTTGAGGTAGTAATTGATTAATTTTATTGTTCCTAATTGTAAGATGAACCTTCTTGAGGTAGTAATTGATTAATTTTATTGTTCCTAATTGTAAGACGAACCTTCTTGAGGTAGTGAACGAGCGAGTGTCGAGAGTCGTCTTCGCGAAACGCGAGCTCGTCCACGATTTCGTCCACCTCCTCCGAGGTGATGCCTGGCAAGTTCCGGCAAGTTTGAAGCTACATATATCTTTGTTTTCTTCTTGTTACAGAGATGCTCGCTAACAAAATTACCATGGTAGTCAAAAGCTGCTGTAGTAATTCATAAGCACTCTAAGCCCATATTCAATTTGCACATATTGACCCCAAAGTAATAGTACAGAATTATTTGGTACTTGGTTCCTCAAAGGAGATATCCGGGAATGATTTTATGTCCCGATACAGTATGCAATGTAGCAAACGATACAACCGAATCACGCTTACATTTTTTAAGTTAATATAAAAAGGATATGTCAAGTGTTCGCTGTGGACCTTCTTTAAAACAAAAGAAAAAGCGCAGCTCTCACCTCGTGGAGCGACCGCTGCAATATCTCTGCATAGATCCTGGTAGTTCTGCTCGAGCAGGTAGAACGTCGGTGTTTCGCGAGCAAAGCTGAAAAAACGAAAAACGAGGCTATTTTCGGTGCTACCGCACTTTTTATATACTTTTTACTGCATATATTATCGTCACAAAGATGAAGAAATCTGACAATGCAATCAGAATAAGTCCAACGAGGCAAGCGACGACGCAGACGACGTGGTGCCAGTCCCTAAAATATGTTCACTCTTCATTCAAATGGTTCTCTTATCTCTCTTTCTTTCTCTCTCTCAAAATCTCAATTTCTCTCTCAATCTCTCTCAAAAAACTCCCTCTCGCCCTCTCTCTCTCTCTCTCTCGCTCTCTCTCTCTCTATCTCGGTCTTGCTCATTCTATAAATCTCTCTCTCTCGCTCTCACTGTCTCACTCTCTTTTGCTCTCTCGCTCTCTCTCTCTCTCTCTCTCTCTCTCTCTCTCTTTCTTCCTCCATTGCTCTCTCGCTCACTCTTCATCCCCCCAAGCTTACCAGTAGCTCTCCTCCGACCGTCCGATAATTGTCAGCACGAGCCACTTGACCGCTTCGCCGGCGCCATACCACGACAAGCCGATCGTCACTCCGAGAAATCTACGGATTTTTGGTCTTTGATCTTTGGATTATCGATTTTTAAATATGTATTTCTATTCTGCCCACATCTGAGCAAGATAATCTGAATAGATACACAAAATAGCGCATTTATTTGGCAACGACAGCTTTTCACTCTTTTCTTCAAATTAACTTAAATTTAATTACACTAATAATAAAACATTTTAATTAATATATTTTAAGTTATCTTAGGTTACCAATTAAAGGAACATTGAAATTTTCCTGGCTAGGACAGACTCTCTAAGTCACATGACTAAAAATGGCGCGAATCCAAAGATAGTTTATCACTCAAGTAATGAAAATTCACGCCACACCGCTGTCGATATGGCAGCGACTCGAGCAGGCACACGAAGAGGATGAAGATGAGAGACTGCAGACAGACAGTTAGACAGTTAGTTCTATGATTTACGCTATTATATGCGCTATCTAAGAGGGGGGTTCTAAATTTTAAAGGGCTTCGGTAAGCGAGGGGACTGCGTTTTGGGAGGGGGGGGGGGGGGCGGGACAAGACAAAGGAAATTGATGTCTCTCTTGTATAACTGAATGAGTGGTGGTGCAAGATAAAAAATAAGACTCTCGATAGACCTGAATGAGGGGGGAGGGTTGTGGTTCAAGAAGGTGAAAAGTGGCTCCTCGATTGAGATCTTCTACCTGAATGATGCACGTGAAGACGACGATGACTATGAACTGCGCGACGTCGGTCCTGTTGAGCGAGAACTTGATGACGTTCAGTAGTGCGAGCACGCCAAACAGCACCATCAGCACGGGACGGCGGCCGTAACTTAAGTAGTATTCTTTTTTGTTCTTAGTTTTCTTGCACATTTGCTTTCTTTGCATAAAGGATAAGCTCCTGCTCAAGAAGAAGAAGAAGTAACTTAGTTTTTTTTTGTTAAAACTTTTCTTACACATTTGCTTTCTTTGCACAAAGGATAAGCACGGGTGGACGGCCGTAACTTAGTTTTTTTTTTTGCTTTTTTTGTTAAAGGTTTTCTTGCATTTGCGTTCTTTGCATAAACGATAAGCTCCTGCTCAAGAAGAAGAAGAAGTAGACGCCAACTGCGATGTCGTCGAACAGACGAAAAGGCTGAGGAGCCCGCCCACCGTGATGCCCGCAGCCATACGCGTGTGGTCTTCATCAACCATCTGTAAAAAAATTTTCTTTTTCTTTTTTCTTTAATTAATTATTATTTACTTAATATATATTATTATTATTATGTATTTTATTTATGCTTGTTAATTAATTATTATTTAATTCTGATTTATTTTGTATACATACATATTTCTTTTTATTTTATTTTATTGATGTTTAAATTCTTTTTTGATTTACTAATCAATTGAAATTAAATGTTCATTTACGTAGTAGAGCAATGTTCTAGGGGTCTTAATAAAAAAATTAAAAAAAAATATGTATATTTTTTATGGAATTTATTGTCAATAATCTCTTCAACGAACCAATTCTTCCGTGTACCTTGTGTAGATCTCTTGGAATTGACAGATGCAGAAAACGTCACGATTCGACCTCTGCAAAAATATTTGTTTTAAGCAAATTTATTCTTACTACAATATTTGGAAATTGATTGCTATCGACTTAAAATGTATGTAGTTATAATTAAATTAATATTTGAAAAAAATTATATTTAAATACTATAAAGGAAAAAGTATTAAAAAGATCGTACAAAATCGAAGAAGATGAAGGAGGACGTGGAGTCGGCGACGTTAATCCAGACGGCGGCGAGGCAGAGGATGTACACGCATGCGCGTCGTCGAGCAGCCGCCGCGCCGGCCGACGAGCGAGAAGCTAAAGGTTAATATTAAGGGCTAAGGTTGATTACGGCTAGCGGCACACGGTGAGGTCCAAGTTAAAATTAGGGCCGGCTTTTAGGAAGAAAAGAAGATTACGGTAGGTCTTGAACATTGCGCGCGCGCGGGCACTTTGAACGACCTTGAATCTCGCACGGAAAATCACTAGGGTACAGTAGTTACAAGACACCTTCAAAATAGTTCAAGACTGCGTCAATCGTGAGCAGCTTGGGCTGATTCTCGAGCAGCGGAGTCGCGAGCCACGAGAGAGCCGCGTGCACGAAGACGGAGACGGCCGAGCCACGGTACGAGGCGGCAGTCATCGAAGCCGGGTCGTCATCCTCCTCAGCATTTCGAGATGCCTGAGAGAAAAGTGTTAAAGTAATTAAAAAACAAATTAAAGTAATTATAGAATACTAATTTATATTCATAAATATTCATACGAATTCTTATAAATATTATTAAAATATATTTTGTTTTCCATTTTTCAAGACACACAAATTAATGAACAAATGTTGATCAGACATTTTGTTTCGAATAAAATGAATCCGCGAGCAGCTTACAAAAATCAATTTGAATTTGCTCACGGAGGTTTCTCTGAATGTGTTTAGTCTTAAAATTTGTAATTGCATATGTACATATCTTCTTCACGCTGCATTAATTTTGGAGAGAGAGAAACAAAAAAGATGCCGGAGTGTCATCGTCCAGATTTGGCGGCAGCAGCATCAACGAGGAGCTGCTGCTCTCGTCGCTCGCCGTCGTCTTCTTCACCATTCTTCTATTAAAGATCAAAGAGTAAATATCAAAGATCAAAGATCAATTATCTTAAATGTAGCAATGTAGTAGAACTGCCAACTGGAGCAGACGGGCGGGTCTTTTCTTGCTTCCTTCTTCGCCTTGGCACAGCAAACACGAAGCCGGCCGCTCGCGCCTATCGCAGTCGAGGAAAGTGAGAGAGAATGGTTCTGATTTCGAGAGTGCTTCATTCTAAATCGAAATGTTCTAAGGAATATTTTGGATATTCTGATGCGAATGAACACAAGTATAGAGATTTCCATATCTTAGAGAAACAGTGGTTTAAACTAATTGTTATGTGAAAAATAGAAATTTCATTGTACTAGTTTGACAATTAAAACAGGCTTTTTTCTCTGGATGGAAAGAGATTGAGGAGTTTCACGGTCAGGCTTTCTGGTTCATTGTCGAAATACATTTCTAATTTGTTTCTGAAGCCGATTGAATCGATTAATCATGAATAAATATTCTGATGCTTTAGTATGCTAAGTAAGCTATTTCATTTTAAACACTTTCCAATCCTTTTACCATAAATGCCAATTCCTTCTCGATTAAAGCCCCAGCCTCTTTCAAGCGAACTATCAAGCTATTATTTCCGACTAACTTCTTCATCACTCTTCCCAGGCATCTTTTCTTACTCTCTCACTCCACTCTTTCTCTCTCTATCTCGCTCTCTTTCTCTCTCCTGTCTCTCTCTCTCTATCTCGCTTTCTATTTCTCTCTCTCACTCTTTCTCTCTCTCTTTCTCTGTCGTTTTCCTAGCTCTCACTCACTTACACAAATGTCGTATATATCCGCCTCTTACTCTTCCTCTAATGTCCGCGTGAGTAGATCACGGAGACACAGCCCTCTAGTTGAAAGTGGGAGGAAGAGTGCCTAATGCACAGGCAGGACCGGAGATTCCGCGGGAGAGTTTCCGGATATCCGAATATCCGGCCGCGCCAAGTCCGTCTGCCAGTGTCCCGTGCGTGATTCGTGAAGGATGTTGCTTCGGCTAACGCTTTCTCTCATCCCTAATGAAGAGGCGTCGTCCTACTGTTGATCTAAATATATATTTTTTAATGTTTGTATTTGACGAATAATTCCGCTATGACTACATGCCGCTTTCTTAACCGAAAAAAATAACGACACTTTTAGTCTGTGGCTAACAATTGACTGCCTGCTCTAATTGATATACCGTAACCCAAGATCTATTACAGTAGCCAGTATATTCCGTTGAGGACGACGCAAATGAGCAACGCCTGAATCATGACTATTCTACGGATTCTATTAGTAATTGCTGCGGGAGGCCTCGTGCAAACAGCGTATAGTCAGTTTTTTTCTTCTATTTATTAACTCGTTCTCAATCGTGAACAACGGCTCCACTAAAAACACGAAAATAAATTACTAATTAATTAATTGGTTAATTAAATAATTAATTAATTTGAACCAGGCTCAGTCGGCTTCTCTTCGCCGGACGCGAATCGCTACCGATACCGCTACAGAGACTTGGCGGGTGTCGCTGCGACGACCGCGTGCAAAGAGCATGAAAAGAAGGTAAGAGTGAATGGACGGAGCAAAAAAAGTAATTACTAATCAAAGTCAAAACTTATGTATGTATATGCACATACAACTGTACCAACATATGAATAATTCGTGAAATTGTTAGAGCGCTTACATCGCTTCAAAGATGGACTCGCAGCACAAGATTTAGTTTCTAACAAAAGAGAAGCCATGAAGAGTGCAGAAAAGTTAAATTAAGATATCAAAGAAGAAATAAGCGCTAACGATGAGACTCCATAAAGAATATGGAGGAGACTTGTATCAATCTTTTTTTCTGTCATAGTTTCAAAACTACATAAAACTCCACTTTAATTTCTTCACTGCGGTGTTATGCGGTGTTTTTGCTCTCTCTCTCTCTCTCTCTCTCTCGCTTTCTCTCTCTCTCGCTCTCTCTCTCTCTTTCTCTCTCTCTCGCTCTCTCTCTCTTTATCTCTCTCTCGCTCTCTCTCTCTCTCTCTCTTTCTGTGCAGGCGACCAAGGTCTGCACGGACGCGTACTTTGACCACTTTGGCCTGCCGCTCCATCCGCTGCCGCAGTACGAAGCGTACGCGACCGCGCTCACCGTCCTCCAGGACACGCTCGGCAAGGCGGCCGTCGCGCGTGTCTGCGGGTTTGACTGGTTTTTTTTTTTAGAAATTAGATTAATTAATTAATTAATTAATTTAATTAATATTAAAAGAGTGCGAAACACATCACGTAATCTATTCGAATTTTCATGGCTATTATTGTATGGTTGCTTCTCTCAAAATCACATACATACATATGATCTTTGTGTCAGAAAACAATGCACAAAAATTTAAACTTGAATTTTTTTTTCTCAGACCACATCTTTTTTTGGGACGCTCACATGTATTAGAAAGAAAGAAGAGATGAAATGATATGAGAAATAATTTTTTTTTCTAATTCTAAAATGTCCACAGATATGTGAGCGAGTTGCACAAATGTGTCCAGCGATACGAGGGAACATGCGTGTGCGCGGCTGTCTACAAGGTGGGCTACTAGACATTGTCATCTGTCTACTCTCTCACTCTCTCTTTTCTCTCTTTTTATTCTTCTCTCTCTATCTATCTATCTTTTTCTTTTCTCTCTTTCTCTCTCTTTCTTTCTCTTTTCTCCTTCTCTCTCTCTCCCTTTATAACTGTTTCTCCTTATATCTCTCATATCTTAGCCCTTATATCTTAGCCCTCTCTCTCTCACTCTTTTCTTCCTCTCTCCTCTCTAATCTCTCATTATCTTATCTGTCTCTCCTACAACTTCTGCGACCAACCGGTGGCAAAGTTGTACTTCTTCAGGAGTTGTACAATATGACGGATGCGGATGCGGTTGCTTACTACGTCAACTACGAAGTCGTCGCATACGAATGTGAACAGCACAAAAGTGGGTAAGAGAGAGAGAGAGAGAGAGAGAGAGAGAGAGAGAGAGGCAGGGAGGGAGAGAGAGAGAGAAAGAGAGAGAAAAAGAGAAAGAGAAAGAGAGAGAGATGATGATGGAGATAATGAACGACGGTTGAAATGGATGTAAGGAAACGTAGTGATTAGCTGAAAAAGCTGAGGTCTACTGATTTCACAGAGATGCAAGAAATGATGATTTATGCATTTATAATTTATAAATCGTGTTATGTATGTATAATAAGTGATGTTAATCACTGGTGTAGTAGGCCAATTGAAGAAGAAGGATAATTAGAAGAAGAGAAAAGAAAAAGAAGGAGAAAGAGATTACCAACATTATTTCTCATATTCCACCACTCATCTTTGTCTGCGCAGTCCTCTTCGAACACTACGAGTGCATGAAGAGCATCAACATGACGAGCGATCTCACGGACTGCGATCGCATGCTCAAACCAACCGACATGTGCAAGTGGGGCAGAGAGAGAGAGAGAGAGGGAGAGAGAGAGAGAATGAGAGGGGACAGCGACTGGGGAAAAGAGAGAGAGAGAGAGAGAGAGAGATACAAAGAAAGAAAGAGAGGAAGAGAGACAGAGAGAAAGAGAAACTTCCTTCAGCTCCTACCCCGGCTTCATCGATTGCATCGCATCGCACTACAGCAAGACGTGCGATCCGAAGACGCCTGCGCCCATGTACGCCTTCATGTGCGCCGTCGAGGTAAGGAAGCGGAAGAATACTCGCATTTGAATTCCCGCGCTTTTTCCTGAAAGCAGAGTGAGAGAGTTAGCGGAAACACATCCACGATGGATGGTGAATAAAATTTATTTTAAAAACATTTTCGGTCAGATATGCCCGAAAATATCGACCTCGAAAGTTTGGAGCCGATTTTTGTTCTTCACAGGTTACAAAACTTGTCAGCATGCGAAATTTGAGAGGGCGCGACCAATTTTACTACAGTAATCATAATGCATGTTCTATCCAGAGATGTCAACGGCCCGGCCCGGCCCGGCCCGATGGGCCGGCGGGCCCAACATTCCGTGGGCCCGGGCCGGGCCGGGCCGGGCGTGAGGAAACCCTGGCCGGCCCGTAGGCCCGATTATTCGAAAAATTGGAGAATGCTCAACTGGTTTTGAAATTTTTATTGAATGGTATATATACTTAACCCATTTTACCCCTCATATCTCATAACCATGACTGATAATTGCCCCGAGTTAGACGGTCTACTCGAAATATTTTGATTTCGGTGTTTCGAAAACTGGAGACCGTACTATTTTGAAAATCGGGCCGGGCCGGGTCCAAAATTCTAAGGCCCGAAAAAGTCGGGCTCAAACGTTCGGCTCGGCCCGGCCCAAAAATGTTAGGCCCGTTGACATCTCTAATTCTATCTCGAATCAAATATATGGCCGAATTGCATGTGCGCGCTCGTAAAAATTGTATACTTTTCACTATTGTAGAATGATTCCACTGGAAGGATCCTCTTTTAAAATCTAGAATGAATAACATACAAAAAAAGGTATTCAAGACTAAAATCAATGTATTAAATTATTTAATTAATTAATAAATAAGAGAGTAAACAAATAAGTAAATAAATAAATAAATTAATTAATTTCTGAATAAAGGTAGCCGCAGCTCGTGCCGAAGCCCCGCAATGCAAATGGAAGCTGCCAACGTGTCCGCCAATCAATGGAGCTGCTGCCATTTCGCAATTCTCACCATCATCCCCGCTCCTTCTTCTTCTCGTCGCTCTCCTTTTCACCACGCACTCTCGCCTTCTGTGACCAACGCTGGTCCCGTGCTGTCCACTACATAGAAAACAAAAACAAAACCAATTTCTCACCACACACACACACACTAAAAATGAAATGAAATATACATACCAAGATGTCAGTGAAAAGTAGTTAACTTGTGTAAGTGTTTTTTTTCAAGAATTAAAAAAAGCAACAAATATTTTTGGAACACACAAAAAAAGCCTCACGAGTGTAGTGGACACGAGTGCGCGTCTTTCTCAGTTTTAGTTATCTCTTCTTCTGTTTTTCATCCTCTCCTAGCTCTACGCCTTCCAACGTATGTATGGATATACATACTTGATAAGAAAAGACGAATGTAAAGTAATGCACAAATAATTATGACTCGGTTGAGTCGCTATCCCTTCTTTATTTCTTATATTCTCTTCGACTTTCGCTATTCGCATTGATAATTTTCTTTCATTTAATGTTTTCCCCCCATTTCAAGACTTCGCCAGAATTGCAACCGGCTCTTGCTATTTTCCCTCGTTTCGGCGCCATCTTTGAATTCTTATCCTTAGAAAAGAATAAAGAATCTTCTAGTCTACACGAGCACCCAATGTTATGTCATATGCTGAAGACTTATTGTTAGAGCAAAAAACTTAAATTTTTTTAAAGTATTCCTTGTTATTTTCTCGCTTTGACTCTTCCGGAATTCTAATGAACTGTGCTTCTTGTGCAGCATTCAAGCAAACTTAATCATATCTTTAAAACATAAGAGATGGCTCTTCAGATTCTATTTGAATAAATATTATTTTTTAAACACGCATAAAATCGAAACATTGAGACAGAATGTTATGTGTGAGATCTTTGCAATAACGATAATGTTTTTCCCATAAAAGTTTTGCACAAAATCGTTAATGTATTCTAATGGCAAGCCATCGGAAGTTAGTTATCGTTACCGGTGGATATAACATATAAACATATTTTTTCGCTTTTTCTCTATATCTTTCGATCAGTTATTCATGATTATCATATAAAAAAATTCCAGGTCTTTTTTCTTCACAAATATAAAAGAAAAATGACTGACGAGATTACCACAATAAATTCTAAATCTAAAGAAAAGAAGCATAGCATTAAAAAGAGAGATGAGACGACGGAGAGCGCGCAGAGAGGCAAAGACGACCACTCACGAGAGATGGGAAACGAGACATGAGACTTGTCTGCGAGTCTTTTTCTCGGAATGTTTTTTTCTTCTTTTTCTACTGGAATTTGGAGCTGTAGACAGTCTGCCAAGTTATCAGACAGGATAAAGGACCTCATGTATTGTGCGACTCTAATTTGTGGTAAAGGTCGACATTCCGTACTTTACTGTACTTTACAGCGCAGTAATCATTTCCTCGGCTCTCCGATATTTTGGTCATTCTTCCATGTTCATATACTTGGTCAAAAATGCACTCAATTTGAGTGCCTCGATTAAAGGAACCGTTCATTTCATTATTAACATTGGTTTTATTCGCATCTGTCAAAAACGTACTTCTAAAAAATTTGAGCAATTTTTGTCTACTTGCCACAAAGTTAAAGGCACGCAAAATATGGCTGTACCAAAATTTTTTTAATGTACATAGCTCTCAGAGAGAGAGAGAGACAGAGAGAGAGAGAGCGAAAGAGAGAGAGAGAGAGAGAGTGAGGGAGCCGAAAGAGATTGCGATTTGAGAGAATCTACTTGAATGAAGTTACGGATAGGTCCTACAGCGGCGTAATCGAAGAACTAAGGAATAAACAGTTGAAATTAGTAGAAGGAAGCCACGAGCCAGATGGAAAGATTCCAATCATAAGAATATAGACTAGTAGTAAGTCTCACGCTCAACCCAGCCACCGGGATAGCGACGAATCAGATAACGACGGCATTCGTCGTAGATGAAGATGAGGATGGAGAACGGGAGTCCAGGGAACCACCACGAGAAGCGAAGGCCGTACATGCGAAGACCGTTGTCGAGGCCCGGGCAGTAGCACATGAAGGCAGCGAGCGCTGTCTCGAACACCAGGCCGAAATTCAACGTCCAATTGGACATGCCCTGCAAGATGCACTATGTTGTACTCCTCCTTGCCCGTCTCTCTCTCTCTCCTTCCTTCCTTCCTCTCTTCCTCTCTTTCTCTCTATCTCTCTATCCTTCCCCCCCCTCTCTCTCTCTCTCTTAATTTACCTGCTGAACGAGAGAGTTGCGACGAGTCTTGGAGATGATCAAATCTGCCCACTGCACAATGACAATAGTGACGAAGTACGCGGTCTGGCAGGTGAATTCCAGAATCTTGCGGTTAGCATAGGTCTGGAAATCATTGCAACTCTTCAGTTAGTTTCTTTCACATATTCATTCAATTTCAACAACTCCAGTAACTTCTATATAATTGTGCACATCTCTTCAACCTACAGTAAGACTCTTATCGGTGTAGAACTCGTAATTTTTTTTCGTCTTCAAAACTTACCCATTCCTGCCCGTACGAGTCGAGGACATTGTTGTAGGCACGCGAGTCCCACTGCGAGCGGATCTGGATGAGATCCCATGGGAGGAAGCCGTTGTCTGCCATGATCCAGAAGTAGGTGAAGAATCCGGCGGATGCCTGCATATTCACGACTACTTTGCACATTGATTCATTTACTTATGGTACATAAAATACGTACATATTTCAATGTGACAGCAGAAATATTGTATGAAAGAAAAATACCATAAATGTAAATGCCAATAATAATGAGAAAGAGTGGAGAAATTGCTCTCTCTCATCCTCTCTCTCATCCTCTCTCTCTCTCTGTCTTTCTCATCCTCTCTCTCTCTCTCTCTCTCTCTCTCTTTCTCATCCTCTCTCTCTCTCTCTTTGTCATCCTCTCTCTCTCTCTTTCTCATCCCCTCTCTCTCTCATCCTCTCTCTCTCTTTCTCATCTTCTCTCTCTTTCTCATCCTCTCTTCTCTCTCTCTCTCTCTCTCTTCTTTTCCGTCTTCCAATCTCTCTCTA
Source organism: Allodiplogaster sudhausi (assembly GCA_945643635.1). Taxonomy (NCBI): domain Eukaryota; kingdom Metazoa; phylum Nematoda; class Chromadorea; order Rhabditida; family Diplogasteridae; genus Allodiplogaster; species Allodiplogaster sudhausi. The sequence goes on along the minus strand of CALZFC010000001.1, from coordinate 3,950,988 downwards.
TCTTCTCCAACCTGAATCATTCCGATTTGTCCATAGGCGAGTGAGATGAGACGTTCATTGACGAGTTTGTCATGAAGAGGATCACGAGGGCGACGCTTCATGATGTCCGATTCAGCCTCTTCGTACGCGAGAGAAATGGCAGGAACCTGGAATACGAAATTATTTTAACTTCAGTTTACATAACATTTTCCAGTCTCCTTTTTTTAGCAATGTGAAACTGTTTTAACAGTTTTAAAAAGTTTCTATAAAAAGAACAGCTTGCCTCTTCTACTCACTTATTGTTACACATAACAACTGACCATGTCCGTTCCGAGATCAATGCAGAGGATGGTGACGGTGCCGAGGGGGAGCGGAATGCCAAAGACCATGTAGACGAGGAAGGGCGAGATCTCGGGAATGTTCGACGTCAGCGTGTAGGCGATCGACTTCTTCAGGTTGTCGAAGATCAGACGACCCTCCTTCAATTGTCTTCAATCATTAACGATTCCAACAAAAAAAAGAAGAAGAAGTAATCACAATCTTCCACTGACCTCGACGCCGACAACGATGGAGGCAAAGTTGTCATCGAGAAGAATCATGTCCGCCGCTTGCTTCGACACGTCCGATCCAGCGATTCCCATGGCAACTCCTATCAAGGAAAAAGAACAGTGTTTCCAAAGCCGCCTCGCAATGTAACCACGGAAAAGAAGATGAAGCATGCATATCTCACCGATATCAGCACGCTTGAGGGCCGGCGAATCGTTGACTCCGTCTCCAGTCACTGCCACGATCTACGGATTCGGTTTTTTGTGTTATATGTAAGACTAAGAAGACTGGAAGATAAAGGCTACATATAAGAAAGAGTAGAATATGTATGCTCTAGCTCTGCTGACTTGTCCCTGCTTCTGGAAGCCCTCGACAATCATGAGCTTCTGCTGGGGAGAAGTGCGCGCGAAGACAATCTCGGAGTGGTAGCGGATGATCTCGGCCAGCTGATCCTCGTTCATCTCACGCAGATCTGAGCCGTGGATAACGGCGGCCTTCGCAGATCGCGGGTCAACCTAACAATAAGCGCAGCTGTCTCATTCCTACTTCTCACGTTAAGTAACTTTTAACAATTTAAAGATATTATAAGCCTAAGCCCAATCAACCTCCGTTTATTGGAACGATTCTTCCCTAACCTGCTCAACAGGGATGTTCTGGCGGATTGCAATATCCTCAACAGTTTCGGATCCCTCAGAGATGATTCCGACACTCTTGGCAATGGCCTTCGCAGTGATCGGGTGGTCACCAGTCACCATTACGACCTAGAAACCGTCCTCATCGAGACAACGTCTTCTCATCTACAGTAACCGTTTGTCCCAATGTGTGGTCACCTTGATTCCGGCGGAGCGGCACTTGGCGACCGCGTCGGGGACGGCAGCACGTGGCGGGTCAATCATGGACATGAGGCCGACGAAGCGGAGACCATTGAGCGGGAAGTTCACCTCCTCGGTGTCGAAGCTGAAGCCCTTCGGGAACTGAGCCGGGTCGAGTTCGAAGTCGCAGAAACTAAAAATGGAAATGACGGGTAATTATGATCCGAGCCATTTTCCATCAAGAGAATTCATTTTTGAAACTGAAAGCACACTTTGGAAAAAATTTTAGTGATTGTTCATATAATTTTTATGAAAGAAGAAGGAGACTACATTGCAGCAAACTATACGTATCTCCTCGTTTTTGTTCATTCCAAAAAGTCTACTTATCAAGTAATCATAATTACTTATTTGCTTTCAATCTGCATCTCTCTTGTTCTTTGTCTCTTTTTACCCAAGCACACGCTCTCCCATTCCTCCGAGTTCGAGGTAGGCGACGTTGAATTCAGCGCGGAGCTTGTCATCCAACTCGACCTCCTTTCCATCCAAGACAATGGTAGAGCAGACGTCGAGGATTCGCTCGGGAGCTCCCTTCATCACCAGCAGATAGGCGTCTTGGTCAGGGACGTCGTGGATGGACACCTTGACGGAGAGTAAGAGAGAACGAAACAATAATCAGGAGACAGAGATAAGGAATCCAAAAGAGAGATCTAAACAGTAAGCAGGAGACAAAGATAAGGAAGCCAAAAGAGAGATCAAAACAGTAAACAGGAGACAGAGATAAGGAATCCAAAAGAGAGATCTGAACAGTAAGCAGGAGACAGAGATAAGGAATCCAAAGTGATTGGAAACTTCACATGTGGCCAGAGTATGTACCATACTTGGTATTTGTTGGTGGAGTTGAATGGTATCTCGGCAATCTTCGGACTCTTCTCCCTGTATCCGGTGACACTGCCAATGGTGAGTTCGGTGAATTTGAGCAGCGCAATCTCGGACGCGTCTCCAGTGCATTCGCGGCGAAGGACAGGGATGTCGGCCTGGCCTGAAAAGTGACTCTTCTTATCATTTATTTGTCTAGTTATTTATTTATCATACATGAAATAAGGTATTTCAATGTGACAGTATTGAAATATTTTACTTCTCTCTTTCTCTCTCTCTCTCTCTCTCTCTCTCTCTCTCTCTCTCCTCTCCCTGACCTGGCTTGAACTCGGCTCGGTTGCAGAGACAAGCGACGCGAGTGAGAGCAGTGAAGGTGGGGTTAGACTGCTTTGAAGTGAACGCCGCTGAAGTCGTCTCTTGCGTGTCGCACTCCTCGATTGTTTTGTCGAACCTGAGACATCATTCATACTTTTCCATCGACAGCAATCCCTAGTCTCTCTTTCTCTATCTCTCTTTCTCTCTCTCTCTCTCTTTTTTCTCTCTCTCTCTCTCGTTCCTTCTATCTCTTTACTCTCTCTCTCTCTCTCTCTCTCTCTCTCTCCTCACCACATATGTGCAACAGTCATTCTGTTCTGTGTGAGGGTGCCCGTCTTATCCGAGCAGATGGTGGATGTTGATCCGAGCGTCTCGACAGCTTCCAGGTTCTTCACCAGGCAATTCTTGCTGGCCATTCTCTTCGCCGTCAGGGTAAGGCACACCTGGTGGGAGCTCGAAGTTGTTTTTGCCTTCCGCTTCAGCCTACATCGCGGCAGTCATTCCACCGTACTTGTAACACTTACCGTGACCGTCGCGATGAGACCCTCGGGTACGTTGGCAACGATGATTCCGATGAGGAAGACGACAGCGGTCAGCCAATGGTAGCCGAGCATGAAGGCGATGATGAAGAAGGACACGCCGAGGACGACCGCGACGCCAGTGATCAGGTGGATGAAGTGCTCGATCTCACGGGCTATCGGAGTCATCCCAGTGTCCAGGCCGGACGCCAAGTGAGCAATACGGCCCATCACCTGAGAAGAGGGAGAGAGGGGAGAGAGAGAAAAGCGAGGAGGAGAGAGAAGAGTAAGAAGCATGGAGAGAAAGAGAGAAAAAAGATAAAGAAGAGAGATAGAGTGAGGATAAGAGAGAAAGAAGGGGGAGAGAATATGAGAGTGAGAAGGATGGAAAAAGAGAGAGAGAGGAGAAAGAGAGAGAGAGAGAGAGAAAGAGAGAAAGCGTGAGAGAGAGAAAGAAAGAGAGAGGTTGAGAGAGAGAGAGAGCTAGGGCGAACGTACAGTACGATCCCCAGTGTAGACGACGATTCCCTTGGCGGTGCCCTCGACGGCGTTGGTGGAGAAGAAGGCAATGTTGCGTGTCTCGAGCGGATTCTCATTGGTGCATTCGGGGCTGCGCGACTGCGGCTCAGACTCGCCAGTCAGCGAGGAGTTGTCCACCTCAAGAAGGCATACTCGCTCATCACAACTCTTAAATCAAAAATACTTTCAAAATTACTGTACCGCTCAACGGCGAGGTGTCAATTCTATGTCGGCTATGGCGGCCGCGGCCAAATTTGCCAAGTGCAATATCTCACTGTGGAAAACGTTTTCAGGCATATCGCATATCAATATGAGATCCTTGAATTTTTCTTCACTAATCCCGTTAAACAAATCTTGAAAAATGCAGCAAAACATTTGCTCTGCTTGGAGTTCGAACCTGTGACACACGAAAGAAACTATAGGAGTACACAGTAATTATGTCACCGTACGTCATGAAAAGGCTAATTTCAGAAATGTTCAAGATTTCTCTGGACAGGATTAGTGAAAAAAAATTCAGGGATCTCAAATTGATACGTGATTTGCCTGAAAACGTTTTCCACCGCGAGATATTAAACTAGGCCCATTTGGCTGCGGCCGCCATAGCCGACATAGAATTGACTTCTTGAGCGGTACTGTACATATATTAGAGTGTTTTTGTGTAAAATGGCCGTCTGGATATGTAAATTTCAATCGATGCTTTTTTTGTGGCGCCTCGAGCACAAGTTTTTTTTTTAGAAAAGCACACAATTCGTATTGATTAACCCATTCTCTTGTAAGTTTTCATCTCAATTCTTTCGGATCTCTGCTTCTAAACATTTTACATTCCCCTCTATATATGTAACAGCGAATGTTCAACCCTGTGTCTTTATTCAACCCCTTCACCAAATGTCCCTGCACTCTCTCTCTCTCTCTCTCTCTCTCTTTCTCTCGCTATCTCCCTCTTACATGTTTCCCCTAACCTTGAAGCCGAAAGCCGAGATGATTCGTATGTCAGCGGGGACTCGGTCTCCTCCCTTCACCTCGACGATATCGCCGGCGACCAGTTCTTCAGTTCGGATTTGCAGCTTCTGGCCATCGCGGTAAACGAGGGCGAACTGAACATCATAAATATCTCATTCACCATTAGATCCTCATTTCTCGACCAATGATATGAAATGAATTTTTCGCCACCAAGAATTATCACGTACCGTTGGGACCAAGTTTTTGAACGAGTCCATGATCTTGGAACTCTTGCTTTCTTGGAAGTATTGAAAGCAACCGGTGATCACGACAACAGACATCAGTACAATACCCAAGTAAAGCTGGAAATGAAGAGTGTTAGAAAGAGTGAGAGAGCGAGAGACAGCAAAGAAGAGAGAGTAAGAAAAGAGTTAGAAAGAGTGAAAGGATAAGAGAGAGAAGCAGAGAAGAGAGAGGAAGAGAAGAGTTAGAAAGAGTGAGAGGACGAGAGAGAGGCAGAGAAAAGAGAGGAAGCTGACATTGTCCTTTGATGGGTACTCCATTGTGAAATAGTCGACGGTGTACGCGACGTAGCAGAGGAAGGCGCCGACCCAGAGAAGGAGAGCGAAGCCGCCAAAGAGATTCTTGCAGAACCTGATCCACTCGGGAGTGGTGCGCGGTGGAGAGAGCGCATTCGGCCCATCACGTATCAGGTACTCTGCCGCCTTCTGGCGCGTGAGTCCCTTAACACAACAAACATCAATCAATGAATCAATCAATCAATCAATCAATCAATCAATCAATCAATCAATCACTCAATCAATCAATCAATCACTCAATCAATCAATCAATCACTCAATCAATCAATCAATCAATCAATCAATCAATCAATCAATCAATCACTCAATCAATCAATCAATCAATCACTCAATCAATCAATCAATCAATCAATCAATCAATCAATCAATCATTCAATCAATCAATCACTCAATCAATCACTCAATCAATCAATCAATCACTCAATCAATCAATCAATCAATCAATCAATCAATCAATCAATCAATCAATCATTCAATCAATCAATCAATCACTCAATCAATCAATCAATCACTCAATCAATCAATCAATCACTCAATCAATCAATCAATCAATCAATCAATCAATCAATCAATCAATCACTCAATCAATCAATCAATCAATCAATCAATCAATCAATCATTCAATCAATCAATCACTCAACCAATCACTCAATCAATCAATCAATCAATCAATCAATCAATCAATCAATCAATCAATCAATCAATCAATCAATCACTCAATCAATCAATCAATCAATCAATCACTCAATCAATCAATCAATCAATCAATCAATCAATCAATCAATCAATCATTCATTCAATCAATCAATCACTCAATCAATCACTCAATCAATCAATCAATCACTCAATCAATCAATCAATCAATCAATCAATCAATCAATCAATCAATCAATCAATCATTCAATCAATCAATCACTCAATCAATCACTCAATCACTCAATCAATCACTCAATCAATCACTCAATCAATCAATCAATCAATCAATCAATCAATCAATCAATCAATCAATCAATCAATCAATCAATCATTCAATCAAAAACATCTCTATCGATATACATATGTATCATTACTATTCTTTTTAAAATCTCATTGACACGTTGCTGCTATCAATTTTGTCCTGTATCCTTATTAAAGTCATCTGTGTATGTATGTACGATAGTGGAAAGTCATTAGAGAGTGTGAGAAAGCGAGAGAAAGAGAGAGAGAGACAGAAATAAGGGTAGACAACCTTACAGTGTCTAGATTGGTGCCGAACCGCTCAACGAGTGCCTCCATCGGGATGGTGTGCTCGTCCATCTTGACCTCTTGCTTGAGGTCATTGAGGTCATTTGCTTTGTCTTTCTTCCCCATCTTGTCTCCCCTCTGAATTACAGCGAATAAAATGAGACAAAGCATGGATTATGTTTCATAAACGGAATTCACACGAAAGCATTCCATAGGCAACGAAGAAGTGGGGGAAAAAGGCAGAAGCGGAAGACCAAAAGGTAAATGACAAGACGGGAATGAGAATCGTCAATTAAGAAAACAAAACAAAGAGAGAGAGTAAAAAGAAAGGGCAATGAATCTAAATAGAGCATTCAACTTTTGTTGTGCGGTAAAAAAGAAGTAAACCATGATTGCATGTTCAACTTTTCGTTGAGACAACTTTTCGTTACGGGGAGAAGTTACATATGTCTGTCGGTTGGCTACTACACATTGTGTGCGACATGAAGAAAGTAAAGAAAAGGCTTCTTCCTGGGATGCAAACATAAAACACGATCGATTTGACTGACGAAATCTGAGGAGAATTGAGAGAAAAGGGAAGTGTGAGAGATGCTAGAAAGAGAGGAGTGAGACGAAAGAGAGCAGTGAGAGATAGGATAAGTGGAGCAAGCAGAGAAAAGAGAGTGAGAGATACTAGCGAAATTGGAAGAGGCAACTATGAAATAAGGGTGAAAGGAAAAGCGAAAGGTTGCCAAGCAGCGCGCGTATTCCATTTGCTCCAGTTGCCTGCACTGCTTCTCTCGTTACTAGGTAAGCACACAAGTACACAAAGCACAAGTGAACACACAAGTCATAAATCTTCCTCCGTAGTCGCCTTCCAACCCACTGAAAGCACTCTTCCTTCCAAGTCAACAACATAACAGTGCTGCTGCGACCTTCCAGTCCCCTTCCACTTACATATACATTGTAATGAGAGAAAGGAGTACACGCGTGCCACCTAACTTTCAGATGGAAAAAAGATTCCCGAGCTTTCACAAACTCTTTTGGAAAGAAAATATGATAGTATCAAAATAGCAAAGTGGCCAGGGACCCGGGCAAAATTAGATTTCGCACAAACGTTGTTCATGAGCAACTAATGGAATGGGTAAGCTCCGCCCACTTTTCCGGAGCCATGAATTCAAGGCTTCATGGTGGCAGTATTTATTAGGGGCTGAATGGCCGTGGCGTAGCCAAGGGGCAGAAAGTTCAAGAATAACTGCAGCGGTGCTCCAGGCAAGAAGAAGAAGAAGAAGATGAAGACAGGAGGCCGGAGGTGGAAAAGGCACTTCCCCCCCCCCCTTCCCTCCCCCAATCAACGTGCTAATGGCAGAACCTTTTTCGGCTTTATTTGGTAGCAACATTAAAATGCTTCCCCTCCACTTACCACACTCGATCTACTTCCGAAACTCTCTCTCTCTCTCTCTCTCTTTTCTCTCTATTCCTCTTCATTGGCGATATCGCTCTCATTCGTGATCCATACTGGTTAAAGAAGGGAGACATTTATCAAATAGGGTAACAACAAAGGTAAGTAAAAGAAAGAAACTAAAAAAGAGTGTAGGTAAAACTCGCAAAAAAACATTAAGGGACGAAAAAATTCCAAAGGAATAAATGAATGTTGAAATACTGCTACATATAGTTAGAGAACAAGTAAATGTTCACCGTTCAGTTCAGGACGAATTAGCATTCCCCACTTTCTTCGTTTCCACTTCGTACGAGAGAATAAACGCTCAAACTTTGTTGATATACATACATAAGTTTTAAGTCAAGATGAACTTATCCACCCAAAAAAAAAATTAATGTTAATTATTCTCCGATTACCTCCTTTCAGTGCGATTTGATATGCCCGAGAATCTGTCAATGAACAGAAATAAGAAATTTCTTCAATGTGAAAAATACATACAAATATTTTTGGCAACACAAAAAAGCAGCACGAGTACTGTGGACACGCGTGCGCGTCTTTCTCTATGAGCTGTCCAACTGTTAATGCATATAATTATGAATTATGAATTCGATCGAGTAATCAAATAACTATGACTTACGTAGAAATGTATATGTAATTGTATCGGGTAATTTTTCTCCAGGGCAAATTTTGTTTTCTCCTCGTTTCACATCAAGACTATGCCAGAATAGCAAAAGCACTCGCTTTTCTTCTCACTCATTTTGGCCACCATCTTTGAATATTTGTCATCAAAAATAATGCCCGTTCCTAAAGCACTCGAGCAATGAATGCAACGTCGAACATAAAATGGGAAACTTGAGACAGAATATCAGCGATTCTATGAGAGAGCTCTTTGCAATAACGATGAACTCTTGCCTATTAGAGTTTTGCACAAGGTCGTTAATGTCGTTTTAGTGATGGTGGAAATAGGAAAGTAGTGTTCTCACAGAGTTTTTCATGAGTTGTACCGATATATGTAACATGTTTTTTTTCATCTTTAGATAACTCGTTTTTTCTTCTTCTATATATTTTAATCAGATTTACCGTTGTTCATGATTAAAACATGTTTTGCAATTCTTTTTCTTCGAAAATAGAAAGAAAGAAACAAAATGAAACAATTCTTTTTTCGTGGTGATATCACAAAAAAGGGCTTCGTCTTAATCTTGGTCGTTTTAATTGGAAGACAAAAAAATGCCCGTCTTGACGAATGACAAACTCTGGCACTTTGCCCGATGAAATTGAAAATTCCTGTGAACCCTTCATCTGTATCTGCACGATATCTTCTATTTATACTCGCTCCCCTCTCACCCCTTGGGCATTAATTAGGTCTTCGGCAATCTTGATAAGAAATGAAGCTATCTTTGTACACCAATTCGGACACTGAAAGAAAAGTTAAGGAAAGGAAAGGTCATTATGTATAGTGTGCGGAGAACCACAGACCGACGGCTTAAAGTTGGCTACGACGTGCTTAAGTATTGTGAGAGCATCAGAGAATTGAATGTTATGATAATCCGAATGGACTTTTTCAAGGGAACTGATAACCACATATTGTTAGCCAATTGTAAGTACGATACCACAAATGCACAACTTGCCTGCCCGTCAGTACGTGAGTATCGCGAAACTAACAGAACAGCAAAAATCAAGAAGTTTGCTTGTTTGTATGGTGGTTGGCAAGGTTACGTCTCGGGTGATGAGAATCGTTTTCAAGGCTAAGCTGATAAAAGTGCGGCTCCAACCAGGATGCAAAGTCGCTGATAACGGGGAAAAAGCGATAAGTCGATGCAACACAGTCACAAAGTCACAAACAGTTTGCATGTTCTGCCAAAAAAAAAGAACCGAAAAAGAACAACTAATTGTTGTTCTTGTTCTTTTTTACTTTTAATTTTAATTTCAATTATTATTTGATTAAGGCAATTGTGAACTGTTGTCTATTCCTAATTTTATTTTCTAGTTATGTTTTTTTTATTTACGCCTTTTTTGTTTTGAGATATTTGAATTGTAAACACTACAGTGATGCGCTGATTGCGGGTAATTTTTTTTCTCTTTCTCTCTCTAATGTTCTTTCTCTTTCTCTCTCCCTCATTCTCCTCTGTTTCTCTCCCTCCCTCTTTCTTCTCTCGGTTTGTCTTTCTCTCTCTCCTTTCTTTCTCCCTCTCTTTCTCTCGTTCGGTCACTCTCCTATTTCTTGCTGCCTTATTTTATTCCTATTGGCGAAGGTCCTTTATGAGCACTTTCATATACATACGTCCGCTCTTCCGCATTCTTGTGTACTTTCTTTCTCTCCAGTGATTGTCGAGAAGGCGACCTCAGCCAGTTCATCTTCATCAACCCTGGCCAATACAAGAGTGAATATTCTTCTCTCCCTTCCTCCGCCATACTTGGCGGCGGTTTTATTCCACTCCCTATCTTGTAGCTCTCATTCTCGAGTAGACGAATCTTTTCTTACTTTCTTTCTTTCTCTCTCTCCCTCTCTCTCTTTCTCCCCTCTCTCTCTACATTTTATTCTCTCTCTTACTTACCTACTTTCTCTCTCTGTCACTCCATCTCTCTCTCTCTCTCTTTCTAGATTGCAGCGACCTTCACAGCAGAGCAGAATGCTTCCTGCTACTCTTGGCGCCGCCGCACTGTCGCGCATTTTTTCTCTCTTTCAGGCCGTTATCCACTCCATCTTCCCTCTCTTTCTCTGTCGCTCTCTCTCTCACAATCTCTCTCTCTCTTTATATTGCACTCTCTCGCACTCACCGGCCATATATCGCTCTCAATCATGGCACTATTCAACAATCTATCTACCTGTCTCTCTCTCTCTGGCTCCTTTTTGAGTGAGAGAGAGAGTGAGTGAGAGAGAGAGAGATTTCTCGATGTCTGTCGTCAGTTGTATCGAGAAGGTCACTTGATCGAAGGAGGGCGCGGTCTGGCATTCCATTCTTACATTTCTATCTTTCTCTTCTCTCTCTCTTTCTCTTCTCTCTCTCTCCTCTCTCTCTCTCCTCTCTCTCTCTCTCCCTCTCTCTCTCTCTCTTGTGCCCGCTCATCATCGCACAGTGCGTTTTCGAATAACAGACGTATTATTACAGATTCGTTTCAGTGATCCTCCATAATATTCCTCATCAGATTTGTGCTTTCAGTGACTCATTTTCTTCTCTAAACATGCTTATTTTATTTAAAAGTTAATAAGATTAATTAAATATCGACATTTGTGTGTCAAAAAAAGTTACTTGATTGGCCCTCCTCCTTTTTCAATTAGGATTTTCTACAATTTTTTAACTTGTAGATTTTGCTGCAGCAAAAGACACAAGAAAATGTTTCTAAACGTAGGCAAATTGTGCATGCTCTCTCATGGAAACTAAAGAGAATTGCACCCGGCTAATACTATCTCTCTCTCTTTCTCTCTCCTTTCTCTCTCTCTCTCCCCTTTCTCTCTCTCTCACTCTCTCATTTTGTTTCTCTCTCTCTCTCTCTCTCTCTCTCTCTCTCTCTCTCTTGCTCTTTCTTTTGCTCCAATAGCTCCTCCTCTCTTTTGCGTTAATGTTGTGCATAGTATGTAAGTCCTTGTTGCGATGATTTAGAGCACAAAGTGCGCATTCGAGTGCAGCGAGGTGTTGCAGAGAGAGAGAGAGAGAGAGAGAGAGAGAGAGAGTGCGAGAGAAATAGAGAGAGAGATAGTCAGAGAGAAAAAGAGAGAGAGTGCGAGAGAAAGAGACAGAGATAGTGAGAGAGAGTGTGAGAGAGAGAGAGTGAGATTGAAAGAGAGAGATAGTGAGAGTGAGAGAGAAAGAGAGAGAGAGAGAGTAACAGAAAGGGAAATGAGATGACAAATGATTTACAATTGGAAAATGAGTCCATGATAAGATTTTTTTTTGCTTGCCGTGTACAATTCGTATAAATGCGATAGGAAAGCTTTTAGACCATGGCAGCTGGAAGAAAGAGAACGAGAGAGAGAGAGAGAAAAGAGTGAGAGAAACAGAGTGATAGAGAGTGAGAGAGAGAGAGAAATTTATTTTTAATTGAGACATGACTTTCTGAGAAAGACCAAGTTGGTAAGAGTTAGAGAGCGAGAGAGAGAGAGAGAGAGAGAGATAGAGAGAGATAGAGACAGAGAAGGTTAAGAAGAAAGAGAGAAAGAGAGAGAGTGGCCAAAACAGAGAACGGGAAAGTTGAGCACATAATTAGGTATGAAATATGAGCAGGATTGCTCGTTCAAAAGCTCTCATCCATTCTGCTTTTTTTCTCTACTTCTGTATTGCTGTACTTTCTCACTATCTCTCTTTCTCTCCTTCCCTACCCCCGTTCTCATTCTCTCTCGCTCTCTCCCGCTCTCTCTCTCTCTCTCTCTCTCTCTCTCTCTCTCTCTTCTCCCCTCTCCCCCCCCCAATTTCAAAGAGTGCTCGAATTACCTGTGCTCTCCCAAGTGAGAATGAGTAGGTGTGGCACCTCTTTTCTTCTTTTTTTTTTCTTTGTGAACCTTTCACTTGTGCGTGCACTCACTCTGTTTATATCCATAATGCAAATTCTTTTTTCTTTTATATTATTCTTTTTTTTCTATTATAACAAACTAATACTTTTAAATTTTAAAATAAAATCTATAGTTTACTCACTTCGGAGTCTTAAAAGGACGGAAACTACTTTTTTTTTTACTTTACAGGATACGCCCGTTTCCGAAAGAATTGAATTGTGGTTGGGTTGAATTCTCATAGAAAATATATAGGAATTTTCCAATGCGGTGAGCATGAGAGAACTGGATGTCTCTCGATATCTCTTTATTCTTGCTAATCGTCGCTCATTCTCGTTCATCTCTTGTCGATCAGGAGAGATGAAACGTGTAATCTCATTCTCTTTCTCTCTCGCTCTCTCAACTCTCTCTCTCTCTCCTCTCTCTCTTTCTCTCGTACTCTCTCTCTCTCAATCAACTCTCTCTCTCTCAATCAACTCACTCTCTCTGTACTTTCTCTCGCTCTCTTTCCATAAACTCTCCTCCTCGTTTTTATCTCTTCTCTCAATCAGAGAGTATCAATCTGCCGCCCGATATTTTGCACAGCGAAGAAAGGAGAGAAAAAAGATGCATCACAACCACAAGCAAGCAAATCGCTCAATCTCTCAAATTCGTCGCACTCACTTTCTCCTTCACCTTAATTAATTGCAAAATGTTATCCGCGTCAAGAGAATGCAACAAAAAGGACCTGACGGGTTCGACTTGTATTCTTCACCCCCATTCCTTCTTTTACAATTCACTTTTCTTGTATCCCTTATTTCATAGTTTCTGCCCGATTGCACAGAAGAGATTTCGTATGATACATATATTGTATTGTATTATAGATACACTGGAATTCATCAAAACAATCTCATGACTATTTTGATTCCTCCAAGACACTGATTGTGCCATTGTATATCTTTTTCTGCTTTTCAGATACTTTATTTACTGTTTATCAACTTCTAGTTTGTCACTTACAGCCTCACCGTCTTGTGTTTGTAGCATCGCGGGAATGTGTCGTAAATATTTGCGCGCTTTTCCTCTGCTTTCTCTTCTCCCTCTCCCCCTCATCATTTCTCTCTCCCTCTCTCTCTCTCTCTGTCTTTCTCTCTCTCTCTCTCTCTCTCTCTCTCTCTCTCTCTGCTCATTTGGCTTTGGCGGTTGCGAGGAAAGCAAGCAAGTAGCGTGTTTGTTCATTCTCAGTCCTACCTCTTACTGCTCTTTAGCCTGTGATCTCTCTGACTCCCCTGGCATGTTCTCTCCTCCCCACTCACTAATTCTCTCTCTCTCTTCTCTCTCTCTCTCCTCTCTCTCTCTCTTCTCTCTATCTCTGTCTCTCTCTCTCCACTCTACTTTGACATGGTTGCCTCGTCTTCAACGCGTCTTGCGAACCAGCCAACTGTTCGAATGAGTCATATCGAAAAGTGCTTATTTTCGTTCTCTTACTCCATGTGACATGTCTGCAGAACGCTTTTTGAGAGCGCTTTTGTTGTTCCATAATATCTTTTATTTTCATTCTAATATTATTTTTTTCCTCTTACACGTCACAATCACAAAGATTCGTGCGGTTCGTTAATAAAATTTGTCAATATTTTCATTCAGAATTTCTTTCCGTTTCAGAAGTTCACAGTCGACAGACTCAGAAGAATGCCGTCTCAGCCTCTTCTCAAGCGTGACTGGGTCAAGGTACACATTTATATCTTTATTCGCATACAGAATGTTACTTTGTGCGACAACATAAACAATGGCATAGAGATGCACTTATATGTAAAGCTAAAGAAAGCTCAGCTTAAATTATCTGTTAAAGGAGCCTAAAGCTCTCAAGCCTAAACTCTTTTTACCTGACAAAAGGGTGAAAAAAACATGTGATTTCGAGAGTTTGCGACTACAACGGTAAGGAACATTAAAATATATTCGAACTTTGGCTCCTTTAACGCATGCTTTGCAAATTAATTACTGTTTTTGGTGAGTAAATCGAGTCCCATATACCGTACTTTCCCTACCCTAGTGGCAACGTCAACCAATGCCGTACTATTCTTTTCATCTCAGAACCACGTGTCTGCCAATACCGTATCCTTCCTTTTTCCTCTCAAGACCACGTCTTCTAATACCGTAACCTTCATCCTTTTTCTTCTCAGGACCACGTCTTCGAATACCGTAGCCTTCTTCATTTTCCTCTCAGGACCTCGTCTTCTAATACCGTTGCCTTCTTCTTTTTCCTCTCACAATCAGGACCTCGTCTTCTAATACCGTAGCCTTCCTTTTCCCCTCAGGACCACGTCTTCTAATACCGTAACCTTCTTCCTTTTTCCCCTCAGGACCACGTCTACCACGTGCAGTTCCCGCGTGCCGGCTGCATTCCGTCGGCGTCTCCGTTCGCCCTCAAGCTCGAGACATGGCTGCGCATGGCCGACATTCCGTACACGGTGCAATTTCAATTAAATACAATTTTTAAAATAAAATTTAAAATGTTTTTACCGAAATTTTTTTGATTAATGATTTTAATAAAATTCAAACTGTCCATATTTATTTTACAAAAGAATAAAACAATTTTATGAATAAAAAAAAAGAATAATAAAATAATGTGTAACTGTTCTAGAACGTCTCGAACGACTTCAAGAAGTTCTCGCAAAAAGGCCAGATCCCCTTCATCGAGATCAACGGCCGTCAAGTGGCCGACTCGAGCATGATCATCGAGTTTCTCGGCGAGCACTTTAGCAAGGTGTCTTTTTAGCAAGTGGTCTTTTTTTTAGCAAGTGGTCTTTTTTTTTTAGCAAGTGGTCTTTTTTTAGTATCATGTCTTTTTAAAGGAGGTATCCGGGGAATAATTAACCTATGTTTTGTTCTATGTTGATAAGTTCATATTAACGTTAAACATCTATCCAGAAAGATTGAGCGATTTTCTTTCATTATATTCCGACCAAAGTAACGTGAAATCTGGCGGGTAGAGAATTAGCTACGGTAGGTCAGAGCCGCCCTCCTATTTCACATGCGCTCTCAACCGAGAGACAGGCAACTTTATGAGCGCGCGCATTCAAAGATGTTCTCTACCGCTACTGTATAATTATTCGTCAGATAGTTCCTTTAAGCAGTCGTCCATTTAATTTTATTTTATTATTCAACAAATACATAAAAAGTGAGCTGTTTTGGTTGACAAAAAAATTTGTTCTTGTTCGTGTGCTGATGCTTTTTGTGTGATTAATTTGTAAATTATTATAATTATTGCATTAAAAAAATCATTACTTTAAATTGAACTAAATTTTTTAAAAATTGCAGGACCTCGACGCAAAGCTGACGCCGCAGGAGCGCGCGCAAGCGACCGCGTACAAGGCACTCCTCGAGAATCACCTCTTTTGGTTCGTCATAACTTTCATAATGATTGTTTTAATATAGAAACAAAAAAAAATTTTTTCTGAACTAAACGAAAAAATTTTCTTTCCCATTTAAAAATATTCAGCGAATATGTAGGTAATTTAATATGTATGTAAAATAATAAAGTATTTATAAACTGAACAATGTCCAAAACAAAATAAATAAATAAATAAATAAACAAATAAATAAATATTGACCAACTCTCCCTCCTTCAGGACCATGGTCTACTACCGTAGCCGCAACAACAAGTGGATGGCGACCGAGCAGGGCATGATCGGCCATCTCAGCGGCGTCAAGAAGTTCGTCTTCCAAAAGTTCCTCTGCGAGAAGTTCCGCAAGAAGGTACTAAGTCACTCTTTTACATTCTTCATTTTTTCTCTTCTGCTTAGTATATTCAACGCGTATTTCGAACGTTCACACATACACAAACTTAAGAAGACAAAAACAACTGATTAATTATTGATTTGTAAAGGATATGCATATGTAATTATTAAAGATTACGATTATTGATTTACTTCAAAAAAACATGATTATTGATTGATTTTCAAATCCAGTTGTTATTGATTGATTTCCACACAGATCGCCGCCATGGTGCACACGCAAGGCATGGGCCGCAACACGCAGCTCGAAGTGGACGCGATCGCCAAGGCGGATCTCGACGCGCTCGAGGCGCTCATCGGCAACAAGCCGTACTTCTTCGGGCCGACCCCGACCAGTGTCAGTGTGTTTGATGGCTGGCTAATAACCTATCCGAGTCTGAACGCCTTCCGATCTAGATGTGTGACATCGATAAGTATCGCCAAAGCGGACTATTTCGCTCTTTATATCGCTAGACGAACTAGTCCGCGAGCTAAACTATGTTTAAAAAAAAATGCATACATGTTTGTGAAAATCCGGAGAATCTATCACTTTAACTTCGTATTTTAGTTTGACGCCGCCGCCTTCGGGCTGCTGTGCCAGTTCGTGTACACGCCGCAGTGTACGGACTGCCTCAAGAAGCACATTGCGGAGGGGTGCCCGAGCCTCGCGGCGTTCGTTGACCGCGTCAAGTCGACGTACTGGCCCGACTGGGATGAGGCCATCTCGAAGCTGTCGCTCGCCACGCAGTGGAAGCCGCAGCCACAGCAGTGATTCATCGATCGATGAGAGGAACGATTGATTTATCGATTGATTATCAGCGAATGACTCACCATACTTCCCATTTTCGTTCTACTCCCTTGTCGTAATTGCTTCCGTAACGTTCGATATAATAGCTCATTTTGATCTACCACTTTCTTTCACTTGTTTTCATTTGACTGACGACTATGAGCAAAGTTTCTCGATTTGCATTTATGGACATGTGAACTCTGCTTACTTACCACATACTACTCTCAGGTCACCAAGTATTCGAAAGCTTCTACCAAACCGATCGTTTTTTTTAGCTTCCATCCTTTTCTGACGATGAACGCATGTTTTGTGAAACTAATGCACTTATGAAGATGTATTATGCAACGTCTCTCTATATCATCAGACCTTTCCATTCTTGTTGCATAATTTAGAATCATATCAGCTAAAATTCTGTCGATTCATTGAAAATCGCAAATATTTTGACCAACATTCAACTTGCACCAAAATGAAATGATATATGCGCCAAATGATTAGTTTTTAATTTGCTTTTTTTTTTTTTGCAAGTCCATCATTTCCTGACGAAAAATTCTACTGAGTAATATCTGTTCGTTCGATAAAGCTGAAACTGGCCATTTTCTTTCTGAAAGCCTCGCTGGGTCTAGCTCCCACGCAAGCATACTACATGCCAATTTTAGCGATCATTTTGTGTTTTTTTCCCGAACAGAAAATCGAGGACGATCCGAAGATTAATATTTATGAGCATTTTTTGAATATACATATATATATATATATATATATATATATATATATATATATATATTATAATTCTACATTCAAAATGGAGATGCATCAAGTACAGCCATGAACCAGTTTCGGCCGCATCTTAGCGCAGCAGAGACGCGCTTTGGTGGCGGCGGCAGAGGAAGAGGAGGAAGCGGCAGTAGTGACGATGACGAAATGCTACTCGCTTACCCAGCCGAAGAGGTTGGCGGCAATTTGAGAATACCAATGTATTTGAAGTACTTTGTTTCCTGACAATAATAAGCAAACAATGTGCTGTAAATAATAATTAAACGATTTTAATGGACACACAGTAGTAAAACGTTTACTCCGCAGCTACAAAATGCAACAAACTAGTGCGCAGTTAGTTCGTTTTCCAGCAGAAAGTTCGTTTCGCTCGTTATTGAACTTTCTGCACTGTGCGCTGATAGCTGGTTATTGGAGGAAAATTTACAATTAATTAATACTAATAGAATGTCGAAAATAAATGGCATTTTAAAAATAAGTGAAAAAGTGTGAACTAATAGTAGACGAGCAGCAGAGTCGGGCGGCGCTCTACAAGTTGGCGCCGGCCGCCGAGCGACTGCGCGTCGTGCAGCTGCCGCGCGCCCGCTCGCTCCCCTCCGTCGCGCCGCTCGCGCTTAAGCTCGAGACGTGGCTGCGCATCGTCGATCTGCCATACACCGTATGGCTTTCGCTTAGCTATTTTATATGCAGATAAGAATAAATTAATAAGATATAAGTGATTAGTTCAAAATTTTTTTTACAGTTTGTTTTAAAATAAATTTAAAAGCCTCTCAATTCTATTATCTTTTAGAAATTCTAAAGGAGGATCGTTCTTATTCTTTAAAAAATCATTAAACATATTTTTATATATTTAAAATGTAAAAAAAAAGATTTATCAGAACGTGAGCAATCGCTTCTGGAAGAAGTCGTCAAAGGGGCAGTTGCCGTACGTCGCGTTGGACGGAGTGCACTTGGCAGAGACCAACTTTATCATTGCACGCCTCGTCGATGAGTTTGAGAAGGTGAGCAGGAGGAGAGAGCGAGAAAGAGAGAGAGAGAGAGAGAGAGCGAAAGACAGAGAGAGAGAAAGAGAAGAGAGAGAGAGAGCGGCGAAGAGAGAGAAAGAGAGAAAAGAAATAATAAGTTTAAAAAGGGCATACTTTCAGTCGGCGATCGACGCATGGCTTACTCCCGAACAGAAGGCTCACGCACGCGCTTTCTGGGCTCTCTTAGAAGAGCAACTCGCGTGGTTTGTTCGCGCTTGAATTATTGATTGATTGATTGATTCTGTTTGCGAAAGTACGCTCTGCTCGAAATATATAAGACGAGTTAAAATCCGCCAGTTCTAGGGTGCTCGAATATAGCCGCTCGCTCGACAACGACTGGCTCGTCTCGGATCGCTTTCTCGGCGGCCACTTTGGCGCCATCAAGCATCGCCTAGTGCGCGCGCTTGTTCTGCCGTTCCTGCGACGGCGGGTTAGCCACGAAGAGATTTAATAAATAATTTTTTATATTTTATTTTATAATTCATCTTCATTTTTTTCATCTGTTCTCAATTTATTTTCGCATATGTATGTTGAATGCTATTAATATGCAATTGTAGATTGTTGTACAAAATACAATTGCTCAATATGCCAAGGAACGAAGATAAAGTTTCCATTAAAAAAACAAATAAAATCAACAAATAAATAAATAAATTTTGAAGGCATCCAAGCGCGTCCGCCAGCAAGGCATCGGCAGGTGCACTCCACTCGAGGTGGAGAAGGCAGCAAAGACGGCACTCGACGCCCTCTCCAGCCAGCTCGCCTCCCAGAAGTACTTCTTTGGCGCGCGACCTTGCACTGTATGCATATAAGTTTGAGGCGCATATTTATTAATTAATCAAACTACTTCTTATTTTACAAGTTTTTTTTAGTCCATTCTAAATAATATATTATTACGGCAAATTTGTTTAATTAATTTGTAAAAAAAAATTCGTTAAGAGGCGATAAGGGCATTGTGTGATAGTAGTATGTCAAAAATGTGAAGAATAAATTAAAATTAAAATTCTAAAAATTGATATGTATCCCAGCTGGACGCATCGGCCTTCGGCGTGCTCGCACAATTCGTGTACACGCCCCTCTTCGCGCCGGCCATCCTGGCACACATGCGCGAGTGCACGCCAAACCTCGTCGAATACGTCGGATGTGTCAAGGAGGAGTATTGGCCCGACTGGGACGAGGTGGGCCGTAGTTTAGAAAAAACATGTCAACAAATCGTCATTTAAATGAATGAATAAATCAATGGCTATTAACGACTTTTTTTTCTCGTTAAAACCTAACATTTAAACAAACAAGAAACCCATTAAGTTTGAACAAGAAGGTCCCGTTCGCAGAAATAAACATTGAAATAGACCGACTTGATAAATCGATTCAAGGCATGCGAGCGCATCACGTTTGAGACGGACTGGAAACGTTCGAAGATCTTCAACGAACGCTACAGTCTCGTGCCATGCGATATCAGCTCGAAGAATCTGACAGAAATGGACGAAGTGACTAATAATCATAAGAAATAGTTACGAAATAATTCGTATAAACAAAAGTAAGTTCTTGTTGAACTATCATTGTCCTAAAGAAGGTTAATATATTTTTGGTGTTCGGTTTCTGGTTTTTCATTGGTTATTTCATTCAATTCTCCATAATACTCTTGCCGTTGGTGGTGATGCTACATTGTGATATCTACATATGCATTCTGTCATAATTTCGTTCTCATTCGCATATTATCAATCATCGCTATTAATAACACTGCCCGTTCAAAAAAAAGTCTTGCCACGATGTACTAAGCCATTTTTAAGTAGACTTTTCATCACAGTTCATATCATGACAATGACACTGTGTCTGATAATGTGTCATTTGTTAAATACTGTAATAATCTAAGTTGTCCACCCATAGTCGCATCGATGTAAATCGCAGTTGCCCAACGATCGCCCAATTCCGTGTGACATGTAGATCCCCTTGTATTCCATCAGCACATTGGTCCCGATAAGCAAATCAACAGCAAGTTGTCCAGATATTTTTCCTTAGATTACTCATTCAAACAGTACATCAATATTTTTTCTATTCTTCTCGAACGCTATTTGAGTAAAATGCATTTCTTGCCACATTTTTGATGGATGTTAATTTGCCGAGATGGTGGTCTTCCGCTGTTTACCTTTGATATTTCAAAAGATTCTCATGGCCTTTAGGGTAAGCGGTTTTCTAAACAAATAGGAAGCAAGTAACTTTTTTTTCTTGTTTTAGGTAAAAAGAAGGTTGCAAGATGCCGGCGCTTTCTCTGCTGAAACGCGACTGGACCAAGGATCACGTCTACCTCGTGCAGTATCCCCGCTGCAAGATCATCCCGAACGCGTCTCCGTGGTCGCTCAAGCTCGAGACGTGGCTTCGAATGGCCAATCTACCGTATAAGGTTTGTTCGTGCTGAGATGCATGCTCTTAAATTTTTTTTTTACTTGAAAATAACATCTTCTTTTAAAGGATTATATATGTATCCGATTCAAAGTCAAAATAGTTTTCTTTTTAAATATTTAATATTTTCAACCTTCAATTAACATCATTTTTAGAGGATTATATCGCATATACATATGTATCAAATCAGAATGGCTTTTTTCGATTATTATAAAAAAAATGAAAACAAAAAGTTAAGTTTGAACCCTTTCAGAACATCTCGAATGAGTTCAAGAAGTTCTCGTCCAAGGGCCAAGCGCCATTTATTGAAATCAACGGCCGCCAGATCGCGGACACTCCGCACATCATCAAGAGTCTCGAGGAGGACTTCCATAAGGTTCGGCATCGTCAGAGCCAAAAACTCGTCTTTGAATTCGCGCTTTTTTGCTTGTTTAATAACCAGACGCTGTTATTGCAGTAAACTTCTCTTCCTTTTGGCGCAGAGGACGAGGGTATGGATAGGTGTATCATGGGTTTATTTCCGGGAACCAAGAAACCACCAGGCCAATAATGAGCGAAGCAATCACTCGTGAAGAGCCCGGGAGACAGCGACTGACTGGGAATATCATGAAAACGTAGAATAGAAAATGGCTATGCTAATGAAGGAAAGGGCATAAATGAAGCGTGCGGAATGGGACAATCTGGTACACATAACCCAAAGGCGAGCGATTTAGAGAGACACAAAAAATATAATGATCACGAATATTCAATTAGATTACGGTAGAGTTTGTTTCGTGCACCTTTAAATGATTTTGTAGACTGATCTCGAGCCGTCTTCTGACGCCGACAGAGCGCTTTCGATTGCGCTCACCGCTCTCATCGAGGAAAATTTCGTTTAGTAAGTTAGCCTTTCTCTCTCTCCCTCTCTCTTCTTTCTCCCTCTCTGTCTTTCTGTCTCTCTCTCTCTTTCTCTCTTTCCCTCGCATTCCCTGAAATGCCAAAGGAATCATACATTTTTATGGAGACAGACTGTTGAATAATTTTAAGTGTATATATTTTTTACATTTTGAATTTAAATATATTTTAAACTTTAAAAATCAAACAGAACTATTCGAAATAAAAATGTATAAAAAAATGCCTTGCAGCATTCTATTCGCTTGGCGAGTGAAGGAGGTGAAGGCGTTCGTCTCGGAGAACCTCTGGGGCCGCCATCTGGGCAGCGGCGTCAAGGCCAAGATCACGAGCGCGCTCATGGTGCGCAAGTTCGGCAAGATGGTGAGTTGGGTGAGTGTGCGGTGCGGTGTGGCGTGGACTTTGGCGTTGAAGAAAGTCATGTGTGCAAATTTGGTTGCAGGAATTCTTCGCATGCACGTATTTATTGCATGTGCCCCCTTCGTCTTTACTTTTGAAAAATAAATAAATAATATGTATTTCCTTATCTTTATATTAAAATATAAAATTAAATAATTAATAAATAAAAGATGGCGCCAATTTGTGCCGCCGATTTACAGTTGACGACTCGTCTGCATGTGACGGGCGCGGGCCGCCTGACGGACGCCGAGCTGCTCAAGTCGGCCGCGACGACACTCGATGCGCTCTCGTGCATCCTTAACACGAAGAAGTACTTCTTCGGTTCGCCGACCACGGTGATTATTTATTTGATTATGTGGAAAAAATTATCGATTGAATATTTTAATACAAATATCGATTAAATATGTAAACGAGTATCGATTGAATACTTAAGAAAATTTATCGATTGATTAATTAATCTCACACTTCTTAGCTGCTTAGTTATCAGTACAGTTGCTTCTAATTGTAAAACAAAGAAAAGATAAGGATTTCTCTTAGATCGACGCCACAGCGTTCTCTGTGCTCGCGCAGATCTATTACACTTCTAACAATAAGGTTGGCGCATTTTTAACGCCAAAGTTAGAGATGGATATTGGTGGCGTTAATGTGGTGCTGGTGTCCTTTTTTTATACACTTCAAGAAAAATGCTCCCTCTCACTGAAGATCACCAATGCAAAGTACAGCTTGACGCTTCGCATTGCCTTATTTAATAAATGCAAAAACTTTTATTAAAGGAGCTGACACAATGTCTCGAAGAGCGCAAGAATCTGGTGGACTTTGTCGTGCGAATGCGCGAAAAGTACTGGCCAGACTGGGATGAGACATGCACGACCATGGACATGAACATTGACTGGAAGAAGAAGCTCGAGGGATGAGAAAAGGAAGCACAATTCATAACGGCACAAAAATGTTCCGTCTGACGGAACATTACCAACAACAAAAACGTATCGTCTGACGTAACATTGCATTTTTTCGATCGTAAAAATTTTTATGTTCAACATTTTTTTTTATCCACCAACTGTATTATATATGTTTCATTAGAAGTGGCAATTGTTAGCCGTAGAAGTAATGCACATACAGCTGTCATAAATAGCCATTCCGTATGGTTGCGGTTTTCAAATGTTTGGCCGGGGTTTTTAAATGAGCCATTTAACGAAACGCTACACTGCCAAGGTATGCGCTTGCGAAAGACGTACTGCAAATCCAGGGAAATAAATATCCGTTTCATTCCGCATAATCAGTGTACCATTTTACCTTTCTTCTTGCCCAAAGTTAGACTTGTCCAACAGTTGCCAAAGCATTTTCCCTGATTCATTGTTTATTTACAGGAATTGAGCATAATGGCGGACAAATCGTACCGCTTTACTGACCATAAGCATTTGTATGCATAATAGCGTTACATATTGCTTATTCCGTACTTTGGATAAAGTATTCCTATTTTTTTGTAAGACCACCAGTTTTTGCTATAACACGGGCGTTTTGTCGCTTATTTATTACATCGATTATGAAAATATGGGAACACTCTTTATACGATATTTTTATATATATATTTATTTATTTATTTAAATTAATTCATTTAATTAATTACTTGTTTTATTCTTCACACGTGTAGTTCACAACGATAGGTTGATAAATTCGCTCGTGATCGTGATCTCCAAGAAGAATGCCACCGCCGGAGCTGCTGAGGCGTGACTGGAGCAAGGATCACGTCTACCTCATTCAGTATCCTCGCTGCAAGGTCATCCCGAACGTCTCGCCGTGGTCGCTCAAGCTTGAGACTTGGCTACGCATGGCCGACCTTCCATATACTGTAAGCATTTCGTTGGTCTCTTTTTACCTTGGTTATTCGAGGCTGCTTCCAAGTATTTATCTTTTGCAATGAACCCAATTTTTCTTCCCAAAAATAATTTCATAGTTTTTTCCAATAGCTTAGCGTACATCAGGTGATGTTTTCCTTCGTTTTCAGAACATCTCAAACGAGTTCTCAAAGTTCTCTGCCAAGGGCCAAGTGCCCTTCATCGAGCTGAACGGCCGTCAGATCGCCGACTCCAGTCACATCATCGCTTCTCTCGAAGAGGAGTTTCATAAGGTGCCGGCCGCCTTGCCGTTTCTTTATTACAGCCTGCTTAATTTTGTATTTTTTTTCAATTTTTTTCTTGAATTTGAAAAAAAAAGTTTTCTTCAAATATAATTTTTTTATCATTATTTCCAGTATAGAATATGATACGAACGCTTCCATGCTCTCGATTGCAGACATCGCTGTCGCCAAAGTCGCCAGAGGAAAAGGCGCTTTCGCGAGCTCTCACCGCGTTGATTGAAGACAGCCTGATTGGGTTTGCCACTTTTCATACCGGTCGAGAAGAAAATAAGAAGAAGAAAAAAAATTAAACATTTGAATTCCCGCGCTTTCCCTGAGCTGCCGCTAAACTCAGGAAAGAAGCTACTTTTGCAGCTTGGCATTCGCCTATCGCGCCAAGGACGTGAAGATGATGTTCTCTGAGGACGTCTGGGGCCGCCAGATCGGAGCGGGCGTCAAGGCCAAGGCGCTGCGCACCATACTCATTCCAAAGTTGAAGAAGATGGTCATCATTTTGGACTCTCATTATCTTTACAAAACGTATTATCTCTTAAAAATCTAGAATCTTTTTAATTTAAGAAAATATATATCTTTTAAAATCTTAAATAGTTATACATTTTGCTAATGAAAAAAACTGCGAAGTATTAAAAAAACGTTATGAATATTTTATATTTATTTAATAAATAATATTATATATTTTTATATAATTAAATAAATTTAAAATATTCGTAAAATATTAACTCAAGATGGCCGCCCGTCTCCACGTCGTTGGCGCCGGCAGACTAACCGAACCTGAGCTCGAAAAGGCGGCACTCGATGCGATCGGTGCTCTCTCCGCTCTACTCGGCGCCAAACACTACTTCTTCGGCTATCCGACTACGGTAATGGCACACCGAAAATATCGTGTCGCTTTAGTCGTCATTTTACATGTGGTCAACTTCAATAAAAAAATATTTGAAATCAGCATTAATTTATACTTTTAAAATGTTGAATTTTCTTAAACAAAAACAACTAACTCCTCACCAGGTTGATGCGACAGCCTTCTCCGTACTAACGCAACTCTACTACACTTGCCAGAATCCTGTGGGTTAATTTTTTATATTGATTTTTAAATTCAACTAATGCTAAGGGCTTTATTGACTTTGTTAATTGCAATTTATTCCAGGACATTATCAAGGCAATGGACGACAAATTCGCGAATCTCGGCGCTTTTGTCAAGAGAATACGCACCGAGTACTGGCCGGACTGGGAGGCGACCTGCGAGAGCATGGACATGAACACGGACTGGAAGAAGGCCAAAGAGGGCGCGGTCAATGAGTAATTAATTAGACTAATTAGTTCTATTTCAAAATATATTTCCTGAAAATTCCATATTTTGCTTGTTTTCTTTCAGAAAAGATTTTTTTTTAGCTGTTTTCTTTCTTAATCCTGAGAAGACCACGAATTAATAGCAAATTAAATGACAAAAAAGTAAACTGTTCTTTTATATACTAAATTTCTATTTGCAAACATTTATAAAATTTTCAGTCTGCCTAGTACTGCTTATAGGAATGATATTCAAAGAAAGCAAATCGCTCATGAGCGTTCAAGCATTGTTCTTATGTGCATGCCGAAATTTTTCAAAAACTTGCAGTGTGAGTGCAAAACAGAAATAAATACATAAATCCTTATGTATACCCTCGAACCGATATCAACTGCGATTTGTACCACGTATGTAAGTTTCCAAGAACTCTCGACGTGTTTTAGAGCTTCTTATTTCTTAGTTACTCACCCCCTTTTTCCTTGCTTCAGATTCTATTGTATTACCGGTTCACAAATCTCAGTATGCCTTTATTTTTGTCGTCTAACAAATTTATTTGCCAAAGACTATACAAAATAAAATATCGAATGAATAAATTTGAACTTTCGTCTGCGCTGCAGACTAATCTAGAAGGCTGAGCAGGTGCTCTGTAGCGAGCGTGCAAATGAGGAGTGAGGACTATTTGAATGAAGGCGACTTCTACTGTAAGCAATAAGCATCATAGACAACTACATACTTACGCAATATCGTGGAAAACACTGTGGGTGTCTCCTCTGAACATCTACATATTAAAGTATGCACATATGTATGTACATATGACATTGTGCTGCAAATAGACGTCTTTATGGCCGGGTTTTTTGTTCTGGTCACGAACGAGGTGCAGATTTCTAGAATGCACCCACCCTTTCTGCTTTGCGGGGTAGAATGAGGGCCCTGGTAGTAAGGATTGAAGGGGGGGGGGTGATAGGCTATTTCTTGGGGCAACAACCATGCGCGACGAGATCGACGAAGCTGGCGCACGCGTCGACTGCCGCGTTGATGGTGCCGATGAAGCTGCGCCCGGTCGCATCATCGAGCGCCTTCTGCCGCGCCGCTTGTTGGCGGCCACTTTAAATATTTATTAATTTTAATAATTAATTACATAATTTAATTTTAACATAAAATTATTTCATCTTTATCTAAAATACATTTTCTTTTCTATTATTCATTTACATCTCTATGCACACACAGTTAACAACACCTTTTTGTTACCTTACCATTAAATCTTTTTTTTACAATTAATTTACCAGCATATATGCATGTATGTAAGGAGACCTTGATAATTGTAGATAATAAAAAAAAGCATGTCTGAGAGAAGAAATTTTCTGACACTGCAAGTCGAATTGAACCTGTTTTCTTTCTGTTAGATACTGTATTTTATTTACAATATATTGATATACATATGTATGTATAGTACTTACTCCGACTTCGGTTGCTTTCCAATAAGTAGTCGTGGAACGGTGACCTGACGTGAATTCTGGGAATTCTAAAAAAAAACAGCTTGTTAAATAATAAAATAAAATAAAAAACGGATTGGGAACTTGTAGTTCTTTCTTTTTGTCCAAAAGAAGCACGAAATGCAAGTCTAATTCAGATCTCCATTTGCACTTTCGTGCCGGAGGGAGGACTCCTTTAAAGGAGCGCACGGTACGAACCTTGTGCTGGACGAAAATGCCACTGCTCGATTCCGCTTCGCTGCTCATATTTGTAGCTTCTTGTTTTTGTTTTTTTTTTCCTGACAGAGAATAAACTTTTTAACGCATGGTTAGCAGCGATTTACAGAATATTAAAGACTTATATACAAGGAATAATTTCTTAAATTATTTGTAAAAAGAAAGAGAAATGTTAGCTAAGGAATGGGGGAGATGGCAATACGATTTGATATCACTCTTTCTCCTTTAAATATATCCCGTGTCGTCGCTTAATTCGATGGTGATCGAGCAATTAATCGGCTTAGTTAGAAAGTGTCGAAAAGAGCTTTCCTGCAGTTGCGTCGTGTGGATACTGTAGTCACTTTACTGCCCTTCATCCCCCTTAATGGATATATATTTTTTCTACCTTCTCCTCTTTCTATCATCAATTGCTGTCTGCATCTTGCTCATTCTCGCTCTCCTTCTCTCTCTCTCCCTCTCTCACCTCTTTCTCTCTCATTCTCTCTCTCTTTCTCTCTTTCTCTCTTTCTCTCTTTCCCTCTTTCTCTCCTTCTCTCTTTCTCTCTTTCTCTCTTTCTCTCTTTCTCTCTTTCTCTCTTTCTCTCTTTCTCTCTTTCTCTTTTTCTCTCTTTCGCTCCTTCTCTTTTTCTCTCTATCTCTCTTCATCTCTTTCTCTGTTTCTCTCGCCTCTTTCTCTCTCGTTCTCTCTCTCTATCTCTTCTCTCTCCCTTTTCTGTATCTTCCTTGACTTTCAACTTCTTCGCCGTGTCTCTTTCGTTTTCTTGGCCTACTCATAAATTTCCTGATCCCATCGGTCATACCAATGTCTCTCTGCTCATCATCAACAAATTGTGACGTTACGAAGAGCATTCATCAGAAGGAGAAGAGAGGGTTTGAAAGAGAGATAGATAGAGAGAGAGAGTGAGAGAGAGAGAGAGAAAGAAAAGAAGAAAGAATAAGAGAGAGAAAGAGGCCGAGAGAGTTAGTAAGAAAGAAGGGTGAAAAAAGATAGACATTTAGAGAGAGATAGAGAGAGAGAGAGGAGGCATAGAGAGCTAAAGAGAAGTCATCTCTTGGGTGCAGCAAAATTAAAAGGGACCAGAGTCTTCACTTCATGTTATGCACTTCCAGACACTGCGTCAACGCCAAAAAGCAGAAGCGATTGAATTAGATATGTTTGCAGATGGCTGGCGAAGGAAATATTGATCCAGCTCCTCTCTTTCAAGCGCTGTGCACCTGCTTTTCTCCTCGCTCCTAGTGCCTGAGGGGCACTCATCTCTATAAAGGCACAACTCCAGGTTCTTTCTCGGCCATCTCCTCAACCCTTGGGCCAAGGGTCTTTTACTGCTTGATCGTCTGGCCCCCGCTTAGTTAAGCATGACCGATGCTGACCCTCCTGCCCCCCTCGATCTCCCTGCCGTCGCATCCTTCATTCAGGGACTGAATGACCGGAAGCGCCGCCGATCCACTGAAGGGCCCCCGGACTCGGATGACATCCTCGCTTTCCTGGCTTCCTCCGTCTCCTCCCTCATCGCTCAGCTTGCCTCGCTCACCGACACCGTCTCCTCGCTCGAGTCCTCTCTGGCAGCTAAGGACATCATCATCACGGACATGACAGCTGCCCTTTCTGCCCACACCACTCAGCTCGATACCGTCGACACCAGGCTAACTGCCATTGAGGCCACTCCTCCTCTCTATACTGTACATAGCGACCCCATTATGGATGTTATGACTCAAGATGTTGTGATGGCTGAGAATACTAACGGCAACCCCCCCTCCTCCTCCTCGGACACCCCCTCTTGGGATTTTTCCCGCGAGACCGAGGAGGAGCGTAGAGATAGGCATGAGAGACGCCGGGCTCTCGTAGTGTTCGGTCTCCCCACTCCTGAAGGCTCCCCGATTCAACGGGCGGCCTCTTACTATAATGCTGTCCTCCATCTCCTCGATTCTATCGGTGTTTCCGCCCTCCCCTCAGCTGTCTACCCTCTCACCAACGGCCTCAGTCGAGACAACCCTGTAAAGGTCATTCTCCCCAACTCCCTCCTCCAACAGCTAGCCATCCGAAACTCCCACCGCCTCTCGCGCTCGGCATCCTTCTCTGGATGTGCCATCCGCCCCTCCCTCACCTTTGCCCAGAGAGGCATCACCCCTCCCCTCCCAAGCTCCCCGACTTCTCTCGCTTCTACGCGAGTCCTCTCGGACGCCGTCCGTCCGGGATGCCCTCCCGTCCCCCCAACACCCGTGGAGCCGCTGCCGCCAGGCGCCGCCCCCGCCCCTCTTACGCCGACGTGGCCTCCCACCACCCTCCCTCTAGCCACCCCCAATCTCTCCTCTATTCCAACTTCCCTCCCCCCTCCATTTTTACCGCCCCCTCTCTCTCTCCGAACTCATCCGCCTACAACCCCCCTCCTCCTCCTCCTCCCTCAGCCACCTACAACCCTCCTCCTCTCCCCTCATACACCTACAACCCTCCTCCTCCTCCCTCTCTCCCCCCTCCTCCTCCCATCTCCACTTCTAACCGCTTCACCCCCCTTGCTCCCCCTCCCTCCCCTTTTTACCACCAGGGGCCCCCCTACCCCCACTAAGTGCCAACCATCGCAGGTCCACCTCTTGCCCCTTTATCTCTTTAATGCTCGTTCAGTAGTAAGCAAGACCCATGAGCTCTCCCAGCTCTTTACCCGCTCGCTTGCTGTCATTTGCATTGTAGAAACATGGCTGTCCTCTTCCTTACCCGATAGCTTTCTCCTTAGTGGTTGCCCAGATTATAGTGTTTTCCGCCAGGACCGCCTCAGAAAAAAGGGTGGCGGGGTTGCCATCCTTCTCAGAAACACTCTCTCGGCCAAAGTTGTCCACTCTCTTTCCACCCCAGCTTCTTTTGAGCTTCTTGCAATAGACGCAAACTTTAACAGTGATTTTATCCGCCTTATTCTAGTCTACCGCGCTCCCTCTTGCTCAGCAGAACTTAATGCTACTCTTATCTCACTCTTACGCGACCTGTCCACCTCTCCGTTCCCCACCATCCTCCTGGGTGATTTTAACTACCCGGACCTTCTATGGCACACAACCCCATCTCCTCTCCCACAACCCCCCTCCCATAGCTCCAGACTGTTCTATGATTTCTCTACTTCCAGCTTTTTCGCCCAATTGACCCCAGCCCCCACTCGCAATGATCATATTCTAGATCTCCTTCTTACCAATACCCCTTCCCTCCTTTCTAATATCACGATTGAGCCCCCCTTCCTCAACTCCGATCATCTCTCTGTTATGGCACATATAACTCTTTCTCATCAACGCCCCTCTTATACCTTCATCAAAGACTATCTTAAAGTAGATTACCAAGCTGCCTCGTCTTACCTCTTGAATTTTGGGTTTCCATCCCCCTTTCATTCTCTATCTAATGTCGATGATATGTACTCCTCTCTCTCCTCCGCCCTTCGTGCTGTTGATGATCTCTTCGTCCCTTATAAGCGTGTCAGCCCATATGGCGTCCGCCTCCCCGACCACATCCTCCGTCTTCAGCGGAAACGCTTTGATCTTTGGCTTAAATCACTAGAAAGAGACGACCCCGAATCCCATTCTGCTTTTGCTATTGCCAACTCTCGTTACTGTAAGGAAATGGATAAATACTCTAGAAATCTAGAAAAGCACCTAGTCCTCTCCAATAACAAGTCCCTTTTCTTTCGATACGTTAGGAATAAAACCTCTGTTAAGCCACGTGGCGTTGATACCCTCACCCAGTCCCCAGGTCCCGACTGCTTTACCGATATAGATAAGGCCGAGCTTTTGGCTTCAACTTTCTCGAGTGCCTATACTGTTGACAATGGTAATCTCCCCAATCTCTCCCCTAATGCAATATCTTTCCCCCCTTTCTCTATTGTTTTTCCTAGGCATGAGATTTGCCGCCTCATTGAAACCTGGCCTAATTCCTCCTGCAAAACTCCCGAAAATTTCAATCTCGCACTTATTAAGAATCTCTCCATTCCAATTAGTGAAGCCCTCGAGTACATTTTCAATTATTCTTTTTCCACCGCAACAGTTCCCTCTGCTTGGAAGTCCTCCATTATCATACCCATTAAGAAGAAGGCTCCTTATTCCGATCCCTCCAACTACCGTCCAATCTCCATTACCTCCATATTCTCCCGCCTCTTTGAGAAGCTCCTTTGCCGTAAACTCTACTCTTATTGTGATTCTCTACGCATCATTCCCGACCAACAATATGGCTTCAGACGTAGACGTTCTATTGAATTCCAGTTGTTAGACTGTCTTGAACACTGGACCTCTGCCCATCATAATTCCCTAACCACTGACATTATCTACTTTGACCATGCTCGTGCCTTCGACCGTGTCTCCCACCCTAAGCTCATATTTAAGCTCCGTGTCCTCGGTATTCCCCCAAATGTCGTTAGCTGGATCTCCTCTTTTCTTTCTAACCGCTCCTTCCAAGTGCGAGTAGGCACATCCCTCTCTACTCCTCGCCCTGTTATTAGTGGAATCCCTCAAGGCACTGTAATCGGCCCCCTTCTCTTTATTCTTTATACTAGCGACCTTCCTGGTATCATTGCCACTCATGGTGTTCACTCCCGCTGTTTTGCTGATGATATTAAGATCTTCCAATCCTTTCCATCTTCCTCTTCCCCTTCCTCTTTACAGGCTGCTATTGACCAGGTTTCTCTCTGGGCCGATACTTGGCAGCTCCCTCTTGCTAGTAATAAGTGTTCTGTTCTTCATCTAGGATCCACCAACCCTAAGCATCAATACTTCCTCTGCGGCGCCCCTCTCACTGTAGTAGATTCCGCTCGCGACCTTGGCATCATAATAGACTCTAAACTCTCTTTCTCGCCCCACTGCTCTTACCTTGCCAATAAGGCACTTGCTAAGTCCTACCCCCTCCTCCGTGCCCTCCGCACTCGCAACATGAAGGTTCTTGTCTCTGCCTTTATAATTTACATTCGCCCCATATTAGAGTCCTGTTCTGTCGTTTTTTCGCCGCGTCTCAAACGGGATATCCGTATCCTAGAGAAAGCCCAGAATTATTTCACCCGTGTCATTTTTCGCCGCTCTCTCGGCCATACTAGCTTTAATCTCCCTAATAGCTCCTTCAGGAATACTACTCTCTCCCTTCCCTCTCTCAAGTCCCGTCGTGAGCACGCTGACTTTACTCTGGCACGTAGACTCATTTTTCACCACCGTCGTATTTCCGATGCAAACCCTCACTACTTTCACTTCCGCAACAGTAGAACCCGTGGCCTCTCCTTCCAGCTAGCATACCCCTCCACAAGATCCACAATCCGGTCCCATTCCTTCTTTATCAGAGCCGCTAAGGCATTCAATAGTTTAACCAAGTCCACCTCACTCTCCCCGACCCTTATCTCCTCTCCCTCCCCTCTTCCCCTTCCCACAGTCCCTCCCACCGCCCCATGACCTTTCTCCATCGCTTTTCCCTCACTTATATATCTACATATCTCGCTATACCTATATGCTATATCATATATTATTATACTACCACGTGCGTTTTACAATGCCGTAAATAAATAAATAAATAAATGAAGAGAAAGTAAGAAAGAGAGATAGAGAGAGAGAGAGACTGTGAGCTCGAGAGAGAGAGAGACTGTGAGCTCGAGAGAGAGAGAGAGAGAGATAGACAGAATGAGAAAAGGAGAGAAATGTGTAAAGGCTAAAAAATGAGACCGAAATAAAATAATGTGACGATTTTCACCAGTGTCTCCGTCTCTCATTTCTGAATCTTTAGTAATTCATCTACTCGTATTGAAGATGTTTCTCGACGACGCTAATTTCTCCACTTACATATCTCTGTAGAATTTTATGATAGCCGCTACAGTAATCATACATACATTCATTTTGTATTGCCGTGTGTATTCAAATATCGATGTGTTTATTTATTCCCATTCAATTCTAACAATAAGCACTAGATGATTATACTCTGCATGGGGAAGAATGAGCATGAATCTTACTAATAAATAATTTATGTATATAAGTTATCCGCATACAAATTGAATAAAGCGCTGCTATAAATTGTATTGAATCCATCGATAATGGCTAGAATTCAGAATATAGTTATTAGCATAACTCAAGGTGACGATCTGCCGCAACGCCGAATTTCTGTTTGTGCTCCTCGAAGAATGCGATTAGACGTTCAGCGTAGATTTTGTGAAGCTCATCGACCTTACAATTAGCGAAACAAAGATTAATTGTATGCGAAAATAAAGCATTTACCAAATACAATTCTCTCATTAAACCTAAATTTGAAAAAAAAAATTAAATTTAAATAATTTTAAATACCCGCCTGCTCATCCTTCCGCTTCTCTTGCCGGTCGACGTTAATTGGCGCGCCAATGACATAGTTCAGCTGAACTCTGAAAATACCTAATACTTTTTGTTTGCCTCGACAATTTTTCGCAAATTTTTCTAATTTTTCTAACAATCGCACTTCCTGTTAAGACAACTTTTAATTTCACGGTATTTTACATTTGAATTTTTTATATCGATTAAACAAGAGAAATAGCAGCGAACAAGCAAGACGAAAGTACGGTAGATTTTTACCTCCATGGACAGCCTTATCGTTGTCACATCATATGTATTGATTAACTAAATAAATATATATATAAAATGTACCTTCTTGGCAGGATCAGGCATTCGCTGTAGAAGAGCGGTAGAGGAAAGCCTGTGAAGCGCTTGAAGGCATCCTGGGCTAGCCGTGTCCATGAGCCCTGCATTTCATTCCCCAATTATTTATCCTATCTTCTCTCTCTCTCGCTCTCTCTCTCTCTCTCTCTCTCTCTCTCTCTCTCTTTGTAACTCTGTATCTCTCCGTCACTCTTCCCCTCTCTCTCTCTCTCAATGTCACTCTCTCTATCTTGATTTCTTTCTGCTAGAGTTTCCATTATTTTCTCCTTATGTTATTATAACCAATTTTGGATGAAACAAAAAGTTGTACGTAAAAATTTTTTATGTGTACTGTATTTCGGGTATTCGCCCATCTTGAATGCAATTTCAAGGATGCGTGCCAGTCGTGCCCTTAACCGATTTTCCTTCGACCTGCATCCAAATGTCATTTTTGCCAAAGCCAAACATTGCCACGAGGCTCGCGCCTGTTTCGAGTGCCATGCGAATGAAGCTCTGTGTATAAAAAATACTAGCATTATTTTTTTGAAAAAAAAAAAACAATTTTTTAAAGTTTTTAATTCATTTGATACATTTATTTAATTTTTTCCTTCAATTTCCTCGTCTTTAAAATTGTGCTAAATTCATTGTCTACAGTTTTTTATAATATTAATGCGAAAAATAATTCTTTGAAATACATAGTATTTATTTTTAAAAAAATTTCAAATTTCCCGCGCACTCTCACCTTGCGTCTTAGCACGATTCGATAGGTGTCCGGCTGTGAGAGAGTTGCTTCTTCTACGCCGCCGACAGCGAGAGCGAGGACGTTTCCGAGATCGCCGCAACTTCCGCCGAGGATATACCTTTCTTCGTAATTTTGTCATTTTAAATCTTAATTGTTTAGTAACCAAAATACATATTTTACAACAAAAATATATAACTATATTTTCATTTATTTTTATTTATTTTATCGTAGTCAATTGATTGCAGATGCATTTTTTTTTCGCTTAAATAATTAATGGTCCAATGTGCGTGCATATCAGAAGACATTTTTCGCCCTCCTTTTTCTCTCTTTCTTTCATTATCTCTCTACCTTCTCTAGATGCTAAGAAAGTACTGTAGGTTGAGCGAGCACGCGAGAGCGCATGGAAATGGTGCGTGTAGAGGAGAGAAAAGGTGGGGGGAAAATTTTTCTTCTGATATGCACGCGCACATTCGCCGGATATAAACATTTACACAAAGAAATATCGATCATAATGTAACCGCAAAATCAATAAATTAGTAAATAAAATAAAAATCAAACTTGATCGATTCTTTGGATGGACCGACGCTGCCTTGCAGCATCATGTATTCGCGCTCGAGAGGAAATGGGTGCAAAAAGGAGTGACAGAAAAAAAACACACAAAATAAATTAAAATGTATAAAATTTTCCATGACAACACGACTTCAACATACCAAAGTCGCAAAGGAGAAGCGAAGTCCTGGAAAAAGGTCGCGAAGTCCCGTGCAGTTTCCCTTAAAGGAAGTATCCGGCGAATAATTATACAGTAACGCTAGAAAACCTGTTTGAATGCGCGCCCTCAAAAAGTTGCCTGTCGCTCGGTCGAGAGAGCATGTGAAAAAGGAGGGCGGCTATGACCTACCCTAACTAATTCTCTACCCACCAGATTTCGCGTTACTATTGCTCATTATATAATGGGAGAAAATCGCTCAAACTGTCTGCATATATGTTTTACGCCAAGATGAGCTTATCCATACAAAAAAGGACATGTTAATTATTCCCCGGATACCTCCTTTAAACAATAATATAAACGTAGAATTGTCTACTTCACCCTATATGTATGTACATATACATATGTATGTGTATGAATAAACAAATGTACATATGTAAGTATGTATGCATGCATGTGCACAGAAAGCTGAATATATATTTTTTAATGTATTGTATTCTTTACATACATATTTATGTATGAAACAGTAATACAAAAAAATTTAATTTAAAAATTGTAATGAAATATTACTTTACGCAAGGCATGCAAGCCAAAGCACGAATCGCCATGTGGATGGAAGCCGAGGAGGTAGTTCTGTCAAAGAAATGTGGATAATCTTTCTCTCTCTCCCTCTCTCTCTCTCTCTCTCTTTTTCGACTCTCTCTCACTCTCGCCATCTCTCTATCTCTGTTTAGGCTCTTTTTGTTGTGTCAAAGAAGGACCGAGGTGGGAGGGAGACAGCGAGGTACGACAGGAAGAGAGAGAGAGAGAGAGAGAGAGAGAGAGAGAGAGAGAGAGAGAGGATATCTTTGGATCTCAAACCCGGTCCGATGGCAAAGGCGCCGTGGCATGCAGTTTCATTTGGAAGTAGTCGCAAAGCAAAGGCTGAAACGAAAGCTTTCTCTCCCTCTGGCTTTCTCTGACTCTCTCTCTCTCTCTTTCTCTCTCTCTCTGTCTCTCTCTCTGTCTCTCTCTCTGTCTCTCTCTCTCTGTCTCTGTCTCTCTGTTTCTCTCTCTATGTCTCTCAATCCCACTCTGCTTCTCTCTCTATATCTCTCTCTCTGTCTCTCTCTGCCACTCTCTCTCTCTCTCTCTCCCTCACCATTCCTATCCAATCGTAGCACCAGTCGCCAATACTATAGCCACCTCGTTCTGGCGAATCTCGATCGAACCAGTACTAGGCACCGTATGCACCAACGACAAGTGTCCCGTGCTTGAGACCCTCGAAACACCGAGAGAGAGAGAGAAAGAGAGAGAGAGAGAGAGAGAAAGAGAAACAGAAAAAGACAGAGAGATAGAGAGGGAGGCAGTTAGAGAGAGAGACATAAAGAGAGAGAGAGAGAGAGAGAGAGAGAGAGGACTGGCAATATGAAAAAGAAGGGAGCAAAGCGCATTAAGAAAATTCCATTTGCTAAAAAAAGAACCAGATTTTGAACCAGCTTATAGATGAAGATTGGAATCAGAATCGGACAACCGAAGTAGACGAGGAAAACAATAAAGGGAGGGCGAAGCAGAACTCGGGCTGATGTTTTGATGACGACATCAATAACTGTATTAATATTGGGTAGGTTAAACTTATTAATGTCTGAGTTACTCTTGACGACATCAATAAATCTATTAACAATGAGTTGTTTTAACTTACTAATGTCTAAATTACTCTTATTACTGTACAAAAGTAGCGATTCAAATCTTGCCAGACAGTTTACTGGGGCTGCTAGAAAAAGTTTAGTTTCAACTTATTAATGTCTGAATTCATTCAAAAAAAATATTCGTAACTGGTAACGATCATAATGTGAGGTTTGTCTTCGTCCTCCATGGAGGGTTGTTGAGTAGTCCATGATAAGATCTCTGTGCTTATTTATCTTTTGCTTTGTCGAGAAAGCCAAACATCATGAGATCATAATATTCGATGATACCGAGCCCCTGGCAATATCATCTTTTCTTTGTTATTGATGACGCAGAGTCAACCACTCATAAGAAAATTATCACTGATAAAGTGGACATTTTCTGGTAGCAAATCGATATTTCAGATCTATATTCGACCGCAGAGATTATAACAGAAAGTGATTCAAAGGTTTTTCCTGAAAAGTTTTAGTGTTTCGAAATGTTTGGAAGTGAGAGGGAGGAGACAGAAAGAAAAAGGGAGAGAGAGAGTGAGAGTGGCAAGCAAGAGAAAGATGAGGGAGAGAGAGGTGATCGAGAGAGAGAGAGAGAGAGAGAGAGAGGTGGGCGAGAGAGTGAGAGAGAGGGAGAGAGAGAGAGAGAGAGAGAGAGAGAGGTGGGCGAGAGAGAGTGAGAGAGAGAGAGAGTGAGATGAGAGGAGAGAGAGAGGGAGAGAGATAGAGAGGAGAGAGAGGTAAAGAGAGAGAAAAATAGAGAGAGAGAAAGAGAGAGAGAGAATGAGAGAGAAAGAAAGATGTGAGTGCACGAGATGGAGAAAGTTTATATTTCGCTCTTTTCCGAGTTAACGCACTAAAATGAGGTGCTGTAATGAACCAAAACAACTTATCGAACGAGTTGTCGAGTTTATTTAAAAAAAAACAATGATCAATGCAGAGAATCCAATTAATAGAAGAATTAAATATAATTAAGGTTAGCATAATATAACGAAATTCTTGTTTGAAATAATGTCATGCACATCAAACTACTGTAGCTGCAACATTTGGACGGTTGCCAAGAATCCGACCAATGCATTGATTGCCTGCGCGCTCTTTTCAGTCCTGCTCTCAGCTTTTAAGGCTTCCTTTTATAACTTTATTCTTTGCTTTATTAATGTATTAAGTATAATAGACGCTTGGGTGCTATGTTACTTGGGGGGGGCAGTATACTTTTTTTTTCATTTTCGCTCAAATCGTGCACAGGGGGGTTCTCGAGCATGGGGAACACGAATATTACGTTTGTTTTGTACTCCTATGCGTATAAAAAAAGTTACCGTACATTTGTGTTGGTAGATAGCAATTCGTGTTGCCTCTCCCTCATAACCGATGGCGTAGATCATCCCGGCAGAGGCCACTCACTCTCTAAGTTACTCATTGCTCTACCACCCATCCCTCGCTAGTAAGAGTTATATAAGCGCCCCGGAAGTGGGACCCGTTCAGTTATTCCGTTTTTACGGCAAATATGAATGCCCAAGCGCATATGCTCTCCCTCCGCGACTTTAATCTCTTCTCGTCGTGGCCTGAACTTGCGTTCATGTCGAGCGCTGACTTCGACACCTTCATAGCGGAAAGGGCACTTCTTTGGACGAACAGGCCCTGCCCAATGTACGGTAACTTTTTTTATACGCATAGGAGTACAAAACAAACGTGATATTCGTGTTCCCCATGCTCGAGAACCCCCCTGTGCACGATTTGAGCGAAAAGGAAAAAAAAAGTATACTGGCCCCCCCAAGTAACATAGCACCGACGCTTGAGCTAACCCGATTTAATCTTTTTTGAAGCAGCCCTTTCTCTCCCTGATTGTTTACTTTACATGTTATTATCGCTTGTTGATCGTGTATTTCCGCTGATTGTACGCTTTTATTCATTAATTAGCTCTTTTTGAAGGCCTTTTTTGCTCCGTCCGTTCTTTGGCGATTCGAAATGGTGGCTCACGTAGAAGAAGACGTCGACGTGGACGACATGGTAAGAAGAGCGTGCTCTACGCTCTTATTTAATCCTTTCCTTTGGACTATGATCTTAAATTTAGTCCAAAGTTTACCAATTCTTTCATCGTAGCTTATCGTTTCAACTGCCTAGATAGCGTATTATGTTTTCCCCCTTTATAGTTGTGTTTCGATCTTTGTTTTGTACGCTATCCAAGCTGGGAAGCTTCTTGAAATTCTTTCGTTCCATCCTTTTATTTGGTTAACGAGGTTATCATGTGATGCAAGCAAAATGCTTGGCTATTCTTCGATATTAAGCAACTGCGTGCCTTCTGCACCATTGAAGTGTCGGGTTTGTGCCTAAAGCCAAGCAGTTTTAGTTGGTTTCGGAAGTGTCTCTCCATAAGATTCAAATTTTTCTTGGCGAGCTCTCTTAAAAGTGTTATGCTCTTCGGTTCATCTACTGGCACTTTCGTTTTGATAGAAGTGAAGAATAGAGATAATGTTTTTATTGGAAAATACAAACATTCGTATACCGCTTGTTCATGTCTACAATTTTCCCAATTTAGAGCGTCAACTTGGATCAGTCCGACACACAGCCGGCGACCTATAATTCTCAGGTTTTGTTCGGATGAATATCTGGTGAAAATGTCTGGAACGGAAGTATTGTTATTATTATTATTCTAATAACTTTTCTCGCTTACAAAATGCTAATCACGTTTTCTCCAACCTGCTTTTCCCAAAGGAATGTTCTTTTTTTTGTTGCCTGAACAGTTTTTCCAAATGAATTTATTCTGGAGTC
Source organism: Allodiplogaster sudhausi (assembly GCA_945643635.1). Taxonomy (NCBI): domain Eukaryota; kingdom Metazoa; phylum Nematoda; class Chromadorea; order Rhabditida; family Diplogasteridae; genus Allodiplogaster; species Allodiplogaster sudhausi. Next base: position 3,911,136 of record CALZFC010000001.1, on the reverse strand, counting down.
GTGCGCTGACCTTGGTACAGTTAATGATGTGTTATTACAATTAGTGTGTCTGCATAGGTGTCGAAAGAATTTTTTGGCTAAACTCTTGGTCACAAAGTTGCCCCAGCGATTGTCCCAGTGTTGTGAGAGCTACAGAAGTTTGTGGTTTTAAGGAGCTCGCGGAGCGCGAAATTGAAATTCGTCGCCAGCACTCGCGTACGTACGCGACTCTGCAGCCTCTGGACAAGGCTGTCCATCTGATTGGTACGAAATACCTTTCTTCTTCTTCTTCTTCTTCGCATATCCTCGACGAGTATTACTTACTCCCTAATAAGGAAAGTGCAGTTTCCCCTGCATTTTCATAATTAGAAACAAGTAATTTGTGTGTCATTGGTGCCCTTCTCTGAGATGGACTCTTCTTATATATATCTTCGTCAACGAGTATTACTTGCTCCTAATAAGGAAAGTGCAGCTTACCCGGGAGTAATTTGGTGACAATTGATACCGCTCTCTATGCTTCATTCTTCTTATATATATATATATATATATATATATATATATATATATATATATATATATATATATCTTCCAATGAGCATGACTTATTCCTGATGATGAAAGTGCAGCTCATAACGGTATTGAAAGAGACAGACTGCTTATTGTTAGAGATTAAAAGCTTGGAATAGGGTATTATTCGTTGTAATTAATTGTTTAATTTTTATTTATTTATTTTTATTTCTTACATATGTCAATAGTAGTTATTTTCAGAGCTCCATCAATACTCCTTCGTCTGTGGCCGCGATGGCTCGGATCCCATGGTCGACTATTCCTTTGACCGGCTCGGACGCGACACGCCGAACATCTACTGCACGCTCAGCAAGCGACACTTTTCAATCGAGCGCGTATGTAGTTTCTGTGGATTCGTAAACCCGACAGTTCTAGGGTGCAGAAGGCACGCAGGTCTTGCAAGGCCTCCTTTTATCATAGGAAAAAAATGGTCATTTAAAAATGAATGTGTTTTTTCGTGTTTAATACTCTCACCAATCGAACAGTATATGACTTTGCCTTTTAAGAGGCAGCACACAAGGTTGCAGTTTTAAATGTGCGGGACAAAAAATTTTGTTTGTTGTCACTTTAAATACGGAGAAAAAATGTTTTTACTTCAATTATATATATATTTTTTTTCACTTCGTTAATGGTTGCTCGATCCAAAGTCTCTTCCTCTCAATAAGAGCTCCGTTCACAGCGAGACTCGGAGACATGGCTCGTGGACTTGTCGCGCAACGGCACCTACATCAATCAGGAGCTGCTCGGCAATGGCCACGAGATCCAGCTCATTCACGGTGACGTCATCAGCCTCGGACACGCCAGCTTTTTCGGTGCGGTTTTGGGAGTACGGTATTAGTATTCGGAAGAAAAAAAAACATGAATGATTTAGAGGAACACTCGAAGAATACGGACGAATGAATATATTTATAGAATTTTATTTATAATTTGAACTGTTAAGGAATGAGTAATTTATTAGTGTTGTTACTGTAATTAGAAAAAAAAATACTGGTATTTATGTATGATTGTTTTTTAAAGCAATTTTTACTCATATATTACTATATATGAATGTTATTACTGTAATTGTACTGGAGAATATTACTGTAATATTAGTAGGGTGCTTGCAGTGTTCATGTACGACGAGCAGCGTGAGACGGACTATCCGATTGAGCTTCGCTCGGAGTATCTCATCACAAACACAGTCCTCGGAACGGGAGGCTATGGAAAGGTACGGGTGACGCACACTAAAATTCTTGGAGGCACACTATAAATCCCTTTCATCTGGACAGGTGATTCTCGGGAAATTGCGCAAGAATGTGTCTCGCTGTGTTGCGATAAAGGTTTTTTGCTTTTTTTTTCTAATCTTACAGAAAGAATACAGTAGTTTTTGTTGCATAAGTACAATGATTTAATGATCTATAAAGCCGTATATTTGAAATGAGGACAAAGGTTGATATTTTTGTTAAAGAGTAAAAGAAAACAAAGCTTCGTCTTAACTTTTTTATATATGAGTTATCTAATATATATATATATATATATATATATATATATATATAATTAAAGCGAGTAAAAAATTTATTTACATTAAGATTGTGGGTATCAAACATGTGTCTCACCGCTTCTCTCGCTCCACGTGTACGACCAAGGAGATCATGAACGAAGTGGTCATCATGCAAGGGATTAAGCATGTCAGTTTGGAGAGAGCACAAGGGATTACTGTAATGAGATTACTGTATTCATCTTTCATCTTTTAGCAAAGTGTAAAGTCACAGCATTTGGCATTAGAAGAAGTAGACGGCTTTCCTGTGATAAAAAAAATAAAACAGATAAACGAATGTATGTGTTTAGTGAGTTCTTAAAAATTATACTTAAAAAATACAATATACCATTTCAGCCGAACTGCGTCGAATTCATCGATTGGATCGACTGTCCCAAGTCTGCCTACTTCATTCTGGAATATGTTGGCGGAGGTGAACTTATGCCCCGTCCTCTCTTTTGTAGAGATCTTAACTTGTATTTTATTGGAATTATTTCTTATTTCATCACTTGCAGAAAATAATGATTATGAAAATAATTTGTTTTAAAGATTGGTAATATAAATCTTTAAAAAAGCCGAGTTCCTTTGAAATATGTTTATTATTTAATGTTTGTAAAAAAAAAATTATGAATATTTTCCTTTTCTTTGAAATAAAATTATTTATTTTATTTTGTGTTAAGGCGAGTTCTTTGACCGCATCACCGCACCGCGCTACGATAACAAGGGCATCGGCGAGGAGATGACCAAGTTCTACTCGTATCAGATGCTGTGCGCCGTCGAGGCTAGTCGGGGGAGGGCCGTAAAATATATATATTGATAAAATCTATTTCACGGCCCCCACCCTACTCCTTCTCCGATCCACAGTGAAAACGGTCATGGTCAAAATGACCCCTCCCCCCAAAACAAGCTGACCTTTAAAAAGAATTATAAGTGTATATTAATGTACATAATTCAATATAGAATTCATGAGTGAATTTTTTTTTTTTCTACAGTACTTGCATTCCATCGGAATTACGCATCGGGATATCAAGTTGGAGAACATTCTACTCGCCGATCACAAGGATTACACCGTGCTCAAGGTTGGAGATCTTTTTTTGCAGTGAGAATGTCAGATCTCTCTCTCTCTCTCTCTGTCTCTCTCCCTCTCTCTCTCTCTCCTCTCTGACTCTCTCTCTCCCTCTCTCCTCTTCCTGACTCTGTCCCTTCTCTCTCTCTCTCTCTCTCTCTCTCTCTCTCTCTCTTCTTGCACAGCTCTCCGACTTTGGCCTCTCGAAGACGGCAGCCTCGGCTGAGTCGATGCGGACGTACTGCGGGACGCCGTCGTACATGGCGCCCGAGATGATCGAGAACAGGGAAGAGACGTACACGCCGGCGGTGGATATGTCAGGATTATTGATCTGTGAACTTTGATCTTTGACCTGTGAACTTTGATCTTTGATTTACTGATCTTTCTACCAAAATTCCAATGATTTCTAGATGGTCCCTTGGCGTTGTGATCTTCACGACGATTGTCGGCTATCCGCCCTTCTCGGGCGACTACAACGACATGGACATGGACAGGCAGATAACAACAGGTTAGAGAGGAGGAAGAGGAAGGAGCATCCGGAAGCGGATATCTCAAGTCTTTTATAACTATCCAGGGTAAAAAAAGGTTCTGTCGATTTGACAGACCCACCCTGATTTTGGGCCTTCTCAAAGCCCCCTCCTACCCCGCCTTCTTTTTGAGTAAGATTTTGGCAGAAACAGCAAACCCACCCTAGTTTCCGGGCCCAATTCCTCCTTCCCCACCCTAATTTTGTGGGTCCTCGACAGTGGCTTTTATTCCCTGTAACTATCCCACATCCCTCAACCACCAGCATCACTGTTAAATAGGTCTACATTTTGCTGTTGACCCTCCCATAAGTTATATTTAAAAAAAAAACCCTCAATGCCATTTGATTTTTGGCATGTATTAATGCGAAAGAGGCTGTACCATTCTGATTTTTGTTCCCATTCCGAAAATCTCTGAAACTTGAAGATTTTTAAACACTGGCCAGAAAGTTTCTCCAGCGAGTTGCAGAAGGCCCCCAGAAAAGAAAAGTAAAAAAAAACTATCTTACATAAGTCATGAAAAAGATTTTCCAGAGGAAAAAAAAGCTTAAAAGGGCCAAGTCACGAAAACATGATAAATGATGGATTGTTTTATCAGGCCGCCTTGTGCTGACTCGCCACTGGAAGGACGTGAGCGGAGAGGGGCAGGAGACGATTCGGAGAATGCTGAGAGTGGATCCGGGAATCAGGGTTAGGAAAAGTTTATTGTTACTAAAATATAAAAAAAGATTTACTAAAGAAACCTTTTCTATAACTTATATAAAAACTAATTTCATATTAGATGTCCCGGAATTTAGAATTATTCACTCTTTATAAAAAAAAATTGCTATGTACTGAAATTTTTTAAGGTTGAGGTCCTCTTGTATAAATTCTTAAGTGGTAATGAACAGGAATGAAGATGGCTTTTAGGGTATAAATTCTGCCCGGGAATTCTTTTTCTACTTAATAATTGGTGAATTGAACAATGGTTTTTTTTTGTTCTTGTAACATTGAAAAGATAAGATAGTTTTTAGCTGACTGCAAGCGCCGCGCTGAAGCGTGAGTGGTTCGATGAAGAGACGAAGAATCTCGTCGAAATGGTCATCAAGGAATATCAGGTGATGGATTTATCTTTTGAAAGAAAACTTTTTTTTTTCTTCAATATGACTGCTTTATCCATTTCTTTCTGTTTTCTTCAATACTATTGATTTATCCGTTGCTTTTTTCTTCTTAAATACTATCGATTTATAGGTTTCTTTATTGAGACAACGGATTATATCCGTTACCGTCGTGGCATAAAGCTTTTCCTTGGCCTTTTCCACAAATCCCGAAAAAAAAAATTGGCGAGTACCTTTGATAAACACTTTCTTTTCAGGAGCGAGCGTAATTTTCCATCTTTAATCGGAGCAACTTTTATTATCAATTTGTAACTTTAGTTTCGCTGAGCATATGCTAGCCTTCTTTTAATGATATTTTCCTTATGATTACTGCTAAGTTGTTATTGCTGAGTACTGTAATCTTAGTTCTCACTGAAGCTACTGTACAGTTCTGTGCTGCACTTAATTCACGCGGAACATAATCTCGGTTCTTTCTCTATTGCTTTACTTCCTGAATGTTTTTTTTCTGGTGTTGTAGTGTTTAGTGAACTATTGAAACTTGTTACATTCGGTGCTGAGCTTTAATGCGATTCATGTGCATAGCGAGATCAGTCCCTATGTATTTTTGTTTATTGATTTATTACGCTGTATTATGAACCACTACTATGCTAAGCTTGTAAATATGATCTGTAAGATAATATTCCCCCGTCCTGAAGTTTAACATTGTGCTCTTAACTTCTAACGCTGTTACTTATAATATGTTTAACTGTTAATTAGGTTGTTGAAGCTTCTGATGAGCTTAAAGAAGATTAATTTTTTGTTGTTTCCCGAATGTGATTGCGTGAATAAAGTTTGATGATTGATTTGTTTGAAATGTATTTTTTTTTATTCTATACAGTTCCATGTGGCTGTAATCATTATTATTTATTTATAACTGAGATTCTGGTCTTACTTAGCTTTACAAAGGCTTACTTTGAGATAAGCACAGTAGATTTCACTCACGACTATTCGACATCCAGTTATGGACGATACTCGAGGTATTGTTTTGTTTTTATGTATTTTTTTATCCGTGATGAATGAAGTAGCACACGGTATTAAGAATTAAAAAAGACCGAATTAAGTAGATAGGCGAGTGTTTGCAAGGAAAGAGTAGACTAGTGTTGATATAACTTGTAGACTAATATAAATATGCACAGATGAAGTTAATATTAATATTTATAAGAAAAAAAAGTTAGTAAAAATATTACAGAGTATGCTGACTTGGCACCCGTAAGACCGCGGAGTGAAGGCGATGACTTGACGACAGATGAAGGCCATGATGCGCCCGGCTTGCCATCGGAGAGAGGAGACGGCAGTGGTTAGTTAGCCCCCCCCCCCCTCCCCATAATAACCCCCCCTCCTAGATATCCAGCAGCTGCCGTAGTAATATGCATTCAAGAGAATCAAGACGAAATTACGTTTCGATAATAATCTTATGTTATCCCGTAATTTTATTCCAATGAAATTTTCTCTTGATTCTCTGGCTCTTGCATATTACTACGGTATCTAGCTTTATGACTAGTCCATATTCGCTCGAGATATATATATTCTTTCTTCCTCGCCATTTTACTATTTCAGAGGCAACCGAACGCGAGCGATTTGCTGCTGAGCGCCTGCAATTCGCAGCTGAACGCATACTGCGCGGCGGATTCGAGGCAGACGAGGAAATTGACGCGGATGTTGCGATGTATGAGGATGAGAGCAGAAGAAGAGAAGGAGAAGATGTACAGCAAGAACAACAAGGGAGCAACAGTCGAAGCAGACGTAGAAGTCACCGTGAAGAGAATGGAGAGGAGAGGGAAGAAGGAGAAGCACGGTCGGGTTATCCGGAACTGGAAGAAAGTCAGTGCGAGAGGGAGTGAGAGAGAGAGAAGAGAGAGAGAGGGAGAATAAGTGAAGGAAAGAGAAAAAGAGAGAGGGAGAGAGAGAGAAAGGTAGAAAGAGAGAGAGAGAGGGAGAGAAAGAAAACGGAAAGAGAGGAGAGAGAGACAGAGAAAAAAAGGAGACAGATAGGGCGAGAGAGAGAGGGAGAGAGAGAGAGAGAGAGCGGAGAGAGAAAGGTTAGGGAGAGAGAGAGGCGAGAGAATTCAAGTCCTGTGACTTGAAATCAGCGAGAGAATTTGGTATTATAATTTTTTCTGATGAAAAGAATAGTAGAAAAGAAAAAGTTGAGAAAAGAGTGCTAAGCGAGTGTCATTTTTAAGTGCACGAAAAGTAGTATGCTGTATTTTCAGTATTGATATTAAATTGATCCATAGAAGATTTTATTATTTAAGTTTAAACTTTTTTATTTTGAAAATGCATTTTCTTATTATTTTTTAACTAGGTTCTGACGATGAACAAAGACGCACGGATTACACGGAGAATGAAGAAGATGAGGAGGGCACAGGGAGCGAGAGGAATCCGATGTTGGAGAAGAAGACAGTGAATGGAGGAGAGAAGAATAAGACGAGCAGGGCCATCGACCCAGTCGCAATGCAGATTGAGATGGAACTGGCATCGGAGCCGAGTGTGCTGGAGACGGTTAGAGAAGAGAGAGAGAGAGAGGAGAGAGAGAGGAAGGAGAGAGAGCGAGTGAGAGAGGAGAGAGAGAGGATGAGAGAGAGAGAGAGAGATGAGTGGGATATATCTCTCAAGGAGAGGGAAAGTAATTGAGCTTAGATTTGGTGGTTAGAGACAAAGGAAAGAGAAGGAAATGTTAGCTTGTGAAGAGTTGTTTAAATTATTTCCGATCTCAGCGTCTTCGCAGCGGCGGGAACTTTAACAAGGGTGACTGGTCGAGTGACGAGCTACGGCTACTCTACGAGGGGATCAAAGAGTTCGTTTTAATATTTTCCCTCCCTCTCTCTCTCTCTCCCTCTTAGATCGCTCTCTCTCCTATATATCTTTCTCCCTCTCTTATATCTCACTTTCTCTTCTGCTCCTCTCTCTTTTAACTCTCTCTCCTCTCTCCCTACTCCTTTCTCGCTTTTTCTCTCTCTCCCTCTCTTTCTCTCTCGCTTGTCTCTCTCTCTCTATCTCTCTCTCTTTTTCTCTGTGTTTCTCTCACTCTCTCGCTGATTTATCTCTCTTTTTCCTCTCACTCTCTCTTCTCTCTCTCTCTCGCCTCTCTCTCTCTCCCTTTCTTCTCTACTTCCTCACTCTACTTTCTTTCTCGTTCTCACAGCGAAAGTCCACTCTATTCAGACGCGGTGTCTCTGAAGAGGCTCTCATACGGATTCTTAACAACAGCGCTCTACGCCGCACTCGAACCATCGATGAAGTGACGTTAGTTATTTTTATTCTCAGAAAGTACTTTTTTCTATATTGAAAAAAAACAGCTGAATATAATGCACATGTTTGTTTTAATTGCATTTAAAAAAAGTTTTTTTTTTAAATATATTTCAGTACTAGTTTCGTTGTAATTAACTATATTTAAGGAGAGAAAAAGGGAGTTTAAAGAAAAAGTATTTATTTTTTTAAGGAAAAAATGTTTAAAGAAAAAGCATTCTATTTTTGACGAAAAAAAAAGTTTTAAAGAAAAAAGTATTTTAGTGAGAAAGTGAATGATATCCGCCTGATGAACGATGAACATCGAGTCGAGAGAATGAAGGCAGAGAAGCGACGCTGGCGACATCATCCACCACCGATTACTGTAGAAGAGGTGAGACAAGGGGGGTTACGGTAAGGGTCAAGGAGGAGGGCCGTATTGTAGAGTTATGGTAGTATTCATGGAAGGGGTTACAGTAGTATTCACGGAAAGGTACTAATGTATTCATTAAGGGGTTGCGGTAGTATTCGTGAAAGTGTTATGGTAGGTTTACAAATTGAGCGAGAGAGAGAGAGATAGAGAGAGAGAGCTATTTGAATAAGAAGGTAGTTCTTTTTTTACGACATTCTAATTGGCAGGCGGCACTGGGTTGCTGCTGGAGTAGGTTTTTTTTTTAAATTTTATATTAAACAAAAATTTCGGATGAAAAATTTTTTTTCACAGGGCAGCAAAATCTGGTCGCAAACAATGGCAGAATTGGCGCGAAAGCGCCGCTTAACACGACGGGTTGATCTCACTCGCAAGTACATCATTGTCAGTTGTTTATTGATCTTTGGTTTATTGATTTTCTCATAATGGAATCCTTTCTCTAAATTGCGGTTACTTTACCGAGTTCTTTTTTTTTAATTCAAAGAAAGAAAATTTTCTTCCATTTCTAGCTCAAATGCCGACGAGAAGAGAAATTTGTCATGGCATTTTAAATTAGGTAACATGATAGTGATTATTATAATTATACGGTAATTATTATTTTATTATTATTTATGTTATTAAATAAGTAGACAAATGCCCCATATTTCTAGAGCTACATGACGGAGCGAATGGTCGAAATGCGCAGCGCCCAACCCTCTTCCTTCTCGTATGTCGACCCTCGTCCGAACATGCCGACACAGTCGAAGAATGTCATCTGGCATCGGATATACCGCCTTGTTGGTTATCTCTGTTTCTCTCTCTCTCTCTCTCTCGCTTGTTGCTTCTCTCTCTCTCTCTCTCTCTCCCTCTCTCTCTCTCTTTCGATTTCTCTCCCTCTCTCGCGTGTGGCTATCTCCCTCTCTCTCTCTCTCTCTCTCTCTTTACATTAGGATATGGTAATCATATACATTGAATACAGTAATTACAGTATGACGATCGAAGGTGTTGAATTATTTGAAAAATATGAGGGGAAATTGTAGGAAAGGAATAAAAGAAGAAGAAAAGAGAAAACTAAAAATATTTTATTCTAGTTCCGCGACGCGATGCGTGGCGTCGATCTCGAGCGACGCGTACAGGATCTCAATCCCATGGGTAAGGAAATGGGTTTTTTTCCAATCCCATGCCATCTCAGCCTCAATCCCATGGGTAAAGGAATGGTTTTTTTATAATTTCAATCCCAATGGGTAATCCCGTTTCAGTTTCAATCCCATGGGTAAGGGAATAGGTTTTTACCCATTTACTGGTTCACTGTTAGAATACAACCCATTGTGCCCGCATCCAACGATAAAAATTACTTCAGAAGCGGTGGTTGTGCTGTCGTGCTTGGATGAACTTGAGGGCCTTGCAGCGAGCCGAGTCACGCCTGCGTTAGACTTTTTTTTTACTGTAGTCCCCCTCACCATCCGGCATCCGGCAAGGGTTAAAAAGAGTATGAATAGTAAAAAATATATACTATAAAATGCATTTCGAAACGATTTGACAGGATTCCTAAGCACTTTTTATTGTTATTGTGAATGTGAAAGAATGAGAGTAATTGTGAGTAAGAGAGAGAGAAGAGAGAGAGAGAGAGAGAGAGAGAGAAGAGAGATAGAGAGAGAAGAGAGAGAGAGAGAGAGAAGAGAGATAGAGCGAGGAGAGAGAGAGAGAGAGAGATAAAGAAAGTGTTTTAGGCGTCAAAGTGAACTACACGGCATCCTGTGCAATCTGCTGATTGGGGATCTCCGCGACTTTGAAGTACGCGCACCACTCTCCAAGGACCGTCCAGACGACATGATTCAGGCAAGCTACCGTAACCTCTACCTACAGTAACCCTGTATATAGTAACCTATAGCTACGGTACCCCTGTTATCCTACTTTATTTAAATTAACATTTTATAAGAGTCAACAATAAGAGTCCTTCGAAGTAATACTCGTCTTATCCTGTGCCTATTTTTTTATGTTATATATCTGAAACATGAATTTAGATAATTTTGTTAGATTTGATTTAGTCCTTGAAAACAGTGTTTTTTTAAATAAAAAAATTATAAAAATACATTTTTCTAGCCTTTCCTCGATCCACTCTCACTGGACGAATTCGACTCGATTGAGCTGGAAGATGATGAAGTTTCTATTTTTGTATTTTATTTTTATTTTATAGTTTATTTTTGTTATTTTTTTCTATATTACTTATTTTATTATCTACTCACATTTTGCAGTCCAGGGGAATTGATGAAAGAGAGTATTTTTCTCTCGCGTATTTCATCCTAAAAACCACATGAATTTTATTGCAATATTACACTTATAAATGTATGGTTTTAAAGAGCTTTTTTGTGAATTCTCAGCCCGAGGAGGAAGTCAACACGAATGCACTGGATGCGGTTGTCGAGAATCCGGACTCTGATTTCGAGATCGACATGGCGGACGCTAGTGGTAAGAGGGAGGAAGAGAGAGAGAGAGAGAGAGATGAGAAGCTAGAGGGAAAGTTCGAACGGCAATTCTTATGTCTTTATCTCTCTCTTACCTCTTTCTCTCTCTCTCTCTCTCTCTCTCTCTCTCTCTATCTCTGATCTCTGATCTCTTTCTCTCTCTCTCTGATTTCTTTCTCTCTCTATGATCTCTGTCTATCTCTCTCTCTCTCTCTCTCTCTCTCTCTCATCTTCTTCCAGCGGGCCTGGACCTCTCTGTCGCATCACCCTGGGGACTCTGCCGCGGCGGCGGCACCTCCATCTCTCGGATTGTTGGAAGAGGCAGAGGGGGCGGAGCTATCGGCAAAAGGGGCGGAGCTAGCAGCAGAAGGGGCGGAGCTTCCGGTAGAAGGGGCGGAGCTACCGATAAAAGAGGCGCCGTTCTCGGTAAACTCAAGGCGCCCCCTGGAAGACCCCCTGGAAGAGGTCGCAACGAAATCCAGAGAATGATGCAAGAACTAGACAAGAGCAGCAGTGATGGAATGTTAGGCAATCTTTTTTGTATACATATTTATTTATCCACTTTTTGGTATACCTATTGATTTATTCATCTGTTTATTTATCAAACTACTTATTCATAGAGAACATTAGCTCAATATCTCCAATCACTGCAGAAGCACCACCACGGAAGAGAGTGGAGAAGAGAGCGAGGAAGAAGATGAGGAGGAGGGCGAGAAGAAGGTAGCCACTCTGGCCAAGCAGGTATTAAAAGAATGTTTTCTATTTATTTATTATCTGTTATTATTATTATTGTTATCATTAGTGTTATATGTTGTTTTGTTATTACTATTATTGTTGTTGCTGGTGTTACTATTATTATTATATATTATTATTATTTACTAGATTCAAAATAGTTATCACTATGTGTGTTTTTTACTATACTAACATGGGATAAAAACGAGCTTGCGTAAACAAGATTCTTTAGCCTTTCATGGCGGCGAAGGGAGTCCGCGCCGGCTCAGGAAGAAAGACGCCGGTGAAGAAGCCTCCTCCTCCGCGAACCTTATCAACTAGCTCCGTTAAGACTAAGGTATATATTTATTTTAATTTGCTAATTAACTTTTTTAAATTGATATATGAAATCTTGTTAATGAAATATTTGTCTACAAGTGTATAAATTAATTGTCGGCGTAAAGCTGCTTACATCTGGATCGGCTCAAGATAAAAAAAGGAGGCAAATTGAGTTGAAAAGTTAATTTCATGTATTATTTTTCTATTTAGTTACGACGTGGTGGAAAGAGGCACGAGGAGGCCGATGACAGAACCAACAAGGACAGTGAGAGCGATGAGGTTTTTGGAGAGAAAGAGAGAGAGAGAATGCTTTTTTTTGGTGTTTTTCTCATAATTTTTTATTACTACTTTTCCTTTATAATTAGTACTTTAATTCAGCTGACGATAACATAAGTATAAAGAAATCTTAATGGTATATATTGATGAAAAAACCGGGAATTAATATTTCATAATCATTACGTTAATTTAGCCGGCGGCAACGCCAGCGAAGCGCCCTCGCGGTCGGCCCCGCTTGACGAAGGAAGAGAGGGAGAGGAGAGAGCGATCGAGAACACCCATGTCGGGAGAGGTAGTGCATAGACTCACTCTTTCTCTAATCAAGTGTAACTGGGGCCATCCTGGCACCCCAGCCCCGCGCCGAGAGGGGTGCCTGGGTACACCACCTTTTTCATACATCAAATGTAATCCACGGCCCTCCAAGCATTCCCAGTTTGAAAAGTGCGATTTGAAAATAAAAAAAATTTCAATTTGCTAGTTATCTTTTTTTATTGCTATATGAAATAATAATATTGTGAATATTAAATTATTTATTTACAAATATATAAATTAATTTTCTCAGAACATTTCTGACATCTTATGGTTAGGTTAAAAAAAATGCTTGCTTTGCAAGTGTAGAGCTAATTTCATCTCCTACTTGCATTTAGAAACGAAGTGGCGGAAAGAGGCACGAGGAGGCGGATGACAGAACCGACAAGGACAGTGAGAGCGATGAGGTTTTTGAGAGAATATTTTTTTTTCTTCTTCAATTTATTATTATTATTATTATTATTATTATTATTTCTTCTTCTTTATATTTATTACTCAAATTCAGCTGACGCCAACTCCAGCGAAGCGCCCTCGAGGCCGGCCGCGCTTGACTCAAGAAGAGAGGGAGAGTAGAGAACGATCGAGAGAGGTAAGCACACCATTTTTAGAATAAGTTTTAATTGGGACCGTCATGGCACCCAGCTCAGCGACGAGAGAGGTGCATGGGCGCACCTCTTTTCTAAATTAAATGAAATCCAGGGCACTCCTAGCCTTACTAGTTTAAAAGTACGATTTTTTTTCTAATTAAAAAAATACATCATTTGAATCTCTTTGACAGTTTTAGGCCTAGCATTTTGAAACTTTGGAGGGCACTTTCAGGCCCTTCGAACGCCAGGAAAGCGAGGCCGTCCCCGCATGTCGAATGAGGCGAAGGCAGCAGCGGCAGCAGCGAGAAGAGACATGTCTGCAGCGTTGTCTGCTGTAAGCCGCTCGAGTACGCCCGGCCCATCAGTGAGAGCACGAGACAGTGAAGAAGACGTGGTGAGTAGGGGGGGGGTAACAGGTCTTAGACCCCCCCCCCTCCCCCCACTGAAATGGATTTGTTAGACCCCCCCCCCCCTCCCGACATGCTATCCCCCACTCTCCCACAGCCCACTCTCCGCCCAGCATGAAGCCTCCGAAATGAAATATTTTTCTCACTTCATGCTCCCCTCGAGAGCTCTTCGGCCTAACTCTTTAAACCCTTTTATTCTAAACGAAAATAGATGATTTATTGGCTTATCGCCCTACCCTGTGCTATATGTGGGCTCTGTAAATTAGCTTTTTGTCTTCTTGACGTTCTTTCGAGATATCTAACAGCAATCTTAAAAAGTCAGTACAATCGTTGTTTAATGCTTTTTCCACCCCACATTCAAGGAGAAGGAGCACGAGATGGTGGAGCGGGCTAGTGAGGTTCGAGAGAACTTTTAAACTTTTAAAGTTATTATACATTATAGTAAAATAATGCGCATATTCTGCGTTGAGATCCCGTTTACTGGACCATTTAAGGAGCTGAAGGCTCAGTTTTGAGTTTCCTCAGCCTGACAATGATATACGTACATGCATATATTATACATAGAGGCGTCTAGATGAATTCATGAAAGTTGGAATAAGTTGTAATGGAATGGTTTTCTCGTCTGATGATTTAAAAAAAAAACTTGAATTTAGCCGTAGTAAGGTCTACGCTCCGAGTTAAGTTATATAAAATTAATAAGTTTTTTTTTTAAATTAGCGGATGACTTTAACAACAATTAGCGTAAACATTGAAATTTTTTTTTGAAGTGAAATAATACATTTTTCTTCTAGCCGCCCGTAACGCCCGGAAAACGCCGTGGTCGACCGAGCAAGGCTGAGATGGAAGCCAAGAAGGCTGAGGCAGCCGCAGCCAGAAGAGCCTTGGCGGCAAGGCGTGGAAGAAGCCGCTCGAGGACACCCGTCGCGGCAGAGGAATCAGGGGAAAGCGATGAGGAGTGGAATGCTAGCCAGGTATGGGTTGGGTCATGGTAGTCAAGGTGCTCCTGCAAGCAGTTATTATCCGATTTAGTTTTTTCTATTAAAAATCATAATAATTGTAATTAAAAAAATTTCGTGTTTTTTTAATGAAATGTCGAAATCAGGCTAGTCGTGTGAATCTCTCTCTCCCTCTCTCTCTCTCTCTCTCTCTCGCTCTCTTCGTCTCTCTCCATCTCTATCCATCTCTCCCTCTCTCTCTACCTCGCTTTCTCATTCTCCCTGTCTACCTTCCATCCTCCCACAAACTCACTAAAATAAACTCTTTAGCCTGTTACCCCCGCTAAGAGCGACACCAGCAGAACTGCCCGGACCCCAAGAAAGACTCCAGTGAAGAAGCCTCCTCCGCGAGCCAAGTCAACTTCAAGCCAATCGGTTAGCGCTAATTAAATATTTAATGTATTTATTTATTTATTTACTAATGGAAATTTTTTATACGATATTTAAAAAGATTGAAAATGTCATTGAAAATGGACACCAAACTAATCAAATGAAATACTACGCCCCCCATGTGTCGGTGGATGGTAAATGTAATTGTAAAAAAAATGAGGTGCAAAGTGGCGCTGACGATAACGATAAGACGAACAAGGATGCTGCTGAGAGAACAGACAAGGACAGCGGCGACAGCGATGACGAGGTTTTTATTATCTTTACTTATTTTATTTATTTATTTAATCATTCATCGTTAAAAGATTTGTCCGAATACAACCGATTTTTTGTGGGTATTAACAATAAGCTTTTCACAAAATAATTTTATGATCATATCAATGTGTTCATCCTCTGTTATGTGATACTACTCTAAAACTGATGTTGTGAAATGGTGATCACTTGTATCGGAGCATATTTCATAACAGCATCTAGACCTCTTCTTTTTTCCCCTTCAAATGAGAAAATCGATCGATATACTAAAAAAAAATTTGTATTTTTTTTTTTTAAATTCAGCTGACGCCAACACCAGCGAAGCGCCCTCGCGGCCGTCCCCGCTTGACGCAAGAAGAGCGGGAGAGTAGAGAGCGATCAAGAGAGGTGCATAGATACAGCCCTTTTTTATTATCAAGTAAAGAACTGGGGCCAACCTGGGCCCTCCAAGCATTACTAGTTTGAAAAGTGAGATGTGTTATTAAGAGAGCCTCTCCGTAAGGGCCGAGGTGGCCCTGCCCCGGGGGAAAGTGTCGGATTTTGGTAACCAAAATTTTATGAGGAGTACCCACTTGCATTGTAAATGAAATAATGAAGTCAGATTTGTTTTAAAAAAATTTTTCTTCTCAGTGCATGCAATAGTATGGAAAAATTTTGAGTGTTCATAACTTCCTTAAAACTTAATATTTTTCAGTTTTCTTTTTTTTTGTTTTATTTGTCATTGGAAAGCACACAAAAAAGATGTATGATGTGTTTTTTGAAAATTTCAGTTTTGACCAGTTTTAGGCATTTTTCTATTTCAGAAATTGGTTTTTTGGACATTTATCCTATTTCGCGGCCCGGGCACGGGCCAATTTATAGTTCATAAGAAAGAGGAGAAAAAACTACACAAGATATGTTCTTATGAAGAAAATCGAAGGATATACATTTTACGAAATTTTGACTTGAACCTGGTGCACTCACGTTTTTGCTCGTTGGGATGAAACTGTATAATTATTTTCAAAGCTTTGTTTTTGGGATAATATTGATGTCGATATATTCGCCATTAAATTCTCTACCAGAAAAGGTATCTATCACCGATATACGTATTACCTTGGGACTCAGAGAATGCAATTATATGTTTTTCGGAAAAAAAATAATTCAATGATAACTAATGAAACCCTCATTTTTAGTCCACAGAGGTAGCCAGCCGGAGCAATTCTCCATATCATAAGATAGAGCGAAGAATTCTGCATAACATATTCCCTTTTCATGAAATTTGAAGGATATACATTTCCTTTGTTCTATCAATATAGAAGTCTTTCCACGTCATGCAATCGACCCATGATATCGAAAGCGCATTCAGCGATCCATAACTTTGCTCAATCTTAATATCAGAAAATCATAGGTATATCATCTAAGAGCTCTCACTGAGATCTTCAAATGCTACATACATACTTTTATTGCAATATTTATATTTCTATGGAGAATTTCGTTTTGTACTTTTAGAAGGCTTAAAAAACTATTTTACAAACATTTCCGAATTTCAAAGCATACATCATAAGAAAGAGCGTGAAATTTTCTACAAGGTGAACCCCTTTCAATAAACTTTCAAGTCTATATTGTTCTGTTATAAGTCATAAGAATATAATAAAAAACATATAATTGCATTCTCTGAGTCCCAAGGTAATACGTATATCGGTGATAGATACCTTTTCTGGTAGAGAATTTAATGGCGAATATATCGACATCAATATTATCCCAAAAACAAAGCTTTGAAAATAATTATACAGTTTCATCCCAACGAGCAAAAACGTGAGTGCACCAGGTTCAAGTCAAAATTTCGTAAAATGTATATCCTTCGATTTTCTTCATAAGAACATATCTTGTGTAGTTTTTTCTCCTCTTTCTTATGAACTATAAATTGGCCCGTGCCCGGGCCGCGAAATAGGTTAAATGTCCAAAAAACCAATTTCTGAAATAGAAAAATGCCTAAAACTGGTCAAAACTGAAATTTTCAAAAAACACATCATACATCTTTTTTGTGTGCTTTCCAATGACAAATAAAAAAAATAAAAAAACTGAAAAATATTAAGTTTTAAGGAAGTTATGAACACTCAAAATTTTGCCATACTATTGCATGCACTGAGAAGAAAATTTTTTTTTAAACAAATCTGACTTCATTATTTCTTTTACAATGCAAGTGGGTACTCCTCATAAAATTTTGGTTACCAAAATCCGACACTTTCCCCCGGGGCAGGCGCCCATGTGGTGCTGCTTGATCCTTACAGAGAGGCTCTCTTAAACAAAATAAGATCAATCTGTAGAATCTTTTTCAAAAAGTTAACTGTAGCCGTCCTTACTCGTGGGGAAAAGTGAGATTTGTAAGTAAGCAAACAAACAAAAAGATAGCATTTGTGTATCCGTGGGCCAACTTCAGGCTCATCGAACGCCTGGAAAGCGAGGTCGTCCTCGGAAAACGGAGGAGGCGAAGGCAGCTGCTGAGGCGCCAGCCGAACATTGAACGGCCTAGAGTTGTCTGCGCTCTGACCTGCGGCAGAGACGCAGACGAGCTTAAGTTATAGATATATATTTCTTTTTATCTTCTGTTAATGTCATTATCGTTGCTCAACGTTATATTTGTTTCCGTCTTGATAATTTAGGAAATAAAAGTTTTGAGAGAAGATCACCGTTCATGATGTTGCACCGAAATTGGAGAGGATTTGAATGTCAAGAAGCGGTATTTGTAAAAGGTTGAGGATAAATCGAATAAACATAAAAGAGGATGCATGATTGCGATTTCTCATAGCATATAACAGATAAGGATTGATAATGATTTGTAATTTTTATCCAAAGAAAATTTGATCCACTATCGGTTTCTAAACAATTTTTGCAAATATGATATAAGAGAGAATTAGAATACTTATGAAGTGCATATTCACTGATTGTGAGTACATTAATGGCACTGCAACTCGAGCTGAGCTGTAAGAGTTGAACCGTTCATTCACTTCTGCAGTGCCGGCATTGAACGGTTGGCTTTCTTACTCTCTCTCGCTCTATCTCTCTCTTTTTCTCTCTCTCTCTCTCTGTTCTCTCTCTCTGTTCTCTCTCTCTCCCTGCTCTTTCTCTCTATTTCTCTTTCTCTCTCTCAATCTTTCTCTATTTTCTCAGCACGTCTCTCCCCTCTCTCATCCCCTGCAGATGGAGGCCAATCCGCCAACGCCAGACGGCTACTTCGAAGTGGGCATCTTGTTTTTTGTTTTTAATATTTCAATTTCAAATATCTTTCTTCTCGTCCTACAATTATCTTTTAAATGATAGAAATTAAAAAAAAGAGAAGAAACTTGCGAAAAATTTCTCTTTAGAGGAAAAAAAGCAGAATTTTTTTAAAGGATATTTAGGAGTAGATAGATTTTTAACAGATATTTGGAAAAAAAAATTAAAAATGTAAATATCTAATATTTCTTTTCTCTTCTCCTTTTCTGGTGACTCCGAACGAGCCGACGCCGAATTTGTCGACTCCAAAGACGCCGGCGACGTCTGTTGTCGGCGAGAATCCCTCCTTCACCGGCATCGTCACCAAGGATCAGACGGCGGGAGCGGAGACGGACAAGAAGAAGAAGAAGAAGAAGAAGAAGGAGACGATGGGCATGACTGAGGATGATGCAGAGCGCAAGAGGAAGCAGAAGGAGAAGCTCAAGGAGATGGTAAGAGAGAGAGAGAGAGAGAGAGAGAGAGAGAGAGCGAGCGAGGGAGGGAGATCTGGGGATGGGAGAGAGAGAGAGAGAGAGAGAGAGAGAGAGAGAGATGGGAGGAGGAAGAGTGACGTAGAAAAAAGGAATGGTTGAAGAATAAAAGGTCCTTATTCTTTCTCTCTCTCTCTCTCTCTCTCTCTCTCTCGCTCTCTCTCTCTCTCTCTGCCTCTCTCTCTCCCTCTCTCTCTCTGTCTCCCTGTGCCCTATCTGTCCTACGCTCTTTATATGTCTCTCTTTCTCTCACTCTCTCACTCTCTCACTCTCTCTCACTCTTCAGATGGCTGAACTGGAGCGCGGGCTCGCCAAGAAGAATAAGAAGCCAAAGAAGACGAAGGAGAAGCATCATTCTTCCTCGAGGAGCGACGAGTCAAAGGCTTCGAAAGCAAAGGAGCAGTTTGAGTCGAAATACTTCCTTCTGCGACTCGAGGGTGAGTGGTCTGCTTCTCTGCTCTCTTTCTTCTTTGTCTCCTCTCTCTCTCTCTTTTCTCTCTGCCTCTCTCCCTGCTCTCTCTCTCTCTCTCTCTGCCTCTCTGCACCTCCCCTCTTTCACTATATCTGCCTCTGCCTCTCTCTTTCTCCTCTCCTCCTATCTCTCTCTCTCTCTCTCTCTCTCTCTCTCTCTCTTTTTCTCTCCAGGCGCCCCGATCTGCGCCTTTCTCATCGTGGCCTTCATGCTGCTCCTGCTGGACGTGACCATCTTCGTGGCCTGCGCCGTCGTGTCTCGTATGGACTTCTCAGCGACCTTCTAGACTCTTCTCTTCCTTCCTCACCGTCTCTCTCTTTCCCTCTCTCTCCCTCTCTCTCTCTCTCTCTCTCTCTCTCTCTCTCTCTCTCTGCCTCTTTCTAAGCTTGTCTCTCTCTCTTCCTCACAGTTTTGGCACTGAGCCAATTTTAATTCCAAAAGCGGATCTCCTGGCAATCTGCCAGCTTCTTCTCCTTTTGCGTTACCGAAAAGATAAAACGGATAACTGTTTGAATTTGTTTCTTTTGCTGTGCTTACATCACAAGCTTTTACATCACAAGCTTTAGGACGACGAAGTAGGTTGGGGACTAGTTTAGTTGGATTGTTCAGCTCGGCTCAACAATCTTCTCTCTGTTTCCCCAACGCGGAACCTGAACAAAGTTTGAAACAAATATGTAAATGTTCACTGATTTCATTGATTGTTGACTAATATTGAGGGAAAAAGAGCTGCTGATAATGGAGAAAAATATATGCAAATCACCAGCTCATCATGCCTTTACCGATAGAAGGGGAGATTAAGAGAGAGAGAGAGAGAGAGAGAGAGAGCGAGAGAGAATAAGACTTTCATGAGAGTTGAAAGATCGAATGCAGTACTGACACAGAGTGAGAGCGAATGTGAAAAGAAAACGTTGATCGTTCCTTCAATAATGTGGTCATATGAATAGAGTGGAATACCCTCGCCACTTCGTGCGTGATTTTGATTATAATTTTCTTTAAAAACTTGTTTTGAAGTGGCCTTACATAAAAAATATGGTGTACAATTTAGTTGTACCAGTAGTTACTAGTATTATAGTTTCGCCATTTCATTATGTTTAAAAAAAAAATATTTTCGTCGTTTCTGAGAAAATATTTTTCGGAGGGCCCCTAGGAGCTCGGGCAGGAAAAAAATGTTTGTGCCTGTTGGAGGAGAGGAGAGGGAGATTGGAAAACAAAAGATCTCAAGAGAACCTGAGAGAGCGAGAGAGAGAGAGAGTGAGAGAGAGATATAGATAGAGAGAGAAGGAGAGAGAGAAATGCAAACAACTAAAAGTGGGAGAGATATGACATAATCGATGCGCCGACTGAACTACCGTAGTCAGAGTTAGGAATGCTGGAGCAGTGCGGACTTGAAAATCAATCGTTGCTTCCGTTTTCTCGCAAGGTCACGCGTTGTACGTCGCGGATTTCTTTCGTTTACTTTACTTAATCGGTTATGTTTTGTTTTCTTTTCCTCTTTAAGAGCATAGAAACATGATGCAGCTCTAAAATCGTGGAACATCTGGCGCTTTTTGATCAGTTTTCGGGCAGACTTTTCATTCTAATCATAAGCATAAAATCTTCGATCTTAATGCACGGCATTGCTTAGCAAGAAAATCGTTTGATGCTTATTTTTTTGCTGGTTTTCTGTATCTTTCATCAGCGCTCGTATGAACAAAGCGCTCATAGTTGATTCGATTCAACTGAACAAGGTTGCCCTGTCACTTTTCCAGTCAGTATTCCAAGACATTATCCTTTGTTTCATTTCTTATGGCACTTTACTATACTTATAATTCGATTTTGTATTTCGCTTGAACTAGTTGCCATTATGCTTTTCATGTTATACTTCCTCTATTTTAAATAATTTTTTTCTCATTGCTACATTTGTTTTATTTGATGGATCATTTTGTTTTAAACATTTGTTTTCAGGCCTTTTTCTTTTTCCTGATCTCGTCTTGCCCATCTCTTCTTTAGCAGCGGGCTGGCTCCGCTGCCATGAACGGCCTCTCCACGCCGGAAGAGTTTGTTATTTTATATGTTTATTATGTTATTTTTTTTATAAAAGTGCTTTTATGAGAAATTTATATCCTTTTCTCGTATTGGCTACTACTTTTTCAGGACTTTAACTAGGAAATTGCTTTTAGGCAAGCTTCTTCTTATGTTTTGAAAAAGGTTATATCTATTACCTCGAGAAAAAAGATTTCACGCCTTATTAAAGTTGTATGAACTTTGCTTGCTCGATGAGGGAGCTACGGATGCATATATTCTAATTGAAACAAGTTGATGAATTATTATATTTTGTTTTTATTTTAGTATTTAACAACATATCTTTTCTTTTCAACCCGAATTTTTTTAATTAATTAATTTCTGAATTAATTAATTTTTTTTTTTACTTTTTGTGCTCAATGATTACCGCGTTTGCAGCGCGGAATGGGTGCAGATCAAGGAGCCCCAATCGGAGAGCATCATGTACGCCAATCTCGCTACAGGCGAATGCTGCTGGGATCCTCCGGAGGGCGCGAGAGTGTACGTGAAAGGAAGAGAGAGAGAGAGAGTGAGAGATTGTGAAGAGAGAGAGACAGAGAGAGAGAGAGAAAGAGAGAAACGTAAAGAGTAGAGAGAGAGAAAGAGAGAGAGAGAAAGAAAGAAAGAGAGAGAGAGAGAAATAGAATAGTGCAGAAATGCTTTTGCTAAAGGCAGGGGATATCAATTACTCCTTTATTCTCTTCCATTCGTAGTGATTATAAAAAGTATTGATTGATTTTCTCTTCAACAGCCGCCTCACGAATGACCGTCAATGGTGGGAGCTCTTCGACTCGCGAACAGGCCGCTTCTACTACTACAACGCCCGCTCGAAGGAGACCGTCTGGCAGCGGCCAAAGGGCGTCGACGAGGAGGACATCATTCCGCTCACAAAGCTTCAGGTCAGAGACTCCCGAACGGAAAAGATCCCTGTCTTCTGTGGGGTTACGGTAGGTCGTAGCTACTTCACTTCAAGGATACCTGTTCTCCCAAGCAGAGGTGCAACGTGGCCGGCCCGGCCCGTAGGGCCGGCCGGCCCAACTTTCCAGGGCCCGGGCCCAAAAAAAGTTGGGCCGGCCCGCAGGCCCGATTGGGCCCGATAAGCACACAATGTCGTCCAGTCAGGACGACTGGTGGCATTGTTAAGTGCAAAACTTCCTTCATTTGTTCATTTTTCCCCCTAAAACTCTTTCTACTATACATTAAAATGAATGTTCATAGCACAATCATGAAAAATTCTGAATTTCAAAACACTTTGTTACTTGTCGGAATTTTTTCCCCCGATTTTTTTGAAAATCGGGCTCAAACGGGCCCACGGGCCGGGCCCAAAATTCTAGGGCCCGGAAATGGATCGGGCCGGGCTGGCCGAGTCCGTGGGCCCGACGGGCCGGGCCGGCCCAAAATTTTTGGGCCCGTTAGCACCTCTGCTCCCAAGTAGTATACATTTGTGATGAGATTTCCTTTTCCTGCTTTTCTTTCATGTTTCAAGTAGCAAATAGTCGTGTTTTATTTTTAAATAAATAAATTATATATAGATATATATTTGCTTCTTTTGCTTTATAAGCCAGATCTCTTTTTTTAAATAAATATTTTAAAAATAAATTTTAGAACGCTCACCAACGCGAGCAAGAGACTCAGACGGTGGGCGGCTCAAGCACTCCCGCGACGCTCGTTGACGCCTCCTCCTCTCACTCGCACTCTCAGCCGCTCTTCGAGAACTTTAGCCGCGACGCGACCGCGCCGCGTCACGCAGCAGCAGCCATAGTCTACGCGCAGGACATCTCGCCAGAGACCGGACTCATCTCGATGCGGCCAGCAGCGTCGCCAGAGCCGCTGTCAAGCTCGTTACAAGTATGTATTTTATTTATTACTTTTTTTTAATTCTTCAAATATTTATTTGACCTACTGATTGAACTTTCTCTTTCTCTATTGAAAGTTGTTACTAGTTAAATAAAATATATTAGTAAAAAACTAATTACAATGAGAGGATAAAAAGAGTAAACTATTACGAAAATGATATTGCTTTTCTTGAGAAAGAGAGTGTTATTGGGAAATTGAAAAGACGACAGTTAATTCACGGCGGTGATTGATAGTCTATATTATACCCCACCATAAATTATATTATGCCCCACCATTATTTATATTATACATCAACATTATTATACAATATATAATTAAGCTACATTCTACGGTATTTTCCCCCTTACCATTGCAGAGTGCATCCCTTGAGCGAAGGCTCGAGCAGATGACCATGGACGACCCGAGCGATGAAGCCGCTTTAGCTGCCGCCTTGAGCTTCTTCACCTCCTCGTCCACGACCGCCTCCTCGCGAGGCCCGATCCTCTATTCAAATAATAATCGCTTCCCGCCAGAAGTTGGCGGCGGCGGCGGCAGTCCGACAGCGAGCATTGACAGAAGGAGCGCGAGGCAATCGTGCGATGATGAGGATGGCGAGAGTTGGAGCAGGTACGGTGGTTAAGCCATAAACCGAGGATTACGGTATAATCCTTTAAAACGTAAATGTAAAAGTATGGGATATACCTTTATAGGAAACGTATGGAATGTACCATTATAAGAAAAGGCTGGGAATTGTTGGTAGTCGTGCTTGCTTTAGCTGTTCCATATAAAAGGGTTTTTTTTTCTTGGCTAAGTAAGCCGGATGAAAGTCATGTGGTTCTGATAACAGCGCCTGAATGAAAGCTGCTATGAAAAGTCTGCTGGCTGACACACACAACAGAGCGAATGAGCTCTGCTTCAACTAATATGCATGCGATTGGCTTCCATACAACAAGGTTTACGGTTGAATGTATAGAAAAAGAGTGGAATATACATTAGAGAAAAGTTTGGATCATACCGTTTAACAAATTTTTGTCGCATAACACTTACGGTACATGCCGCTTTCGTTTAGGGACGCGCCGAAGAATCCACTCTCCGATCCGACCAGTAAGACGATGCGAAAAGACGCATCTGCCCTCTTTAAGCACATCCAGAGCTACATGGGCGACCGGAAGAGTAAAAACAACCCGGATCAGGTATAGCTATTGACTAATCATTTAGAGTAAACATTTACTTGGTTGTAAAAATAATAAAAGTAAAGAGTAGGATGTAGTTGCTGAAAACGTAAAGTAATTAGCAACATTACTTGTTATTAGTCTAAAAAGAATTCTTATCGTTTGTTTTTCACATCATGCATATTGAAAACTGTTGGGATTACCTGATTGGCACGTTTTTTTTGTTTTTTTTTGTTAACCTTCGAAGGGAACAGAAATTTTTATGATGGTATATAATTTGTAAAATAAAGAAACAAATTAATTTTATTAATTTTTATATTCAGCTCGCTCTTTCTGTCTGCGAGTCGGCAGTTTCTCGTGTAGAGTGTGCCGACGAAGCCGTCTTGCTACTCATGCGACAGCTTACCAGGTACAGTATTCTGCCGGCGTACTGTAGATATTTTCGTGGAGGGATCGGGAGTTCGTAAATAGTATAATACATTGAGATGTTTTTTTTTCTCCCTCTCTAAATAATGTTATTTGAGTAAGCTTTAATTAATAAAAAGGACAATAAAGTTGACTACAAGTTAATTGTTTCAATTTTTGTAAAGTATAATAAATTGTGGATAAATAGGCAACTATTACATTGATCCATTTATATTTTTAAGTGTTTAATGTCTTTTCCAGGAACGAACGTGCAGACTCGGTTAGGCGAGGCTGGGAATTGTTAGCAATCGTGCTGGCTCTCGCTGTTCCGTCTAAAAAGGTTGTTTAAAATAATTATTTTAGGATACTTTTTCTTACCTACAAATTTTTATTTTTATTTCTTGAATCTGAATTAGGAGCTGATTTGAAAATGGTTGGTCATGTTTGGTTTTCATGGCAGCGCATGAATTAAAGCTGCTATGAAATGTCTGGGTGCTGATAGCATAGCTTAATTCGACTGTCTTGACAACTTTTCAGTCATCCTTCCTGGTTAAAAAATGGACATTTCGAGCCTAATAAACATGTAATAGAATATATTAGCTATTTTTGTCTTGAATTATACGCTTAAAGTACGAAAAAAGCTCGCCCTCACTCATCCTTCCTCGGGCGTTCGGGCGTCCCATTTTGAGCTATGGCTGATAGGCAGCAGGAAATTTCGCTTTATTATGTAAAAAAGAGAGGAAATTCACTGCAAAATAGTATGTGCAAAACAGTCTACTTTAACTAATATGTGTCTACAATTAGCCTTCATAGCACGTGATCTAAACTCAACAAATGTAGGTTGCGTCGACCGTCCAGGCGTTCGTCGACCGGCATGCGGACAAGCTCTTCGACCCGCCCGAGGTCGCCGTCTCACACTTTGCCACCCAGTGCCAACGGAGACTTGCGAAGGTTTGACTTTATTTATTTTTGTGGGAATTTTATTTCTTGAATCTTTGTCTATTCTTTAAAATCTCTTATATTAAAAGAAAAAAAGTTTGTCATTTCTTTTGCATGAGATATTGAAATGTTGTGTTTTGCTTATCGGAGGTTTATTGACAAAGAAAAGCAATCGATATGTTTTTGATATATCACCTAAATTTAATGATCGTGTTATTAATTTTGTATTTATCATTATTATTATTAATGTTTTGAATAAATAAAGTCAACGAATATTATGAAGAAAAAAATCTTATTCTTTCTATTCTTATCGATAATCTTTTCTTTCCCAGACCACCACCCGGCCGCGCCCTTCGCTCTCCACAGTGCACGAGGCACGCGTGCACATCTTCAATCCGCCACAATTCGGAGCGACCCTGGACGAGCTCATGAAGATGCAGGTGAGGAAGAGGGAGAAAGAGAAAGAGTGAAAGAAGGAGACAGAGTAAGATTGAGAGAGAATAAAAAAGAAAGGGCAGAGATAAATATAGAGAGAAAAGAGTGATAGCGAGAGAGAGAGAGAGAGAGTAAGAGAAAGGAGGAAGATCGAGAGAAGAAGAGAGAATGCAATGTTTGCAGGCAGAGCGTTTCCCTGGCTTGCGCATCCCGTGGATAGAGGCGACCCTCATTGACTTGGTACTCTCGGAGGGAGGAGGCAGCACCGAAGGAGTCTTCAGGGTTGCTGCGGATCCGGAGCAACTGGCGACCGCCAAGGTATGGAGAGAGGAGAGAGAGAGAGAGAGAGAGAGCGCGCGAAGAGGGAAATGGAGTAGAGCGATAGAATGTGAAGGAGAATGAGAATAGCTTATTGCTAGCCAGTCGTGGCCCGGAAATAAATGACACTCGAAAACACCGACCGCTTGAAAACTCTTTTTTTTTTTGGATGGCATGGAACAATAGAAACATAGACTTTTCGACATCTCCAGATGGAAGAATAGGATTTGCTTCAGCATGATAATCGAGAAAAACGCATCCTTTGAGAACTTTCCACACAAATATATCTTAAAAGGTGCCGAATACAATCACCGGTCGGGAAATATGTTTAACAAAAAATTAATCTCATTCATTTTTTCGCTCTCTGCCTCCCATTCTTTCTTTATGGTTCTGTTTCTTTTCCTATTTCTTTCTCTCTCTCATTTTCATTCGTCCTCTCTTTCCCCATCTCTCTCTCTCTCTCTCTCTCTCTCTCTCTCTCTCTCTGTGTGTGTGTGTGTAGAAATATAGTGGTATGGCTTGAGGAAGGCCCAAAATCAAGATGGGTGCGCAAAATGGAACCTTTTTAAAGCTGGTCGTGAGTAATAATAATAAATATATGTATATATATATATATTTTACATTTAATTTCCACTCGACATTTGCAGGCCCGGCTTGACCAATTCCTCAAGCCACTCGTGACGGATGCTCATGTCGCCGCATGCCTGCTCAAGGCGTGGCTGAGAGAGCTGCCCGAACCGATAGTACCGTCTGCATTGTACCAAAGGGCACTCCAAGCGGGTACGGTAGCACCAAAATTGTTATAATTGTCTTTAATAAATGTTGGTGTTTGCTTTTTTTTAAAATTATATTCATTTAATTAAATTTCGAGCAGAATATTATTTTGCAGTATCTTTTTTTTTATAATTAAGTTTTATCCTAAAAAAAATTGTTTAAAAATAAATAAAACGTAAGATAAGAAATAAATCGCAGTCGGTGTCGGAAAATAAACAAAATAAAAGTAGTAATTGGTAAAATGTATTTTTAAAAAAAATTAATTAATAAGTTAATTAATCAAATTACAGGCGAGTCTGCGTCAGAAGCGGCGCACGTCGCATCGCTCCTTCCGTCTCCAGCCAATCTCGTACTGGCTCATCTCGTGCAGCTGCTACAAAAGCTCGCATCAGATGAATGCGTCGCGAGGACCAAGATGGACGCCTCCAATCTGGCCATGGTCATAGCACCGAACATTCTCAGGTACGGTAACATACGGTAGTTTATTTCTCAGCTATACGGTATATTAGTATTTTTAAATTATATCCACAAAAGGATTCGAGCCCCACCCACAAAATGATTTAAGCCCCGCCCACAAAAGGGTTTCAGCCCCTCCCACAAAAGGATGTCTCAATATTCTCTTTTTATAGATGCGAATCGGATGATCCACGTGTATTGTATGAGAACACTCGCCGCGAGATGTCCTTTATCCGGATGCTCATCACGTCTTGGGATACGTCCTCTTTTGCCTCTCTCAGAGAGGACAGATAAGCTCCACCCACTTCTATATAATTCTAATATCCGACCGCTTTCCTTTAGCCACCCCCCTTGGAGCAAGCACCGCCTCTCTGGATTAAGATCCTAGCCCACAAAATGATTTATTCGGCTTCTTAAAAAAAAACTTTTTTGAAGGTTCTCCCCTCGAGGGAATTCACAACTCCCCCCCCCCACATTTCGTATGCTCCACCCCCTCGGATTACCTATATCCCCATGCTCTTTGTCATACTTTTTCTTTAGGATTTGCACTACTATGCTAAAAAAAATGCCTAATTTATTGTCATCTCGCGTTCTTACCTCTAATATCAGTTACTGTTTGTTTGCTATTTTTTATATAATTACTAATTACTGCCAAAAGTCGCAATTTCGGTGCGCGTCAAAGTCGAGGCGAGAACACCACCAAAAAGTAGTCTCTGTGAATACTTTTAGTCATCTTCTATTTGCTCACGCTCCTGCCATTCGAATTCATTCCAGCTCGAAGGATTCTTCCTATTCTTATTTTTGGTGTGTGTGTGTGCCTAATAATAGTGCGGCCAAGATTCTGTAATATGCCATTATTCTTTTTTTCGACTTTTTTTGTGCCAATGTTGTTGAGGCAACACAGCCTTTTTTCTCCCTGGCAGCTATCGCTAGAGGTCACACAAAGACGTTTTCGAAATTTAGTTTCTTGTTTATTCTTTCGTGGATGTGATAATTACGTACCCTAAAAGAAATCGTACCCACTCTGTTTCGTCAGGTGTTTTGTCATATATTTTTTTCGTTTTCATAAAAAGCAAGGTTTTCCCCATACGTTGGATATAACGCCTAGTTATAAGCGCAGCGCACTTATGTTAGCTTCACAATCTCTCCCTCTCTCTCTGTCAATCTCTCTCTCTCTGTCTCTCTCTCTCTCTATCTCTCTCTCTCTATCTCTCTCTCTCTCTCTTTTCCTGTGTGTCTCTCTCGCTCTTCAGCCTGTCTGACCTCTCTAATTCTTTAATATCATCCCTCCTTCATTTGCAAAGTTTTGTGATATATCTCCTATTTTGTCATTCTGAAGTGCATCCTTTAAAAAATGTGTCTTTATTTTTCCAAAATACTTTTGTCTTGGTTTTTTCCATTCCAAAATTCTGGCTTGGGATTGGCTGCTGATTCATCTAATCCAACCGTTTTTATTTTGCTATATTTTCCCCACGGCACTCATCTACTATATCTCCTGCCTGGTTACTCACCAATATCTTTCTCACTCTCCCTCATTCTCCTATCTCTCTCTCTCTCTCTCTCTCGCTCTCTCTATCTATCTTTCCTATCTCTTTCTCTCTCATCTATCTCTTTCTATTTTCTCTATCTCTCTTTCTCTTCTTTCTTCTCTTTCGTTTTCTCTCTCTCTCTCTCTCTCTCTCTCTCTCTCTCTCTCTTTCTCTCTCGCTCTTCTCTCTGTCACACTTGCGCGCTATATCTCTCCCACCTTCTTTCCACCTACGCTTTCCTTCAAAAATTCTTAGAGCTTATTCCTTTCGCTTCGTTCGTTATTCGTCTTTTGGCTCTACTTCTTATATGTTGAAAAGAATCTTACTTTACTAACTGTATAGTTAGTGAAGAAAGTGAACCATAAAAAAACCATGGTGCTACATTTGGTCTGTCCTTAGGACCAATCATACTGTAAGTCTCTTCTATTCTTTGAAACTCCCTCCTCAATTGGACCCACTTCTTTTCCACTATCCGTGCTAATGGTAAGCAGCTCCGACTTATAATTATCCATAGTTCCAATTTGGTCACATAAAAATTTTGCTATCATTTATTTTTGTTGTTGTTGTTCCTTAATGTAGTCCATGCTCTTTTTTAATTAGTTTGCTTTTTTTATTTGTAAAACGTGGATTCTAATTTGAAAATTTAGTCCATTCTGCTTTTTACTAATGTATTTCTGTGTTCTCCAAATGTTCTGCTCACTTGCACTGCTTGAGATTGCTTCAAGCTACAGTAAGTATCTGTAAATAAAGACATTAAATCGATCAATGTCTCCGAAATGGTTTTGTTCATCGGTTTGAGACCGTCGAAGCATATACTTTTTAATATTATTTGTTTGTTACCGAGGTATTGTTGCATGCAATATCCTATCGTTTTCTGTAGTAGTTGCCTTTGAAATTCTGTCCTCGATCTCGCTCCGCCTTTCTTCTGTCTTTAAAAATGTTGTTCTCACTCTTTCTCTCACACACTATCTCTCACTCTCTCGTTCTCTCTCGTTCTCTCTCTCTCGTTCTCTCTCTCTCTTTCTCTCTCTCTCTCTATCTCTCTCTCGTTCTCTCTCTCACTCACTCTCGTTCTCTTTCTCTCTCTCTTTCTTTCTCGCTGCCTCTCTCTCTCTCTCTGTCTCTCTCTCTCGCTGTGTCTCTCTCTCTCTCTCGCTCTCTCTCTTTCACTCACTCTGTTTATCTCACTCCGAAGCAACGTTCTTATTTCTCTTCTCGATTGCTCTCTTCTTCATCAAACGTGAGTTTCAGTTGGAAAACGGGAGATTCCTCACGTAACTTGTGCTTATAATGTTTGAACATTGCTCTTTCGTCCTCTATTCTCGTCTAATTTTTCTCTGTTTGCCTGCTTGCCTCCCTTCACTGATCTCTCTCTCTCTCTCTCTCTCTTTCTCTCTCGCTCTCTCTCTCTCTCTTTCCCTCTCCTACGTCACTCTATTCCTGTTCTCTCTCAATCTCGCTATGTTCAATCTCTCTATGTATGTCTACCTGTCTCTCTCTCTCTCTCTCTCTCTCCCTTAAGCTGGAGGACATCGAGGAGCTCGGCCGGACGGCGACGTCTTCGGACGCAGGGGAAGACGGAGGAGACGTCATCAAGATACGAGTTCACAAACGACGTCGACTCAATCCGAAGGGAGCGGCCATCGCAGGAGAGAACAGGTGAGAGGAGAGAGAGAGAGAGAGGGAGAGAGAGATAGAAAAGGAGAAAAATTTAAGAAAGACAATTAATTCCAATGATTCATCCTAAGTATCCAGCAAAAAGGACCTTTTGAAATGTTATACGCTGATATCGAAAAGTAAAAGATTCATCTGTGTTGCATAAAAAACTTTTTATCTTATTTTTTTAAGTGTGAGAGAGAGAGGGTACAGAGAGTATAGCATGGAGAGATAGAGGGAGATAGAGTGCGCGAGAAAGAACGAGAGCAAGAGGGAGAGAGATTTAGAGCGCGAGTGAGAGAGAAGGGGAGAGAGAGAGTGAGCTCCAGAAAGAGGGAGAAAAAGAAAGAGTTATATACTTGAAGTTATATTTAGTCAAAGAGAGTAATTGTAAGGTGTGATGTGTTCATTTTTGATGCAGGTAAATGTAGCAGCCGGATTTAATTTCAGCCCACCGTCTGCGGGTGACGAATGCGAGGAGAATGGTAAAAAGGCCGTTTGGGTTCGGACGTGGGGCTGCGCACACAACGTCTCCGACAGCGAGTACATGGCTGGGATTCTGCAGCAGGTTTGAGAGAGAGAGAGAGAGAGAAAGAAAGAAAGAGAGGGAGAGAGAGAGCTAGAGAAATAAATGGAAAGAGAGAAAAGGAGAGATAGAGACGACTGAGAGAGAAAGAGAAATAGAGAAAAAAAGATTGTAAAATGAGGCCAAGAGACTTAGAATGAATGAGAGGTGTCTTGAAAGAATTCCCTTCCATTGGTTTTAATACGGCATATTTTAAGATATAATGGCGTGGGGAAAAGTTAAAATGATTCAATCAAATCTTTGTTCTCGGCCAATCTCTGTCTTCAACTAATGGTAAATAAAGTATAAACTGTTATTAGCTGATGTCGAAAAGTTCCTTATTCAATTCTTTTTTATATAAAAAGATTAATTTAATTTAATTTTTTCCATTCTATGTGATTCCTGAGTTGCCTAGAAAGAGATTGTGAGAGAGTTTTAAGAGAGAGAGGGAGTTATTTTCTCAAGATATCTATTTTTAGAATAATGGAATAATAATTTTTTTAAATATGTTTTTGCAAGAAAAATTTAGTAAAATAAAAAAGCAAAATTAAAAAAATATATATATATCCTCTTCTCACAATCAGAGTGGCTACGCCGTCGTAGCGGACGCGGCCGCAGCCGATGTCTGGCTCCTCAACAGCTGCACGGTGAAGACGCCCAGCGAAGACCAGGCGGCCAATCTTGTGCGAGATGGCAAGGCAGCAGGGAAGAAGATCGTCATGGCCGGATGTGTCTCGCAGGTACGATGGCACTAATAAGGAAGGACGGAAGGGCAGCAAACTAAGAGAGAGAGAGCGAGAGAGAGAGAGAGGATGAGAGAGAGAGAAAGAGAGAGAGAGAATGTGAGAGAGAGAAGATGAGAGGGAGAGAGAGATAGAGAGAGAAACCGAAACAAGAAGTACTCAAGGGGTGCGATTTTCAATTTGTTATTAGAAATAATTCCCTACCGGTGGTTCGCATGCGGCAGAATTTAGGATATATTTGTGTGGAAACCATGTCGAATGATACTTAGGGTTGAAGCTACAGCTAAAATAATTGATTGTGAGCCCAAAAATCTTGGGCCAATGACGAAAAGTGCCCGATTCTATTAAGTTTGTCTCATTAAAAAAGAAACCTAATTTTTTTCTAAATCCTGGGAGATTACGGTAGGATACTGTAATTATACGGAACCGTTTTAGGCAGAGCCGAGCGCTGCGTGGCTCGAGGACGTCTCCATGGTCGGCGTCAAGCAGATCGACATGATTGCTGAGGCGGTCGACGGCGCGGTTCAGGGAAAGTTAGAAGAAAAAGATTTTTGTTATATATTAAATATTGATTTATTGTTGTTGAATTTGAAAAAAAAAGTTTGACCACTATAAACAAATATGTAATATAAATATATTTTTAAAATAAATATGTTTCTCTAAAAACGACAGTTTTCACTATTTCTTTTTGTATATATATATATTTGTCTTTTCACAAAGTTGGGATTGAAGAAGATTAAAGTGACATGAATAAATGGAATAAATAAAATAACTAGAATAATGTCAGAACCGTCCGGATCCTCACGCGGAATCGGCCGCACGCGCCGCTTTCACTTCCGAAAATTCGGAAAAATCCGCTTGTCGAGGTGAGAGAGTGAGAGAGAGAGAGAGAGATAGAGAGAGAGAGAGAGAGTGATGTCGGGGAAGGAAAAGGACGAATCCTCCTTCTGCATTTTTTTTATTTAAATTTTTTTTAAGAATAAAAAAGCGTTATTTCAGTATTAGAAATTGTAGTTCTAAAGCATGAAAAGTACAAAAAAAAAGAACTACGTTTTCTTGCAGATCTTGGCCATTTCGACTGGCTGCCTCAATCGCTGCACGTATTGCAAGACGAAAGCAGCACGCGGAGATCTGAGAAGCATTTCGCTTGAGGTTTTATTTATTCTATTTTGATTTTATTATCGATTGTTTTTT
This sequence comes from Allodiplogaster sudhausi, assembly GCA_945643635.1. Lineage (NCBI taxonomy): Eukaryota > Metazoa > Nematoda > Chromadorea > Rhabditida > Diplogasteridae > Allodiplogaster > Allodiplogaster sudhausi. The sequence goes on along the minus strand of CALZFC010000001.1, from coordinate 3,877,724 downwards.
TTTGTTTTTCTTTTTTTTCCAAAAAAATCTACATTTTATATTTCTCGGCGCATTTTATATTTTTCCCCAAAAAGGCTTCTTTTTTTTTGTTCGCTCCTACTAATTGTCAGCCAAGTCACTGCATTCATAATTCATCTTTTAACGGCCTAAAAAATGAGCAGCAATGATCTATATATGAGTTCTGAAGCAGAAACTAAAACTGGCATAGGGAACATTTTGTTGCAATACAAATAACAATATATTTCTGGCGAGAATATTTTGTTTAAATAATTAATTTAAGGATTAGGTAAAGTAATTTTTTTAATTATATTAAACAATTTTTTAAATTAAATTCTCATTGCCAGGAACTCGTCGACCGCGCGAAGGCAGCTTTCGATGATGGAGTGAGAGAACTCTGGCTGACGTCGGAGGATCTGGGCGCATGGGGCAGAGACATTGATATGGTTGGAGAGAGAGAGAGACAGGGAGAGAGAAAGAGAGAGGGAAAAAGGGTGAGAGGGGGACTGAGAGAGAAAAGATTTTCATTTTATTAACTCATTTATTAAAGTCTAAATTTCATTTCCATACTTGTGATGATTAAATTTATCGTTACAATTAATTAATTCCCTACCGATGGTTCGCATGCGGCATCGTTTAAGATATATTTGTGTGGAGGACCACAAAGCGATATTCTCTTCTTGATGGTTCCACAAAATAAATAAGACCTTAACAATGTTAAGCAATAATGTCCGAAAATGCCAGATTATAGTAAGTGTTGTATTATTTAAAAAAAAAAAGAAATTCAATATTAAAATAACTAATTAATTAACTAATTAATTACTTAATTAATTGCCATCCTAGGTGATTCCTGACCTGCTGAACGCTCTGGTCGCCGTGATTCCGGAAGGCTGCCGCATGCGACTCGGTATGACGAATCCACCCTACATCATGGACCATCTCGACGAGATCGCAGAGGTCAGCCGAACTTTTTCTGTCTAATAACCTTGTTTGATCTCTTTCCCTCTCTCTCTCTCTCTCTATCTATCTATTTATCTCTTTCTCCTCTCTATCTTTCTATCTCTCTCTGTCTCGTTCTCTCTTTCTTTCTCTCTCTCTCTCCTCTCTCTCTGTGCGTCTCTCTCTCTCTCCTCTCTCACTCCCTCTCTCTCTATCTTCTCTTTCTCTCTCTCTCTCTCTCTCTCTCTCTTTCTCTTTCTCTCTCTCTCTCTTCTCTCTCTCTCTCCCCTCTCTCTTTCTCTCTCTCTCTCTCTCTCGTTCTCTCAGGTTCTCCTCGACCCTCGCGTCTATCGCTTCCTCCACATGCCCGTGCAGTCTGGCAGCGATGCAGTGCTGCAGCACATGAAACGCGAGTACACGTCATTCGACTTTTGTCGGGCCGTCGATCATCTTCTGGCCAGGTGAGAATGGCCAGTTATTAACTGAGTAATTATTAATTGATTGATTTTTAATTTGTTGGTTATTAATTAATAAATAAATAATTGATTGGTTATTAATCAATTTGGTTATTAATTAATTAATTATTAATCGAATAATTATTAATTTATTGATTATTGATCACGGCGGCTTTCTCAGAGAAAGTATATCTGTTTTAGAGATTTATATACATATTTCTTCCGCCGTGTTTTTTTGCTGATTTGTAATGTGCCAAAATTATTATAATGTAAAAATATTAATTTAAAAAAAAAACGGATGACACAACAATATGTTTTTTATACTTTAAAAAAATTATGAATAGCTTGAGATATTCTTCGAGTGAAAGGAAGCAGAAAGGTAAAGAAGAGGAAAAGGAGGCCGGTGGTTTGCATGTTGTACTTTTTAAGAAATATTTGTGTTGAAAAGCTTGATATGCTCTGTTGTGTATTTCCGTTTTCAACTAAATGAACTAGCCCTGAACTCTTCTTATTCGCTGATGTGGTCATTTTTTTATTTATATTATTTATTTATCTCGTCATTTTTTTCATTTATGTCCCAGATTCAATTAAGTTTTGTCATCAAAAAAAAGAAGCTGTCAGTTTGGTTGCAGAGTGCCTGGACTCTACATTGCGACCGACATGATCTGTGCATATCCAACGGAAAGTGACGCGGATTTTGAGGAGAGCATGCAGCTGGTGCATTTTTTTACTGTTTATTCACCACATTAAACTCTGGTGCGTAAGACACAGAGAGAGAGAGAGAGAGAGAAATTGAGAAAGAAACTAGCAGAGAAAGAGAAAAAAATTGAGAAAGAAACTAGCAGAGAGAGAGAGAGAGAAATTGAGAAAGAAACTAGCAGAGAGAGAGAGAGAGAGATGAAGTAGTGAAAAAAGCAGAAACAGGATGGCGAAGGGCCTAACAAGGGAAGCCTCTTTCCATAACCACACCATTCGCGATTTTACAATAAGTAATTTTCTTATGTCGTTTTATTCAGTTTTAAACTATTTTAAAACTGAGGAGGTCGCATTTGCGATTTTCTATGGAATTTTTGAAAAATAGATTTAAAAAAATTGTTTTCGAAATAATCACCTCCCGGTGGTTCGCATGCGGCGTAGTTTGGGATATATTTGTATCGAAATTTTTTAAACGATCCAAGTTATTGATTCGCCACACCATCAGTTAAAATTAAACGAACCCTAACCTCCAGTGTATTCTAATGGTAAGTTGAATTTAGGATTATCGTTCTCATTGTTTTAAGTAGTATTCTGAGTATTACAAATTTAACACGAACTGGTATTTCTTTTGACAGGTACGCAAATATCACTTCCCCTCTCTCTTCATCAATCAGTTCTACCCACGCACAGGAACGCCGGCCGCGAGTTTGCCAAGGTTTGTGTGGCTCACTTTTCATTTCATATATTATCTCCTTCCCATGGATTGCAGTCTCCTATTCTCAATCTTTTTCAGTCTCTGTTTATCATCTATGCGGATCCTATCTCTCTCTCTCTCTCTCTCTCTCTCTCTCTCTCTCTCTCTCTCTTTCTTTCTCTTCCTCCACTCTTTATATCTATCTCTTAAACACTCTCTCTCTCTTTTCCTCTCTCTCTCTCCTTCCCTCTCTCCCTCCTCCCATTCTCTCTTTTCATTGCTCTTATCAGTATTTTTCTCTTGTATTATATTTTTTTAGCCAATTCTTTTTTAGAGTTCCGGCTGCTGAGGCAAAGCGACGAACGGCAGAAATGAGCGCACTGTTCCGCAGCTACTCTCGCTACGCACAAGACCGTATCGGGACAGAGGTAAGCGAGAGGAAAAAATTGAATTTGAATTTCCCGCCAACTTTTATTTTATTTATGTCTATTTATTTGTGTAACTAATAATTAAGTACCAAATCGTCTAAATAAGCTAAATTAGCGGGAAATTCAAAATGGAGTTTAATTTGAGGAGGAAGTGCTCATCTGCGAGGAAGCTTCGGACGGCGTGCACTTGGTCGGGCATACGCAGTCATACGAACAGGTTTTTATTAAAATAAAATAAAAATTTTAATCTTTTTTTTGGATAGTTAATTTTGAAGACTTTTTCTTAAAAAAATAGTATTTAGAAGGAATACGGTCGTTTTCATTCTTCTGAAATTCAAGAATGAATATGAAACAGAAATATTCATTGATTTATTTAGTTTAATTTTTCATTTAAATTGCGAGAGTCTTATGTGTAAGGAATAAAAAGTATAAGTAAATTCCAGGTACTCGTTCCTCGCTCGCTCGGTCTCGGCACGATGGCGCGAATTCGAATTACGTCAATCGGCAAGTTTCACATGATTGGCGAACCGGTGGGAGTTGAGAACGCCTCCTCAGCTACCGTATCCTCCTCCGTGACGCCAGGCAAGAAGGCGCACCTCCGCGTGACCCAATCGAACACGAAAACGGAAACGGGAAAAGACGAGCAAGATAGGCGCCAATTCATTGTTGTCGCACTTCTCGTAGGAATTCTGACGATTGTTATCAAAAAGTTGCTGGGCTTTTAATTAAGGCTTTTAATTAATGATTTTAATTAATGATAAAGAGTTTTCTCTAATTAGTGTTTTTTTTTTATTCCGGGTGATGACATATTATGGCCTTTTCGTTTGTTCTTTGTTTTAGAAGAAGTTCTTGTTAAAAGGCAAAATATAGCAGGAATAATTTGTTCTATGAACCTGTTTTGTTTGCGTTCTTGTTAATGATTGTTCGAGCATTTATTTGTTCAAGCGAAAATGATTAAAAATCAATTCTGTGAAGTATAATAAAGTTGTTGTTTTTACATCTTTTCTTGAAATATTTCGCCTCGACACCGGTTTTTTACCCGGAAAGCAAGTATCAGGCAATAATTTTGATTTTTCTCATTCTCACATTTTCTTGCACAGCTTATAAGAAATCGGTGGCACTCTATGTCACTGTGAAGTCGGTCCGATTTTTAGTGCGCATTAGTGAGATACCGTATACTCGTTTCCTCCGTTTCATTTTTAGTGCGTCGAAGAGGAGAGATCGGTGGCTTCGCACGCATAGCGCTGCCAGCAGCGGCTCGCTGCACAGCGCCTTTCCGCCTCCTCTGTCTCCCCGCCATCACGGCGACTATTTCGTCGAAAAGGTTGGTCAGTTTAGCGTCTCACTCTCTCTTTCTCTCTCTGTCCATGTCTCATTTTTAAATTTTTTACAGAAAAAAATTGCCTCAAAAGTCGGTAATTTACTGTGTCATTGAGATATCTTTGCTGTATAATTCTCTTTCGTTGACGTGTTATTTATTATTTAAATCTAGCATTTACTTTTTTTTTACTTTGAGAAATTAAAAGAATTGTTCAACAAATTCTTTAATAACCATTTTAATTAAAGAAAAATTTCTTTCCTTATTGTTAGTTGCCCCAGCGGCCTTCGCATGAACTGCGACCGCGACGCCGACCGCGACGCGTACAAGTCGACGCGCAACGGCGAGCGGCAACGCGATGCGGAAGGGTACGGTATTAAGAGGGTCCCGACAAGAAAGTGGATACTGTATATCTATGTGGAAGATGAGAGTACAGTAGCCATTGAAGGTGGTCACCATGGGATCTACTGAAGAGCTGTTGAGTGAGGTTAATATAGTATTTCGACTTGTTGGATACTGTAGACATATGGCGCAGATTAGTACGGAATCTACTGAATGGAGGGGGGGGGGGGGGGTTGTGAGCAGTTACTACGAGAACTTGCCATCGTGTGTAGTTCTGCCCTTAAAATCGTTTACCAGTCACACCCGACCTACAGGCACATTAATGGCCTGCCTATATCGTACTGAACTACAGTACCTAGAGTGCGTCTCTCTCTCTCTCTATCTCTCTCTCTCTCTCTCTCTTTCCCTGCTCGCAGTCAGGGGTAAATGGTACTGTCGATTTGACAGACAGACCCACCCTGATTTTGGGCCTACCCGAAGCCCTATCCCACCATGTTTTTTTGAGTAACATTTAGGCAGAAACAGCAAACCCACCCACCCTAGTTTCCCGGCCCAATACCACCTCCTTCGCCATCCTAATTTTCTGGGTCCTCGACAGTAGTGGCTTTTATTCGCTGCTCTCGCAGATACCGTATCCGCGCTGCGGGCGTCTGCCTTCGCGGTAGCGGCGTCCATACGCAAGTTCTGCTCGTGAGCGGCGGCAAGGACAGCGAGAAGTGGGTGGTGCCGGGCGGAGGAGTCGAGAAGGTTAGAGAGAGAGAGAGAGAGAGAGAGAGAGAGAGAGAGAAAGAGAGAGAGAGAAAGAGGAGAGAAAGAGAGAGAAAGGGGAGAGAGAGAGAGAGAGAGAGAGGAGAGACAGAGGAGAGAGAGAGGGGGAGAGAGAGAGTGGGAGACAGTGAGAGGAACTGTATGAATCAGGAGCTGGGTTACTGTAGGGCGCATTTTTTTCTTGTACCGTTGCTATCTAGCTATTTGAGAAGCATCAAAACCTCTATACAAAAAATTTGCTCGCTTTATAGGTTATTATGGATAAAATTTGTTTTGAGAAAAGTAAACCCTGTGTAATCAAGATTAAAGGACACATTCAATCTTATATTGATGGAAGAGAAATGATTAATTATTATATTTAATTATAAGACGTAATAAGAGTTTAGAGAAGTATTAGAAGAAGAAGAAAAAAAGAAAGAAAAAAGGAAAAAAAAATGATTCCAGGGCGAAGCTGCGCACGAGGCAGCCCGCCGTGAGCTCGAAGAGGAGGCGGGTGTACGCGCGATCGCAGGCGAATGCCTCGGCATCTTCCAGGTTCAGGCGGCGGGAAATTTGAATTTGAATTTTTTTTTTCGTCAATTATACTTTTGGTCATGCCATCCCACACAGCGATTATTATTAAAATATTGAATTCTCCCGCCAGGACGACGAGCGCAAGCATCGCACTACCGTATTCCTGATGCTCGAACTCGAAGAGCTGCCCGAGTGGGAGGACGCGCGCATTGGACGGCGTCGCAACTGGATGTCTGTCTACGATGCACTCGAGAAGGTAGAACTTTTTTTGGCAAGCTGCCAAAGTTTCGAAACTTTTGTTTTCCCCCCAATTTCTTATGCCTCTCCTATTCCATCAATTCTGATCAAAGGAACGCATTTTTATTCGCTTTATACGAAATTCACAAAACGAAACGGAGGCTTATGTAATATAATCACAACCAAGAAGAATTCATTTATGTACAACTATGTATAACTGAATAAATAATAGCTTCAATTAGACTACTGTAGGTTGTTAGTCTACTAATTAATTCTCTATGGAATTCAGGCAAAATCATCGCATGTCCGCGTCCTGCGGTCCGTGCTATCCCGTATCGAAAACAAGCTAAACGTGTAGTCTCTTCTTACCTATCTTTTTTCTTCTAACATTTCATTTCTCCCGCCCTACTCTCTCTTTCTTTCTCTCGTTCTCTCTACAAGGCATAATCACTAGTCCTCTACTCTCGCCCTCACTCTCTCTCGCTCTATCTTTTATCCCCATTTCAGTCCACACATGTGGAATCTAATGATGTATATGCTCAAGCATTAAAATAATTGCATAATCTCTGCGGAATTATAACAACAAACATAATAGGAAAGAAGACGAAAAAAGGCAGTAGTTGTTTTGTCAACATTTTTTAGTGCTACTTTTCTAGTGTGCTTGCTTTTACAAATCTAGTTAGAAAAATCTCTTACCTTGCGCTGACTTAGACGATGTTTTTTTTGCTATTGTGCACTAGTCAATAACAATGCAAGACTATCTTTTTTTTGCTTAGTTGCCAAGCTGATCCTAAAACACTTTTTTTAAGCGAGATTTGTTGTAGAAAGAAAGAATATTCCGCAGAATACGTGCTAGAGACGATCCCCAATTATACCCGTTAGAAAAGGAGTTGCTTCTTTTGCTTTCTCACTGGGTTCTCACCTCTCGTATCCTAGCATGAATGCCACAATTTCCCGGTTCATTGCAGTCATATTTGAGAGGCCAAGGTAGGGGGGGGGGGTTATGATTTAAAAAAAAAAAAGAGAAAAAAATAGAAATAGCCTAGTCAGGGAATCCTAGACTCTGGGGCGCATCGCCTAGTCCAGAAAGATGGGCTTAGAAGCCAGCGACCGTAGTATCCACCGGACACAACGATCAACGTTGAGGCCTTCGAGGGCCGAGACGGGCAGGACGGCCAGGTCCGCACGGTGGTCGTCCTCGCAGCCGTCCAGAGCCTCGCGGACCGGAAAATAGAGTAATCCAATCTTTTCGTTTTGGGACCTCCAAATGGTTAGTTACGGTATTGACCTTTCGCCTCGGATTACGGTATTTACAAGGAAAACTATCAATAATGGCCCATTTTTCGCTGTGGGACTTAACAATAAGGGATTACGGTATTCTTCCTTTGCTAACCTGACTAGCCGAAACTGCCGTGTCCAATTCGCTCTTATTGACCGCAACCAGCATGGGCAGCTCCTTGACCCCGTCGATCTTCATAACTTCGCCTGGAAAAATAGTATGGTTTTGAACTTAATAGTTATGGGATGCGTAACATTGGTGAAAATCAGCTTGGCAGCTCAGAATGAGTCATAGATTTATTTTTCTACTTTTTCCCCAAGAATTTTTCGTGTATCGAAACAACAACAACTGAGCCAGTACGTATTCTATGATAACATATCGGCGTTTCTTGACAAGCCTCAAAAATGAGAGTATATTTTATTAACTACCAAGAAATAAATAATTATATTTCATCAAAAGTACAAAGAATTGGCTAATTAAGAGGCTTGTCAAGAAGCTTCTCTACTTGAGATTAAAACTACTTTGAAAAGTAGGAAGAAAAGTTGTACTTCGTGTTCCTACTTCGTGCATTTTTATTCATTTGGCATTATGACTGAAATGAAGCGTCAAATTTTATAACTAGAATAGCACTCATTTTATATCTTCTTTTCTTCTCTCGCTTGTATCTAAAAAAAATCGAGGTGTCTGATGCGTCGTGGCTTGTAAAAGAATGTATACAAAAGGCTTTCGGGTGATGAAATAAATAAATTTCACTATCGCAGACTTTGACAGTATCTACATAATATCTACACGTCGGAGTGATATGGTACTCCTCGTATCGCATATAATTTGGAAGCCTTAGTCAAGGATCCGGGCAACAAAAAATAGGGCAGCCAGTAAGGATAGTATAAAAGAGATAGAAGAAAAACAAACATAAACGTTGGTCACGCCTAAATCCCACCATATGAACATTTTGGGTTTAAATTGCCGCGGAATACCCGGAACACCAACAGTAACTTTATGCTCATTCTTGACAGTACTAACCGAATGACTGGACTACGGTAGGCAGAAGATCCGCACGGGACCCATCGACGACGTAGATGATCGCCGACGCTTCGTCGAGGTAGTTGCTCCAGAGACAACGCAGCTCCTCCTGCCCGCCGACGTCCCAGAAGTTGAGGCGCGCCTGACCAACTTCGACCTTGCCGACTGAGTGAAATGATCGAATATAGATTGAAAAATAAATATAGATTAAACATAGATTGAAAAGGACTTTTTTTAATTCAATATATTATATTAATATTACATAAATACAAACGAAAGCAAGGAATTAATTTGCATTTAGACATATGACGAAATTTTCATAAACACAAGTAAATCTTCACGCTTTAATAGAGGCAATACGCAATATTTGCATATTTTATAAATATTGAAATAAATAAATTAATCATATAAAAGAAAAAATAAAAAGAACACAGCTAACTATTGAGACCGACGGTGCTCGTTATCTTGGCCGGATTTAGCATCGGATAATTGCGCACAAACTTGGACTTGATCTGCTCGAGAAAGGTCTGAAAAAAGAATATATTTATGTCACTTTCGAACAGTTTTGTTTGGGAAAACATGAGCAAGATTACATGAGTAAAGATAAGATTGCAACATAAATAACGAGGAAACTTAAAAAGAAGTGGCAACAAAAAAGTGCAAGATACTTCATAATGAGCATAATTAGACTGGAGAAGGAAGTGCAACCTAATTAGACAAACGTCAGGTTGTTTGTAGCCTTAAACATTTTTGGGGGCTTTAAAAAAAGCACAGGTTTTGACTCACAGTCTTGCCGGCATTGTCCAAGCCGACAATCACGACGTAGTAGTCCTTCTTCGCGAAGAACTGCTCCCAAAGTCCGACAGACAGCGTGTACATCGGAGAGAGGGCGAAGAGAAAGAGAGAGAGAGAGAGAGAGAGCGAAGAGAGCGGGATGAGGGAACGGGGAGAAAACACGGTAACAGAGGAGGCCCTGCCCGAGCCCCGTAGATTGACGGCGAACAACAATATCCTCTGTCTTATGCTTTTTTGCTTCGCTCTAAATATAATAATTAAATAATATCTATATTATATTTTCAAACAAAGTTATGGCTAAATCGGAGAACAAACAAATAAACAAACAAGAAAACCGGCAAACCGAAATACGACGACACGTCTTATTGCGCACATTTTCTGACTACGACTGCAGCAAGGCTAACAACGAATATTGAGGTAACAACCGAGGTCCTAAGCCTTGTCCCATTGTTTCTCTATAATATTTAAGATATCTCCAGTGCCGATTTTCCATTAAAACGAATTCAAAATATGAAATAAGATAGGAATGCTCAACTGAATACGTCAGCAAAAAGATCTTAACTCTTACAAAGTTAATGAATTATCCGCAGTGACCGTTAAATTGAGGTTCCGTGATATACGAATGCCCAGAAACAAAATTCGGTGCGGGCAACATTGCTCCTTTTCATTTTGCAGTTCCTTGAAGTCGGCGGAGTTTCCGTATGTTTTCTTGTCTGTTTCGTGGTCAAATTCAACTTGCTTGTTTATATGATGGCCATTTCCTTCTCACTCGCCAGGCGCGAGTGGTCTTGTCTCAGCCTCCTTCTCCTTGGCTCCTCCTTCGAGTTTCCGAAGCTGACGTCATCCTAAAAAGGCTCGTGTCCGTGGAAGGCGCTTTCTACTACGCCGACGTGGCGCAATGTTCTTCCATCTTGCACTCGAACACGAAGTCGGTGTTTGTCTTTTATCATTTCTTCCTATCGATATAACTTTTCTTCACAAAAAGCCTTTTGCCTATATCGCTTACCGGACATTACTGATGATTGGGTTTTTTTTTTTTTAAATAATTTTGCTTTTGCGGTTCCTGCACCTCTTTTTTGTTGATGCTTGCATTTTATTTTGTTAGGAGCTTTTATAATTTTCACTCTTATCCTTTATGCATTGGTATGAATTGTTAACAAGTGTTTATTATTAGTTGCTTTAGGAAAGCTTAGTATTTTTTGTTGTTGTTGATAATCTTTCCTTCTTCTTCTTCAGGTGTGCTTACATCCCAAGTACTTTGGCCCGAACCTGAACGAGACGATCAAGAACAAGTTGTTCAACGAAGTGATTCCTTTCTTCTTTTTAAAGCTTTAAATGCGCATTTTATTCTTTAGCGAGCGACAAAAAAGACGTACATTTTAATATAATTTAAATATGCTTCCTTTTGTGTCGTTTAATCTTTATTATAGCTAGAAAAAAGGATAAGTATTTTTGAATACTTTCAGATATAACTAGATCCTCCCACTCTTTCATTCTTTCATTCTGTTTTCTCTCCCTCTCTCCTGCTGTTGTCTCTCTCTTTCTCCCTCTTTTCCTCTCTCTCTCTCTCTCTCTCTCTCTCTCTCTCTCTCTCCAGGTGGAAGGCACATGCACCGGCAAGCATGGCTTCGTCATTGCCGTCACCACGATTGACACGATCGGCCATGGCATCATTCAGCCTGGTATCACCTTCAAAGTTTTTCTTTATACCTTTCGTTATCTCCTTCTCATCCCAGTAAAAAAATTTAAAAAAAAACAAACAGATATTGATTAAGAACTTCACACCTAGGAAGTGTATGACAAAAGCGAGAAGTATTAGCAAATAAAAAAGAAAAGCTTTATTCAGGCCGTGGCTTTGTGATATACCCGGTCAAGTACAAGGCGATTGTCTTCAGGCCCTTCAAGGGCCAGGTCATGGACGCCGTTGTCAATCAGGTAACTGATTCTTCTTTTAGAGGAGGGGCCGGTAACCATCGCGATAACCTTAATAAGATCAAATAAAACCCTATGGCCTTATACCCTTAAGCCTTACTGTGAACAAGGTCTTATGACCTTATAAACCTTATAGTGAGCCAGGTTATATGATCTTAGGGCGTTAAGATGAACAAATAGTAATGATTCTAAAACCTTAAGGTCAACAAAGTGGGCATCTTCTGCGACGTTGGCCCTCTGTCGTGCTTCATCTCGCGCCACTGCATCCCGCCCGACATGGAGTTCGATCCGAACGCCAATCCGCCCTGCTACAAGACGGCCGACGAGTCCATCGTCATCAAGACGGATGACGAAATTAGGGTTAGGAAACGACTTAACCTTAGGGCTAAGACTTAAGGAGTATTAACTCTAAGGCTTAGACATAAGGGTTACCAAGTGTAAAATTAGGCATTTGACACCTTGTATTGTTGGGATGATGATAATTGGAGCCAGGTTGATGCTTTACCGTAATGCACTTATAAAAAAGAAAAAAAAACATGCGAGATTAGAATACGGTATAATCGTATTCCTTGATCCTTAGATAAGCTTAAAGGAGTCCTCAGCATTAATGCTGAAAATATACATTTTCCTCGCGCAATGTTTGGAGGGAAAAATATTATATTAACACAGGAAAATATCTTATTTTAAAGCTGATTTTGTGAAGGTGAAGCTGATCGGCACGAGAGTGGACGCGAATGACATCTTTGCTATCGGCACACTCATGGATGACTTCCTCGGACTGTGCTCGGTGGAGTAGAAGGGGAGGGTGGGGGTCTAAGTGGACTTTGACCTAAGGCTTAGGTCTTAGACCCCCTAATGCTTAGGTCTTTGACCTAACGGTCAGGTCTAAGGCTGAGTCTTAAGTCTAAGTTCGACTTAGACCTAAGGCTTAGATCTTAGACCTCTTAATGTAATGCTTAGGTCTTCGACCTAACGGTCAGGTCTAAGCCTTTGCCTAAGTCTAGTTCGCTCAAGTTAGATAGATATCTCTGGGAATTTAGGAATCCTAAGCAGGAATCCCATCTCTCTGTATCTCTCGCTCTATCTCAATCTCTCTTTTTCTCCGTCCTTTCCTTTTCTCATCCCGCTTTAATAGATCTCCTCAAATTCTTTGAAATTCCCCTCTTTTTCCTTCTATTGATGTTTTATAGGTCCTCACGATCTCTCACTCAGTTATTATGATAACAAATGTGGTTCCATTGCAAAAGCATTCAAATACGCGGGTATTTGGCTCTTATTTTCTTTTAAAAGAATACTTTCTGAATTTTCAGCAGTTCTAAGAAGAAGTTGTTGTTATCGTAATTGTTTCTGAACTTAATTTGTTGAGCTTCATAACTAGTACTTGCCTCAGATTCCGTTGATCTGCGTTTCACTTTTTCTTTTTTTTCTCTTTATGATGTCGAAATAAAGGTGAGCTCTGTATGCGTTTGTTGAAATTAAATGCGCGTTATTAACGCTCAAATATTTTGTGTGATATAGTATTTTCCCCCTTTCAACAGTTACGGTTGCAATTCTTTTTGGTAATAATTTTCTCTTTTTTTCAAAGGTCTTGGTCTCTGTGACGTGATGTCCTCAATCCTTAATCTGCCGATGTTCGATGAACTTCGACGCATGGATTTTCGCCAGGTTTTTGAGAGAAAAAAAGATTGTGTAATAAGCTATGTTTATTGTTTATTCTTCAGTAACTTTCTGCCCTTGACGGCATCTGAGTTACAGATTCACAAAAAATTATCTTGGACGAGTTTGACAAAAGGGACGTTAACCTGCTGACTAAAGTTAATAATGTATAATTTCGTAATTATAATGATGAAGTATGCGATATATATATAATATATATTTGTTTATTTATTTATTTGCTTTTCAGATGATATACCAAGGCCTCAACTTTGCGATGGTCGTCTCATCGGCACTCATGATCTGGAAGGGACTCATGGTGGTCACGGGAAGCGAGTCGCCGATCGTGGTCGTCTTGTCAGGTAGCAGGGCCGTGAATTAGAGGAGTAGGACCACGTTGTCCGGGCCGTAAATTAGGAAGTGGGGTCAGGGCAGTAAATTGGGAATGGATTCGAGTCCGGGTACCAAGCAACGGGGCCGTGAATTGGACAAGGACAACTGGGTTGTCCTGGCCGTATACATTAGTTTGGCTAAGGATTCTGGACCGTGGATTAGGTAGGAATATCCGATTACCGACCAGCAAGACCGTGAATTGGAAAAGGAGAATTTGGGGAAATAATGTTTAAAATTAAATGCCAAGGTGGTGCTCGGGGGCACTTCCCCAAGGATCTTTCAAGGATGGTCCCGGTCTACGTTCGCGAACTCTTTCTTCTTTTCACCAGGTTCGATGGAGCCGGCCTTCTACCGCGGAGACCTGCTCATCCTCACTAACTACGAGAGCGACCCCATTCGCACCGGCGACATCACTGTGTTCAAGGTAGGGGAGAGAGAGAGAGAAGAGAGAAGGAGAGAGAGAGGGAAGAGAGAGAGAGGGAAGGAGAGAGAGAGGGAAGGAGAGAGAGAGATGCAAAGAGATCGAGGAAGAGAAAAGCCTATCAATTAATCGGCTCTTTGCAATCAGATGGTTTTCAGGAAGAAGATGAAGAAAAATATGTGGATTTTTCATAAAGGAAAGTAAGGAATTTGTGCTTGACGGAGAATAAAGTATTTTTTGCTTGATGGAAAAAGGGTATTTTTATGTTGGGTTAAATAGGCGATTTTGATGACGTGACTTTGATGAACTTTTTTATCGTCTTCCTTTAGATTGACGGCCGCGACATTCCTATTGTGCATCGCGTGATCAAAGTGCACGAGGATGACAACACCCACACGAAGATCCTCACCAAGGGAGACAACAACCAGGTCAATATGGTTGAGAGGGATACGGTAGTCAATGCGTGAATACGGTAGGGATATGGATATGATTTGGGATTGAAGGTACGTTGCCGAAGGGATACGGTAGCCGAGATTTAAATACAGTAATGTTATTTGAAGAAAAGACTTGGACTGTAAAGGAGTGTGTCGAAAAGTTTGGAGAGCGAAAGGATAGTTCCGTTCCTTTTATCTATGATTGAGTGTTAGGTAATCGCTTGATTTTTTTTTATGACTAATTTTATTTTTCATGTTTAATTGTAATATTTTTGATGAGTACTTAGTGTTTTTTGAATAATAATTTCTTCACTTTAGGTGGATGACCGAGGCCTGTACGCGCCGGGCCAGTTGTGGCTGGGCAGAAACGACATTGTCGGTCGCGCCAAGGGAATCATCCCGTATATCGGAATGGTTAGAAATTTTTTTTCTTTTTGAGAATATATTTTATCCTATTTTATGCGTATTTAATAAATGTTTTTCTATAGCAATAACTTAGCGTCTCATTATATACCGGTGGGTACAAGAGGTTGAATTGGCGTTGTTTATATTTAAAAAAAAGAAAGTTAACAAATATAATATATTATAGCATGCATCAGAATTGATATGTACTTTTGTGACGTCATTCAATTAATTCCAGGTCACGATTATCATGAATGACTACCCGAAGCTGAAGTACGCCGTACTCGCCGCGCTCGCCCTCTTTGTTATTCTGCACCGTGAGAAGTGAAGTGGAAAAGGAAAGGGAGGGGGGGGGGGTTCGAGGGCCTTTCCGTGACCTAGTCCCGACCTTTCCATGACCTGGTCCCAACCTTTCATCATCCCATCAGCAAGTCGCCACACAAGCCTATCGTTTTTTTTTTCTTCTTCTTCTTTTTCTAAAATTAAACCCACTTCTTTCTCTTTCACCTACTTTTTTTCTTCCATTATCTGCACACGGTTTTCTGGTTGTTGGGTCTGCATTTGGTCCTTTTTTAAGATAATATTGCACTTTTTTTATGAACCAAAGAAGTATAATTTATTTTTCTTGTGCTACGAAATACTATATGCTTGCATGAAACACCACCTTCAAACACTAGGTTTTTCTTTGTTCTTACGTCTTCTTGAGAAATCGTATCGTCAACCGTTTTAGAAATTGATGTTGTTATTGATCTGCTTCGATGAGTTAATGTTAAGTGATTCTCATGGCGTATAAAATAAATTGTATGAAGGAACAAAAATTGGATAGTATGCAAGGAATGCAATAAATTGACAATTACTGGCGACAGCAAGAGCCTTGATAGCTGCAGATTCCAGATTATGTGAGGAAAAGTTGAAACGATTTAGAAATAATGACAGACATGAACACGTTTTCCTTGGAGGGGCAGCGGGCATTTTGCATTGTATATACATCTATTTATGCAATTTCATGTACATTTGGTGCTGGATTAGAAAATTGACAAAGAAAAAAATTATTGTGTGTTATGTTATAAACGCAATTTCTTGCGATTAACGTCAACTAGTTGTTTTTTCTTTTCATCAATTTTTGTAAATGCCAACTTTGCTCCAAGTCTACATTCAAATTAGGATCTAGTGGTTGCGTCATAGGTGTTGCTGAGGTATGTACATGTCACGTGCATTTCGAGATATTTTATCTTCCTCTATCTCTTTCTCCCTCTCTCACTCTCTCCCTCTCTCTCTCTCTCTCTTCCCCCCCCCCTCTCTCTCTCTCTCTCTCTCTCTCTCTCTCTCTTTCTCTCTCTCTCATGCTCTTGTCTGGTAAATAAATAAATAAAGGGATCAGGCAAACGAAGCGTGACTGATGTCTACTACCTTAATCTGTCTGCCCAATTATTTGCCATTGCTCTAATTCTTACTCTCTCTCTTTCTCTCTCTCTCTCTCTCTCTCTCTCTCTCTCTCTCTCTTTCACTCTTTTTCTTGTTAGTTTCTCACTAACCATGTTTACCTCTCACACTACTTCCGCAGTATAAAACGCACAAAAGAACAGCTCAATGTCAGACGTAGGAGATTTAGCGCCCTTCATGCAACGATCTTTAGTCAAAATACTTTCAGCTGTACTGGAATGGCTAGGAACACGGTCAATGAACGAAAGTTCTTGATTTTTCAATTGTTCAGCGCTATCTAAACTAGAGAATTTTTTTTTTCTCCAGAAAATTGTATGCTCTCCCAATTGTAAATTAATTTTTCGCATTCCCTGTCATAGAAATGCAGAGGAGATGCCGTCTTCCTACAAGCTGATCTACTTTGACATTCGCTGCCTCGGCGAGGTGTCGCGGCAGCTGCTCTTCCTTGCAGAGCAGCCCTTCGAGGACGTCCGCTACACGTTCGAAGAGTGGCCCGAGCACAAACATGGTCTAAACTTCTTTTTTTTAACAAAATAATATGACTAATGAGCGGGAAAAATTAAATCATAAAAAGTGTAACCTTTTGAAATATTAGAGGGAGGGGTTCTATTAGATGGAGGGGTACTATTTTTCAATGTGAGACACAAAAAAGTTTGATAACAAAATTTTATTCTTAAAAAGAAAGAATGATTGCTCGAATTCTATTTAATCATCACTGTAATATCCAATTTACCACATATCTTGAATGGATTTGCCATCATTACATTGGGGAGAGCATCCCATGCCTCCAAGATCCATTCGAGGTACCTTTCGAGCTGAGGGTTTAGACTGTAAGGGGGGGCGTACTATTGGAGGGGGTGGGGTTCTACTAGAGGGAGGGGTTCTATTTTTCAATGGCATTTTCAGAGTGGGGTACTATTAGAGTGGGGGTTCTAATAAAGGGGGGGGGGTACTAATACAGAAAATACATAAAATATTTTTTAAATGTAATTATTTAGTATATTTATTAAGATTCAATTTAATAATTAAAATAAATAAATCTACACTTTTCAGAGACTCCATTCAGGCAAGTGCCCGTGCTCGAAGTGGACGGCAAACAGCTTCCGCAATCGTTCGCAATCGCCCGATATCTCGCAAGAAAATATGGTATGTATATCTTATTGTAAATTTTGCATTTTCCAAGATTCACATGGTATATTTCATTGTTCGTAGGGTTTATTCCATTGCTCATATGGTTATAACAATTAAATCGTATTTTAAGCTTGCTTGTTTTTACATGAGTTGTTTTTATTGCTGTTTTCCACACTGAAGAACACATTTATATGTACATATATGTATCTCTACTTATTTATTTCATAAGCTCATATTCATACGAAAAGTGTGTAGGCTTCTGCATCATATTGATGAGCTAAAAAATTTCTTTAAAAAAAGTTTCAATTAATGGCCGGATATATTTCACGAGTTCTTCAGGCTTCGCTGGCAAGGTTGACTTTGAAGCGGCGTGGGTGGACGCGATCGCTGACCAGTGCAAGGACTACTTTTTCGAACTGCAGCCGAACCTTGCTGTTGTGGTCGGCGTACGGCCGGGAGATAAGGTGGGGATGCCAGGAGAGAAAGAGAGAGAAAGAGAGAGAGAGAGAGAAAGAGAGAGAGAGAGAGAGAGAAAGAGAGCGCGAGAAATAGAGAGATAGAGAGATAGGGAGAGAGAGTTCGAGAGAAAGAGAAAAAGAGAGAGCGAGAGAGAACGAGAGAAAGAGAAAGAGAAGGAGAGAAAGAAAGAGAGAGCGAGAGAAAGAGAAAGAGAGAGAGAGAGAGCGAGAGAGCACGAGAGAAAGAGAAAGAAGGATATGAAAGTGTCGAGAGGGAGAAATAGAGATAACGAGAGAGATGTACGAATGCGTAACCAAAATAATAAAGAAAATATCATTGTAACAAAAAAAAAATTTTTCTTGAGGAAACCGCCGAGACTAACGTGAAAGCCGCCGGACTCAAGATCTTTCCATTCCTCGAAGCGCGTCTTTCCGAAAGCGCCAGCAGCAGCGGCTTCCTCGTGGGCGACTCGCTCACTTGGATCGATTTGTTCGTCGCTGACCACGTCGACGTCATGAATGGACTCTTCCCGGGCTTCCTCGATGTCTATCCCAAGGTTTATACCTTCTATTCACTTGAAAGAGGCTGGAAGCCTTTCCTTTTCAAGGCAGCTTACAGTATCCTTTAAAAACTTCATGATCAGGCAAAAGAGCGCGAATTCAAACTGGCAATTTCCAGACGCTCGCACATTCGGTCAAAGTGAACGCGGAGCCAAAGCTCAAGGCGTATCTCGACAAGAGGCCAGCGAGGAGCTTCTAATGGAGAAAACGAAGAAACAAAACCGATTTCATTCCCAATTTCATGTTTAATTTTTTTGTTTTCATCATGTCCACAAAAAAATGCTTTTGCCCGCTTGTCGTGGCTGCTGTAAATGTCAGCGTGATTTATGGAATAAAGAGACAGAACTTGAGGTGGCGTACTGTTCCAATGCAGATTTCGAGAGCCGACAACACGATCAGAGCGACATCGACATCTTGATTATTAGTAGAGTAACTGCGGGGAAGGGGGGGGGGGAGTGGGAAGATCCAAGGGTGACCACGGAGGATTAGAAGAGACTATTGGGAAAATATAGAAAAGCAAGCAGCGAATATGGTCAATAGTTCAAAATCTACATGTTTAAACTTTCTTGACTTTTATAATCGCGTCTCTTACAATGAATTACAAGATCTCTCGCTCATGATTTTGATTAGAATGATGAACTAAGAGATAGAGAAATGCCATTTACCATTAGCAAAGAGCTTAAAGAATGGAAGACATAAATGTGATGAGCAGCATTCATTACGACCTTTGTATATTCAAATGTGGCTGCAATGAATCAGCTTTGGTATGTTTTCTCTCTCCCTCTCTCCTTCTCTCCCTCTCTCTCTCTCTCTCTCTCTCTCGCTCTCTCTCTCTCTCTCTTTCTGCATTAGAACAGTACGCCTCCTCAAGTTCTGTCTCTTTATTCCATAAATATTGCATCGCAATGACATTCACATCAGCCACGCCAAGCGGGCAAAAGCATTTTTTTGTTATTGACATTATGAGAAGAAACAAAAAATTAAACATGAAATTGGGAATGAAATCGGTTTTATTTCTTCGTTTTCTCCATTAATAGCTCCTCGCTGGCCTCTTGTCGAGATACGCCTTGAGCTTTGGCTCAGCTTGCACTTTGACCGAATGTGCGAGCGTCTGGAAATTACCCCAGTTTGAATTCGCGCTCTTTTGCCTGATCATGAGGTTTTTAAAGGATACTGTAAGCTGCGTTGAAAAGGAAAGGCTTCCAACCTCTTTCAAGTGAATAGAAGGTATAAACCTTTGGATAGACATCGAGGAAGCCCGGGAAGAGTCCATTCATGACGTCGACGTGGTCAGCGACTTGCAGGTCGATCCAAGTGAGCGAGTCGCCCACGAGGAAGCCGCTGCTGGCGCTGTCGGAAAGACGCTTTTCGACGAATGGAAAGAAGATCTTGAGCCCGGCGGCCTTCAGGTTATTCTCGGCGGTTTCCTTAAGAATTAATTTTTTGTTGGTGTTGTTACAATGACATTTGCTTCTTTATAAATTTAACTACGCATTCATACATCTCTTTTTCTCCCTCTCGACTCTTTGATATCCATTTTTCGCTTTCGCTTGTTCTCTCTCTCTCCCTTTCTGTTTTTATCTCTTTATCTCGTTCTCTCTCTTTCTCTCTCTCTCTCTCTCTCTCTCTCTCTCTCTCTCTTTCTCTCTCTTTCTCTCCTGGCATCCCCACCTTATCTCCCGGCCGTACGCCGACCACAACAGCAAGGTTCGGCTGCAGTTCGAAAAAGTAGTCCTTGCACTGGTCAGCGATCGCGTCCACCCACGCCGCTTCAAAGTCATCCTTGCCAGCGAAGCCTGAAGAACTCATGAAATATATCGGGCCACTAATTGAAACTTTTGTTTAAAAGATTGTTTTTGATCATCAATATGATGCTAAGGCACTTTTCGTATGAATATGAGCTTATGAAATAAATATGTAGAGATATACATATAAATGTGTTCTCCAGTAAAAACAATTTAAAATGAAGCAAGCGTAAAATGCGATTTAATTGTTTTTGCCATATGAGCAATGATATATGCCATGCGAATCATTGAAAATACATACATACCATATTTTCTTGCGAGATATCGGGCGATGGCGAACGATTGCGGAAGCTGTTTGCCGTCCACTTCGAGCACGGGCACCTGCCCGAATGGAGTCTCTGAAAAGTGTAGATTTATTTATTTTAATTACTAAATTAAATGTAAATAAATAAACTAAATAACCACATTAAAAATAAATATATCTTATGTACATATCTCATTAGTAAGAGAGAATATATTGCGACCCGTATTTCAAAGGGTTACACTTTTTATGGTTTAATTTTTCCCGCTTATTAGTCATATTATTATTTTTTTAATTTTGAGATAGAAAAAAGAAGCTTAGACCATGTTTGTGCGCTGGCCACTCTTCGAACGTGTAGCGGACGTCCTCGAAGGGCTGCTCTGCAAGGAAGAGCAGCTGCCGCGACACCTCGCCGAGGCAGCGAATGTCAAAGTAGATCAGCTTGTAGGAAGACGGCATCTCCTCTGCACTTCTATGACAGGGAATTCGAAAAATTAATTTACAATTGGGAGAGCGTACAATTTTCTGGAGAATAAAAAAAAATTCTCTAGCTTAGATAGCGCTGAACAATTGAAAAATCAAGAACTTTCGTTCATTGACCGTGTTCCTAGCCATTCCAGTACAGCTGAAAGTATTTTGACTAAAAGATCGTTGCATGAAGGGCGCTAAATCTCCTACGTCTGGCATTGAGCTGTTCTTTTGTGCGTTTTATACTGCGGAAGTAGTGTGGTCGAGAGACTTAAGAGGTAAACATGGTTAGTGAGAAACTAACAAGAAAGCACAAATAAGAGAGAGTAATGGCAAATAATTGGGCAGACAGATTATGGTTATAGACATCAGTCACGCTTCGTTTGCCCGATCCTTTTATTTACCAGACAAGAGCGAGAGCGAGAGAAAAAGAGAGAGTGAGAGAGATTAAGAGAGAAAATAATATATGTCGAAATGCACGTGACATGTACATACATACCTCAGCATGACCGATTACACAACAACTAGATCCTAATTTGAATGTAGACCTGGAGCAGAGTTGGCGTTTAAAGAAAATTATGAAAAGAAAGAATTACTTGTTAAATTTCAATCGCTAGAAGTTACGTTTATAACAGAACACATAAAACTTTTTTTTCTTGCCAATTTTCTAATCCAGTACCAAATTCTCATGCAATTCATAAGTAGATGTACAATGCAAATTCACGCTGCCCCTCCAAGGAAAACGTGTTCATGTCTGTCATTATTGGAGAACTCTTTTATTCGGCTCTTTTATACTAAAACTTTATTATTCAGAGGTATGGGAAGCAATTAAAGGGTATCCGGGAATTTTTTGTGACAATTTTTGTAGCTATACAAGAAAATATATGCTACGCTTTTTTCCGCTGAGCCCTTGGACAAATGTAGTACGTGGATTTCAGCAGAATTTTTTTCTTTTTTTTTCTCATTTTCTCACTTCTTTACGTTATCGTTTGACGTTTTCTAAGTCCAAAGAAACGTTGAGTGAGCATGCGAGAGCGCATGGAAAGAGTGTGTATAGAAGAGAGAAAAGAGGGCGGATAGTATCTTCTCCGGAGTAGTCCTTTAAATTTCGCTATAGAAGGGAGAGCAGGCGGAGGGCGAACGCGATTTTAGCCACGAGATTAAGAGTGAATGAGTAAATGAAAGAGAGATCCCTGTCTCGAGACAGGGAAAGGAAGAGATAGCGAAAGAGAGAGAAAAGGACAGCGAGAAAGAAAGACAGAAGGAAATAGCGCGAGAGCGAAAATAGAGAGAGCGAGAGAGAGTGAGAGAGCGAGAGAGAGAGAGGGAGAGAGAGAGAGAAGGAGATAGCGAGAGAGAGAAAGAAAGGAAGATCGAGAGAGAGAGCGAAAAAAGAGCGATGGACGAACTTGATTTGTCAACGTCGTTAGATGCCAGATGAAGTAGATAAAGGAAGTCGAAACTACTCAAATTGCCATTATTCCAATTTCCAACGAAGCTGCACTTTTCTGGCTATTTGGCGCTGACGTTTCTAGTGTAGTTTTTTCTCGGTAAATTTTTGTATTAAACTAGAACATTAAATTAGGTATCCGGAGAATAATTAACCAAAGTTTTTTCTATATGAACATGTTCATCTTGGCGTAAAATTATCCAGAAAGTTTGAGCGATTTTCTTCCATTACATTCTGAGCAATGGTAACGTGAAAACTGCCGGGTAGAGAATTACATAGCTACGGTAGGTCAGAGCCGCCCTCATATTTCACATGCTCTCTCGACCGAGCAACAGGCAACTTTTTGAGCGCGCGCTTTCAAACCCGTTCTCTTGCGCTATTGTAGAATTATACGCCGGATACTTCCTTTAAGTTTAATTCATACGCGATTGGTAATGAAAAATATGTAGTCTTATATTGTAAACATATTAATAATGCATGGTAATATATTGTAATAGTTTTACGCGATTTATGCTTAAATTGTATTGTATTATATATATATATATATATATATATATATATATATATATATTAAAAGCATAAATACAAAGATAATGATGACCAAGAAGTCGATGCGCTTCACGAACCCCTCGGTGAAAGTGCGGCAGGCGCTTGCAGCTGTCACTCTTCTCATTCTCGCTTATCTCTTCTTCACCTTTGCAATCGCTCCCTATTTCAGCCTTAGGGTTAGTCTTATTTAAAACAATAATTTTTTTATAATTTTGTATTATGCATAATCTAAATAATATTTAATAATAAACATTAATAATTATGTGTATTAATAAATATATTCTATAAAAAAATTATTAATTATGATTATAAAATGGTCATGTCATTTACAGCTCGAAAATGTCGGCGGCGGTGACGCGTCGCCTTCCATTTCTCCGGCCGTCTTTTCCGTCGTGAACTCGCCTCATCTGCCGGCAGCGACTGTTGCTGTCAGGTTTTTTTCTCTGTCACATTCATACTTTTATTCGGCACAAGGCAACTAACAATAACCAAAATATTCGTAATTTAGATGAAAATTGTTGGATTTATACTATACTTTGGTTTTTGAAAAGGCTACTATTCTCACACGCCTAGTGATGTCATAAAATATATCATGATATATTGTACGATATCGCACTAAATGCACAACAGGACATGATCTATTGTATGACATCACTAAGCGTGAGAACAATAACCGTCACAAAAATCTTGTTGTTGACGTTTCGTCGATCTTTCATTGACCTTTTGATGACCTTTCACTTACCTTTTGATGACCTTTCACTTACCTTTTGATGACCTTTCACTTACCTTTTGATGACCTTTCACTTACCTTTTGATGACCTTTCACTTACCTTTTGATGACCTTTCACTTACCTTTTGATGACCTTTCACTTACCTTTTGATGACCTTTCACTTACCTTTTGATGACCTTTCACTTACCTTTTGATGACCTTTCACTTACCTTTTGATGACCTTTCACTTACCTTTTGATGACCTTTCACTTACCTTTTGATGACCTTTCATTGACCTTTTGATGACCTTTCACTTACCTTTTGATGACCTTTCACTTACCTTTTGATGACCTTTCACTTACCTTTTGATGACCTTTCACTTACCTTTTGATGACCTTTCACTTACCTTTTGATGACCTTTCACTTACCTTTTGATGACCTTTCACTTACCTTTTGATGACCTTTCACTTACCTTTTGATGACCTTTCACTTACCTTTTGATGACCTTTCACTTACCTTTTGATGACCTTTCACTTACCTTTTGATGACCTTTCACTTACCTTTTGATGACCTTTCACTTACCTTTTGATGACCTTTCACTTACCTTTTGATGACCTTTCACTTACCTTTTGATGACCTTTCACTTACCTTTTGATGACCTTTCACTTACCTTTTGATGACCTTTCACTTACCTTTTGATGACCTTTCACTTACCTTTTGATGACCTTTCACTTACCTTTTGATGACCTTTCACTTACCTTTTGATGACCTTTCACTTACCTTTTGATGACCTTTCACTTACCTTTTGATGACCTTTCACTTACCTTTCGATCACCTTTCACTTACCTTTCGATCACCTTTCACTTACCTTTTGATGACCTTTCACTTACCTTTTGATGACCTTTCACTTACCTTTTGATGACCTTTCACTTACCTTTCGATCACCTTTCACTGACCTTTCGATCACCTTTCACTGACCTTTCGATCACCTTTCACTGACCTTTCGATCACCTTTCACTGACCTTTCGATCACCTTTCACTGACCTTTTGATGACCTTTCACTTACCTTTTGATGACGTTTCACTTACCTTTTGATGACCTTTCACTTACCTTTTGATGACCTTTCACTTACCTTTTGATGACCTTTCACTTACCTTTTGATGACCTTTCACTTACCTTTTGATGACCTTTCACTTACCTTTTGATGACCTTTCACTTACCTTTTGATGACCTTTCACTTACCTTTTGATGACCTTTCACTTACCTTTTGATGACCTTTCACTTACCTTTTGATGACCTTTCACTTACCTTTTGATGACCTTTCACTTACCTTTTGATGACCTTTCACTTACCTTTTGATGACCTTTCACTTACCTTTTGATGACCTTTCACTTACCTTTTGATGACCTTTCACTTACCTTTTGATGACCTTTCACTTACCTTTTGATGACCTTTCACTTACCTTTTGATGACCTTTCACTTACCTTTTGATGACCTTTCACTTACCTTTTGATGACCTTTCACTTACCTTTTGATGACCTTTCACTTACCTTTTGATGACCTTTCACTTACCTTTTGATGACCTTTCACTTACCTTTTGATGACCTTTCACTTACCTTTTGATGACCTTTCACTTACCTTTTGATGACCTTTCACTTACCTTTTGATGACCTTTCACTTACCTTTTGATGACCTTTCACTTACCTTTTGATGACCTTTCACTTACCTTTTGATGACCTTTCACTTACCTTTTGATGACCTTTCACTTACCTTTTGATGACCTTTCACTTACCTTTTGATGACCTTTCACTTACCTTTTGATGACCTTTCACTTACCTTTTGATGACCTTTCACTTACCTTTTGATGACCTTTCCTTTTGATGACCTTTCACTTACCTTTTGATGACCTTTCACTTACCTTTTGATGACCTTTCACTTACCTTTTGATGACCTTTCACTTACCTTTTGATGACCTTTCACTTACCTTTTGATGACCTTTCACTTACCTTTTGATGACCTTTCACTTACCTTTTGATGACCTTTCACTTACCTTTTGATGACCTTTCACTTACCTTTTGATGACCTTTCACTTACCTTTTGATGACCTTTCACTTACCTTTTGATGACCTTTCACTTACCTTTTGATGACCTTTCACTTACCTTTTGATGACCTTTCACTTACCTTTTGATGACCTTTCACTTACCTTTTGATGACCTTTCACTTACCTTTTGATGACCTTTCACTTACCTTTTGATGACCTTTCACTTACCTTTTGATGACCTTTCACTTACCTTTTGATGACCTTTCACTTACCTTTTGATGACCTTTCACTTACCTTTTGATGACCTTTCACTTACCTTTTGATGACCTTTCACTTACCTTTTGATGACCTTTCACTTACCTTTTGATGACCTTTCACTTACCTTTTGATGACCTTTCACTTACCTTTTGATGACCTTTCACTTACCTTTTGATGACCTTTCACTTACCTTTTGATGACCTTTCACTTACCTTTTGATGACCTTTCACTGACCTTTCGATCACCTTTCACTGACCTTTCGATCACCTTTCACTGACCTTTCGATCACCTTTCACTGACCTTTCGATCACCTTTCACTTACCTTTTGATGACCTTTCACTTACCTTTTGATGACCTTTCACTTACCTTTTGATGACCTTTCACTTACCTTTCGATCACCTTTCACTTACCTTTTGATGACCTTTCACTTACCTTTTGATGACCTTTCACTTACCTTTTGATGACCTTTCACTTACCTTTTGATGACCTTTCACTTACCTTTTGATGACCTTTCACTTACCTTTTGATGACCTTTCACTTACCTTTTGATGACCTTTCACTTACCTTTTGATGACCTTTCACTTACCTTTTGATGACCTTTCACTTACCTTTTGATGACCTTTCACTTACCTTTTGATGACCTTTCACTTACCTTTTGATGACCTTTCACTTACCTTTTGATGACCTTTCACTTACCTTTTGATGACCTTTCACTTACCTTTTGATGACCTTTCACTTACCTTTTGATGACCTTTCACTTACCTTTTGATGACCTTTCACTTACCTTTTGATGACCTTTCACTTACCTTTCACTTATTTCGCTATAGAAGGGAGAGCAGGCGGAGGGCGAACGCGATTTTAGCCACGAGATTAAGAGTGAATGAGTAAAT
This sequence comes from Allodiplogaster sudhausi, assembly GCA_945643635.1. Lineage (NCBI taxonomy): Eukaryota > Metazoa > Nematoda > Chromadorea > Rhabditida > Diplogasteridae > Allodiplogaster > Allodiplogaster sudhausi. The sequence continues at coordinate 3,850,999 of CALZFC010000001.1, read as the reverse complement.
GAAAGAGAGATCCCTGTCTCGAGACAGGGAAAGGAAGAGATAGCGAAAGAGAGAGAAAAGGACAGCGAGAAAGAAAGACAGAAGGAAATAGCGCGAGAGCGAAAATAGAGAGAGCGAGAGAGTGAGAGAGCGAGAGAGAGAGAGGGAGAGAGAGAGAGAAGGAGATAGCGAGAGAGAGAAAGAAAGGAAGATCGAGAGAGAGAGCGAAAAAAGAGCGATGGACGAACTTGATTTGTCAACGTCGTTAGATGCCAGATGAAGTAGATAAAGGAAGTCGAAACTACTCAAATTGCCATTATTCCAATTTCCAACGAAGCTGCACTTTTCTGGCTATTTGGCGCTGACGTTTCTAGTGTAGTTTTTTCTCGGTAAATTTTTGTATTAAACTAGAACATTAAATTAGGTATCCGGAGAATAATTAACCAAAGTTTTTTCTATATGAACATGTTCATCTTGGCGTAAAATTATCCAGAAAGTTTGAGCGATTTTCTTCCATTACATTCTGAGCAATGGTAACGTGAAAACTGCCGGGTAGAGAATTACATAGCTACGGTAGGTCAGAGCCGCCCTCATATTTCACATGCTCTCTCGACCGAGCAACAGGCAACTTTTTGAGCGCGCGCTTTCAAACCCGTTCTCTAGCGCTATTGTAGAATTATTCGCCGGATACTTCCTTTAAGTTTAATTCATACGCGATTGGTAATGAAAAATATGTAGTCTTATATTGTAAACATATTAATAATGCATGGTAATATATTGTAATAGTTTTACGCGATTTATGCTTAAATTGTATTGTATTATATATATATATATATATATATATATATATATATATATATATTAAAAGCATAAATACAAAGATAATGATGACCAAGAAGTCGATGCGCTTCACGAACCCCTCGGTGAAAGTGCGGCAGGCGCTTGCAGCTGTCACGCTTCTCATTCTCGCTTATCTCTTCTTCACCTTTGCAATCGCTCCCTATTTCAGCCTTAGGGTTAGTCTTATTTAAAACAATAATTTTTTTATAATTTTTTATTATGCATAATCTAAATAATATTTAATAATAAACATTAATAATTATGTGTATTAATAAATATATTCTATAAAAAAATTATTAATTATGATTATAAAATGGTCATGTCATTTACAGCTCGAAAATGTCGGCGGCGGTGACGCGTCGCCTTCCATTTCTCCGGCCGTCTTTTCCGTCGTGAACTCGCCTCATCTGCCGGCAGCGACTGTTGCTGTCAGGTTTTTTTCTCTGTCACATTCATACTTTTATTCGGCACAAGGCAACTAACAATAACCAAAATATTCGTAATTTAGATGAAAATTGTTGGATTTATACTATACTTTGGTTTTTGAAAAGGCTACTATTCTCACACGCCTAGTGATGTCATAAAATATATCATGATATATTGTACGATATCGCACTAAATGCACAACAGGACATGATCTATTGTATGACATCACTAAGCGTGAGAACAGTAACCGTCACAAAAATCTTGTTGTTGACGTTTCGTCGATCTTTCATTGACCTTTTGATGACCTTTCACTTACCTTTTGATGACCTTTCACTTACCTTTTGATGACCTTTCACTTACCTTTTGATGACCTTTCACTTACCTTTTGATGACCTTTCACTTACCTTTTGATGACCTTTCACTTACCTTTTGATGACCTTTCACTTACCTTTTGATGACCTTTCACTTACCTTTTGATGACCTTTCACTTACCTTTTGATGACCTTTCACTTACCTTTTGATGACCTTTCACTTACCTTTTGATGACCTTTCACTTACCTTTTGATGACCTTTCACTTACCTTTTGATGACCTTTCACTTACCTTTTGATGACCTTTCACTTACCTTTTGATGACCTTTCACTTACCTTTTGATGACCTTTCACTTACCTTTTGATGACCTTTCACTTACCTTTTGATGACCTTTCACTTACCTTTTGATGACCTTTCACTTACCTTTTGATGACCTTTCACTTACCTTTTGATGACCTTTCACTTACCTTTTGATGACCTTTCACTTACCTTTTGATGACCTTTCACTTACCTTTTGATGACCTTTCACTTACCTTTTGATGACCTTTCACTTACCTTTTGATGACCTTTCACTTACCTTTTGATGACCTTTCACTTACCTTTTGATGACCTTTCACTTACCTTTTGATGACCTTTCACTTACCTTTTGATGACCTTTCACTTACCTTTTGATGACCTTTCACTTACCTTTTGATGACCTTTCACTTACCTTTTGATGACCTTTCACTTACCTTTTGATGACCTTTCACTTACCTTTTGATGACCTTTCACTTACCTTTTGATGACCTTTCACTTACCTTTTGATGACCTTTCACTTACCTTTTGATGACCTTTCACTTACCTTTTGATGACCTTTCACTTACCTTTTGATGACCTTTCACTTACCTTTTGATGACCTTTCACTTACCTTTTGATGACCTTTCACTTACCTTTTGATGACCTTTCACTTACCTTTTGATGACCTTTCACTTACCTTTTGATGACCTTTCACTTACCTTTTGATGACCTTTCACTTACCTTTTGATGACCTTTCACTTACCTTTTGATGACCTTTCACTTACCTTTTGATGACCTTTCACTTACCTTTTGATGACCTTTCACTTACCTTTTGATGACCTTTCACTTACCTTTTGATCACCTTTCACTTACCTTTTGATCACCTTTCACTTACCTTTTGATGACCTTTCACTTACCTTTTGATGACCTTTCACTTACCTTTTGATGACCTTTCACTTACCTTTTGATGACCTTTCACTTACCTTTTGATGACCTTTCACTTACCTTTTGATGACCTTTCACTTACCTTTTGATGACCTTTCACTTACCTTTTGATGACCTTTCACTTACCTTTTGATGACCTTTCACTTACCTTTTGATGACCTTTCACTTACCTTTTGATGACCTTTCACTTACCTTTTGATGACCTTTCACTTACCTTTTGATGACCTTTCACTTACCTTTTGATGACCTTTCACTTACCTTTTGATCACCTTTCACTTACCTTTTGATCACCTTTCACTGACCTTTCGATGACCTTTCACTTACCTTTCGATCACCTTTCACTTACCTTTTGATGACCTTTCACTTACCTTTTGATGACCTTTCACTTACCTTTTGATGACCTTTCACTGACCTTTCGATCACCTTTCACTTACCTTTTGATGACCTTTCACTTACCTTTTGATGACCTTTCACTTACCTTTTGATGACCTTTCACTTACCTTTTGATGACCTTTCACTTACCTTTCGATCACCTTTCACTTACCTTTTGATGACCTTTCACTTACCTTTTGATGACCTTTCACTTACCTTTCGATCACCTTTCACTTACCTTTCGATCACCTTTCACTTACCTTTTGATGACCTTTCACTTACCTTTTGATGACCTTTCACTTACCTTTTGATGACCTTTCACTTACCTTTTGATGACCTTTCACTTACCTTTTGATGACCTTTCACTTACCTTTTGATGACCTTTCACTTACGTTTTGATGACCTTTCACTTACGTTTTGATGACCTTTCACTTACCTTTTGATGACCTTTCACTTACCTTTTGATGACCTTTCACTTACCTTTTGATGACCTTTCACTTACCTTTTGATGACCTTTCACTTACCTTTTGATGACCTTTCACTTACCTTTTGATGACCTTTCACTTACCTTTTGATGACCTTTCACTTACCTTTTGATGACCTTTCACTTACCTTTTGATGACCTTTCACTTACCTTTTGATGACCTTTCACTTACCTTTTGATGACCTTTCACTTACCTTTTGATGACCTTTCACTTACCTTTTGATGACCTTTCACTTACCTTTTGATGACCTTTCACTTACTCTTTGATGACCTTTCACTTACCTTTTGATGACCTTTCACTTACCTTTTGATGACCTTTCACTTACCTTTTGATGACCTTTCACTTACCTTTCGATCACCTTTCACTTACCTTTCGATCACCTTTCACTTACCTTTCGATCACCTTTCACTTACCTTTCGATCACCTTTCACTGACCTTTCGATCACCTTTCACTTACCTTTCGATCACCTTTCACTGACCTTTCGATCACCTTTCACTGACCTTTCGATCACCTTTCACTGACCTTTCGATCACCTTTCACTGACCTTTCGATCACCTTTCACTGACCTTTCGATCACCTTTCACTGACCTTTCGATGACCTTTCACTGACCTTTCGATCACCTTTCACTGACCTTTCGATCACCTTTCACTTACCTTTCGATCACCTTTCACTGACCTTTCGATCACCTTTCACTGACCTTTCGATGACCTTTCACTTACCTTTCGATCACCTTTCACTGACCTTTCATTGACCTTTCATTGATCTTTCGATGACCTTTCATTGACCTTTCGATGACCTTTCATTGATCTTTCGATGACCTTTCATTGACCTTTCGATGATCTCTCATGACAGTCTCGCAACACGGACAACGCTGCTGTTCTCGTCGCGTACAACGAGTGGCACTCGTGTGTCTCCAGAAATATGATAGCACTCGCAACCAATGCCTCAGCTGTAAGTTTGCAAATTTATTTAAAAAAAATTAATTATTTAAAATTACTATAAATACTTGAAGTTTAAAAATTATTAAATAAATAGAAAGAAATTAAATTAAAATAAAATAAAATTTTTAGTTGTGGAACGAGTTTTGGCTCGACGTCAAGGAGTGCGCCGCGCAGCCGGGCATGCAGAACGTCGTGATCGAGGGCTTTCGAAACTCGGACGAGAACAAGTATCATATACTGCCCGCGAATCCCGGAGTCAGTGCGCACAATTTCTTTTTTTCTCTCTCTCTTTCTCTTTCTCACTCTCTCTTTCTCTCTCATTCTCTCATTTTCTCTCTATCTTTCTCCCTCTCTAATCTCTCTCTCTCTCTCGTTCTCTCATTCTTTATCTCTCTTTTTATCCAGGTCGACGGTGTGATGGTCTCGCTCGGCATCGGCCACGACACCAAGGCCGAGCTCGCACTTCGGGGGCGTGCGCCGAACCTTCGTTTCTTTGGCGTCGACCCGGGTGCCGATGTCAGTTGGCGCTGCCTCTCTTATTCTCATACAAAATATCGAGCATGAAGAAGATAAAGTAAAGATAATTAAATGCAACAAAGGTTTTTAATCTACTCAATTTCAAATGAAGTATTATGTCTAAAAAAATATTAAGGTCAACGAACAGCTCTTCAACGAGCTCGGCGTCTTCTTCCCTTTTGCCATCAGCGGTTCTCTCGGGTCGTCCAAGTCGATGGTGCTGAAAGCAAGTTTGTTTTGTACCACGAAAATTCGTTTTGCACTACGAAAGTTCGTTTTGTACCCTCCCCCTCTTTTCTTTATGTAAAAATTATGGCCTATCAGCACAAAAAATCCACCGAGGCGGACCTCTTGTTCGAATTCCACATAAAGAGCTGCCTTTCATGTGATACTTTTTCAAGAAAGAAGTAGCCGTGAGGGCAATTTTCAAATCAGAGAAAGCGCAGGAATTCAAACTTTAATTTCTTTTTTGAGAGGGAGACAAATACGAAGAGCACACGGTGGTACACGTGGACCTGCCGCGCTTCTTGCGCGCCTTCGTGAACGAGTCGCTCATCGACACGGTCTGGTTCGACATGGAGGCCGGCGAATTCAGCCTTCTGCCAATGTTCGCGAAGGGGGCCGAGCTGGACCGTCTCGACATCACTCTCTGCATGTTCAACATAGAGGTAGAACAATCTTGAAATGTTCAACATGGAGGTAGATCAATCTTTCCATTTTTAAAATGGAGGTAAATCCATCTTGCCTTGTTCGAAATGGAGGTAGATCAAGCTTGCAATATTCAACAAGGAAATAGATCAATCTTGCTTTTTTAACTTGGAGGTAGATTAATCTTGTTATGTTCAACATGGAGGTAGATCAATCTTGCCATGTTCGACATGGAGGTAGATTAATCTTGCCATGTACAAAGTGGAGGTAGATCAGTCTTGTCATGTTCAAAATGGAGGTGGATCAATCTTGCCTTATTCAAAATGGAGGTAGATTAATCTTGCCAGGTTCAAAATGGAGATAGATCAATCTTGCCATGTTCAACATGTATGTAGATCAATCTTGTGATGTTCAAAATGGAGGTAGATCAATCTTGTCATGTTCAACATGGAAGTGGATCAATCTTGTCATGTTCAACATAGAAGTAGATTAATCTTGTCATGTTAAACATGGAGGTAAATTAATCTTGCCATGTTCAACATGGAGGTAGAACAATCTTGCCATGTTCAACATGGAGGTAGATTAATCTTGCCATATTTCTTGACCATGAAAAAATAATTTAAAGATCGCGCCATACTTGGATCACGTATAATATTTAAAGAAAAAATCTCGTGTAATATTTTATAGACGAAAAGTTATTGATGGATTCTTCTTGTCAGATCCACAGGGCCGCGAACGACCTGTAGATCTACGCACGCTTCGTGCAGCAAACACTCGCCGATCGACGATATGCCATCTTCAAGCCTGAACAAGGTCACCGCTATGCCTTCCTCTTATTTATTAATTTATTTAATTATTTATTTATTTATCTATTTACCGTATTATCTCTATTAGTACCCCCGGGTACTAATAGAGAAAATACGGTAAATAGATACTATTTTTCAATACCCTTCCGTGGGCGAGCACTATTAGAGGGAGTGGCACTATTGGAGGGAGGGGTACTATTTTTCAATGTGAGACACAAAAAGTTTAATAACAACATTTTATTCTCAAAATAGAGGAATCGTAAGTCGAAGTCAATGGAATCATCTCTGGAATACCAGCTTAACTACTGATTTTTCATGAATTTGCCATAAGTTCATTGGTGAGAGCACCCCATGCCTCTAGGATCCGTTCGAGGTACATCTAAAGCTGAGGTACTAGACTGTTAGGAGGGGGGGGGGGGGGTACTATTTGAGAGGGGGGGGGGGTTCTGCTAGAGGGAGGGGTTCTATTTTTCAATTTAATTTTCAGAGCGAGTAACTAATAAAGGGGGGTACTAATAGAGAAAATACGGTATTTATTTATATATTTATTTGTTTGTTTATTTACTTATTTATTTATTTATTTATTTATTTATTTATTCATTTATCTATTCATTTACTTATTTAGCTGCATCAATTACGACGTGACAACATTGTCATAGGTGTAAAGTGACCGGAGGAAATGCACGATATAAAATGAAATATGAGAGAATCGCATGAAATGAGAGAGAGGAGAGACATAAAAAATATGTGTGACATCCCAAGACGCTCTCATCTCATCCCATCCTTCTTTTTCCGCTTTAAATGAGAAAAAAGTTCAATCTTCAGAATTGGCGCTCTTTTGCCGGAAAAGATGGCGAGCGAGAGTGGATAAATGTTTTTTTTTCTTCTTTCTTGTTTGTTGAAAAACCAATAACTCATCATAACATTTTTGTCTCCTTTAAGAAGCGATCTTAATAAGTTGGGACTAACTGATAATCTTGCTTGGACAATGTCGGTTTATCTATGTATTTTTTTTCCTTTTACAGTATACGACAGTACACAACCGGAAAGTAATATACAGTGATGTGCACCAACAATTGCAGAAATGGGCGCGGCGTGACGCCGCGTGCCAATCAGACCGCATCGAATAAGTTGATGCAGAAGCAACCAAATGTAAAGATCCGGATATGTACAGAATCAGCATTTTCTGGCACATCGAGCACACAGACTTTTAAAATGTCATTTTACAACTTTTTTCATCAAAGTTATTAAGAAAATAATTACCGTATTTTGACTATCGAGAACCTCACTAGGCACACGACAGAAAGGCACACACGAAATATGACATATTATGCCACCCTGATTGCTCGCCTAAGTTTCGTATTTTCGCCGGCTCCCTTACTTGTTAAGCTTACGTTGATTGCTTCACGGTGCAAATCAACTTTGGATGGCGAAGTTTAGCTTATTCTGCTTATTCTGTCTTTTATGTTGTCGTTGACACTTCTAGTTCTAAATAACCCAGATATCGGTCAATGCAACATTGTTCCTTGATATGTTTCGCATACGTGTTGGCCTTGATTCTTGTTGTTGATTGAAAAGGCGGTTATCTTGCAGAATACAGAAGGTGCGAACGATTTTCGACCGATTTTACGGAGAATTTACCGCCAGACCATCGGAAGAGGGCGCGGGCTTGCTTTAAGTCAGGCATGGTTAGCGTTGTCAGCTTTTGTTCTGCTTTAAGACCTGATATTGTTGATGCTGACGATGATAGTCTAATTGCTGTTTAGTTTTTTGTTTTCTTAACATCGATCATAAAACATGCATCCGAATAGTTAATGCAACGAGTTTGTGGTTTGCTTACCTCGCGAAAGTCATGCCTAACAATCGATTATTTTGTTTTTTTTATTAGTTGGGGTTAGCTTTCGAGTTGAATAATGTATTTGCACAAATTGCAAGCTTTGTTGACTCGAAAATAGAATATTTATCTTGAGGAGACTAGTTTAAAACACATGGCAACGGCCTTAATTCTCGTGATGCGCAGCTTGTTTATAGGCATTTGCTTTGCTGTTCTTGTTGAATTTGTTGTTGGTGGTCGATCTATAATGACTAAGCAGGGTATTTCGCAGGTTTGAGCCACGGATATGTCGATGGCAATCCGTACTACGAGCAAGGTGAAGATCCATCGTCGAGAACAGCGATGGAACGACAATGGCTTCAAGAATGCGCATCTCGGCGCGCGCTGGAAGGCCAATCCCTTCGGAGGCGCGTTGTACGCCAAGGGAATCGTCCTCGAGAATTAGTACGTGCTATTCGCCTTGTTTTTTAATGCATTTTTCCTTAAGACAAGCTTTTGTTGGGGGGTTCTTTTTGTCCTTTTAGCAAAATTCATCCGATGATTGTTGCTCATCTTGCTTTAACATTTAACACCTAGCTTTCGAAAGAATTAACTCAGAATGACAAATGAATCTTGTATTCTTTTTCCACCCATTAAATAACGCCACTGGAAGTGGATTTCAGGAAAAAAAAATTTGTATGGGATTGCTGTAAGAGTAGATTTGTTTCCCACGACAATTGTGAGGTTCAGGATATTTTTCATGGTTAAAAGATGACAGCCGACTGATGAGTGACTTTTAATTTCTTGCCATCGTGTTCAGATATCTGTGCTACTGCGAAAATGATGCATGGCAAGGTCTGACCGCGAAGTTGCGTCGAAACAATGTAACAGAGCTTTGCGGCCAAACAGTTTGCCCTTGCAAACAGCTTGTCAGTCGTCACTTTTTAAACTAAAATTCCATAAAAAAAATCAATCGAAAATGCTTACCATTTTTGCCGGATTACTGTATGCTGGACAGGGCGGTAGATTGGATTACGGTATATATTCAAGTGGTATATAAGTTTCTTTACGCTTAATGGAACCTAAATAAGAAAGATAGTATGCTAACGCGATTGTAACTTCTGGTTATGAATTATCATTTTAGTACCACTTATTTATTTCTTGAATGATTTCTTAGATTGATCTTTTTGAAGCATGGCATCCAGTCTTGGCGGGTGCGAGGATGCTGTAGTCGGCCCGAGCCATGGAATCAAGCCCTCTGCCAAGCCCGCCTCGCATGGGCTCGCCAACTACCATTAGTTATCACGTTTGCTGTTAAAAAACCTTTTGCTGTATCAAATCCCTTAGCAGCCGATATCCAATGATTTTTCACTATTCAGTATAAACAGTGCATATTTTACTATTAGAGTAGAGAATATTTTCAAGAATGATTGCCAGTTTTGTTTTACTTATTCCTTGGTTACCAGGTGGTTTCCGCTTCCGAAGACGCAGACTGAAAGGCAATTGCGGCTAGTCACCGTCTCTCTCTCTTTCACCCTCCTCTCTCCTCTGCCTTCTCTTCCACATCGCGAGCAAGCTCACCTCGAGTTTGCTCGCAGCCTATCGTTAGTTATCAGATTTTTATCAGGAATGCTTTTTCTCTAACAAAACACTTCGGAACCTTTGGCATTCTCCTGATTTTAGCTTTTTTTTTATAAGATCTTAATAGAATGCATACGATGTTGTGTTACTTTTGTGCACAGGAAAGCATTTAGTGATTTTGTCAAAAAAAATTCCACCTTGAGACTGATATTAGTTTGTTGTTCTGGTTGCACATAAGTAATTCCTTGGTTGTCAGGCTGTTTCCTCTTCGGAAGACGCTGAACACAGGGCTACCGGAGCTCGACAAGAGTCCTCCTGCCCTTCCTTTCCTCCCTCTTTCCCACCCTAGCTCTCTCTCTCTCTCTCTCTCTCTATCTCTCTCTATCTCTCTCTCTCTCTTTTTCTCTCTCTCTCCTCTCGCTGTCCATGACTGGTATGATGAGAAATGTGGTATGGTGTTTCCATGTTTTTTTTTGTTTGATTCTTAAGTGATTTGATAAAGCTTCCAGATTAATAGATAGACGAGCGGTGTTGAATAGACTGAAAAGGAAAGAGGTAAAGGAAAAAGCAAGATAGAGAGACAAAGCTGAATATGGAAACAAATGATGATAGGGAACAAAGCATGATAGGGAGACAAAGCATGATAGGGAGACAATACAAAACAGAGAGAGCAGATATCTACTGAACATGAAGCTGGAAGACTGGGAAGAGGAACTTGGAGGAGAAGTGGAGCGGAGGAAACAGGCGAAGGAATTAAGGGTCACGACATGATTATGCCATCTAAAGACTTTCCAATTGTGAAATCTTTCACGCAAAAGCAATAGTCACCAGTGGGCATCGAACCCTCGACCCCTGCGCAAGAGGGTGAGGCGCTAACCACACGGTCACACTCAGCTCGCATGCTGAACACGTAGTCAGAGAAACTGCTTGCTCAGTGTTATAGGCTCTCTCTCACGATGACATCTCTATGCCTCTCTCACTCTCTCTCTTCTCACTCTATCGCTCTCTCTCTATCCTGTTTCTATCTCATTCCATTTCCATACTGCTTGTCTATCTAATCTGTAATTGTGTAGATTGTATGGTAGAGAGAGAGAGAGAGAGAAAGGGAGAGGAGAGAAAGAGAGAGAGAGAGGAGGGAGAGAGAGCGGGTGAGAGAGAGAAACAAAGATAATGGTGAGAATGACCAAAGAGAAGCTCAAGAGAGAAGCTTGGCCATGCACTTAGGAGGCTACGAGAAGTCGTTCATCGAATGCATCTTCGAGGTGGATGCCGATTGCAAGAATGGGCGATATGAATTCAGGTCAGATGCAGCTGCACATTCGCGTTTGAAGTTTTGCGCACAATAGAGCAATATTTGTGAAATTTTTTCATAAATAGAAAAGACGTTGTTTTAAACAGTTGCTAAATTAGAATTTAAAATTATTCACTTTTAGAGTCCTCTAGACTTTGGAGAAGCATCATTAGCTTAAATGACATTTTGTCATGGGTTTTCTATCTTATGTTGTAAAGCTGAAAATTATCTTTCTAATGAGCTATAGTATGGCAGATATTGACGAGGTCTTAGATGTTTTCCAGTCATTAAACTGGTGAAATACGCGCGGTTCAGTCCCTACAAAGCGTTTCCATGGTCTGCCCGGGCACGGTCATAAGAAAGGCATCTCCGAAGTCCTTGTAGCGTGGGTAGAGTATTGTGAAGTCGTGAGAATAGAAATCAGGGATGTCCAAAGCGGGCCGAGCCTGGCCCGTTGCTAATTTGGCGCGCCCGGGCCCGGCCCGAGCCGAGATTTTGAAGGTGGGGCCCGGCCCGGCCCGTTGCCCGGCCCGTTGCCAATTTGCCCGGCCCGTTGCCAATTTGGCGGGCCCGGGCCCGGCCGTTGCCAATTTGGCAGGCCCGGGTGGAGATTTTGAAAATAGGGCCCGGCCCGGCCCGGCCCGCTTGCCCCCCAGGCCCGGCCCGGCCCGGCCCGCAGGGCACCGGGCCGGGCCCGGGCCGGCCCGGGCCTGGTTTTGGACATCCCTGATGGAAATAAATAGGTCCGGGTTCGATGCCCGGCGGGGACAAGTTTTTGCCAGCCTGAAGAAAACCTTGTTTTGCCTTTAAATTGTATTTAAATCATTAAATAAAGCCGTAAATGAATTCCTTGGCTGCATTTCGTCTGGTTATCGAATGAGTTGCACTATCAGCGCCCTTACGAAGCACGCGCCGCATGCACAGGCACTGAACCGCTCGTTTTCACCAGTTTAATGACTGGAAAACATCTTAGACCTCGTCGATATCTGTCGTATGATAGTTCATTAGAAAGGTAATTTTCAGCTCAACAACTTCAGATAGAAAACACTTGACAAAATGCCATATAAGCCAACGACGCTTATCCAAAGTCTAGAGGCCCCTGAGACTCTAAAAGTGAATAGTTTAAATTCTAGTTAGTCAGCTTTTTAAAGCAATATCTTTTATATTTATGGCAAAAATTTCATAATAATTGTTCTATTGTGCGCGAAACTGCGAATGCAAATGTGCGGCCATCTAAGCAAGTCTCACCTAGCTCTCGAGTCTAATAACGCGTTTTGTATAATGAAAACGCTTAAAAATTAATGCTTCCAACTGCATTTGATCTTTGAAAATAAACATGCGACGAAGGGGCAAGACCTAGAAGCCCGGCTAATGCGAGATTATCTTGAGCGGGCTAGAGAATCTCGCGCCAAGACAATAGAAGTCAAAAGCATGGAGGACAATATTGTCTTTTGCAGTTGTCTTTACTTCTCAAGGCAATCTTCTTTGTGTGTAGAATAGAGGAAGAGAAGGGCGGATAATATCTTCTCCGGAGTGGTCCTTTAAGGTTCACTCTATAGCGAGCAGGCGGAGGCATTCGGGAGGGGGGGGGGGGGGTGCGATTTTAGCCGCGAGATTAAGAGTGAATGCGTAAATTAGAGATCTCTGTCTCGACACAGCGAAAGAGAGAGAGAACGAGAGAGAGCGCGCGAGAGACAGCGAGAGAGGGAGAGAGTGCGAAAAAGGGAAATGGACGAACTTGATTTGTCAACGTCTAAAGATGCCAGATGATGTAGATATAGGAGGCCGAAACTGCTCAAATTGCCCTTATTCCAATTTTCCGTAAGTCCAACGAAGCTGCTGCACTTTTTTTCTTGCTTTCTTGCTTTATATATATATATATATATATATATATATATATATATATATATTATATATATGTATATTATATATATTATATATACATATGTATACATATATGTATATATGTATAAATTCATTGTAATAGTTATACTCGAGTTGTGTTTAAAATGTATTTTTTTTATATTAAAAGCATAAATAGGAAGATAATGATGACCAAGAAGTCGATGCGCTTCACCAAATCCTCTACGAAAGTTCGGCAAAGGATCGGAGCCGTCACTCTTCTTCTTCTCGCTTATCTTCTCTTCACATTTGCAATCGCTCCCTATGTCAACTTTAGGGTTAGGGTCTTATTAATAATTAGTTCTTTACTAGTTATTTTGAATAATGCAAATTTTATTTTATAATAAAAGTATATTATTATATTACTAAATGTATTCCTAAAAAAATTATTATAACTATATTATGCAACAAGACATTATACATATTGTATGACATCACCCGGCGTGAGAATAGTAGCCTTCACAAACATCTTGTTGTTGACCTTTCGTCGACCTTACTTTGACTTTTTATTGACCTTTTGATGACCTTTCGTCGACCTTTCGATGACCTTTTATCGACCTTTCGATTGCTCTCTCATTACAGTCTCGCGATTCGGACTACGCTGCAGTTCGCGCCGCTTACAACGAGTGGCACTCGTGTGTCTCCGGAAATGTGACAGCGCTCGCCGCCAATGTCACAGCTGTAAGTTTGAAAATTTATTTTAGTAATTTAAATGTACCATACTTAAGTATAAAAAGAATAATTTTAAAGAAAATAAAAAAAAATTAAATTAGAATAAATTTTTAGATGTGGTACGAGTTCTGGCTCGACGTCAAGGAGTGCGCCGGTCAGCCGGGCATGCAGAAGGTCGTGATCGAGGGTTTTCGAAACTCGGACGAAAACAAGTATCATATACTGCCTGCGAATCCGCGAGTCAGTGCGCATTTAAAGGAAGTATCCGACGAAAGAAAACCGTATCTGATAAAATTACGTTTTAAACTGAGCTAAACTCCCAACTGGTTGAGCCTTTTTTGAGTGCCCGCTACAAGATTTAAAACTTGAAACGTATGTGTATCTAACCTCTCTCAACTTCTATCATTGTCTCACTAACGTCTGTATCACTCATCCCTTGGTTAAAAATGGGGTGCTATGTGGGCAAGACGGGCAGAGACTGCCTCTTCTTCCCACCCGTTGGCACTCCTTGCTTGGATTTTAGCATAAACCGAGTGCATCGTCAGATACGTTTTCTACCGTATTCCAAAAAACAAATGCAAATTTCTGGCTAAATACTGACTTTCGTAAAGCTGGACCACCTCTAATCGATCTTTACTTGATCATATAGGAATATAAAAGAAGTTATTTTTTCGTAGGATACTTCCTTTAAAAAGAATAATTTAACAAATAGAAAAATTAAACATATTAACAAAAATTAATCCGGGCGTCAGTGCTCATTTGTATAGATTCTCGAGCCAGTTTAAACTTTTTAAAGATAAATGTCTACTTTATTTATGCCTTCCTTTTTGCTCTAGTATATTGCAGTAGACGTCGTCGTGGAGTCTTGATAAGTTCTCTCTTTCTTTCTTTTCTTTCCCACTCCCTATCTCTTTCTCTCTTTTTCTCTTTCTCTCTTTCTCTCTTTCTCTCTTTCTCTATCCCTTTCTCTCTTTCTCTCTTTCTCTATCCCTTTCTCTCTTTCTCTCTTTCTCTATCCCTTTCTCTCTTTCTCTCTCTCTCTATATTTTTCTCTTTCTCTCTCTGTCTCTTTCTCTCTCTCTCTCGTTCTCTTCAGGCAGACGGCGTAATGGTATCGCTCGGCATTGGCCACGACACCAAAGCCGAGCTCGGACTTCGGGGGCGTGCGCCGAACCTTCGTTTCTTTGGCGCCGATCCGAGTGCCGATGTCAGTTGGCTCTGCCTCCCTAGCGCCGACCAGGGGTGACCGGAGGCCAAAAATATTAGGCCCGGCACCGGCCCCAGATGCCGATCCCGGCCTATTTCAGGGCCCCGTGGTCGTGGCTGAAATAGGCCCCGGTCCCAAAGCTAAATTTTTTTTACTGTTTGCATTGGAGGAAAAAAATCCATCCAAGATTGAGAAAATTTGTATGCGCAACACATCTGTACAACGGGGCACATTTCATCACAAATCGGGACAGAAATTGTTCAACTGGGATGAACTTCATTCAATTTTCAAGGGCCCGTGCGCCCAGGGTGTTAGCCGGCCCGGCCCCGCCCAGAGGAGAAAAAATTCTGTCAAAATTAAAGATTAAATAAAAATTAATAAAATTCCATCACTTAGGTCAACGAAAAGCTCTTCAACGAGCTCGGCGTCTTCTTTCCTTTTGCCATCAGCGGCTCTCTCGAGTCGTCCAAGTCGATGGTGCTGAACGGAAGTTTGTTTTGTCACGAAAGATCGTTTTGTACTCCGAAAGTTCGTTTTGTACCCTCTCCCTTTTTTCCTTTAAAAAAATAATGGTCTATCAGCACAAAAAATCCACAGAGGCGGACCTCTTGATCAATCCACATTAAGATCTCCTTTCATGTGTTTTATCAAAAATGAAGTAGCCGGTTGGGGATTTTTTCAAACATGCTCACAATCAGATAGAATGCGGGAATTCAAATTTGAATTTTTTGAGAGGGAGACAAATACGAAGAGCATACGGTGGTACACGTGGACCTGCCGCGCTTCTTGCGCGCCTTCGTGAATGAGTCACTCATCGACACTGTCTGGTTCGACATGGAGTCCGGCGAGTTCAGCGTGCTGCCAATGTTCGCGACGGGAGCCGAGCTGGACCGTCTCGACGTCACTCTTTGCATGTTCAACATGGAGGTAGATCAATCTTGGTATCTTCAACATGGAGGTAAATCAATCTTTCCATGTTTAAAATGGAGGTAAATCCATCTTGCCTTGTTCGAAATAGAGGTAGATCAAGCTTGCAATATTCAACATGGAAATAGACCAATCTTGCTTTTTAAAATTGGAGGTAGATTAATCTAGTTATGTTCAACATGGAGGTAGATCAATCGTGTCATGATCAGAATGGAGGTAGATCAATCTTGCTATGTTCAAAATGGAGGTAGATTAAATTTGCTATGTTCGACACGGAGGTTGAACAATCGCACTACATTTCAATTGTACACATCGCATTGGAACAATGGAAAAACACTTGACTTTTCTTCACCATGGAAAAATAATTTAAAAATCGCTCCATACTTTATAGACGAAAAGTTATTGATGGATTCTTCTTTTTAGATAAAAAGTTATTGATGGATTCTTCTTGTCAGATCCACAGGGCCGCGAACGACCTGGAGATCTACGCACGCTTCGTGCAGCAAACACTCGCCGATCGACGATATGCCATCTTCAAGCCTGAACAAGGTCACAGCTATGCCTTTTTCTTATTATGTATTTAATTAATTATTTATTTATTTGATTATTTAGTTATTTATTTATTTATCTACATCGATTGAGACATGACAACACTGGCAGAGGTCAAAATATATGAATGATATGAAATAAAATAGGTAAGAATCGCATGAACTGAGAGGGAGAGAGTTGAGGCAGTAAAGATATGTGTGACATCACAAGGCGCTCTCATCTTATCCCTCCTCCTTCTTTTTCCTATTTAAATGCGACCAAAGTTCGATCTTCTGAATTGGCGATCTTTTTCCTGGAAAGATGGCAGTTACTAGATGTTTCTTCTTGTTTGTTGGAAAACCTATAATTCGTCATAAAAATTTTGTCTCTTTTAAGAAGTGCTCATGCAGCTTTCTTAATAACTTTAGACTATCTAGTAAGCATACTTTGATAATGTCTGTCTATGTATTTTTTCATTTTTAAGTTTACGGCGGTCCGGAATCTGAAAATAATATATATCACCTTCTCTATCACCGCCATTTCTTTGTCAACTTCCAAGACAAACGATGCGTCGACAAGTACCTCGCACAATTCTTCTAGGAAAAGAACTTGCAATAAAAATGAACTCACCCGCAATCTTGTAACTACATTTGTGGATATTTATTAAGCAATGCAATAATTTTCAACGCTCTACTGCTTTTTGCATTTTTTTTTAACATTTCGAATGACGCCATGCGGGACAGCTTTATTTAATTCGATGACCTGGTCAATTTGTATTTGTGTTTCAGTGCACAATATATGTTATAATAAGTTCTGACACAACATGTTGCCACGTCAATTTCTCAGTTGGATTGTCAACTTCTCAGTTGGAATGTGAAGTAAAGGTCGGCGGAGATATCGTACACGATTTGCGCGAAATTCTCTGGAATGGTACATAAAGGGAGCATTAAAAGGAAGAGATGCGTATGAAAATGAAAATGAGCAGGAAACACATAGCAAATATATTTCGTAACCAGTGAAATGCTTTCGTGAATTAAAGCAATTCTAATTCAATATCAATTTTGACAGAAGAGAGAGCCTGTGTCTCACATTTTCTCCGTCATCTCCCATTGCGTCCTGTGCGCACCTGCGCTTGCTTTATTGGTCATGAAAGCTGACGTAATAAAAACAAGAAGCAAATTCAATGAAGCTGAAACCGCTCGATTCGTTGGATGACGCAACTCGTGCAGCATGCTACTCTAAATTGCGCCTAATAATAAGGAGTTGGGGCCAAACGAGGAGTCATTCAAGTATTGATGTAACGAAGAGGTAGCATCGAAACTGGAAGCACCAGGGTTCGAACCCGGGACCACCTACTCATGAGTCGGCTGCTCTACCATCCAGCTACACCCCCTACGACCATGCGATATTGGAAAGGACTTATGGGCCTCACTGCTACATTGATGTCACCAACGTTGGTTCAGAAAAAAACGTCCACTGGCCTCAAAACGGCCTTATTACGATTCAATTTCAAATTATTAAGCCGATCGATTTTGAAAGTCTGTATCCTGGAAATTGTGTAGAGCCTGAGTCGACGTAATCAATGATGCTATTTAAAGGAGGGCGATCGACAAAAAAAATATTTAATGCAGGTTTGAATTGCCGCATGTGCCCGGTGATTCCTCACTCTCATTCTCGCGTACTATTTCGCAGGTCGCACAATTAAAATAGCACGCGCGAATGAGAGTGCAAAGGGCCGTGGCAAGTTTAAATATCACATAATTTTTCGGTGATTCTTTAACACGTAAGTACTTCTAGCAATTGCTAAATTCCTTTGCTACAATCTCACAAGTGGAATTACATAGCTACATATGTACATACCTACAAAACAGTGTTGATAACAAGCTCATTGTCAGCCTGGCTAATTTCTACCATAATTTGAAGCAGATTCACCATGAAGTTGTTATGTGTACATTTTTAAATATCGCATTAAAAGAATAGAAACATTAATTCTTGCCGAATTTATTCGTGATAATAAAGTTGACTTGCGAGATCAGCGAGGAACACACGCAATTTGGATTTTGGCCACTGTTCCTTCTTCGTCTTACGTTCAAGTCATCCCCCAGGGTACAACAGAATCTTTTTGCTCCGCGTTTGCGTTCTATGGCTCTATACTCGCTCCACCTCGAGAGCTGGGTCGAGTGAACTAATGACTGTCTTTCACAACGACCTCTGGGGGCCATCATCTATATGAGCTCTAGTTATTCGTTGCTCGTTAATTGTGTTCATTCTTCTACATTTTCATATTTATGCCTTTGAACAAAAAAAAGATTCAATAACTGATAAGGTCAGCGTTTTTGAAATTACACACACACAGAAATGGGCATCGCAATCAATTTTTTGTTGTAAATTATTACAAAGCCTCTCTCGAAATTGTTCAGAGCCGAAGAATACACTGAGATATACGGTGAGTAAACTAACTGGAAAATGCTTTTGGAAACAAAATGGCGGTAAAAATAAAAATTCAAAAAATGGCGTTAAATTTATGAAAATATAAAAAGAATGGTGCGAATCTAACAATAATTAAAAAAAATATGGATCGACGAGAAGAAGATGGCTGCGAATGACACGACGATGAAGAAAAAGAAGTGGAGGAGGCACTCACTGTCGAAGTACCGCTCCAGTGCCTTTCTCATGCGCTCGATAGTGCGGTTGTGCTGGAGAGAGGAAAGGAGCTGGGGAAGAGATCATGAGAATAGAAGTCAGAGAGAGAGGGGAGGTAGAAAGAGAAAGAGGGAGAAAGGAAGAGAGAGATGGGTGAAGAGAATATGAACGAGAAAGGGGAGAGAAAGAGAGAGAGAGAGAGAGAGAGAGAGAGAGAGAGAGAGAGGAAGCAAGACGCCGAACCTCCTCGCGCATTTCGTCGATAACGTGAAGCAACTCGTTGACGGAGGCCGTCTTAAGCTGGTCAGGCTGGAGCGGAACGCGCTTCAGCTTTGGCTTCTCCTGACGAGAAAAGACATTCATGTCGTGATCAAATTGCTGTTATTAAAAAAAATTCATATTTTTAAAATTTTTTTTAAAGACAGAAACATAGCGCTGCGTGTTGCCGCATCTAAATTGAGAACCGTTTCGGGGCGGAGCTTCCGAAGTGCCTCTTCCTCCTGTGCCGACGGAACAACGCTCCCTTGGTGACTGACTGGAGGTGGCAGCGACTGGGTTACGACTTTGTCGGTTTCTGAAAAATAAACTTAAACGATTACTAACTAATTAAATGAGTAAACAGTTTAATAAAGAAGTAATGTATATAGAATAATAAATAGTGCAATAAATATGCAATTTATAAAGCAAGCTAATAATTAAACAATACAATTGAAATAAGTCGTACCTGCCAATCGAAAGAGGGCAATCGCCATTACCACTACGGTGAGAAGAAGCAAGGAGAAGAGCACGACGGAGACACCTCGCAGGAATTTACGCGTCGCGGTCTTGTCACGCTTTGCCGTCTTGTCACGCTTCGCGGTCTTGTCACGCGACGCGATCTTGTCACGCGTCGCGGTATTGTCACGCGACATGGTCTTGTCAGGCGACGCGGTCTTGTCACGCGACGCGGTCTTCTTACGAGGCGTCACATTCCACGAATTCCAGAGTTGCGAAGCATGCGTGGTGAGCCAAGAAGTCACCATCAGTCCGAATTCGAATGTGAGAATGAAGGCGGTCTCTATCATGACAATCCACTTTGACAGTCTCGCCGCGATTTCATGTTTCTAAACATTTTTTTATATAAATAAAAATAATAATAATGATAAAGAGCTGTATGCAAAGCTTGCTTGTTGCTAACGACCATTTGAATGCTTCAAAAGCAGTAATTTTTTTTATATTTTTTGTTTATAATTTTAATGAAGAAGCATATTCTGATTTAAAGCGAGCTTCTTGTCGTACATTCGAAATGAATGGCTTATCGATCGGCTCCTCCAAATTCGAGCCTGGCCTGATGACTTCAAATTCGCGGTCGTCGCTGCTGCTGGGCATTCTAGAAAGAATATAGATTTTATGAGCGTAAACATCCCATTCGAACTACCGGGTCTGAATTCACTTATGAACAACTTCTTCTGAGATGATGTTTTATTCTAACTCTCTAAACGTTTAAATTAATTTAGTTAGATTCTCTCGAAAATCGCGTCATATATGTAGTACATTCATTCTCATTGTAAACATCAAGATTACTTAAACAGTTTGGCAATTAACCGAACCGAATTAATTATGAAGCCATTAGCATGAGTAATACATTAAAATAATACAGAAAAAAAGTCTGGCATGATGAAATAAGAGAAACAGTAAGCGTTCGATCCGATGAACGGACTGAAGGATTGAATGAGAATTGTGCGCAGAGGAAGAGGCGGGTCAGGAATGTGCTAGGTGTGGTGAGGCGTTTTGCCATAGAGAAAACGACCTCTTATGCCGGAGACAAGAGAGCATGGAAGAGCGAGAGCGTCTAGACAATGAGAGATGGGGGTTTAGAAAGAAGTAGGAAGAGAAGTGGGTGAGAGGAGACGCGAGGCGAATCGTGATGCTAATGGTATGACAAAAGGAGATTGAGAAAGAGAAGGGGAAGGGCGAGAGGGGAGAAGAGATATGGATGTTAAAAAAGCGAGAGAGAAAGAGAGAGAGAGAGCAAGGCAAAGAGAGTGAGAGAGAGAGCGAAAAAAAGAACAGAGAGAGAGGATAGAGCAATTGAGCATTGCGTTATACATATGTGTGTGTGTATGTATGTATGTACATAGCAACAGAGTATTTTATCGAGAAATGGCGCAAATGAAAGGGTCGGAAAGTTAGCTCCAAATTAAAGGAGAACGATCACCGAAAAATATTTTGCGCGGGGTCCAATTGCCATTTTCACTAATCGAGAAGACATACTCATGTGACCGATAAGTCTTTGTCAATTAATCAATCAATCAATCAATCAAAGTTTTCAAAGTATATTCCACAATCAGGGAATGGGCCCGGTGGGTGAAGGTAAGATGAAAGGCATTGGGTTTCATGACTGCTGTTCGCATCCAAGTTGTGGACAGGTTTCGGTCGAATTCGTCACGCCATCGTTTTCGGGGACGTCCAGCATGCCTTTTCCATTTCCCTGGTCTCCACTCCATGGCTCTTCTTATCCAGCGTCCTCCATCCATTTTTGGAATCAGACTGGCCCATTTCCTCCTTCCTCTCCATGGCTCGTACTCGGATATCGGGAATATGAATTTTGTCGAAGCGCCAGTCATTTGTCCGATGTTCGAGGAGAGTGAATCCGGCCATTTTTCTCATCATTTCTTCTGG
This sequence comes from Allodiplogaster sudhausi, assembly GCA_945643635.1. NCBI lineage: Eukaryota > Metazoa > Nematoda > Chromadorea > Rhabditida > Diplogasteridae > Allodiplogaster > Allodiplogaster sudhausi. The sequence continues at coordinate 3,829,227 of CALZFC010000001.1, read as the reverse complement.
CAAACAATGGGGCGGCGGCGTTCAATCAATCAATCAATATATAAGCATTGCATGTATTTGATGTGCTGATTTGTACTATCGCACCGGAATAATCGATCAGGAAACATCAAAGGCTTCCTAGGTTTTCTCAATCAAATATACCATTCAAAAACTCTTTTCATGCTCTTTACAATACTGCATAGGCTTGATTCGGGTTTAATGAGGAATACATTGTCTGAATTCCCTTAAACTTTAAAATCTATAAAAAATTGAATGGTGGATATTTTCACACGATTTTTATTGTTTTCAAATAGAGCGATATTATGCCAATTAAGATGTCAATTTTCATTTATATTTCTCAACAAACTATGACGCAGTGATACATATGTACATATTTCAAGCCTTCGAAGGAATTTTCCTATTCCTAGCCCAGGTCCAATCGATTGTCATATCGGAATGTACCTATAAGGAACTTTTGAACAAAATCCAAGCTGATAGAATTTGGACGGGTCCTCGGCCGCGCGTATTCTTTTTGATTCTTTCGCAAATCTCATCATATATTTACATATGTATTTATTTCCTAACTACTTTTCTCCATTCTTCCTCCTTTCTCACCTTCTCTCTTTGCGTAATCAACGCCTCATTAGCAAATAATACTGGCTTAGCATAGTCTTGAGTTGCAGCTAATTAAAACAATATCTGTTTCCTTCTCTTCTTCACGTCATTCATTCGTTCAACCTCGATTTTTTGTGGTTTCTTGTTTCTGCTTCATATAGTCAGATATTTCTTGAATTGCTCTCTTTTACAAAGTAATATGTGTGAATTTCATATCAAGTTTGAGTCAATCATAGTTGAGCTAAAGGCTTCTATATATATATATATATATATATATATATATATATATATATATATATATATATATATATATATATATATATATATATATATATAATTTAAACGCACTTTTTATAGAAATTTGTCTTCACTCTGTCTCTGTTCTGTATCGGTTCTTCCTTTCAGAGTAATCGATGGCTCTTCGTGCGCTGTCTCCTCTCGGCTACTTAACATGCGACGTCAGTATGAAAGACGTGCGCAACGTGCCGAAGATTCTCGCCGTCTCATAGCACGCGATCCTGTGGCGCGCGACTTCTCAGATCCTCGTCAACTCGAAAGAATTCACGGACGTCGCCCGTCGTCTCCTCCGCCAGGAATCGCAGTCCCGCCATCACAACTCCGAACTCTTTATTACTCCTCTCGCGCTTATGACGTCATCACAACTTGCACACCATGCCACATGCGTGCTGCCGATGCCTTTCGAACGTTTCGTCACTGCGACAGCCGCGTTCGCGACCGCAACGCGTCTCTTCGTGTCCATCGCCTATTACACGACAGGAATTACAATCGTGAGCTTCACAAGTTCTTCACCCGTCTTAGAGGGTGACGTCACCTACGAAGTATTTAAGCACATCCCTTTCACGTGTACAATCCTCTATGATGTCTCGCTGACGGTTGAGGAGCCCGGTCCTTTAAGTGATCCGGACCATATCAGTCTGCTTACGTATGAGAGCTGGTTCAATATCAGCGGCTACAAAAGGTGCTCGTTTCGCTATGTCGCCTCACTTTGTACAGAAGACATCATTTCAAGCGAATGCCTCATGGAACATCCAGTCGTCGGTTATCGTGAAATTGTCCATCACGAGGGCGGCGCAGCGAAACAGATTGACTGGACGACGACTCCTCAGCAACAACGGCGATCTGAATGATCTGAAGATGGCGCGGCAATTCTCGGCACAACAAGAAGATAGGATATTTGAGCCAGTCAAGCTCTTCACGTCTGACGCTTCCTCGGAGCAGTTCACGCTTTTGTTGCGTGCGCCGAGGGGTACGCGGTTGGCGACCACCACGTTCGACTTCTTGAATAGGGACCTGAGGAGCAAGAGCTGGAAGGAGGAGAATCAGCTCGAGTACAGCGTCAGTGCCGCTTCCTCACGTGCTAGAAGAGTAGTTGTGCGCCTCGAGCACTTTGTCTTCACGGTTGGTTCAGTTGACAAAGAGAATATAAAAAAAGATAATATGAAATATTTGTTAGTCAAACCTAAATGACATTTTCTTAGCGACCACCATATTAGATCTTGTGTTTTTTCTTTCTATTAATAGTATATAATAATAGAATTGACAATAAATGTTTTACGTTATTTCATTCCATTAATAGTATATAATAATAGAATTGACAACAAATGTCTTCGAGGGCTTCATTGGCGGCGCGCTGCCCGGCCTCGACGAAGCGAGCCGCGCTGCTTGCTACGCGCTGCTCAGCGAGGAGCAGAAGCTGCGTCTCTGCCGAGCTCGGTCAGTCGACTTCAGCTCATTCCTCCAGTTCTGCTGTGAGAGTTCTGAACCGGTGAAGCATTGAGGAAGAGTTCCGATGACTTCAGAGAGATTCTTTTTGTTATTGTTTGAATTTGCATGCTCTCATGCGTGCACGCCAATAAACTGTGTCATTATTTCTTAGCAAGGAGTTACATGTTGTGATTGCGCTATGGCAGAGTCCTATTGTAAATTATTTTCCGGCGCAGAAAAGAGAAAAAGAGAAAGCCTCTCTGTAAGGCTCAAGCAGCGCTCAATGGGCGCCTGCCCCGGGGGAAAGTGTTGGATTTTGGTAACCAAAATTTTATGAGGAGTACCCACTTGCATTGTAAAAGAAATAATGGAGTCAAATTTGTTATAAAAAATTTTTTCTTGCCAGTGGGTGCAAAAGTAAGACAAATATTTGAGTGTCTATAACTTCCTTTAAACTTAATATTTTTCAGTTTTCTTTTTTTTGTTTTATTTGTCATTAGAAAGCACACAAAAAAGATGTATGATGTGTTTTTTGAAAAATTCAGTTTTGACCAGTTTTAGGCATTTTTCTATTTCAGAAATTGGTTTTTTGGACATTTAACCTATTTCGCGGCCCGGGCACGGGCCAATTTATAGTTCATAAGAAAGAGGAGAAAAAACTACACAAGATATGTTCTTATGAAGAAAATCGAAGGATATACATTTTACGAAATTTTGACTTGAACCTGGTGCACTCGCGTTTTTGCTCATTGGGATGAAACTGTATAATTATTTTCAAAGCTTTGTTTTTGGGATAATATTGATGTCGATATATTCGCCATTAAATTCTCTACCAGAAAAGGTATCTATCACCGATATACGTATTACCTTGGGACTCAGAGATTGCAATTATATGTTTTTCGGAAAAAAAATAATTCAATGATAACTAATGAAACCCTCATTTTTAGTCCACAGAGTTAGCCAGCCGGAGCAATTCTCCATATCATAAGATAGAGCGAAGACTTCTGCATAACATATTCCCTTTTCATGGAATTTGAAGGATATACATTTCCTTTTTTCTATCAATATAGAAGTCTTTCCACGTCATGCAATCGACCCATGATATCGAAAGCGCATTCAGCGACCCATAACTTTGCTCAATCTTAATATTAGAAAATCGTAGGTATATCATCTAAGAGCTCTCACAGAGATCTTCAAATGCTACATACATACTTTTATTGAAATATTTATATTTCTATGGAAAATTTCGTTCTGTACTTTTAGAAGGCTTAAAAAACTATTTTACAAACATTTCCGCATTTCAAAACATACATCATAAGAAGGAGCGTGAAATTTTCTACAAGGTGAACCCCTTTCAATAAACTTTCAAGTCTATATTATTCTGTTATAAGTCATAAGAATAGGTAAAGTATCGTAGCTATCCTTTTGCTCGAGAATTTCATTGTTTAGGTTATTCGAATTAGAATATTCCAATAATTTTTTACGTTGAAGAATTGTGCTAACCTAAGCTGATGCCCTATTCTTATGACTTATAACAGAATAATATAGACTTGAAAGTTTATTGAAAGGGGTTCACCTTGTAGAAAATTTCACGCTCTCCTTATGATGTATGTTTTGAAATGCGGAAATGTTTGTAATATAGTTTTTTAAGTCTTCTAAAAGTACAGAACGAAATTTTCCATAGAAATATAAATATTTCAATAAAAGTATGTATGTAGCATTTGAAGATCTCTGTGAGAGCTCTTAGATGATATACCTACGATTTTCTAATATTAAGATTGAGCAAAGTTATGGGTCGCTGAATGCGCTTTCGATATCATGGGTCGATTGCATGACGTGGAAAGACTTCTATATTGATAGAAAAAAGGAAATGTATATCCTTCAAATTCCATGAAAAGGGAATATGTTATGCAGAAGTCTTCGCTCTATCTTATGATATGGAGAATTGCTCCGGCTGGCTACCTCTGTGGACTAAAAATGAGGGTTTCATTAGTTATCATTGAATTATTTTTTTTCCGAAAAACATATAATTGCATTCTCTGAGTCCCAAGGTAATACGTATATCGGTGATAGATACCTTTTCTGGTAGAGAATTTAATGGCGAATATATCGACATCAATATTATCCCAAAAACAAAGCTTTGAAAATAATTATACAGTTTCATCCCAACGAGCAAAAACGCGAGTGCACCAGGTTCAAGTCAAAATTTCGTAAAATGTATATCCTTTGATTTTCTTCATAAGAACATATCTTGTGTAGTTTTTTCTCCTCTTTCTTATGAACTATAAATTGGCCCGTGCCCGGGCCGCGAAATAGGTTAAATCTCCAAAAAACCAATTTCTGAAATAGAAAAATGCCTAAAACTGGTCAAAACTGAATTTTTCAAAAACACATCATACATATTTTTTTTGTGCTTTCCAATGACAAATAAAACAAAAAAAAGAAAACTGAAAAATATTAAGTTTTAAGGAAGTTATGAACACTCAAAATTTTGCCATACTATTGCATGCACTGAGAAGAAAAAATTTTTTAAAACAAATCTGACTTCATTATTTCTTTTACAATGCAAGTGGGTACTCCTCATAAAATTTTGGTTACCAAAATCCGACACTTTCCCCCGGGGCAGGGCCACCTCGGCCCTTACGGAGAGGCTCTCTTAAAATCAATGTGATTTGCCTGAAAACGCTTTCTGCGGCGAGATGTTCCACTTGGCCCGCTTGGCCGCGACCGCTATTGTCGATATAGCAGCATTGATGCCTCGCCGTTGAGCGGATTGTGTTCCGCTTACTGTAAAACCAGGTTGAAGCGAACAAGTTGGCGATGACAAGAGGCTAATTTTCATTTCGGCATTCGAGAGTGCCGCTGAAGACTCTCTCTCTCAATTTCTCTGACTATTCTGCCATTGGGTGCGCAAGGATAACCAGTGCATTTTTAAAATTCCATTTATTATACATATGTATGTATATGTATGATTTACTTGGCTGCTGGAATTTTAATGGAACAGACATGCGTATCTCTCTTTATTCTTTGTGGAAATGAGATCAGAAAACGAAGAGTCGGAAGAGGCAGAGACATCCATGTGTATGCACGAGCACAAGAACGTGGCTCATCCCGTGCAAATACCACAGGTTCGTTGGCACATACATATTTTGAATCTGAAAAAGACGAAAATAAATTCCATATAAATTTAAATCGATGTATGTTTATCCACATAGTCTGCTTATTTCAGCCAATATATACTTATTTTGAATCTGAAAAACAACAAAAATATTTCTATACCAGCCGGTTCGCGCGCGCTTCACCGGCTGGTTGCTCGGCCGCTTCGCGGCCTCGTTATCTAACTTTTCTTATGATACCTTTTCTTAGTTTACTACGACAATTCGGGAGAGGGCGCTAAATATATGAATGCTAATGAGAGAAGATATATGTATGCAGGTCCAATTATGAAAAGAAACCGAAACCGGGGGCAAAACTCACCCCTTTTCGTAATATTCAGTACTTTTCCTGATATCGGATAAAGATGGAGTGCCTTTCCTGAAAGTTATAGAAAGGTCCATTTCCCTGGAAGAAATCGGGCATTCCAGATTTCCGAATGGAGAATTAGTAAGATTCCGAAATTTTCTGGAAAATTACAGACACCGTACTGAAAAATTCCTGGAGCCGGAAACGGAATATACATTCCCGGGGGCGGACGTTGCTTCTTTCGAAATGTTGCTCTGAGATCGTTCCAAATGATTTGGATAATTCCACGTCCCAGAGCAGAGCTCGGCTCCTTCTGGATCCTTCTGGAATGTTCACAGAGTCGGGGGAAGACGTTGGCCCTTTCCGTAACGTTCTGGAGAACTTGGTCCCTTCAGGAACCTTCTGAAATGTTTCCAGTATCGGGGCCAGACATTGGCTCCTTCCGGAATGTTCGGGTAAATTTCATGTCCCGGGGCAGAACTTGGACAATTCTGGAACCTTCTGGAATGTTCCCAGAATCGAGGGAAGACTTTGGCCCTTTCCGGAACGTCCTGGAGAACTTGCTCCCTTCTGGAACAATCTGGAATGTTCCAATTATCGAGGGCAGACGTTGGTCCCTTCCGGAATGTTCTTATAAATTCCACGTCCCGAGGCTAAACTCGGCCCCTTCAGGAACCTTCTGGAATGTTCCCAGAATCAGGGAAAGACGTTGGCCCCTTCCGGAATGTTCTTGAAAATTTCATGTCCCGGGGCAGAACTTGGATCCTTCTGGAACCTTTTGGTATGTTCCAAGGACCTAGAGCAGACATTGGCTCAATATTCCGAAAGGGACAAAAGTGTGACCCCGGTCCTTGGAATATTCCAGAAGGTTCCAGAAGGGGCCGAGTTTGGCCACGGAAAGTGGAATTTTCCAGAACATTCCGGAAGGGTCCAATGTCATGCCCCGACACTGGGAACATTCCAGAAGGTTCCTGAAGGGACCAAGTTCTCCAGAACGTTACGGACAGGGCCAACGTCATCCCCCGATTCTGGGAACAATCCAGAAGATTCCAGGAGGGTCCAAGTTCTGTCCCGGGACATGGAATTTTCCACAACATTCCGGAAGGAGCTCACCAAAAACTAATTCACAAGCTCTCATTTCTTGGCATTGGAGGAAATCTTTTGAATTGGGTTTCGTCTGTTCTATCAGACAGGTCTTTCAAAGTACGCGTTAACCATTCTTTGTCTAGTCCCAAAGCTGTCCTGAGTGGTGTATCGCAAGGCTGTGTCCTGTCTCCTCTTCTTTTCATCTTTTTCATTTCTGATCTCCCACAAATTTGGTCGCCCTTCTCTCTCGTCAAATGCTCTCTTTTCGCAGATGACCTAAAACTATACACCTCTTTTGATCCAAAAATTTTCATAAATATCGTTTTTCAATGTAGAGTAAATCTGATGAAATTTTCTGGGTTGCTTCTTTATGATGTCATTCATCTAGTATTAGAATAGTCTCATTGACTGTTTATTGATTGAGAAAAAAAAATCAATAACACAACTCAGCCGATTGCTCATTTTGTCGTGCTGGACAAAGTAATTTATTTCTTTGATTTTTGGGTAGTGTTTATTGGAATTTAATTTATTTGCTTTTTTGAACCTCCAGTCGATAACATTTTAGTCCAATCGTGATTTATTCACATGTTACCTGGCTCCAATGCACGATTCATGCTCTCGGCCTGAGATCCAGATGTTTCAGGTGGATAAAATCGTTCAAAAACTATTATGCCTATCGTCATAATGATTTCCATATATTCGCAAGCAATCATTGAACTAATTATGTATGTTATTAGAGCTAATGAGATTAGATGCTAACTATATGTGCATAGATTGAACACCGTGGTCAACTTTGGTCCGCAGCCCAGATGTGCTCAAAGTGATGTTCAAAGTGATGACCGCCATTCAAAAACACTTTTGCCCATCTCTAATGCTTGTTAATACACTTTAACATATGAAGCTGCTTTATTTCAAGCCTGGCATTATGAGGCCACAGAAACAGTAGATCGTTTGAATTTTACCCCTGGTATAGAGTACTGCCGTGTATAATAGCTGCCTATTCTAGATCAATTTCAAAAAGTAAATTATCTAATTTGGATTTCCACGATTAACTAACACTCTGCTTTATCGATTAAATTAATGGGTTAAACTCACTCATTGTCAGAGTGCGAAAAAGGGTAGAGTGAGAAAAAGGGCAGAGTGGGAAAAAAGCACAATTCGTGATCATTCCACCTTTCTGTGATAGACCATTCCCTTGCTAGTGATAAGTGAGCTTGTCTCATCCTTTGAATGCCCGCGAATCCAGTTCAGATAAATAAGAAGAAAAAGAGAAAAAAAAGGAAAATGCAACTGCCATTGTTATTTCTTCATCACATTTAACTTCACACCATTGATCATACGCATATTTTCAGCTTCATTTGCTTAAAATAATACAGCATATATCCTTTGGGTTCAGACACTACACTATTGAACAATCATCATTTTGCAACTGAGAGTGAGAGACTGAGAGACCAGGCAGAGAAGGCGAGAGGGTGAGGAAAAGAGAAACAGAGAAGAGTGCGCTGCATGAAACGAGGCAGCCTGTTGCTGGCTGCTGGGTCAGCCTACGCAATCGTTTCCCTTTTTAAGTTCCCTTTTCTTCCCTTTAATCAGTTTACTTCATTATTTCCGGCGTAGTGCGACTCGTGGGAAACCGATCCCTATCCCTCCCCCCCCCTATCCCCAATCTTCCTCAGTTTTGGTATTGACATTTACACGAACGGTAGTTTTTTTTCATGTATTTGTGCTGTCATCATACTGAAATATATATACATATGTATATTTCATGTACGATAAGTAAATATAGACTACTTTACATTCGAAGTGATTAATGTCTACGTGCTACAAATATACATATGTTAAATGTATATGTCTAGGAAATTTTTCATATTGGCTAATGTATGTAAAAGTATCCGACGAAAAAATTACATACATATTCTTTTTTCACCAAATAATTGGAGATTAGAGAAAGCAAGACAATGAAAGAGCTTGAGAGGGGTTAGATACACATATGTATGTAGGTTTCAAATTTGAAAGGGTCCGAAATCACCGTTCTTCCAGTTGGGAATTTTACAACATTTGAAGCGCAATTGTATCAGATACGGTTTTTTTTCTTGGTCTCCTTCCTTTACCACTAGCTCTGAATCGATCAACAGCGACATAAATGGAAAGTGGCCAAAGAGACAGCGAAGGGCAACTCCCTGGCAGTTGCAACTCCTTGGCAGGTTTTCCTCCTCTCTTCATCATCGCTTGTAATCAATCCCATGCCGCTTCAGGCGGTGTCCCGCTTTGTGAACATCAGTACTCATTAATTGTCTCAATAGAAAACAACTATTTCATCTAAATATCATTATGTAATTTCTACCTTTCTCATCAAACCAAAAACATTAATCTAATTGCGTTGTTCAGATATTGATATCTACAAACATAAATATGTGTATATGTACATAGTATGTGATTACGCAAGTAATAAATAATGCATGCATATTTGTTTTACGTATATGTAGTTATAGGTACATACATAGTTACTGACGTAATACATATTTTGCATATGAATGCATACATACATATGTTCTTTGTTTTGCAGCCAGTACTACTATATATCATTCTAACACCGCGTAGATATCACTTGAATTCATACTACATGTCTGTTGACACTTGCTCCGTACGCTGTCTCCGTCTCAGTTTCTCTCTGAATCCTTCTGAATTGCTTAGTATTGCAGATGTCGACTTGGCCGAGTGAGACGGCGGTGGCATTCGCCATCGTCGAGGCGAGTCTCGACCATCTCATTGCCACCGTCAGCGAGAATGGCGAGGCGGCAGGAGAGGCTCTCAACAAGGTTCTTCTTGCCTTTCGCTTTTTTTGAATGTTACAGGTCGCCGGCTAATGCAAAATGTCTAATTTTAACACACTCTTTTGTCAGCGCAAAATTTTCAAAAAAAAAAAATTCGGCTGGAAGTGAAAAAAAAATATATAATTGCCTCCGGGCTGAGTAAATAGGCTTTAAAATCACAGATTCTCTACCCTGTGAAAATACAACTTACCCAATAAAGAGGTGCGCAAATAGCGAAGAATACGCTATGACAACTCGCGCGTGGAAATTAGTACAAGATGGGGCCTTGTCGCACTATATTCTTCGATTTTCGCACCTCTTTATAGAATATGCTGTTCCTTCGCAGGGTAGAGAATCTGTGATTTTAAAGATTATTTACTCAGCCCTGAGGCAATTTTATGATGTCGTACCACTTGCAATCGAATTTTCTCCACCAGTTTGACCAATTAGTTTGTCATGATTAGAATTGTTTATTCGCCGGAGACCTCATATTGTACGAAACAATTACTTCTTCTTATACATATGTAAATACATATACATAATACATATTATGCATGTATATCCCCATAAGTCCACGTTTCATGTAAATTTGATGTGTTCCCGCTTTATGGACATCAGTATTTAACAAGATATTTGCACTTCTTTCTTGAATACTTCTCCGTCGATGCACCCGCTGCGTCCTCGAAAGCCAAGAAGGGTGAAACGGGTGGCAAGAAGACGATTTTATCAGATTTGGCTTTCTATCGCCGAATGCTTTCTTTCACCAGATAGTTGACATGAACCAACGACGGCAGTGCTCTTGAATGAAAACAAATCAAGTCTCTAATTCGCTGCATTGCGCAGAAGAAAGAAGAATACATCAAAATGAAAAGAACCCGATCAGATTAGAGATAAATGGAGAATTGTTCTCAGGATGAGCCATGTCTGCTTCCTTTCTCCCCATCAGTTCTCAAACTCGTTCTGCAGAAATTTTTTGAACAGGCATTACGAGGAGTCATGACAAAAACGTTGCGTGTGTTAAAGATAAAAGCATTATCATTCGAGCACTGAAACACTTATCTCGTTGTGTCAGGCAAAAATTTTTATCATTCGATTTTTGCTGTCTCAGATCGATGCGATCAAGGCGGGATTGCCAGCAGAGTGCCAAAATGAAGTCGACCTTCAACGATTGGAGTTATGCAGTGCATTTGCTTCACAATATTCCTAAATACTCCTTTAACAGTCGTCACTTCTGTTTTCAAATGAACTTTCCATGCCGGCGGAAAGTTCATTTTCTGTATTAAACATTTTCCACCATAAGCTGTGAGAGTCATGTTCAGCTTCTTTGTCAGCTCGAAGAGCTCGTGCTGTGGCAAGTACAGGTAGCACTCAACCTGAAATAGAAGAGAATTCTGTAAGTAATCACCACATTTTCTAAATAAATATTATTAAATTTATACCTACACAATTTATACCCATCTTCCCCAGGAATTCGCATTTTTTAAAGGCGTTTTTGTAAGATAATTTCAAAGTTTCGTGAGATTCTAATTTTAGAAATCGTTTTCTGATCACCTAAACTACCCAAAAACAGTCCTCATTTACATTTTCAAGCGGTTTGGGAAAATAATCTTCGGTCTCTAATTAAATGTAACAAAGTTTGTAGTTGGAGTATTAATAAAGGTTCCTAAAGTCTAATGCTTCATAGAGAAACACCGAGAGGAAGCAGAGGGAAGGAGCAGAAGGGGAAGAGAGATTGACAGAGAAGAGGAAAAGAAGAGAAGAAGAGTCGGATGAAAGGGGAGTCGAAGAAAGGAACAGAGAAGGAGCGAAAAGGGTGGAGGATCACAGATAAGGAGAAAAAGGGTGAGAGCACAAAGGGTCTCACAAGGGGTCTCCTGAAAGGGGTGATCTCTTAAAAGGTTCACTCAAAGTTCCCTGAACAAGTAAATTCTTCGACAAGCAAATTTCACCGATGATCTCCAAATAATCTTCTCAAATCATATTCAATCCATAAAGCTCCTTCATCAGATGATAGTCCAAACTTTGGTGATAAATCCTTCGAACGTATGCTTTAAATGCACCCTTTCGAAGGAAGCAATTTAACAGAGGTTTATCAACAGACCTCGTCCATCGTGACGAAATGGAACAACGAGAAGAAGAAGAAAGCCGTCCTGGCGCACGAGCTAGGCAACAACACTCGAGGCGAGAAGGCAAGGAAACAGCAGCGAAAGAGTAACAGACTACTCTTGACGCGGAGAAAAACAACACAAAAGAAAACCAGAATCAAACCAAAATCATTAGAGAGAAAATGAGAGTACTACTGTATTCCATATATAGAGACCGCAGGTGATTTTTTCAAATAAAAGTGCAATGTAAACTAATGATCTTTCTGGGGGTATTCAATGACAAGAAACCCAAATCTGTAATCAGAAACCCAAACAAAATTGAAATTAAGTAATTGAAAGTCTTTTTTAATATGCTTATTCCTGTGGAGGATGGGACGCCTGCAGTATGCCTGCCGATGCATGTCATTGTGTCAAATGAAGTTTGGCCGGTCAGATAATCGCTACAGACGATGCATGCTCCTGCTCAACTAATTTAAACATTTTTGATGATATCTAGAAAGTCTTGCTCCGCATCACCCTCAAATTTTGTGCAGTTATACAGAAAGGTCATAGCTTTAAATAAAACAATTTTTGATGATATCTAGAAAGTCTTGCTCCGCAACACCCTCAAATTTTGTGCAGTTATACAGAAAGGTCATAGCTTTAAATAAAACCATTTTTGATGATATCTAGAAAGTCTTGCTCCGCAACACCCTCAAATTTTGTGCAGTTGTACAGAAAGGTCATAGCTTTAAATAAAACCAAGAAATCTGTTGACCACGAAAGTATAAAATAGGTTTTCAGCTCAAAATGTGAAATCCCCTTGATATGGTAAACAAAACATTTTTGATGATATCTAGAAAGTCTTGCTCCGCACCACCCTCAAATTTTATGCAGTTATACAGAAAGGAAGCTGCATCAGTATAAGTAAAATAAAACCAATAAATCTGCATCAGTAAAAGAGAAAATGTCGTTTTTGCCTTTTTTTAAGCTGCATTTACACAGGCCGTGTTTTAGTATATAGTACGGTAGCATCCGGCCCGGAGTTCATTGTGTCATACTTTGGTTACTGCGCTCTCTATCTATATAAGACCAAAACAGATTCAAATATTAAAGTCCGCTGTGTCCTACCACAAGTCAAAAAACTAAAAGAAAGAACAAATCTAAAGATTTGTCAAAATGCTAATGTGTTTTGTTCAGTCTGAAGCTTGGCTTTCTATGAATTTTCAAACAAAAATGGAATGTTCTTTTAGTGCGATTGACCATTAAAATGCAAACACTACATAATAACAAGATGTTTTAAATGAAAGATGCGACCTGCCAAGTGCCCAGACCGAACTGCGGCATTTGAGTGCCGTTGTTGAGAGCCAGCTTTGGCTGCTTCGTCGCCGACATCATACTTATACTGGTAAGAAAAATTGTTTTCAGTTACTTATAAACCCCCTCTATTCAACGTCAAAAAACATTAGTGGCCACCACAAGCAGAATCAGGGGCCACGGCGAGGTTGCTCGGGTGGAGGGTGGCTGCGCGAGTGCGGAATGAGGGGCCACGGCGTGGGTCGCACCCCCTTATTCAGCATACGTGGGCCCCCTTTAAAATTCCTGTGTATGCATAGGTACTATGTATATATGTATGTGCATACTGTACATAGTGAGCCTGAACCACTGTCATTTCTTAGATATTTCTCGCACCGTTTTAATGGCTCGAAAACAATTTGTTTGTCATCATATGTTCGATTTGAGTACTTTCTCCTCCCTTTTTTTCTTACCTAAGGCATTTGACAAAGCTTCTATTCCTATATTGATTCACAAACTTGCAAGACTTGGAATTAGAGGGCAACTTTTAAAATGGTTTGGATAATTTCTGAATAGTCGTTCCTCTAAGGTAAACGGCTCTCTCTCTCTGACAGCTTCTCAGCAAGCTCAGGAGTGCCCCAAGGAGCCGTTCTGTCCCCTCTTCTTTTTAGCATCTATAGATGGTATACCTCTCGGATCTACATGTGCATACTCATGGCGCTTCCCGGAATCCATTATTTCTTTTCTCAAATGTTCATTTGCGGTGAAGATTCGCCCAACGAAGCTGAATCTAATTGTTTATGTATATTTCAAAATAAGAATATATATTTGTATCAAGCAACATCATTCATCGGGTCAAGATACCTTCACATAGTAGCCTACACATACTCACATCATGTATGCAACAAAGAGTCAGCAAATTTCGCACTTTAGTAATTCTGCATTTGACATCATTATGTTCTCCTCTTTCCCTCGAATCGTCTTCTACATTTTCATCTCTCTGACGTACATTGTTTGTTACGAATTCCATCCCTTTTGCTCACGGTTGACATTTTTGCTCTTTTTCCACGTTTGCCATGGATCTCCCTGTGCAATTCGAAAATTCGATCTCATATTTCATAATTGCAAGCAACATAAAACCAGAAACATACGTGTAGGCAAAAAATACATTTCGACTTCGCCAGTGATAAACTATAATGTCTTATATAATGAGATTGTGATAGTAGAGAAAGGAAGAGAAAGATAAAAACATCCCAATTCTTTTTAAAAGTTCGCACACTCGGTTATTAATCTCTCAGAATGGCTGCCTAAATTTTTACAACATCTGCAATCTATTCAATAGAGCTGTAATTCAAATCGATTGGGAACAAACAGTCAGAAATATAGGATGTTCTTCTGATGTAAGATGCTAATACCGATTGGTCGAGTACGACATTAACCAGGCCATATTTGCAATGTGAAGGGCAAAGAAGCAGAGGAAGAACGCGTTGCGAGGAGAGAGCAAACGATGGGCAAGAGAAAAGAGACAGGAAGACGGAGCAGGTGGCGGTGCTGAGATCAGCTGGTTCACTTCCAGCACCCTGGATATATCCATTTACTCCCTAGAATGAAGGAAAAGAAAACAACCAACGTCTCCATTGAAGTTAATGACTTTCGTCGTGTGCAGTTTGAAAGCTTCTTGTTGCGGACAAGCGGAATAGCGATGACGGCAGCAGTAATCAGAATTAGCTCCAGCAAGATATACCAGCCTGAATCTCTTATTCATTTAAACATTCGAACAGCCAAAATATACAGTTTTTTTTTGAAGGAGCTCGAACCCCATTTTATGTGACTTAAGAAATTACTCTAGTCAGTTTATAGAGCAATCGGCAAAATGTCACTTTCAAAAAAATTTCTAAACAGAAGCTTTTTTACGAGCCCGTGTGTACAGTAGTCAGTGCAAATATTATAATAAAATTGAAGTACACTACAGTATTACTACCAGTTGCCAAGAAGTCCTTCCATGATGAAGGTTTCGGTGTTCATGTTCCATTCATATATCAACAGGACCTCCATTTATCATCGCCTTACCGATAACGGGAAGCACTTTCGCTTTTGGAAGTGAAATCGTGAGACTGCTCACAATGACTGCCATCGACATCATGAAATTTAGACCGAGGTTCACCTAATTATATAAGAAAAATGGATGCAAGAAATCAAAAAAGGCTATAAGTTGGAAATTAAGAGAGGAGGAAAAGCAAGAGAGAGAGAGAGAGAGAGAGAGCGAGAGAGAGAGAAAAAGAGAGAGATAATTGATGGAAATTTGGCAGTGTAATTTTTAATGACTTATGCATACATACATGTTTGTTAGAAATGCCCGCCTACCGCATTGCCAAAAGGAGCGTCTTCGTCGGAGAGGAAAAGGCCAGTAAAAATGAAAAGTCCGAGAAGGAAGGAAGGAACGATGACGAGGAAGACCTCAAGGTGAAAACGATGGAAATGGACGAATTACGAAGCAGAACTTGAACTCTAACCCAAAACTCAGGCCGACGTGTCATTTTGATATGGATGAAGCCCTGAGGAAATACTACTATTGTTCGAAATTATTATCACTAATTTAAGAATAATCTTTATTTCCTCTAATAAAACAAATGGAAATCGTTATCGACTATGAAAACGTGCCAATAGAGCGATCGCATGAGACTCGTAAGTAATGTGACCGAGAGTGAGATTATATTCCGAAGTGTCCTCAAAAAAGTTGTCTTTTACGTCTGAAATATTCCATTTTAAATACTAACAGAAATGTCTAATAAATATTGGTACACGAATTTTTCCGGCTTTGCAATGGAGAACTAACCAAAACGTAGATATTGTCGTGAAGCAAAAGCTCCATTTTCAGAACATCGCTCTCATAATTGTAGAGGATGAAGCAATATTCACAGTTTTGAACATCGAATGGGAAATCATCGACCTTCACATATGAATTATAAATTATCCTTTGTACAATACACTTTAAAAATATTCCAATATTCTGATTTGAATATTAAATAGTCAAGGAAAATTAATTATTTTCCTATAACAGGTATGAGCATGGCTGATCTTCTGATCATTAGTATAAATTGAAAAGATAACCTCAAGTGGGCAAGTAAAGGCAACGTCAAACAAATAGTGCATAGTAACGTTCCCTGATGCTTCCACCTTTAAGAGAAAAGAAAATGAGCAGTTACACTAGCCAAGTCAGATTCTCCTTTATGTTTCACCACATTTCAATACTTTAGTACGTCTTGATTATTCTGTCTTCATTTCTTATAATGCTTTTGTCGTGTAAAAGTTTCTCCAAGTGTTGTCATTTTAATTAATGTAAACTCACTCTGGCAGACTTTGCAAATGGGCCTTCGGGGGTTGTGGCCGGTATGCTGAAAGTCAGCGAATAAACAAAGTGGAAAGACGATGGAGAGAGTTTGAGAGACAGACAAAAACATGAGATATCGGAAAGGCAGAGAATGATAAAGTTATAAACCTCTCCCAAGTCGAGAACTCTGGTACCCATAACTGTTGGATGTTCATGACTACTTCGCTCGCACCGCCGTGCTCCGAGGAGTTCCAGCGTAGGCGAGGGTCGTTCCATTCCTGGAAAATTTAATTGAAATTAACAAAAAATACTCAAACTGTAAAAAACCAACGACGCGGATTCCAAGCGTGTTGCAATGCTGTCTGTGTGGTTCGTCCTGTGCAAGAAGATTGTCAAAAATTCCATTATGTTTCGAACAAAATTTCTTCTCTGTCATTTATAATAAAATGAGGATGAATCTCCTTGTAATTTCGTCGAACCACATAGGTAAGCGAAGCATAGTGCAGAATGATGCGCACTACTCCACCCTGCTCCTGCCAGCTCGCACGTCCGTACGGACTGATTGCCTTGTTGTACTGCGAAAAGAGGGAGCTCAGCAGTCTATCATTCGCTCCCTTCACATCCACTAACAATAAGAGAAAGATGACAACTTGTAGTTAAAAATTTAAGGAAACCGCAAAACTTTTTTATGCTCACTTTGAGCTCCGATAGTCGTTGTAGTGGGAAGGACAAAGAATACGAGAATGATGAATTGAAACATTTTGTGTTCTTGGTTAACAGTTGATCGCAGACCGAATACAACTTGCCTGAAAATCTGCATAATGTTTTTTTTGAAAAAAATTACATTAATGTCGTTAACTTAACCTAATGGAATGAAAGAATAAAATAAGAAATTATGTAAATTTGGAATGAAAGAATTAAAAGAAGAAATTATATAAATTGATATGTGGCAGACAAAGCTCACGTAAAGTGCTAAATGCAATGCATATGTAGCTTGAAGTTATTTATATATGTATGTGCAAACATTTAGTGGCGCAGACAAGGCTCTATCAACCTGCTCGAATTTCGTCTGGTACTTGTCTGAACTTGTCTGAACCAAGGGACCTTCGTCGTCAGGACTGACACACTCTTCGAACATATTTCTATTTCACAAGTGTTAGACGTCGGTTTCACGAGATGAAAGCGGATAACCTCTGGAATACGCGACAAAAGTTGAGAAGTGCAGGCCTTCCATCGAAAAAAAAAGTATG
The DNA here is from genome assembly GCA_945643635.1 of Allodiplogaster sudhausi. NCBI lineage: Eukaryota > Metazoa > Nematoda > Chromadorea > Rhabditida > Diplogasteridae > Allodiplogaster > Allodiplogaster sudhausi. The sequence continues at coordinate 3,811,586 of CALZFC010000001.1, read as the reverse complement.
ACAGAAATTTAATACTTACGATAGCAGTTGTGCATCTTTTGTTCACAAGAACGTTATGAAGTGAAGGCCGCCTACGCCATCTGCGTCTCTTCCTTTTCGCTTCTCTCTCTCTCACTAATTCGGTCTTTATCTATTTTCCTTCTACATTCCACTCGTGCTGCTCAGAATCGTCGAATAGTTACAGGTACATACATATATGGGCATTGTTTTTTTAGCTACCTCCATCAAGCCGATTACAGACAGGATGTCCATTAGACTCGAGCAGGGCCTTATTACGGCCTGCCCTAGGCAAATTTTCGCGAATTTTTTAATAGAAATTTACTACCTGATACAACTCGACCTGCTCTACAAAAATGGAAGCATTTCATATTTTTCATATTGTTTTCCGAGCGGGACCCGGTACAGTAATGCTATAAATTACATTTATCATACATAAGTCGCTTCAAACTTATTATTAGATAGTCTTCGAGGTATCATTGGATAACTTTTTCAAAGTGCTTTAATTTTCATCTGCAATGATGTTTTCATAAAATTTCATCTTGGCCCTAAAATATGGTCCTGAATAATAACGGAAACTTTTACAGCTTTATCTGTTCAAACCATTTGGGCCTCTTGATATTTCAGGAAAGGTACTCCATCTTAAATGGCCCCCAGCGTCTGCCCCGGCATCGGAGGCCGGGGCCGGTGGCCGGGCCCGGGGCCGAGGGCCGTATATATTTGAATGAAGTTCACCCTCAGTTGTTCAATTATATGACCCAATTTCTGGTGAAATGTGTCCCGCTTTATTTCGTATGCGCTACAGATGTATTGCGCATGGGTCTGAAAATTCATACCGAACCGGTTGTTTCGCTCGTCGAACAGGAGAAGACGCAGCACCGCAGACAAAACGGCCAAATGATGTATGTACATAAATACATACTTAGACAATTACTATAGCAAATTACTCAAACTTTTGACAGATTGAACGCGCGGTTGAATTTCTCCATTCTATGATTCTTTTACACTCGAAACGAGTGTATTTCTCTATCCATCCTAAATCATTCCATATTTTTCCAAAATCAGTCTCAGTGCGCTTTAAAATCCCCACTCCCTCTCAATTCCTTCCCCAACCCCTCAATTCTATAGCAATCCATAATCTTCTCTATGTGTCATAAATACCTAAGTATCATGTATGTGTTCATTTGTGTACATAATTGGCTCATATGACTCATAAAAAGAATACTTTCTTCACATTAACCGTATACATATCTATGTTTGTATGTATGTTTGTACGTACATATGTATGTCTTTGGAGTTGGTATCTTTATTACTACTCGTTGTATATAGGATTAGTTGTGTTCCTGGCAAGTCACAACGTTGAGGGTCATCTTCGCGATAAAGGAACAGAAAGAGGAGACTCGCGAGTAGACTCCTGAATGTTTTGCTATCTTTATATGTAGATATGCCTTTTAAATGTCTAAAACAAAGGCTTGTTATAATATTCCGTAAACAAATGCTTTTGTTAATCAACAAATAAAATTAATATTTATTTTAATTTCTCCATAAAACAGAAAATAAATGTCCTTGCTAACCCGGTCTTTGATTAAAAAAGCCGCATTCTTCAGTCCACGACATGATGCCGTACTGGAACCAGCGACCGTCGTCAGCCTGAACGACGAGCGGGCCGCCATCGTCATGCTGCAAAGATTGGCGGGTAGTAAAATGTGAACATAAAGTGACCGTAAAATGGTAATAGGAAAATGACGGCCGTAAAATTTGAAGTGGCAGTGACTCAAATGAAATATCCCCTTTTAACTCCTCAAAAACAATACTTTGATATATAGAGCGACTACCTAATTAGAGTGGATGGAAAAGACGGCCGCAAATTGCCACGCTGAGCAAGTATGTACAATGGAAGAAGGGGCATGCTGCATCATGACTTTGAGTTGACTAATCAAAAGATATAGCCAGGTACACAGTAGCAACTACTCTTCCATATTCAATTCTTTTGACTATATTTTAAGTTTAAAGAGTTTTACATATTTTTTTTTATTCTCTAATTTTATACATGCCTCGCATGAGTCGAGGCCCTTCTTGCCGGCGCAGATCATAGTATCCCCCTGGATCCGTCCTGGGTAGTCGTTCTCGCAGTCTTCGATGTCCACAAAGGGCACCTTCACCTGCCTCAGAATCTTCGAGGGGTAGCTGCCGTCTGTGTGCGAGTTCTTTTGATTAAAAAAAAAAAGATTTAAAATATAGATTCAGGAAAAGCAAAAGAGGATTTTTGTCCATGTGTTCAATCGGTGACCAGCATAGAACGTTTACCTCTAAAGTGCATTGTTTTTGAAGAATTTGATTAAGTATTAGAGGTGTGCATGATGAACAACGAGACTTAAAAGAGCATTAAACAGTGCTTATTCTACTTGAATTTTTCTGGCCATTGTAATCTCCTTAAATCACATGCTCACTTGCCTTTATATCAGGCGAAACCGCGCGAATTCAAATTTTAGTTTTGGCTCTCTAAAGGAAGTCTACGACGAATAAATAATGTTTTTTTCGCTTTATTTGGTCAGGTTGAGCTAGAAACTTCGATTGCAAGTGTCCTGAAATCACAAATTTCCTCTGCCCTGAGAAAATTAACATTTTAATAGAGGGATTACGGTATATTTTCTAGTCCTCACGTACTTTGAACTCTCTCGTAAGAGCGAAAATTCGAAGTTCCCGCCATTTTCAAAAAAAACATTTTGACACAGCAATACCGTGGCCGCAATGGCCATTAGAATCGTGCGTTTCGAATTCTGCATATCGGTGTGCGCAATCGAGATTGGCCGGAATTTTCTTAACAGGCCCACTCCCCAGGATAGTCGTATGAGCACAAATGTCTGTTGACAGAGAGCAAATGGCAACAGAGCACTAAGATTGGAGGATCACAGCCTTCCGAAAAAGTGACGGGTAGAATGTTTTTTTCCTTCATGGGTGAACTCGCTTAGGTCGAAAATATCGAACTCGAAAATTTGAGCGATTTTTGTATCCCACCTTTAAATATGTGTAGAGTATATGCATAATTATGACTGAATCCTAATCTGCGCTACCTTCAATGGCTCCCCAGCCCGTGACGAAGGCAGCCATCGGCGGCTGCGTGACGTTAGTATCTTCGTTCGGGAGACACACTGGCTGGATGTGGTCAGTAAACTGGAGCGGAAACGCTAGCTAGAACGAGGATAGGCTAAGATAAGGGCTAAGGGAGGATAACGTTGAATAAGGATCCATATGTAACCCCTTTTTTTATGAATGTGGCAATAACCGCAGTGAACATTTCATGATCAAAGGGGCTATCAACTTGCCCTCAAGAAAAGAGTAACTAGGACGGAAGTCGAAGACAATTAAGGGAGAAAGTTTAAGATTTTGCTAATAATGCAAGGCTATAAAGAAGAGAACAGACATACCTGAAGGAGTGCAATATCGTGATCAAAATGTATTTTTGGATCGAACACCGGGTGAATGTGAATCACATCGACGTCTACGATTTGCTCGCCTTCCTCGTCGCTAAAAGAAGCAGTTTTTTCGTCCACTTCATTTTTCATTAATCATTTAATTATTTTAAACCTAATTATTACTAAATTTACACGAGAAAATATGATAAAAAGAAAGATTTTCTTAAGAAAAAATGAAAGTTAAAAAATAATGAACGAAATGACGAACTCGCTGGACCGGTCGAAGACGCCCGCCTTGACCTTGTAAGACCTCCTGTTCTTACCGTTGTAGACGCAGTGGGCGGCGGTCATCACCCAATACTGGTCGATGATCGTGCCTCCGCAAGCGAATTCGCAGCTGGAGAACCAGCCTGAATTTGTAAAGAAAAAATTATTTCATTTTTCTGGTAAAAAAATCGAGAGAAAAACTACATGTTCGTCACTATGGACTGTGCTCGTTTATCGACCAAAAAATGACATGTTTGGCACCCTAGACTAGGCGCGTTTATCGAAATACGTACCGCTGATGCAAATGGCGACCTGCCACGGCCACGAGTAGGGAATCGCGACGTCGCCACCGACAATGAGATTGCCCATGTTGTGCGGCATCGTGGTGTTGAGATGTGGTGACACGGGCGTCCGGCCACAGCTGAAAGTTGTAAAACTTTATTTCTTAAGAGAATGCCCTCGTTTTGCTAATTTTTGTTAGTGTATAATTACTCTGTCTTTTTTTTATTAATTAATATTATGTAGAATATTGTTGAAGAGAAGAGAACGATAAAAATAGGGAATGGAAGAAAGAATCAATTACACACAGAAAAATTGTGACGTTGTATATTTTTTTGTTTTGTTGGAATCAATATTGTTTCCAACATAGTGATATGGGAAAAATTGTAGCCTCATATGTCACACTTTGGTAACAAAAGAGGGAGTAGCCGTTGCGAGAACCAAAATAACTGGGGCCATGCTCATCATGATTATAAATGCACATCATGATTATTATAGATATTGTAGTAAATGATCGATTTTGCATTCCTGAACCTTCTGCATCTCAGTCCGACTGCATGGATCTGGCACTGGAGGCTGGCCTCATGTAAAAACATGTGATTAAATATCGACTAGACAAAAAAGTTATCGCAGAGATGTTTTAGCATGCAGCTAAACCATTTGTCCGATAAAAACTTACCGAATACCAAGGAAATAAACCATTTTATCCACCACGTCTAAATATGCAACCCTTGTAATTTGAGTTATTGATTTTTATTTCGCTTTGTAGTGGATCAATGAATCCAATATTCGGCTATTGAAGATCTATTATTACAAAAGAGCAACCCTGAAAATTTCATTAACTTTCATACACTTTGAAGGAAATTATGAGTTTTGAGTTGACTGAAATCATTCGATTTGTAAGCGATCGGCTGAATTGGAAATACGGGTACAGTACAATGTAAATGCATACATACATATCTCAGAGCCATCCATACAGAACGGGAAGATGACTACTGGCATATCCGGTTAAGCTATTTATTTCTATTCCTTCTTTCTTTCATCTGTCTCTCTGTAAATCTCTCATTTCTCTGTGTATCTCTTTAATTCGCACTACAGATAATGCCCGCTGATTGCAGAAACGCGCCGAAGCGGACGACATAAAAGCAGCCCGAGACGGAGAAATGAGGAGAGAACGGAATGGCCATGAGAGCCGGCAGTCCTTCCAGCAACCCGAGAAATGAGGAGAGAACGGACTGACCATGAGAGCCGGCAGTCCTTCCCGCAAACCGAACTCTCTCTCTCTTTCTATCTCTCTGTCCTCATTAACTCTCTGGAAGCCCGCCGTGCCATGTTTCTATTAATTGTCGTTTCTAAGGGTAGATAAATGTGTGCTGGGAACCGCACTAATTATACTAGGCATGAATCAAGCGGGATGGAGAAAAAGGGGCGCGGCTAATATATGTACATATCTGAGGTCACAATTTTTGTCCTGCCACTAATTGTGTCATGGTGTGGAACACAATTGAGCTGGCGAAAAATCGGTTGGATATTGTGACATGAAATTGTGACATTCCATGTTCCAATGTTCTCTGTGTCTATGTTACAAAAAAAGGCTTACCGTGGTGTAGCTAGCGCGACCGCCGCAAGTGAGATGAGAAACGCTGTTATCCGCATCTAAAGGATAAAATGCAGCAGGCTGCATAAACCAATATCCAATTAACTCAAACACATAAGAAGAACATGAAGAAAAGCATGATAATTATCTGCGAAAGAAGGACACTTTAAGCTTATGCAATATACATACATACATACTTGCTGCGTAAAGGAGATTCATGTGAATAATAAACACGTTGCTATTTAAGTATGAATCAGCAGGCGTTGTCGTATAACATAAATCCAGAAAGGTCGAAGGATTTTCATCTTTTTTCAGAATGAAGTCTAACGGATAGAAAATTAGCTGCCGTAGTAGATATTAGCTACACTCCTGCATACAAGACAGTGTTAATTTTAAAAAAATTGGTTTTTTTCTGCAATTTTCGAGTAAGCTGTTATTTTTGGGACGGATTTGGAATATTCCACTGTTTGCCATTATTGACGATCGTTAAAATTGTCAAAACGCTGATCTGGCAATTTAAACGATCGTCAATAATGGCAAACAGTGGAATATTCTAAAGAATATTCTAAATGAACAGTGGAATATTCTTTAAAAAAACCTAAATTTTTTAATTCACACTGTCTTATGTACATAACATACATTGTCTAAATTAAATGCCGTGAAAACGTATTTAGCCTCAAAAATATTGCTCTTTCGTTCGGGAAGGCCTATTCTGTCCTTTTATGCTTGCTTTGTTTGATAAACTAAATATCATCTCTTCATTCGACTCGTACATATTTTCTATGTTTCTTCTCTTCCTAATACCCCTGTCCATTCTATTTCGTCTTTTCTTCTTCGGCGGCGTGCTTCGCGAGCAAAAGGTCACAAGATGAGAACTGCCAAGCTTGGAGACGGGTAATAAGACGTGCTGACATTATGAGTCTGATAATGGTAAACATCACGTCATGTGTCCTTATGACAGGTCGCATGAATTTTTTTTTTCAAAAGTATTACTTTAAATGTCATGGCCAATAAATATCGTGTTATATCTACCACGGGAAGAAATGTCGTGACATTTCGCGTACTCATGTCAGATATACTTTTTTCTCCTACCAAGCTTGGCATTTCCCGTCCGGACTAATAATGTGTCCTTTCCTCGCAAAACACCGCGATGCATAACAAGGGATAAAATAGCGCAAGGATATGAGGAAGAGAAGAAACATACTAAATAGGTATAGTCGAAAGAAGAGATGACATTTAGTTAATCAAGCAGAGCGCGAATAATAGGTAGACTGCATAAAAGCAATAACGTTGAGGCTAAATACGTTTTCATATTTTCATACGCAACCTCCTTACGTTCATGCATTTGATCCTTTCAATGAGGACAACCGCCCTCCTCATCTCTTTGGCGGCGGTCGTTCTCGCTGCTCCATAGTGATAATTTGTATAATGTTCTTCATACATATTCTTCTTATGTGTTTGAGTTAATTGGATATTGGTTTAGGCAACATGCTGCATTTTATCCTTGAGATGCGAACAACAACGTTTCTCATCTCGCTAGTGGCGGTCGCACTTGCTACACCACGGTATGTTTTTTGTAACCAAAGTGTGGCATTTGATGCTACAATTTTTGGATGTTCGCTCCCATATCACAATGTTGGTCACAATTTTGAATCGAACAACAATTGCAAATTCGTCGTCACAATGTTTTTCTGTTTGTAATTGTTTCTTCTTCCTTTCCATATTTCTATCGTTCTCTTCTCTTTCTACAATATTCTACGTAATATTAATGAATAACAAAAGACAGAGTAATAATACAGTAAGAAAATTAGCAAAACGAGTAATGTCCTTGTGCAAAAAGAATAAAAGGGAGTAAAAGCAAGAAATAAACTTTTACAACTGGCAGCTGTGGCCGGACGCCCGTGTCACCACATCTCAAAACCACGATGCCGCACTACATGGGCAATCTCATTGTCGGTGGCGACGTCGCGATTCCCTACTCGTGGCCGTGGCAGGTCGCCATTTGCATCACCGGTACGTATTTCGATAAGCGCGAATAGTCTAGGGTGCCGAACATGTCGTTCTTCTTTTGTTGATAAACGCACCCACTCCAGAGTGCCGAACTTGTCATTACATGCAACTATATGTAATTTTTTAGTACATTTGTTCACACCATCGCCTGGAAAAAAAATAGAAATGCTTAAGAATCATATAAATAATTTCTGGTTGAAAAATTAAGGTAAAAGAGAAATTTTTACAAAAAAAATTAAATTATTTTTCCCTACAAATTTAGACTGGTTCGAATCCTACGAATTCGCTTGCGAAGGCTCGATGATCGACCAGTATTATGTGATGACCACCGCCAATTGCGTCTACAACGGGAGGAACCCCAAATCCTACAGGGTCACGGCGGGCGTCTTCGACGTGACAAACAGGTTCGGCATTATGTTAACTATCTCTTATCTTAACATTTCTCTCAAGAAAATCTTTCTTTTTATTATATTGTCTCATTTAAATTTAGTAACAATTAGATTTCAAATAATTAAATGATTAATGAGACTGCTTTTAGCGAAGAGGAAGACGAGCAGTTCGTAAAAGTCAAAGCGATCCACAAACACCCGTTGTTCGATCCAGTTACATTTGTTCACGATATAGCACTTGTTGAGGTATGTCTCTTCTCGTCTTTATAGCCTTGCATTATAAGCAGAATCTTAAAATTTGTCCCTTACTTGTCTTCGACTTCCGTCCTAGTTACTCTTTTCTTGAGGGCTAGTTGATAGCCCCTTTGAGCATGAAATATACGCTGCGGTTATTGCCATATTCATAAAAAAGGGTTATATATGGATCCTTATTCAACGTTATCCTCCCTTCGCCCTTAACTTAGCCTATCCTCGTTCTAGCTAGCGGATCCGCTCGAGTTAACTGACCACGTCCAGCCGGTGTGTGTCCCGAACGGAGATACTAACGTCACGAAGCCGCCGACGGCTGCCTTCTTTACGGGCTGGGGTTCCACTGATGGTAGGCCAGACTCGGATTCGGTCATATATACTTATCAATAAACGGGTACGATCGTTGAAGCTTCATATGAGAATTAAAATTGCCTCATTGTCAGTCCTTCGCCCTCTCAGCCCTGCGTGCTATTTTCACGCAGCAGGTTTAAAGCGAACTTCAAAATACCACGCGAGCATGAGAGTGCCTACTACTAGCTATTCTTATCCTCCTTATTCCCCAATTAATTAATCAATTTTTTTTGTGCGCCAATTATAATTCTCAGGCACCCAGAGGTGAAAATTTTGTGTGATGAGTACACAAAATGATGACCAAAGTAAAATCACGCCCTCTCAAACTTTAACGCTCAAACTTTCGAGTTCGATATTTTCAACCAAAGCGAGTTCACCCATGAAGAAAACAAACGTATGTAAGTTATGTTAAGCATTCCTTCTTTAAGGAATGCTTAACATAACTAACATTTGAATTCGCGCGGTTTTGTCTGATACAAAGGCGAATAAGCATGTGATTTAAGGATACGTGATTACAAAAAAAAAAATTAAGTAGAATAAGCAGAGTTTCCTGCTCTTTAATTCTCGTTGTTCATCATGCACCTTTAATACTTAATCAAAATCTTTAAACACAATGCACTCTTGAGGTAAACATTTTGTGCAGGCCATTAATCGATCGAACGCCATGGGCAAAAAATTTCTTTTGCTTTTCCTGAATCTATATTTTAAATTAATTAATTTTTAATCAAAATAACTCACACACAGACGGCGGCTCCATGGTGAAGTATCTGAGGCAGGTGAAGGTGCCCTTTGTGGACATCGAGGTTTGCGCGAGCGAGTACCCAAAGCTGATCCAGGAGGATAACATGATCTGCGTCGGCCAGAAGGGCCTCGGACCATGCCATGTACAGAATTAGATATATATATAATGTATATATATATACATATCTAACCCTTTTAACTTTAAAGCTCGTCATAAGAAAAGAATATGAAAGAATGGAAACTACTGTGCAACTGGCTAAATTTTCTGAATAGTATTTCATTGTACACACTAGCTCAGCGTAGCAATTTTGCTGTCGAATTTTCCATGATCTCTAATTTCGTAGGTAATGCAACTTCATTCTCAGTCGCTCTATATCTCATCGTATTATTTATGAGGAGATAAAAGGGGATATTTCGTTAAGGGGATAAGTCACTATCACTTTTCAAATTTTACGGAAATCTTTTCAGTCTTTGCAGGGGGACGATGGCGGCCCGCTCGTCGTTCAGGCTGACGATGGTCGCTGGTTCCAGTACGGAATCTTTTCGTGGAGTTACGGATGCGCCGTGGATAAATATCCGAGTAAGCACAGGATATTTCCCTTGTTTTTTTAAATGGAGAAATTAAAACAATTTTTTAAAGATCAACTAAAGCATTTATTTAGGGATTATAATATGAAGCCCTTGTTTTAGACAATTAAAAGGCATACATATCTATAAAATATTCAGGCGTCTATTCGCGAGTCACCTCTTTCTGTTCCTTTATCGCGGAGACAACCAACAACTATGTCACGTGCCAGTGACACAACTAATCATATTTACAACGAGTAATAATAAAGATACCCACTCCAAACACATACATGCAGACATTTTATACTCATATATGCATATGTACCATACGTATAAATGTATGTTGTTAATGTGAAGGAATTAATCTTTTTATGAGCCATACTAGCCAATTATGCAGACGAATGAACACAGTTATGTATTTATGACATGTTGTTTTTGTAAATCTCTTCCACTACACATATCGTTGTAGGTGGAATTCGACTGGACACTCCTCTCAGCTATAGTATCTTTCGTCTTTAATCAAGAACCAATCTTCAATAGAACGCTTTCTTCTTCTTTTCCAGTAAGGCAAGTGAGCGAGAATTCAAATTAAATTTTTTGGTATACTTTAAAAAACCACACCCGGCCTACTACATGCGTAAGGAAGCGTGCTTGAGGTGCACTGATTCGTAAGCCACTCACACGTCTCTGAGTTCGCGCGCATCGACGTGCAGTGGCCGAAGAGATCCGTTGGAAAGTCTTTCTTTTAATTTCTTAATTAATTAAATATATACATACATACAAACAAATTCATTCAAAATATTTCTCGAGAAATAAATGATAAAATAACTAATGTCTAATAATAAAATGAAAACATAAACAAAGGAATAGTAGCTCAATATTATTATAGCATATAAATAATAGATACATATACTGATCCTCTCCACTCATTCTCTCATCATATTGAAACTATTTGTCGTAAAGGTCTAAGCAACGTATTCGCTCTTTTTCGTATTATCTGCTCACCCTTGCCTAAATTAAATATTTTTTGCTATAATGTCAATGTTCGAACGATCCTTGCATTTTCTTCCACTGTCTGGTCTCATTCGGCGCAAGCTCTGATGGTGGTGCAATTTACACAACATAATTCCAGAAAATCAACACGGGTTTAGATCTAAGCGGTCGGTCGAAACAAATTTGCTTGAGTGTACAGAAAATTGGATTAGGGCATGAGACGCCGACACATGTGTAGATGTTCTTTATTTAAATCTCGCAAAAGCATTTGATACAGTATCTCACGAAAAGTTAATTCATAAATTAAAAGGTTTTGGGTTGGGCGGAAGTCCCTTGCAGTGATTAATCTCATTTCTTTCAGGTCGGACGTTTAGAGTTCGCGTTCGGAACTCCTTTTCAGATGTATTTACAGCTTCTAGCGGAGTGCCTCAAGGGGCTGTTCTCTCTCCTCTCCTCTTTAAAGGAGTTCATAAGGGAAAAACTCCTACCACGATTGGCGGCCCGATCACTTAAAAGTACGGTGTTAGCAATCCTCAGAAATGGAGCTACTGCATCTCGCCTCTCTCCCCAGAAACTTGTGGTATGGACAGCGGGGCACGTGAGCCAATATGTTAAGAAAAACCCGTTCAATGTAGGTTGCTCGAACCATATGTATAAAGTTCACGGGCAGTTGTAGAATGGCCTCGTCGGCCACGGTGTGGTTCTACCAATTTTTTTGAAATTGGCGGGAATATAAAATTTTCGCAAATTCAAAGTAGAGAATGGTGTTAATTTCCTCAGGGCAGAGAAATTTTTGTGACATCGCGACACTTGCAATCTAAGGTTCTAGCACATGCTGACCAAATAAGTCGAAAAAACAAGACACTATTAAATTCGCCTTAGATCTCCTTTAACATTTTCATATGCGATCTTCCAAAAAACGTTTGCTTCCCTTTCACACGTTAAATGCACTCTGTTCGCAGATGATGTAAAAATCCACACTTAATTTGACCCCAAAACCTCCCATACCCCTCATTATCAACTTTCGGAAGCCGCTTATCTGTTTGAATCCTACTGCCGAAATTGGCAGCTCACCATCGCACACAAACGGTGCTCGGTGCACCACCTAGGAAAAAAGAATCCCCGGTTCACCTACAACGTCTCCGCTTCTTTGCCTTTCTCGGTCTCTGATTCTTATGTGCGCGACCTCGGAGTGCTGATTGATCCTGCACTTTCATTCTCACATCACATTGAGAGCAAATGTCGCCGAGCAACTAGCAAAGTCTTTTTACTCTTTAGGATATTTTCTTCCACATTTCCGGATCTTTATATTTTTTACTACAAGTCATACGTGTTGCCAATTTTGGAATTTGCCTCAGTCGTTTGGTCTCCTTCTCGCAAATGCCTAATCAGGAAGCTAGAATATGTCCAGCACATGTTAACTCGCCTTCTTTATGTCCGATGTGCTAAGTATTTTGTTAATTTAGAGAAATTCCTTCATTTTCTGATCGTTTAGCCAAATATAATATGCACTCATTATTGATACGTAGACTTTGTTCTGACTTATGTTACTGCTTTAAAATTCTTAAGGACCAAGTAGATTTGACAGTTAGTTTTTTTGTTTTTAAGCAGTGCAATGACCGTCTCTCCACATTTAATTTTCATGTAAGGCGAACTCGCCTACGCTTAGCAGAGAACTCTTTTTCTGTTAGAACTGCTAGAATGTTTACGAAGCTCCCTTGTATTGAAATGTCATCTTATAAAATTGAGGGAAACTTCAGGGAAATTGTTCTGACTCTTCCACTATTGCAGCTAAGCAATATCAATGTTTCAAATTTATAATTCTCATTTATGTATGTACTTTTGTTGCTAGATACAAAACCAATCAACATCCATTTTGCCCTCCCTTCAGCACTTTGGTTGTGGTGTCTGTGCGTAGCACATGGTTTTGCCAACCATGTGGGACCTCGTCCACCCCGCCTAGATGCCACTGCCGTTGTGACTGATGCCCAAACCCCCCTCCCATCCAAATAATTATCTTTATCTATTATCTAATTCTACTATTTCTAATGCACGTTGGTGCCATGAAGTCTCAATATCAATTTCTGTAGGTCATATTTTTCTCTTTTCCATTTAGTTCCAAAAATTATGTCCGTATATTCTCTCAAAGTTTGCTCTGTGCTCTTGCTGCGTGAATGATTCTCCAAGTGTTGTCACATCATATCATTTTTGATGTGAATAAATAAATAAATCCTATATTATGGTATTTTTGTCTAAAGGCACTGTATTTGCTGACATACATATGCTTTAGCCCTCGCGGTTCATATTCCTTAATTTTTATTCTCCGGTCGCGTCATATCTCTACCAGTGTTGTCGCATCTTAATCGATGTAGATAAATAAATATACCTCATCTTCTCTAGAAGCACCCCGTGGTACTATTTTTCAATACCTATGCTAGAGGAGTCACTATAATTCAGAACTTCGACGACTACAGGCAGTTCGATAGGTTTTCTTCACCGATGGTGAAGCAGTTCGGGTAGCAGGAGAAAAATGTTCCAAAAATTTGGAAGACCATATTTATCTTCTGCTTCATATTTTTCGAAAATCTTTTCGGTGTTCGATTCCTTGTTCAAAACTGCACAAAAAAAGTCCTAGATGGCCATTTACGAAAAATTAAAAATTGTATTACTTTCGGCCAATTTAATTTTATGAAAAGTAGTTTTCAGGCGATAACTTTTTTTACTATTACTTTCCAAAAGCTAAATATTCCATAAGAAAGAGGAGGAAAAACTACACATAATACGTGTCTACGAGGAAAAATCTCGGATACACTTTTTGGGTATCTGCATTTGAATACGGGTTTTTGAGCAAATTTTGGCTTTGGCTGCAAACCATAATTTCTTTCAAACTTCATCAATTTCAAAACGGAATAGTCCATTCGATGTAATTTTTATCCTCTTTAAAATAGTATATACTTTGTTTGCAAAAGAAATTAGTCTAAAGACCTAAAATTAACTTTTTGTGTTTTTGGCCAATTTCTGGTGTTAGAATACTCGTTCTTTGGACCATTAATGGGTCATATAGACCGACTTTCCATAAAATATTTATTCTACAAGAAAGAGCAGCTAACACTGAGTCGGATACATCTTTTTATTCAAAATCTGAGGATATTTTTTTTCGGGAATATGTATTTGAATGCTGACGGTTGTCGGCGATATTGCTGAATATTTTTTTTTAATATTTCAAATTAGTTCTTTTGAAACATCTAGCATTCAATAATGAGTATTCCAAGATTCATTTAAGTTCTTTCATGATACCGTATTTTCTCTATTAGTGCCCCTCCTTCTATTAGAACCCCCCATCTAATAGTGCTCCCCTCTCGCAAGGGTATCGAAAAATAGTACCCCTCCCTCTAATAGAACCTCCCCCCCCCCTTCAACAGTGCCCCATCCCTATTTGTCTAATATAGACGTTCTTGGAATCAATTCTTGAGGTATAGGAAGCTGTAATACCAGGAATGGTATCTCAGTCGGAAATTAAATAATGACCTCGAGCTTCAGATACAAAAACCCAAGGCCTTTGATCAACTTCGTTCAACCCCACCTGCAACGTGAATGCCAAGGGCGAGAAAAGAACAAAGTTTATTAAAAGCAAAGGCTTAAAACGAAAGAAGTAAGGCCAAAGAGTAAGAAGAAAACGAACAAAACAATCAACTCTCAAATAAGCACCTTCAGTTGTCCTTGAGGCTGGCCCTTCTACACTGCTACGCTCCAGGCTGAGCCGCCCGCAAACCCGCTCCTCGCTGAGCTACCCGCCCGCTTTTCCACTTCGACCCGGGAACCACTACCACCTAACCACTAATCCAGCCAGAGACATAAAGAATGATAAAAAATGACACCATGAAACATTAAGACACTAAAAGTAACAACTCGAAATAATACTACGCAAGAAAGAAAATAAATGCACCTACAAAAGCTAACTGGTGCACTAAAAAAGACAATAAAACATGGATAAAACTGGGGTAGAAAGGAGATTTCTTGACAATGCTCTTACCAATGAACTGATTGCAAATTCATTCAAAATCAACGGTAAAACTTATATTTCATTGAAGAAGAGCTATAATTCTTCGTTTTTGAGAATAAAATGTTGTTATCAAACTTTTAGTCAATCACATTGAAAAATAGTACCCCTCCCTCTAATAGAACCCCCCCCCCCCCTCCTCTAATAGTGCCCCCCTTTCGCAGAGGTATTGAAAAATAGTACCCCCGGGGGCACTAATAGAGAAAATACGGTATAAAACTCAAAAGTGCTCAAAAAGTCAAGAAATTTCATTTTTACGAGCCTAGACGGCGAAATAAATGTACGAAAACTCCTTCGAAGCAAAGTATCAGGTCATTTGTGAGCCGGATTACCAAAAAGGTCATAAGCATTCGAAAGAGCAGAGACTTTTACATAATATATCCAACGATGAAAGAGCAAAACCTGTACAGTTTTTAGAAATCTTTAAATTTCAAAAAAATCCACGAGATGTGCAGTTTTGAACAAGGAATATAACTCTGAAAAGATTTTTGAAAAATATGAAGCAGGACGGTAAATATGGTCTTCCAGAGTTTTAAAACATTTTCGCTTATATCAAAGTGAAAAAATCAGGGCTGGCGCCTATACAAGCTGGCGCCTATACAAGCCTCCTAGAGTTATGTTGCTTGCTAGGCAGCATAAGGAATGTAGAGCACAAGAGGTAGCCGGGTAGAACACAGTTTATTAACGACCATGTGGCGGGTTTATATAGGGCTCAGGATGGAGTACTTTCGTAAGGGCAAGGGCATAGTGCAGCTAGTGCAGCTATTATGATAATCTTCTTACGTGATATATCTTCATATACACGACGGTAATATTAGTGATTTGTACAGAAGTTTAAATTTAACATTAGTCCCCTCACCAAATTAAAAATCAAAAAAAAATAAAAACTAGGTTTGCCGAGCACATCATGACCGGCGACCGTGAAATATGGTCGGTGACCATAAAATATATACCGAAATATTCATGATTCACCAAACGAACGCAATACGAGTTTAAGCCTCCTTTAAGAGAGCCTCTCTGTAAGGGTCAAGGTGGCCCTGCCTCTGCTGAAAATGTCCGGAATTTGATAACCAAATTTTTATGGGGGGTACCCATACCCACAGTGAGTAAAACTGGTTTATCAAAATTGTTCAAAAAATTTGTTTTCTTGTTGGTGCATGCAAAAATATGAAAAAAAGTTTAAGTCCCAATAACTTTCTTCAAACTTAATATTTTTCAAATCTTTATTTGTAAATGAAACTAATAATTTGAAAGCAGAAGCCTGTCTGTATAAAGAAGCAAACGAAATGCATATTTATGTCTCATTCTCTTTTCAAGATTCTCCGACTTGCCGATACAATTCTGGTTTCTTTGTAATGTGCGCGGAGGATGGTAAATGGGTCAAAATGAACGACGAAGACGCGCCGGAATATTATGGCCTTTGTGCACTCCTTGGCTTCAACAGTCAATCAGTCTTGTTTATGCACTTATTTACTTTTGATAAATAAATATATACATTCATATATATGTAAATAATGTACATTCAAAAACATATATGTAGCTACATATATATAGTACATATATATGTAAATACATATAGTACATATTGCTTTAAAAATGCATTATTACAGATCCTGTCTGCGGTGACGACTATCAGCAAGTCAAAGATACGGCGACGTGCTTTTCGATCAGCAACTTAAAGGCAAAAAAGATTTGTTCTCTTGAATGCGAATCGAAATGTCAAGCTAGTGTACAACATGATTTACACTGCTCCACCTAGGACTTTATAAATGTCTTTTAAGGCCACCTGGAGCGACGCTGAGAGATACTGTCAACTAGAGTCTGCACATCTTCTCTCCATTCATGACGCTAAGGTCGAGTGCTAATTAAATTAATTCGTTTCGTAATCACTAAAGAACGGTTTTATTCCTACTCCTGAAGTGGTTTACCATTAAATATGCTGCTTGTGAGATGCTCTTGCTGAGAACATAGCTCAGCCGTGCTATTAATCTAGGAAGAAAAGTTTAACAAACTTTTGTTGAAACCTGAGTCAACATAAATCAGAACTTCAAGCATCTTTTGGGCGTTTTAGTATGGAAAATGGGAAAGATGCGTAAAGTTTCCTTCAAACTTTGTTCATGATACAAACCGTATCAATGTTGAAAGTTCGTTTAAGTTTGGACGTGCGGAACGAGATAGTGTGCAAAAGTGAGAGGGCAAAAGTGTGTAGAAGGCTGCTTACTTTCTTTTACACTGTTTTCGTCTCTCACTTTTACACACTATTGCATGGCAGGGACAAAAGATGATGCACTTTTAAATGTGACAAAACTATCAACAAAGAACCAGTGGAATTTAAAGCAAGCTCGGCCTAGTAAATTTAGTTTTAAGGCAGCGGAAAATGTTTAGCCTTGACAGCTATTCGATTTTCATGATATTCATTGTGTCTCGATGTAAATTGTACACATTTTACTTGTTATTTCAGGCGAGTGTTGTGATTACAGGGCAGGATGCCTAAGCATCTTACGGCTGGAGAGAAGCAAGTGATTCTCAAAGAGATCGCAGCCTTTAGCGAATTCCTGATAGAGGGAAACAGCGGACGGAAGGCGAACGAAAATGCATCCCGTGATAATGCATGGGATACTGTGGTCAAGCGCGTCCGGTTGCATTTGAACAACGAGGAGATAACGGCGAAGCGCTGCCAGAGAATCCTACGAGATTCTCTGGCTGCTATGAAGCAGTACTCTTCGGACGAGAGCCGGTATTATTGGTTGTTTGTTACTTAAAAATACTCGTGTAATTGTTGCATCGTTCAGTTATCGGAATGAAACGGTCAGGAACTGGAAGATTCCCTGAACGAGAGATACGAAGATTTCGTTCCGGCGGAGAAGGAGATGCTTGGCCGCTACAGGAGAACCGCGGCATTCTGCGGGATTAGCGACCGCGTTGAATCTGCAGTCCCACTCCATTCACAGGTTGGGGATCTTGCACTTTTCAATTTCCAAAGATGATTGTTCCGTAGTTTTATCTCATTCTACTGCATAGCCTATTTTGCTTGTAATTTATGTTCGAATTTAAGAACGAAACGCGGAAACGACTACCCATTGAAGAGGACAACAGTGATGACGCCGCCAATCCTATGAAAAGCAGGAAGAAGGTGCATGCTTTTTCTAGTTTTATTATTCTTACCAATTAAAAGCTTTCCATGCTGCCAGTGACATGTTTTGTTTGGATGTAATTCTAGAAATGTTTCCATTTATCATGTGTCGAAGTATTTTGGGTATGAATTCATATCATAATACTTTATCGGTTTTTAAAAGGCTTTCATTCAGGATAAAGTGGTTGAAGTGGACAAGAGGAGCGAATTCGAATCCTCCAGGCGCGTTTCAAGCACGCGGCGCGAAGGGCGCCAGGTGGCGCAACTCGGGAGTTGGCGAAAGAAGCGATGACGTTGCTGCGCAAGAATTCGTCGTGGAGATGCATACCGAGTTTAAGGAGGTTAACATGCTTTTCCTTTATCTTCCTTAAACTTTTGCTTTCTTTCTTACTTTACATGCTATGCTGATTATTCGTGCTGATTTGGTCGCTTTTTTTGCAGTCAGTCGCTGCGCATGGAACGGGACTTCTTCATCCAGACCATGCAGTCAATAGCAGGAGCGGTAACCAGCCAGTTGAGCAAAACTGCTAGCTCTGTTAACAGTTTTCTTCGTTTTATTCATGATATTCTATATATGCACAATGTATATAATGCTGCTTTAAGGCTGCGGAAACTGTAGGCGGCCTGAATCACAACTTCTCTTCATCCACTTTTCGCTTGGTATGCTTTTTTATATTCTTCATTATTTTTACTTGAAATATTTATATTTTGTTCTTTATATTTTGCACCATTTCTTTAAAAAGTGAACTAGGTAAAGAAAAACATTCCCTTCTATTTTAGCCCGCGTTCCATGCCCAAGTGAAGAATGAAGCTGTATGATCCCTGGCTCTTCGACGTTGCCAACAACATTACGGTTGCAGCTGGTCAGGACGACGTCTTCGTTTCGCCTCTTGCAAATGATAATTATGGTCGCAAGCACTCGAACGGGTCAGAAATTGCGGCTTCGGTTTTGTCGTCCGAACTGTAGCTCTTTAGCTAGTATTGATTAGAACACTTAGTCTAACTTATTTCCAAGTATTTATCTGTTTTTAAAGTATCCGTAGACATATACCATAGCTTTAATAGTCTTTCGTTTTCAAAGTATCCGTAGTTAATTACAGATTTATTTATTCTACCGTACACTAAGCTTGTTGTGCCGTATCCATTCTACCGTACCCTGGGATGCTTTATTTCTTTTTTTTTGGGCTTTTGCGAGATGTACACTGCTTTATTTCTAACATGGCATAGTAACGATATTTAACAAGTCTCACAGATTATTAGTCATATAAATTCGCGGGTCCACACCAAGGGGAGGATGGGCCATCCTGGCAATGCGGGGAGCAGGGATTGGGTATCCTCCTGTTATGTTCGTGATGATGTAGTTGTGTAGTATGACGCATGCCATGATGTACTTAACCGCTTCCTGTGGCTGTACCCGAAGTTGTCCGCGGAGACAGCCAAAACGTCTCTTGAGCATTCCTATGGCCTGTTCCACCAGAACTCGGGTATGTCGGTGCTCTCTGTTGAATTCCTCCTCGGCTTGGTTTTGAGGGGTTCTATATGGGGTTACCACAAATTCATTACAAGCGAAACCCGAGTCACCCAAAACTACGTAGCCAGGTGGGATGGAGCCTTGTGACTGTGCGTCAGCAAGTAGAGACTGTCTGTAGATGTATGCGTCATGACACGATCCAGGGAATCGTGCATTGCAGTAGATAATCCGTCCAACAGGATCGCAGACTAGAAGTACATTGATCGCTGTCCAGCCTTTTCGAGTCCTGTACTGCAACGGGTTTTCCTGAGGGGCCATGATAGGAATGAGAGTTCCATCCATCAACCCGATCACATCTGTAATATTTGCATTTGCTGACATTATCATGGTTCCTGTGGTACGGTAGAACTATTCGATGGGTACTATAGTCTTGTGCCTAAAGCTTGTCTTGTTATCCATTGGTTGTTATTACTAGATTGTTAATCTAATGTTTGTTAATTGAATAAATTTCTTGTTCTTTAATGACTTACTGCCAAAACGAGACCGCCTGGCGAAAGCCGATGCTGCGCCAGCACAATACCGGTGACTAGTGAGTGGGAAGCGGACGTGTTCATCCCAAAGAGTCTGCATTCCTTCTAGTGTACGGTCGAGAATGTTGGCTACAGTGGACTGGCAGCATCCAAATAAGTCGGCTATTACAGACTGCGGTGCATTGGTGAAGAGTGTCCGCAACATGAGAAGTACCTTGTAGAGTGTTAATCTTCATCACTCTCTCTCTCTCTCTTTCTCTCTCTCGCTGTCCACACAATCTCTATCCTCTCTCTCTCTCTCTCTCCCACTTTCTCTCCGCTCGTTCTCTCTCGCTCTCTCTCTCTCCCTCTGTCCAGCAGATTCGCGAATTCCCTAGAAAAATGTCTTGCTCATGCCTGGTTGGTTGGCGTGATGGCCCAGTCGCCGAGACTGTAGTGATTAAGAGCAGTGGCAAGCTCTTGTACCAATTCTCTGACACGCGCAGGTCTCATTCGGAAGCGAAGATGCAGAAGCCTATCATTGGGGGAGAAGAAAAGCATCGGCTGCTGACGAACATAGGGGAGATTCGGCTGTCGATGTCGAATGGGCATCAATAAGTTGTTCATGGTTCTCAAAAATGAAAAATGGCAATTCAACTTATAGCAGATACATACGAAACAAAACATGAAAGTAACTGTTCATGAAATTCGCTTGTTAAAAAATGAGAGAAAACTTGTGTCAACTTTCACTCCGGAACCTAAAGCAACTTTTGCTGAAATGTTCATGAACTTTTAATGAAACTGGCACCAGTTTTGGCTAGATTAATAGCACGGCAGAAAAACATAACGTCCCAACTGAACTTTTCAGCTATTGATTTGATGCCAGGAAACAGCTTCAAAGTTCGCAAACCAAATTGTAGACGAATGTAGCCGTAGCAGTCGAGGTCTATAAATATTATGGTGTAGCCGTGCACATTGGTCTTCGTACGAATGCAAGTAGAAACGAGCACACGTGGAGCGATGGTAGCAACTACACTTTCAACGGCTATGACACCGGTTGGCGATTTGTGATCATTCGACAGACGATTCAGAAAGAACCCGCTATATTTAGATTAAATTGTTTAAAAAATGGTAACTAACCATGCCTTTTGTCACTTTTTTTCGTTAGAAACAAAGATGAATCCTACCTTGGCAGGCTTCCCCAACGACGTCTTTGGCCATTGCACTTTGCTTGCATCGTATAAGGCCAAGTGGATTAGCAGTCAATGTGAGACGGCCGAACAGCCATTCGTGTGCGGTCGACCCGGTTAGCAACTTGATTCGCGTGGCCTTTAACGTTATTACTATTGCAGCAAACATGCTTTTTAATGAGCAACAAATAATAGAACAAAATTTCATGTTTAATTTGATAATATGAATTGCAGGTCAGCGAGAAAGAAGGAAGAAAACAGTACATAAAACGTTAAAGCGATAAAGAAGTAAAAAAAAACTTAAAAAAAAAGTGGTTATTTTGCTTGTGACTTAAGCGTACGACATCGACCATCCGGTTTCACCGCCCGAGTGCCCGAAAAATCAAGAAATACATGGAAGTGGCACCGTAAGTTTAAAAAAAGTTTTCTCATAGTACATATTTAAACTTTTTTTAAAAGTCCTATGCGGCTATTTACCAAAAACTGACAATTGACTCCTCAGATCTACTCGCCGTCCTATCCGTCTTCGCCGAACGTCTCCTGCGACTATATCCTGACCGTAGATGAGAGCAAGAAGGTGCGGCTGATCTTTGACGATCTGGAGCTGAACACGTGCTGCGACAAGGTCGACATCTACGAAGGCGAAATCCTTCTTGGAACGTAAGTAAAGCCTACTTCGAATTAGCGCGCTTACAACGTCGACGTATATATGTATGTACATACATATATAAATATAAATAAATATATATATATATATATATATATATATATATATGTATTTATTTATTTATTTACATTTACCGTGGGGAATGAGTCTCTTATCTAATATTCATGCATAGAGGTAACGAAAATAAATTGTGCTGTAGCATGAAACTGATCTCTTTCTTTTACATACATACATTTTTAAAGGGTAACTGGCGTTCCTCAGCCGGGCTTCGACTACGAAACGACGAGCTCTAATTCAATGCGACTCTCACTTTCCGTCGCCGATGGCAGACATGTGCGCGGATTCCGCGCGCACTTTGCTGCCAAAAACTAATGATAGATTATGTTTTCATTTTTCACAAATAAAGAAGCCTCTGTTAGCATGAACAAATTTGTTGACTATACCATTAATTATGCTAAAGGAAGTCTCCAGCGAATGTTTGGACAAGCTATTCGAAATAGGCTCATGAAGTGTGTCACGTTACTTCTGGCAGCAATGTGCCAAATTCTCAGCCGGTCACTTTTTCGGAAGGGTGTGATCCTCCAATCTCAGTGCTGCTGCTCGTTGCACTCTTTCAGCAGACATTTGTGGTCGACCTATTGACCTATGAGCGGACCTGTTAAGAAAAATCCGGCCAATCTTGGTGCACAATTCGGAGGGCACGAATCTAGTGGCCCCGGCGACCACGTTGTTGCTCTGTCAAAATGTTTTGAAAATGGCGTGAACTTGGAATTTTCTGCTCTTACGAGAACAGAATCGATTGGGGTGGGTCTGGAGCCTACAAAATTCATTTAAAAAGTTACGAAGAACTGAAAAACTGCGCGCCTTTTTGAGATGGTCGAGTTGGGCGCACGTTTATAATCATTTCTCCTCGCACAGAATATCAATAAGCGTGAAAATTTTAATATATGTAGATAGAAAAAATATTGCATAAAGAAATCGTCAAGATAGAATTTGATAAGTTTCCGATATCGATTTTTACGTGCTTTCAGACTCCATGTGGAATGGACGCGTTGTCTTTTTTCACGCATCCAGTTTTGTATGTATCGCATAGAGCATAAAAGTAGCTATCGAATGATATACAGTATGTTTCATTTCGATGAACAATGCTGCTTTTGTATGCGCTTACTAAATTTCTCACTACCACATCTCACTTCTGTGTGCGTAAATAAAGTAAGATTACGTCATTCGCAACTGTGAAATCCCGCGCCGAATAGCGATATTGGTCTCATTCGAATATCGATTTTCTATGTATCAAATAATATTTTGTTTTTCATCTCACTTTTTACTTTAATAAACTGATTAAGCTCATTTTTGTGCAAAAAATGCACTTGTCAGCCAAACATTAAGGAATTCACTCATCTCTACAAAAAGAAGCCTAGCGAGTGCATAAAATTTGCAACAAGGTGTCCCATTCCTCAGTGAGTTTGAGAGCTCGTAAAAATCGATATCGAAAAATTTTCAAATTATATCTTGACGATTTGTTTGTGCAATATCCTTTCTATCTATATTAACATTTTCACGCTTATTGCTTTAAGGTGCGAGGTGAAATGTTTATAAACGTGCGGCCTACTCGACAACCTCAAAAATATGCGCGGTTTTTCAACTATTAATAAATTTTTAAACCAACATTTTTAGGCTTCAGGACCCTTCCCCATTAATTCTACGGGTCTGAATTAACCTGGAAACAAGTTTTAGGCAATATTGGAGATTATGTTTTTTTTAGGGCCCCGAGCATTTTGATTCTCTCGCAAATCGCGTCATATGTAGTACATATATGACGGTGCGTACTGAAAAAAGGCGTTTCTCATCGATCAATTGTATTTGCACATTTGCGAACAAATCTACGAAAACATTGTTTGTACTGCGCAACTAAAGTTGAATATTGAATACTTGGGAAAGCAAAAATAACGGCATTTTTGTTTCGTTAACATTAGACAATAAAGATAGAAAGCTGCAGATCAAAAGTAACTTATCTTGACGTCTATGTATATTCATATTCAATCGATTTTTTTATGATCTTGAAATAATATCGAAATGAGACATCAGGTTATTGTCTATGTCATAAATTGCTATTTTATATTAATAAGGGGATGTAATTTTTTTATTTCATTTGAATGAGCGAGAAAATATTAATTCCAACTGAAAGGACAGCCGCCACAACCCTTATAAGCCTGAAAACACATTACTTCTGTTTTTTTTAACGAGATTTAGTATATTCCACTGTGGATTTAGAATATTCCACTGTTTTCCATTATTGACGATCGTAAAAAATGGTAAGCAGTGGAATATTCGTGCCAAAAATAACAGCTTATTCGAAAATTGCAGTAAAAAAAACCTAAATTTTTTATTCACACTGTCTTATATGTATGTAGTTATAGAATATATCAAATAATTGAAATACAGAGGAACGCGAGCCGCGCACTTCTTGGTTATATGGTAATAGCTGTATATCGCTAAATATATAGGGCGGCCAGTGCAGCTTCTATCTTTATTTTATCCTTGGGATCCTTCTCATTGCCAACTGCAATATTGCGTTCACGTTATTGCAGTTCCTCCGCGGATTACATTTTTCTAGATTTGTATAACGTTGTAAACAGAACTCTATCATCCATCGTTGTGTATCGCGTAAAAGAATCCAAATAATTGTCTCTCTGAAAATGAACAAAAGAATGAAGCGTTATATCGAGTACTCCTGCTTCTCTTTTTCTTTTCCAAAAAACTCCAACGCGAACAATAGTTGTGCTCTCGTCCTATCTTCCATTAACAGAGACGGGATACGGAAACCCCCCCCCCCCCCATTAAAAACTACATACTAGTAGTAGTCAGCGTTTTGGCCCCAGTTGTTTGAAGTGCATCAGATTTTTTTACTAGTCTATGGACATAAATATTCCAGGTATTTTCACCTCTGTGCGGCACATCGATCCTTCGTAATGGTTATTTTACGATGAAATTACGATTTCGTAAAAACATTTCTCACAGAAAGTTTAATTTTCGCTTCAGAATTTATTCGTAAGTGTTGCGCTGCCAATTGTTCCTGGTGAATATTTTATACTTATATTCTCTCCAGTATTATCCTCCCGTTAAAAACTTCGTTTAGCAGACTGTTTTGAGAGCTTATTTGCCTTCCCTTTGAAAAACAAACATTTCGCTAGTTTTAGTCCTTGTTTCGAAATAGTTGCCCACTCTTTTAAACTGGCATTCTAACATTTAAAAGCAGTAAAATAAGCTTGCTGGGCATAAAATTCAAGCGAAATGTGCATACAAATGTTATCAGTTTCTAACCGCGTAGTTTAATGCCATGATATGTTTAAAGTTTAATAGCATCTGAGTTGCACAGCGTAGCGATAGTAGGGAGCATTTTTGTGCGGGAGTTTAAAAATAATTTTTCAGAAGCATTTAAGAATTCATACCTGGCACGATCATTTCAGATTGTTATATGCACCGTTCTTTCAAAATTTCGCACCAGATTTGGCGACTTTAATTTCGGAATAATATTCAAAATTCACACTAGTCACAATAAAGGTTCACCAAACTTCTCTTCAAATTGAACCACACTTGGATATTTTTGCACTAAATTTAGCAGCCTTTAGTTGCGACAACAATGAGACATTCAATGCCTGATGGCGTTACTCTGAGATCCTTCGATGTTTATGCAGAAAATTGTAAGAGGGATCGAACAACGCAATGCAAGTGTAAATGATAAGAGCCACAGTGGAAAATCTCGAGCAGCTATTTCTTTGAGCAATGTCAAAATGAGCAAAACAAAATGAATGGCGATCAAGTAAAGTAATTTACATTCAATAAAAAAATCATCCACAAAATAATACGGAACAAATGCCTAGAGAAAGTAGAACAAATGACTTGGTCACGCAGCACAGCTTCTCAAGGACATCTTACGGGCCAAAAATAGGAATGAAAGTAAAGAAGTGTCCATTCCAGATGAGATTAAATGACTTCCTTCAACCGAACTTCTTGCTCTGCCCTATAAAAAAGATTAATCTTAAGTGATATTTACAAATATCTATTTATAAATGACAGGAAGAAATGCCATGGGAGGGGAAGCAACCGAGTCAGAGACGAATCAGCGTGCTCAGCGAAGAGAGCCACGCGGTCTACGGCGGCAGAGAGAGCGACCAGAGAAGTGTCTGCAATCAAAACTCTTGCACTCGAAAGAATCACAAACTATTGCATAGCACCGCTTAATATATTCTCACAAAAGAAACCCTCGCTTACTTTACGCTGAACTCCACTGCCCACCAGACCGAACTGAGAGTATTCGCCATTGCCCACCAAGCTGCTCATCTAGACTCAATACAAATGATTGAGAATTCACAAGTAAGTCATCTAAGAACCTCGTCAGAAAGGCGCTGGAGGGCATCTAGGCCTTCTTCAGAGACTCCGTCGTCGTGCACGATTCGACGTCCTCGCAACCACCATTCACGACCCCACGAACCACTTAACATGAAAAGCTGATGACTGTGAAAGAACCGCAAAGGAAGAAAGACCTTATCAAAGACATAACTAAAAGACATGCCTGAATATAAGTGGACCATCGATAGGAAGTGAAGTCAAGTCAAGAATGCCAGGGCCTCGAAGAAGGCCAGCAGTCAAGACGGCGGCGAGGCGAGTGAAAGCAGCGAAGCGAGCCATGCACACTGCACTGTACACTGGTTGAACAAGGAACGAATTACCACGGCCAGGCAGAACTCTTATGAGCTCTCACTTGAACATTTGTTGCATATTGCGAGCAGTAGTTCTTCATAGTTCCCAATCCGTAATAAATATAGGCTTGTCATCGCCTTCGCTGCTTGAAACAAATCGGTCCAGGAATCTTAATAAGTCAATATGCTTAGAAATTACATACAAACAACTATCTTTCTTATTTAATTTCGGTAGACAAAATATCAGCATCGCTAAGCAAATTATAAGGCTAACTTGACAGCTTCCGCTACTTCGATGTGGAATTGGGTCGGGCTGAAGGGGTGGTACGGAGCAAGAATAGAATCCAGATCCACGCTCCGAGTACCTCCTCTACAGTTCGTTCAATATCAGAACCGGCTAGTCTATTCAGAAATTCGACATCCTGAAAGACATATTGGAGGTCCCTTAATATGTGAAGACGAATGGAGGGATAAATACGCAATACAAGTGAAAACTGGTATTCTACCTTGGTTAAGCCGACAATTTCGTCATTAATATTGACTGAGAAAGACTGGGAAGATGCAGTCAAATGGCGTTGCCCATCACTAGATGTACGTGAATCTCGAAGAAGAGCTAGTGAGCTTGTTAAATCTCTCAGCTGCAATTATGACAATTTACACATGACACCATTGTGGCGCACTCAACCCACCTGGCTGCCTTCCAGGCGCACTAAGGTGACTACTCGGCGCACATGGCTGGCTCAAAGGCGCGCATGGTGGCCGAACAGGGGCTTTCTTGGGTCTTCCCCGGGGACAGACCCTTTGTCTCACAATCCTAATTTCCAGTCCCTCAACTATACGTCTCGAGACTCCTGGCGAGTCCGTTAGAGTCTAGGAAAAAGAAAATACTATGATTAAATATAATATTAAGAAAAAGCCCAATATTATGATAATTTCATTATTAAGAAATAAGTCCAATATTAATAAATAAGTCCAATATTATAATAAGTCCAACATTGAGAAATAAGTCCAATATAAAGAAATAAAAATTGAGAGATATATAATTAAACAGCCTGACCTGTGACGAACTCGGCATGTCCTTCGCACCTCCAGGCGACTCCTTCGACACTTCTGGCGGGTCCGCCATAGCCTAAGAAATGGAATATATTATGATTAAACCCAATAATAAAAAAAAAGTCCAAAATTAGTGAATAAACCGACTGAAAATAGGTTTAAAAAAAGTGATAACGAAAGATTAAAAAACTGAGGCAAACCCTTTGTCGTTCGGAGACTTCAATCCGCTTCAGTAATCGGAAAATGATTCGTTCGCTGGAAAACTTTTACTTTGGCATTTTGAATGCAAATACTCTTTTGGGAAATAAAGCCGTTCATTTTAAAAGAACACATCAATGCACTTGTAAATGGACTGGTAACTTATTTTATCACCACAGAAATCATTCAAACAACGTCAAAACAAGGGGAAATCAAAACATTTTTCAATCGGAAGTGGAGACGACGAGGGAACTTTTTTCAGAACAACAATCATCAAATAAGGGAACATCTTAACATTTTACAACCTGGAATGGAAACGATGAATAAATGAAAGGGGAAAGCTGGGCAGGGAACGGGACTAAAACTGACATGAACAAGGCATGATAATTTTACATATTAGAGTCACATAAGTTTTTCAATTATAACAGGCGATAATTATCGTCTAAAATGTGTGAGCGAAAGCCAGAGAAAGCACTGCACCGGGAGACACGTAAAAGGGAAATAACTTAGGGTAAAATATGCCTATATATGCTAACAAGAGATCTCTCAAAAACAATTATACTTCTAGCAACATTTGGCTACTCCTGCCACAAAATTTTCGAAATAAAAATTTTCAGTAATCGGCCAAATAGCTTACTGATACCAGGAACAATCAATAGAAATCGAAATAATGACAAAATTCATTAATTGAATGCCAAAACTAAAGAAAACAGAAAGGCTGTGGCAGGAGTAACCTAATAAGAGGGACTTTTTCTAGGCTTCCCCTTCCTTATTGCCATTCCCATCCTCCAAGCGGCGCAGAGGGGGGCGTGGCTGGCCGCCCCTTTTGCCCCTATGGGTCTTCTTCCAGAATCCTCCTTGGCCACCTCTCCCTCCTCGGCCACCTCTTCCTCCTCGGCCACCTCTCCCTCCTCCACGGATGTTGTGGTTGTTGGTGACGTTCACGATTACATTGCCGGCGAAGCTGCCGCTCACAAGGGCTGCCACCGGATTCGAGCTTAAAGGAGACAAGTACGTTGCGAAACTACTTCCAAACAAAACGAAAATAGTACTCTTCACATCTGGCACATTGAAGCCCACTGGCAAGAAATAGAGTATCAAAGCATCAAAGTTTTGTTGAAGTTGTGGAGCAGTAATAGCAGAAGAGTAACAGTAAATTAATACCTGCTCTGCCGTTGACAGGAAGTGGGCGGCGCCGGACGAGCATAGCGCGGGGGACGGAACGACCTGCAAAAAGTCATCTTGAAGAGGCTAATAATATCGCTTTACTTTAACGCCAAACCTGTTCTCCTGGCGCGTGGAGACTTCTTGGGGGCGCGATTCCGCTTCCGCCTCCCTCGGGCTGAAATACAAATTCCTGCATCATGAAAACAATTTGAGAAATAAAATTTGGAGAAAAAAAAGAAGTTGGGACCTTTCTGTCGTTGACGGAGTCGGTGCATTCTCGATCGCGTGATAGTTGGTGATCATGACTCTAAGTGGGAAAC
This sequence comes from Allodiplogaster sudhausi, assembly GCA_945643635.1. Classification (NCBI taxonomy): domain Eukaryota; kingdom Metazoa; phylum Nematoda; class Chromadorea; order Rhabditida; family Diplogasteridae; genus Allodiplogaster; species Allodiplogaster sudhausi. Next base: position 3,782,259 of record CALZFC010000001.1, on the reverse strand, counting down.
ATTGAAATCAACCAGTGAAAACTAAATTATGTTCCACGAACTACTTGTGAATGTAAATAGAACCAACTTCATGTTCTCGCGAGTGATTCCTGTCGACGACTCGTTGGGGCCAGGCATCTGGGAGAGAGTGGTGCGGAAGGCTGACAATGGATAAAATAAGTTAAACTTAAACCAATCACAAACAAATTCTATCACAGGAAAATCCTCCTCTTAAACGCCTCGAATTGCTTACAGGGTAAACCACCCTAGCAACTACTTTTTTTAGACCGCAACGCGTCAACTACGCAAAGCGGTCTAAATATCAGCCATTCCAAATAAACAGAAGTCTCCCAACACGAAAGTTGCGGGTCAACAAAGCAACCCGCGAAGCTCCATACTTCGTAAAACGCTGTGGAGTTGATGGCAGGAGTCAAGCTGGCTATACATTACGTCAATGTCAAGAGTACGGTAATGGAGAGAGGGGAGGTGTTGACTGAGTAGGAAGGAGGTGGCGGCTTCATAATCAGCATTACGATAGTCACGAACAAAAGTATAAAGAGGACGCGATTCCGTTGAATTCGAGCTATGATTCTTCTTTTTGTTAATGGAATGTTGTTATTAAACTTTTTGTGTCTTACATTGAAAAATAGTACCCCTACCTCTAATAGAACCCTCAATCTAATAGTGCCCCTCCCCGGCAAGGGTATTGAAAAATAGTACCCCGGGTACTAATTTAAAAAATGCGGTAGTATCAAAATTGTGTATTATCGCAGCCCTGTGCCTCATCATTTTGCGATCAACCTTAATTATAATTGCTTACATTTGCCCCCACCTAAATTAATTTCTCTTTATATTAACATATTGTTAGTTTATAAAAAAATTGTATTTTTGAACGAGCTCGAAAAAATACTCATTTGAAACAGAATCGACGTGTACACTTATAATTAGAACAAATGCCGAAAAAAGACAAATCCTCATTGCTATAGGAAGATTGAACTAGGGAGAGGATCAGCATGGTGCGTTTGTTGGAAAAAAGATGGAAGTGTTAGTCACTTGCTATGTACATATATGGCAAAGACTTTACGGCGGCCGAAATTTCAAAACCGCACTTTGGCGGCGGACTTAAAAATCCCAAGCAATGAAAAAATTGCTGTCAAGTGTCCAGTTGGTTGAATTTTTATTCAATATGTCACAGGGCGACAATAGATTACGGTAAGTTCTGTATACAAATTCCGGAATTATATAAGGGAGGGTACCCTTCGTGGGATGGAGACCATAGCGTTTACTCTGAAAAAGTTTGTTTCGCAATCTTTTTTTTGCTGATATGCTAAATTTGCATGCTCTATGAGTAAAGAATATAATTATTTCAAGGAGAAAGGCTCAATAAAAAACGGCATCCATTCAAAGCTTCTTTTAGTCATTTGTCATCCTATGGTTTGTGCTTCAATCTCTATATTATGTACATTTCACTGGGAGTTTCATTCTAACAATTTAAATGCCATAATTTGCCATTCACTTTCAAAATAACACCGTGCATTATGAAAAGGATGAGATAAGGGAAAGGCAAAAAAATGGAGAAAGAGAAGAGAGGCAAAAGGATTGAGAGGGGATGGAGAAAGAAGGAAAGAGAGGTGATAGAGCGAGAAAGAGGGAGGAGCGAGGTACATATGTAAGAAGGTACAAGTAGACTGCAAAAGGAAAAGGATGGGAGAACAAGATGGAATGAGTGAAAGAGGAGAGACTGAGGGGAACGAGAGGTGAAGGAGATAAGGGAGAAAGAGCAATGGGAGAGAGAGAGTGTTGTGTAGTAAGATTGTCTGATTGTCCGCTTCTAACTGCGATGACCTTTATTTAATGACAACTGCACAGTTCTCGATCAGGATAAAACCTTTACGAGTGGGATGCTCGAGTGCGCTTTCTCCATCCTTTGTTTTTTCGGAGAAAAGTCTCTACTTTGATGCACTGAATTGTATGAACATTTGAAGTTTCTGAGTCAACTTGTGCTTGTCCTATCTTTTCATCTTTTCCTCTTAATATCTTGTTCATTAATATTTCTGCAATCCTCTCTCTCTCTCTTTCTCTCTTCCTTCTCTTCTTAGAATGCTTCTCGCTACCCTCGCTCTCCTTATCGCTCTCTCACTCTCTGTCCGCGCAGTGCCCGTCATTGCCGACTCGAACAACTGCATGTTCCCGAATGGTAATTACATATTTAGTTTCATTTATTCTTTGATTTGTGATATTTTGATTCTGAAATAAAATTGATCGTTTCGATTGATTAAATAAAAACTAAAACAAATTGTCAAAGATATATACGATCAATTATAATTTAAAAAAAATTATTAACCGAGACCACTTTCCACTGGTGGCAGGGCGAAAGCAGCGGCTCCGTCAACATCATCGATGTTCAGCCTCAGGATGCAGCAGGTCAAGCGAATTTAATCAAAATATAATTAGGTATTTAAGTAATATTTATTTTTAAAAATCACTCATAAGTTAACGCGAGAAGGCACCATATTTCGAGAACATACATATTTATCGTGCCCTAGCACAAGCAATTGTTACTCTTTATATTGCAAACCTTCTTGCTGTCTAAAAAACTAACCCCATATTGATATGTCTCTCTCGCCCTTCCCTCCTCTCTCTCTCTCTCTACTTTCTTTCTTTCGTCTTATCTCTCATACTCTCTCACTCTCTCATTCCCTCATTTCGCTCTTGGTACTCATATAATTTTACAGGCAAACTCGAGTACCCAATTCTGCTGAAGAAGCCGCTGTACGTGCAGACAACGCTGTTTAACAACGAGACAGAATTCATTGCTGGAGATCTGTTAATGAGCGTTAGAATCTGGCAGTACGGAGGCCTCTTCGGATGCAACTGGCTCGAGATTCCGACCTTCGGGCTACTGTACTGATCTTTTCTATTCAGCATTTTCTCTTTTAGTTCATTTAACAGTTTGATTACAACATTTTATGCGAAAATAAAGAAAATAGCACGATTTCTATGGAATCATCATTGGAATACCCTTTTTACCACAACTTTTGAAAGAATTTGTATCACTTCAAAGGGAAAAGCATTCGAGGTACGTATACATATACATACACACATTTCAGTTCAAACCTCGATGCCTGCTCGAACATCGTGTCGTGCCCGATTGTAATGGGCCAAGACAAGATCAAGGTCATCATCGACTTTACCAAGTTGGCGGCACAACCTCTTTCCTACAGTATTTTTAAAATTATTTTATGATGATGAAAGAAAATTCTTGTAATCATCAAAAACTGTGGTGATAATTATATGTAGAGTCTTAACAGAAAACTTGAGATTTGCACTTTTAAGGAGACAATAAAAACTTTAAAAAGCTCTTGCATAAAAAAAAATTCTAGGTACGCCGCGATCATCGCCCTGCTGAAGAATGACATGCCTTACCAGATTGAGCTGATTCTCAAGAGCGAGAGCTCCGGCCACTCCGTTTCGGTCGTGTCTCAGGCGCGTGCCTACTCGCGATAGACCAACTTGCCGAGAGACTTCGCTGTCTAATATGATTCTCGTACGCGTCGGACGAGTCGGACGCGTCCAAATGCATCCTCGTTCATAACTATCGTTCTAGGAAAAACTTAAATATCTTAAATGGTACATAAGGTTGCTTATAAAGAGCGGGAGCTACTATTAAAAAATCGATAACTTTTTATCATTTGATAAGAAGTTATGAGTTTTTGCTAATAAAAAATTTCATTTCAAATATTTTTTAAACGAAATTTCTCCTGTACCATTACTTTGTCTCTACACACATCCCCAAATAATAAAATTAAAGATTGTATCATTGATAACGGAAATCGATAAATGAGAACTTATCACGCATGTTCATATGATGTAAAGATTTGCCTTACAATTCTGAATCTAATTCTGTAATCAGTTTTCAACAGAATGTGCCGGTTAACAATGTATTTTTGATTGTGTGTACTTTGCAAGACTTTCTTCAGAAAGAACAAGGCAGGGAGGCCTTGCAGGCCGAGGGGGCGGGGCCTAACCCTTTTTTTCTCTGCCTGTGCTATTTCGCTACCTCAAACTTGGGTATTCATCTGGGCCCAAACGGGCCCAATGGGCCCATTTGGGCACAGTCGCTGGGCCCAAATGGGGACATTTTCATATCTCGTTTCCTATTGATGCTGGAAATCGGTCTTCGCGATGGAAAGATGTCTCTCTCAATGCCTGTCGCTGTGCTATTAGAACAAGATTATAGGTAAAAGCATTGATTTAATAAAGAAATATTTAATATCGCTGTTCAAATCTCGTTGAAATTAATTATGTGAATGTGTAAAATAAAGATAATAAAGAATATGAATTTTTTAAAATTAAATGAATTTAATTCGCGAAAAAACTGCATTTTTAAACAATAAAAATGAATTTTAAATAGTAAAACGTGAAAAAATCATCTCGAAAGTTGTAAAATAGAATTCAGCATAAAAAATAAGCCGAGAACATAAAGTCTTGTTAATGAAAAGCATTTAAATCAAAATGGGCCCATTGGGGGACATAAATTCAAAAATGTCCCCATTTGGGCCCAACAATTGTTATACCGGGTAGTCAAGTTCTAGCCAAAAGATCAAAGGATTTCGCCGCCTCTCCCTACTGAAATGACCGATGACTACCGGGCGACGTATTCATCTGCCCAAAGTTACTGTAATTATCTTTTAGGGTCGGAATTGAACGGCGATTGTCGTACTAAGAAAATCTCAGATGTTGCGAATATTTTTGGTTACATCTGCTTTGTTATTCGTTTTATACTTTGGTTTAGAATGTGTTAATCGTGTTGTTTTAATGCTCATAAACTGATATTTGTACAGTTTACTCGCTTTAGGTGGCGTGAGTTGGCTGTGATCTCTGGTTTTTCACAATGAGCCTAATTAGGCTGTAGTCGAAACTGAAGCCTAATTTGAAGCATTTCGAACCTAACTTAGTTGGTTTTTTTCTTAAACAAATTTGGTGTCAAAATACAGTAAGCTATGTGTTTGGGTGAGGTCGATAAATGCTAATTTCATTCTCCGACTTGAAAAGAAATATGCGCTTAAGAGTTGAAGCAACTTTGTTCAGTTATTGTATGTGATGATGTATTGCGTTACTTTGAAGTTTTTTTTTCGTCATGTCAGATGGAGCGACGGTTCAGCAGCCGGAATCGTCATCCGCTCGTAAGAGATGCCGTAAGCAACGCTGAGGTAGCAGTGTGTGCTGCTAAAAGGATCAAGGAAACGACAGTTGCGATAGAAGACGACGAAGAGAAAGATGGAGAGCTGGACATCGTCGCCTCGGAACATGATGGCTGGAGCGAGGAAGAGGAATTCTCGCAAAATTACGGATATTCGTCTGAAGGTTAGGAACTTTGTTAATATTTTAAATTTTTCTTTTTTAGCTCTCTTATTTTTATTGTTTTTTAGTAGGTACTATTGTATTGTGATAGTTATTTTTACGCAGTGTATTCCATTTAGATGCTAATACCAGCACTCTCGGCGATATGCCATCGGAAGTGCTAGGCCGGATTCAACATTTGATCGACAGCGCTTTCAGCAAGGCCAGTCAGTTTCGTTTCTTTTTAAAAGAAACATCGGATGTACACTTATGATCAGGCTTGAATCTATACTTCGCGTGCCACCACACTCCGCACGAATCATTTATTCGCGGTTTTCTGAACAGTCGGGCAAATCTTGCGCACACACTAATCATGTGTGCCCGATGTGCTGTTGACACTGCGAGGTTTGCGTTCATAGGGGGTGTTTAAATTACGCATAGTTCATTTTTCTCAGATGTCTGTGCACTGATGGCCCAGCCAGAGCAACTGTTGTACTCGCAGATATCCCTCAAATAGTGAACCGGCTTCTGTGTTCCCACTTCTCGCACATCAGCCAGCTTCATAATTCAATGGCTTCGGGTTCTGTTATGAATACCCCATTGTCGTGGCCGTACTTTCAGGGAAGGGTGAAAAGTACGGAGAGTACTATTCAGCCTTTAAGTTTTATGACAAGTTGGGACCGTGTACGCCTAAAAAGTCACTCTAGGTTAGGAAGACTAAGTATTAGTAATAGATGTTATTCATTTTTGGAATTTAGAAAAAATGCTGGCCTATGGGAATCATGTCTCTTGATCTTGATGATGCACACCGAGCTAGGGAGGGATCAATAGCTTTGGCTGCAATCTATTTCGGGGACGTTGAGCCATCGACTGCTGTCCACGACAGACTCCTCCGCTATGTTGTAAAGGAACTCGAGGAGTATCGGCTTTGGAATGGAATTGAAATTGAGTCCAAAGTCGTAACATCGGCTTGTGATGATCCGGTAAATGCAACATCTCTAGACATAAGTTTAAATAAATGGTTAACATAGGCGCGACGTAAGATCTTTGGAATGCGCCATCACTCTTCTAGTGGTTCTTGTTTCTACTGCTATGATACTGGGACAAGAGCGAAATTGCATCCGCCCGGAACAACATGTTAGATTTAGGATTTCACTCGTAATAGAAAAGGGCTTGATGCTTCCTTATTGCCTGTTTAGGAAACGGCGACATTCGCGAAATACTCGGCTCCTGCGGTTCAATGACCGCTTCCCTCAGACTGGTTGTTAAGCACGTTGCTCTTCATTCGATCAACGAGGTTCGGTTACATACCGCTTATATCATTTAAATGTTTATTTCAAAAGGATATTAATCTTTCTATTAACTAAGGTCCTGCCGCTCCGTTCTCGTCACCTTTATACGATCGCGAATAAGCCTCAGCGCGGACTGACTGCCATTCCGCCAACTGTCCTCAACGCATTCGTGGGTATGTTAATTTAAGTCTGCTTTTAAAAATGTATGTTGATCTAAAAGTTTTTGCTCCATGTCAGACGCCATGGTCATCGCGTTCAAGGGTCGCACTGATGTCCAGAAAAAGCTGATCGAGGGATCTGTGTGCAGCCTTTGGTCTCACTATTGGACTTACGCAACGTTAGTCATGTCCTCCTGATGTTTAAAAACCTCCTCTCTCAACACTATCTCATTCTCCGTTTTTATTCAGAACGAAGGCGAGGTCGGATCATCAGAAGAATCGCACGGGAGATACCAACAACTCTGCCAGCATCAACGAAGAACGCCAGTAAAGTCAGCCTGAACTGCACTCCCTTACCCCATTCGCACTCTTTCTTTTTTCTGCGTTATCTTCTTCACTTTCTACCTGGCTAGCTAACTTTCCAATTGTTTTTTCAATACCTCATTCACACACTTTGTCAATTTCCTCATTATCAATGTTATGAACCGGTGCTAGGTGATTATACAATTCTTTATTCGTTAATATGTTGCATAATTACGCGCTGTATGCTTGTTAAAGTTTGTTTGAAGACCACTGATAAAGTGTACCACGTGTGCCTTATTAGGCTCAAAGTGAGTCCAAATTATGAGGATTCCGATCCTAATTATAATATCGTCGAGCCTAATTTGTGATCATTAGGTTCTAAGATCGTTGCGGTTAGGTTCTTCTCCAGCCTAATTAGGCTCACTGTGAAAAACCAGAGATTGAGTTAGTTCGATGTAATGAAGCCAGCCTTTTTTCTGTTATTTTGAAAGGCTTTTGATTGTTCTTGGGGCACTTACATTTGCTGGGAATAGTGATTGCTAATTTCCCTGTTTGTTATGCGGTCTTTTAAAGGATATCCCGCCGCACTTGAGTGATCACAGCTTAATTTGCAATCGCGCATGCGCGCTTTATTTTTTAATTCATTTGTGTTCGTCTTAACGGGAGGTGATTCTGGTTTTGATTCTGATTTTCTTGCGCTTATGGTGAGAAACGGCCATTAATGTTGAAAATTCATTGTGTTTCGAATATTTTTTCCTTATATCTACGTTGTTATTCGTTATATTCTTTGTTTCGTAATGAAATTTTTTTTTCTTTTAATGCTTATTTGCTGAGATTAGTGCCGTTTTCTTGCGTTAGGTGTAATAATTTGCATTTAATTGGCTGTGACTGAATTGGTTCATCATGCTCTTTTAAAAGTGTTTTTGGGAGATCTGGAACTACCACTCGCTTAAATTTGTTTACCACGAGGGCGCTCTTTTTTTCTACAATTATTTATGGTATTTTAGCAACATTTGTTCTTATGACAGCCTAGTTCTTTAACTGCTGTCAAAGTCGCCTGTTATCTATCCCATGTAAAATTTTAGGCCGCAGAAGAAGTGCAGATGAAATGCAGAAGAAGTGCAGAAGATGTTACATATGTAGGTAGATTGAGACATTAAACTTATGTAACTCAATAGAGTTGTCAAAATTTTGTTTTCATATTGGTTTCATCTTATACGAAGATAGTCATTATGGTCCCTTGATTTCCCAACAAAGTCTTAGACATGAAATCCAGTATCCAGGAAAATTGAGGTTCGTAAATATCGCACATCGGCCATGTCAAAAATTTTTTTCTTTCATGTTGGCTTCAAACTAAGCAAGGATAGTCATCCTGGGTCCCTTGATTTCCCATGAACAGTCATAGACCGGAAGCCCAAGTATCAAGGAAGATTGAGGTTCGAAAATATACGGCTTCTAAGCAAGCATAATCGTCAAGGTCGCCTGTTATCTATCCCATGTAAAATTTTAGGCTGCAGAAGAAGTGCAGAAGATGTTACATATGTAGGTAGATTGAGACCCTAAACTAATGTAACTCAATAGAGTTGTCAAAATTTTGTGTTCATATTGGTTTCATCTTATACGAAGATAGTCATTATGGTCCCTTGATTTCCCAACAAAGTCTTAGACATGAAATCCAGTATCCAGGAAAATTGAGGTTCGTAAATATCGCACATCGGCCATGTCAAATTTTTGTTTGTTTCATGTTGGCTTTAAACTAAGCAAGGATAGTCATCCTGGGTACCTTGATTTCCCATGAACAGTCATAGACCGGAAGCCCAAGTATCAAGGAAGATTGAGGTTCGAAAATATATGGCTTCTAAGCAAGCATAATCGTCAAGGTCGCCTGTTATCTATCCCATGTAAAATTTTAGGCTGCAGAAGAAGTGCAGATGAAATGCAGAAGAAGTGCAGAAGATGTTACATATGTAGGTAGATTGAGACCCTAAACTTATGTAACTCAATAGAGTTGTCAAAATTTTGTTTTCATATTGGTTTCATCTTATACGAGGATAGTCATTATGGTCCCTTGATTTCCCAAAAAAGTCTTTGACATGAAGTCCAATATCCACGAAAATTGAGGTTCGTAAATATCGCACAGCGGTAATGTCAAAAAAATTTTTCTTTCATGTTGGCTTCAAACTAAGCAAGGATAGTCATCCTGGGTCCGTTGATTTCCCATGAACAGTCATAGACCGGAAGACCAAGTATCAAGGAAGATTGAGGTTCGAAAATATATGGCTTCTAAGCAAGCATAATCGTCAAGGTCGCCTGTTATCTATCCCATGTAAAATTTTAGGCTGCAGAAGAAGTGCAGATGAAATGCAGAAGAAGTGCAGAAGATGTTACATATGTAGGTAGATTGAGACTCTAAACTTATGTAACTCAATAGATTTGTCAAAATTTTGTTTTCATATTGGTTTCATCTTATACGAGGATAGTCATTATGGTCCCTTGATTTCCCAAAAAAGTCTTTGACATGAAGTCCAATATCCACGAAAATTGAGGTTCGTAAATATCGCACAGCGGTAATGTCAAAAAAATTTTTCTTTCATGTTGGCTTCAAACTAAGCAACGATAGTCATCCTGGGTCCCTTGATTTCCCATGAACAGTCATAGACCGGAAGCCCAAGTATCAAGGAAGATTGCGGTTCGGAAATATACGGCTTCTAAGCAACCATAATCTTCAAGGTCGCCTGTTATCTATCCCATGAAAAATTTTAGGCTGCAGAAGAAGTGCAGATGAAATGCAGAAGAAGTGCAGAAGATGTTACATATGTAGGTAGATTGAGACCCTAAACTTATGTAACTCAATAGAGTAGTCAAAATTTTGTTTTCATATTGGTTTCATCTTATACGAGGATAGTCATTATGGTCCCTTGATTTCCCAACAAAGTCTTAGACATGAAGTCCAATATCCACGAAAATTGAGGTTCGTAAATATCGCACAGCGGTAATGTCAACATTTTTTTTCTTTCATGTTGGCTTCAAACTAAGCAAGGATAGTCATCCTGGGTCCCTTGATTTCCCATGAACAGTCATAGACCGGAAGCCCAAGTATCAAGGAAGATTGAGGTTCGAAAATATACGGCTTCTAAGCAAGCATAATCGTCAAGGTCGCCTGTTATCTATCCCATGTAAAATTTTAGGCTGCAGAAGAAGTGCAGAAGATGTTACATATGTAGGTAGATTGAGACCCTAAACTTATGTAACTCAATAGAGTTGTCAAAATTTTGTGTTCATATTGGTTTCATCTTATACGAAGATAGTCATTATGGTCCCTTGATTTCCCAACAAAGTCTTAGACATGAAATCCAGTATCCAGGAAAATTGAGGTTCGTAAATATCGCACATCGGCCATGTCAAATTTTTGTTTGTTTCATGTTGGCTTTAAACTAAGCAAGGATAGTCATCCTGGGTACCTTGATTTCCCATGAACAGTCATAGACCGGAAGCCCAAGTATCAAGGAAGATTGAGGTTCGAAAATATATGGCTTCTAAGCAAGCATAATCGTCAAGGTCGCCTGTTATCTATCCCATGTAAAATTTTAGGCTGCAGAAGAAGTGCAGATGAAATGCAGAAGAAGTGCAGAAGATGTTACATATGTAGGTAGATTGAGACCCTAAACTTATGTAACTCAATAGAGTTGTCAAAATTTTGTTTTCATATTGGTTTCATCTTATACGAGGATAGTCATTATGGTCCCTTGATTTCCCAAAAAAGTCTTTGACATGAAGTCCAATATCCACGAAAATTGAGGTTCGTAAATATCGCACAGCGGTAATGTCAAAAAAATTTTTCTTTCATGTTGGCTTCAAACTAAGCAAGGATAGTCATCCTGGGTCCGTTGATTTCCCATGAACAGTCATAGACCGGAAGACCAAGTATCAAGGAAGATTGAGGTTCGAAAATATATGGCTTCTAAGCAAGCATAATCGTCAAGGTCGCCTGTTATCTATCCCATGTAAAATTTTAGGCTGCAGAAGAAGTGCAGATGAAATGCAGAAGAAGTGCAGAAGATGTTACATATGTAGGTAGATTGAGACTCTAAACTTATGTAACTCAATAGATTTGTCAAAATTTTGTTTTCATATTGGTTTCATCTTATACGAGGATAGTCATTATGGTCCCTTGATTTCCCAAAAAAGTCTTTGACATGAAGTCCAATATCCACGAAAATTGAGGTTCGTAAATATCGCACAGCGGTAATGTCAAAAAAATTTTTCTTTCATGTTGGCTTCAAACTAAGCAACGATAGTCATCCTGGGTCCCTTGATTTCCCATGAACAGTCATAGACCGGAAGCCCAAGTATCAAGGAAGATTGCGGTTCGGAAATATACGGCTTCTAAGCAACCATAATCTTCAAGGTCGCCTGTTATCTATCCCATGAAAAATTTTAGGCTGCAGAAGAAGTGCAGATGAAATGCAGAAGAAGTGCAGAAGATGTTACATATGTAGGTAGATTGAGACTCTAAACTTATGTAACTCAATAGAGTAGTCAAAATTTTGTTTTCATATTGGTTTCATCTTATACGAGGATAGTCATTATGGTCCCTTGATTTCCCAAAAAAGTCTTTGACATGAAGTCCAATATCCACGAAAATTGAGGTTCGTAAATATCGCACAGCGGTAATGTCAAAAAAATTTTTCTTTCATGTTGGCTTCAAACTAAGCAACGATAGTCATCCTGGGTCCCTTGATTTCCCATGAACAGTCATAGACCGGAAGCCCAAGTATCAAGGAAGATTGAGGTTCGAAAATATACGGCTTCTAAGCAAGCATAATCGTCAAGGTCGCCTGTTATCTATCCCATGTAAAATTTTAGGCTGCAGAAGAAGTGCAGAAGATGTTACATATGTAGGTAGATTGAGACCCTAAACTTATGTAACTCAATAGAGTTGTCAAAATTTTGTGTTCATATTGGTTTCATCTTATACGAAGATAGTCATTATGGTCCCTTGATTTCCCAACAAAGTCTTAGACATGAAATCCAGTATCCAGGAAAATTGAGGTTCGTAAATATCGCACATCGGCCATGTCAAATTTTTGTTTGTTTCATGTTGGCTTTAAACTAAGCAAGGATAGTCATCCTGGGTACCTTGATTTCCCATGAACAGTCATAGACCGGAAGCCCAAGTATCAAGGAAGATTGAGGTTCGAAAATATATGGCTTCTAAGCAAGCATAATCGTCAAGGTCGCCTGTTATCTATCCCATGTAAAATTTTAGGCTGCAGAAGAAGTGCAGATGAAATGCAGAAGAAGTGCAGAAGATGTTACATATGTAGGTAGATTGAGACCCTAAACTTATGTAACTCAATAGAGTTGTCAAAATTTTGTTTTCATATTGGTTTCATCTTATACGAGGATAGTCATTATGGTCCCTTGATTTCCCAAAAAAGTCTTTGACATGAAGTCCAATATCCACGAAAATTGAGGTTCGTAAATATCGCACAGCGGTAATGTCAAAAAAATTTTTCTTTCATGTTGGCTTCAAACTAAGCAAGGATAGTCATCCTGGGTCCGTTGATTTCCCATGAACAGTCATAGACCGGAAGACCAAGTATCAAGGAAGATTGAGGTTCGAAAATATATGGCTTCTAAGCAAGCATAATCGTCAAGGTCGCCTGTTATCTATCCCATGTAAAATTTTAGGCTGCAGAAGAAGTGCAGATGAAATGCAGAAGAAGTGCAGAAGATGTTACATATGTAGGTAGATTGAGACTCTAAACTTATGTAACTCAATAGATTTGTCAAAATTTTGTTTTCATATTGGTTTCATCTTATACGAGGATAGTCATTATGGTCCCTTGATTTCCCAAAAAAGTCTTTGACATGAAGTCCAATATCCACGAAAATTGAGGTTCGTAAATATCGCACAGCGGTAATGTCAAAAAAATTTTTCTTTCATGTTGGCTTCAAACTAAGCAACGATAGTCATCCTGGGTCCCTTGATTTCCCATGAACAGTCATAGACCGGAAGCCCAAGTATCAAGGAAGATTGCGGTTCGGAAATATACGGCTTCTAAGCAACCATAATCTTCAAGGTCGCCTGTTATCTATCCCATGAAAAATTTTAGGCTGCAGAAGAAGTGCAGATGAAATGCAGAAGAAGTGCAGAAGATGTTACATATGTAGGTAGATTGAGACCCTAAACTTATGTAACTCAATAGAGTAGTCAAAATTTTGTTTTCATATTGGTTTCATCTTATACGAGGATAGTCATTATGGTCCCTTGATTTCCCAACAAAGTCTTAGACATGAAGTCCAATATCCACGAAAATTGAGGTTCGTAAATATCGCACAGCGGTAATGTCAACATTTTTTTTCTTTCATGTTGGCTTCAAACTAAGCAAGGATAGTCATCCTGGGTCCCTTGATTTCCCATGAACAGTCATAGACCGGAAGCCCAAGTATCAAGGAAGATTGAGGTTCGAAAATATACGGCTTCTAAGCAAGCATAATCGTCAAGGTCGCCTGTTATCTATCCCATGTAAAATTTTAGGCTGCAGAAGAAGTGCAGATGAAATGCAGAAGAAGTGCCGAAGATGTTACATATGTAGGTAGATTGAGACATTAAACTTATGTAACTCAATAGAGTTGTCAAAATTTTGTTTTCATATTGGTTTCATCTTATACGAGGATAGTCATTATGGTCCCTTGATTTCCCAACAAAGTCTTAGACATGAAATCCAGTATCCAGGAAAATTGAGGTTCGTAAATATCGCACATCGGCCATGTCAAATTTTTTTTCTTTCATGTTGGCTTCTAACTAAGCAAGGATAGTCATCCTGGGTCCCTTGATTTCTCATGAACAGTCATAGACCGGAAGCCCAAGTATCAAGGAAGATTGAGGTTCGAAAATATACGGCTTCTAAGCAAGCATAATCGTCAAGGTCGCCTGTTATCTATCCCATGTAAAATTTTAGGCTGCAGAAGAAGTGCAGATGAAATGCAGAAGAAGTGCAGAAGATGTTACATATGTAGGTAGATTGAGACATTAAACTTATGTAACTCAATAGAGTTGTCAAAATTTTGTTTTCATATTGGTTTCATCTTATACGAGGATAGTCATGATGGTCCCTTGATTTCCCAAAAAAGTCTTTGACATGAAGTCCAATATCCACGAAAATTGAGGTTCGTAAATATCGCACAGCGGTAATGTCAAAAAAAATTTTCTTTCATGTTGGCTTCAAACTAAGCAACGATAGTCATCCTGGGTCCCTTGATTTCCCATGAACAGTCATAGACCGGAAGCCCAAGTATCAAGGAAGATTGCGGTTCGGAAATATACGGCTTCTAAGCAAGCATAATCTTCAAGGTCGCCTGTTATCTATCCCATGAAAAATTTTAGGCTGCAGAAGAAGTGCAGATGAAATGCAGAAGAAGTGCAGAAGATGTTACATATGTAGGTAGATTGAGAAATTAACTTATGTAACTCAATAGAGTTGTCAAAATTTTGTTTTCATATTGGTTTCATCTTATACGAGGATAGTCATTATGGTCCCTTGATTTCCCAACAAAGTCTTAGACATGAAATCCAGTATCCAGGAAAATTGAGGTTCGTAAATATCGCACATCGGCCATGTCAAATTTTTTTTCTTTCATGTTGGCTTCAAACTAAGCAAGGATAGTCATCCTGGGTCCCTTGATTTCTCATGAACAGTCATAGACCGGAAGCCCAAGTATCAAGGAAGATTGAGGTTCGAAAATGTACGGCTTCTAAGCAAGCATAATCGTCAAGGTCGCCTGTTATCTATCCCATGTAAAATTTTAGGCTGCAGAAGAAGTGCAGAAGATGTTACATATGTAGGTAGATTGAGACCCTAAACTTATGTAACTCAATAAAGTTGTCAAAATTTTGTTTTCATATTGGTTTCATCTTATACGAGGATAGTCATTATGGTCCCTTGATTTCCCAACAAAGTCTAAGACATGAAATCCAGTATCCAGGAAAATTGAGGTTCGTAAATATCGCACATCGGCCATGTCAAATTTTTTTTCTTTCATGTTGGCTTCAAACTAAGCAAGGTTAGTCATCCTGGGTCAGTTGATTTCCCATGAACAGTCAAAGACCGGAAGCCCAAGTATCAAGGAAGATTGAGGTTCGAAAATATACGGCTTCTAAGCAAGCATAATCGTCAAGGTCGCCTGTTATCTATCCCATGTAAAATTTTAGGCTGCAGAAGAAGTGCAGATGAAATGCAGAAGAAGTGCAGAAGATGTTACATATGTAGGTAGATTGAGACCCTAAACTTATGTAACTCAATAGAGTTGTCAAAATTTTGTTTTCATATTGATTTCATCTTATACGAGGATAGTCATTATGGTCCCTTGATTTCCCAAGAAAGTCTTAGACATGAAGTCCAGTATCCAGGAAAATTGAGGTTCGTAAATATCGCACAGCGGCCATGTCAAAATTTTTTGTTTCATGTTGGCTTCAAACTAAGCAAGGATAGTCATCCTGGGTCCCTTGATTTCCCATGAACAGTCATAGACCGGAAGCCCAAGTATCAAGGAAGATTGCGGTTCGGAAATATACGGCTTCTAAGCAAGCATAATCTTCAAGGTCGCCTGTTATCTATCCCATGAAAAATTTTTGGCTGCAGAAGAAGTGCAGATGAAATGCAGAAGAAGTGCAGAAGATGTTACATATGTAGGTAGATTGAGACCCAAAACATATGTAACTCAATAGAGTTGTCAAAATTTTCTTTTCATATTGGTTTCATCTTACACGAGGATAGTCATTATGGTCCCTTGATTTCCCAAGAAAGTCTTAGACATGAAGTCCAATATCCACGAAAATTGAGGTTCGTAAATATCGCACAGCGGCCATGTCAAAATTTTTTTTCGTTCATGTTGGCTTCAAACTAAGCAAGGATAGTCATCCTGGGTCCCTTGATTTCCCATGATCAGTCATAGACCGGAAGCCCAAGTATCAAGGAAGATTGTCGAAAATATACGGCTTCTAAGCAAGCATAATCTTCAAGGTCGCCTGTTATCTATCCCATGAAAAATTTTAGGCTGCAGAAGAAGTGCAGATGAAATGCAGAAGAAGTGCAGAAGATGTTACATATGTAGGTAGATTGAGACCCTAAACTTATGTAACTCAATAGAGTTGTCAAAATTTTGTTTTCATATTGGTTTCATCTTATACGAGGATAGTCATTATGGTCCCTTGATTTCCCAAAAAAGTCTTTGACATGAAGTCCAATATCCACGAAAATTGAGGTTCGTAAATATCGCACAGCGGTAATGTCAAAAAAATTTTTCTTTCATGTTGGCTTCAAACTAAGCAACGATAGTCATCCTGGGTCCCTTGATTTCCCATGAACAGTCATAGACCGGAAGCCCAAGTATCAAGGAAGATTGCGGTTCGGAAATATACGGCTTCTAAGCAAGCATAATCTTCAAGGTCGCCTGTTATCTATCCCATGAAAAATTTTTGGCTGCAGAAGAAGTGCAGATGAAATGCAGAAGAAGTGCAGAAGATGTTACATATGTAGGTAGATTGAGACCCAAAACATATGTAACTCAATAGAGTTGTCAAAATTTTCTTTTCATATTGGTTTCATCTTACACGAGGATAGTCATTATGGTCCCTTGATTTCCCAAGAAAGTCTTAGACATGAAGTCCAATATCCACGAAAATTGAGGTTCGTAAATATCGCACAGCGGCCATGTCAAAATTTTTTTTCGTTCATGTTGGCTTCAAACTAAGCAAGGATAGTCATCCTGGGTCCCTTGATTTCCCATGATCAGTCATAGACCGGAAGCCCAAGTATCAAGGAAGATTGTCGAAAATATACGGCTTCTAAGCAAGCATAATCTTCAAGGTCGCCTGTTATCTATCCCATGAAAAATTTTAGGCTGCAGAAGAAGTGCAGATGAAATGCAGAAGAAGTGCAGAAGATGTTACATATGTAGGTAGATTGAGACCCTAAACTTATGTAACTCAATAGAGTTGTCAAAATTTTGTTTTCATATTGGTTTCATCTTATACGAGGATAGTCATTATGGTCCCTTGATTTCCCAAAAAAGTCTTTGACATGAAGTCCAATATCCACGAAAATTGAGGTTCGTAAATATCGCACAGCGGTAATGTCAAAAAAATTTTTCTTTCATGTTGGCTTCAAACTAAGCAACGATAGTCATCCTGGGTCCCTTGATTTCCCATGAATAGTCATAGACCGGAAGCCCAAGTATCAAGGAAGATTGCGGTTCGGAAATATACGGCTTCTAAGCAAGCATAATCTTCAAGGTCGCCTGTTATCTATCCCATGAAAAATTTTTGGCTGCAGAAGAAGTGCAGATGAAATGCAGAAGAAGTGCAGAAGATGTTACATATGTAGGTAGATTGAGACCCAAAACATATGTAACTCAATAGAGTTGTCAAAATTTTCTTTTCATATTGGTTTCATCTTACACGAGGATAGTCATTATGGTCCCTTGATTTCCCAAGAAAGTCTTAGACATGAAGTCCAATATCCACGAAAATTGAGGTTCGTAAATATCGCACAGCGGCCATGTCAAAATTTTTTTTCGTTCATGTTGGCTTCAAACTAAGCAAGGATAGTCATCCTGGGTCCCTTGATTTCCCATGATCAGTCATAGACCGGAAGCCCAAGTATCAAGGAAGATTGTCGAAAATATACGGCTTCTAAGCAAGCATAATCTTCAAGGTCGCCTGTTATCTATCCCATGAAAAATTTTAGGCTGCAGAAGAAGTGCAGATGAAATGCAGAAGAAGTGCAGAAGATGTTACATATGTAGGTAGATTGAGACCCTAAACTTATGTAACTCAATAGAGTTGTCAAAATTTAGTTTTCATATTGGTTTCATCTTATACGAGGATAGTCATTATGGTCCCTTGATTTCCCAAAAAAGTCTTTGACATGAAGTCCAATATCCACGAAAATTGAGGTTCGTAAATATCGCACAGCGGTAATGTCAAAAAAATTTTTCTTTCATGTTGGCTTCAAACTAAGCAACGATAGTCATCCTGGGTCCCTTGATTTCCCATGAACAGTCATAGACCGGAAGCCCAAGTATCAAGGAAGATTGCGGTTCGGAAATATACGGCTTCTAAGCAAGCATAATCTTCAAGGTCGCCTGTTATCTATCCCATGAAAAATTTTAGGCTGCAGAAGAAGTGCAGATGAAATGCAGAAGAAGTGCAGAAGATGTTACATATGTAGGTAGATTGAGACCCTAAACTTATGTAACTCAATAGAGTTGTCAAAATTTTGTTTTCATATTGGTTTCATCTTATACGAGGATAGTCATTATGGTCCCTTGATTTCCCAAGAAAGTCTTAGACATGAAATCCAGTATCCAGGAAAATTGAGGTTCGTAAATATCGCACATCGGCCATGTCAAATTTTTTTTTGTTTCATGTTGGCTTCAAACTAAGCAACGATAATCATCCTGGGTCCCTTGATTTCCCATGAACAGTCATAGACCGGAAGCCCAAGTATCAAGGAAGATTGCGGTTCGGAAATATACGGCTTCTAAGCAAGCATAATCTTCAAGGTCGCCTGTTATCTATCCCATGAAAAATTTTAGGCTGCAGAAGAAGTGCAGATGAAATGCAGAAGAAGTGCAGAAGATGTTACATATGTAGGTAGATTGAGACCCTAAACTTATGTAACTCAATAGAGTTGTCAAAATTTTGTTTTCATATTGGTTTCATCTTATACGAGGATAGTCATTATGGTCCCTTGATTTCCCAAGAAAGTCTTAGACATGAAATCCAGTATCCAGGAAAATTGAGGTTCGTAAATATCGCACATCGGCCATGTCAAATTTTTTTTTGTTTCATGTTGGCTTCAAACTAAGCAACGATAATCATCCTGGGTCCCTTGATTTCCCATGAACAGTCATAGACCGGAAGCCCAAGTATCAAGGAAGATTGCGGTTCGGAAATATACGGCTTCTAAGCAAGCATAATCTTCAAGGTCGCCTGTTATCTATCCCATGAAAAATTTTAGGCTGCAGAAGAAGTGCAGATGAAATGCAGAAGAAGTGCAGAAGATGTTACATATGTAGGTAGATTGAGACCCTAAACTTATGTAACTCAATAGAGTTGTCAAAATTTTGTTTTCATATTGGTTTCATCTTATACGAGGATAGTCATTATGGTCCCTTGATTTCCCAAAAAAGTCTTAGACATGAAGTCCAATATCCACGAAAATTGAGGTTCGTAAATATCGCACAGCGGTAATGTCAAAATTTTTTTTCTTTCATGTTGGCTTCAAACTAAGCAAGGATAGTCATCCTGGGTCCCTTGATTTCCCATGAACAGTCATAGACCGGAAGCCCAAGTATCAAGGAAGATTGAGGTTCGAAAATATACGGCTTCTAAGCAAGCATAATCGTCAAGGTCGCCTGTTATCTATCCCATGTAAAATTTTAGGCTGCAGAAGAAGTGCAGATGAAATGCAGAAGAAGTGCAGAAGATGTTACATATGTAGGTAGATTGAGACATTAAACTTATGTAACTCAATAGAGTTGCCAAAATTTTGTTTTCATATTGGTTTCATCTTATACGAGGATAGTCATTATGGTCCCTTGATTTCCCAACAAAGTCTTAGACATGAAATCCAGTATCCAGGAAAATTGAGGTTCGTAAATATCGCACATCGGCCATGTCAAATTTTTTTTCTTTCATGTTGGCTTCAAACTAAGCAAGGATAGTCATCCTGGGTCCCTTGATTTCTCATGAACAGTCATAGACCGGAAGCCCAAGTATCAAGGAAGATTGAGGTTCGAAAATATACGGCTTCTAAGCAAGCATAATCGTCAAGGTCGCCTGTTATCTATCCCATGTAAAATTTTAGGCTGCAGAAGAAGTGCAGAAGATGTTACTTATGTAGGTAGATTGAGACCCTAAACTTATGTAGCTCAATAGAGTTGTCAAAATTTTGTTTTCATATTGGTTTCATCTTATACGAGGATAGTCATTATGGTCCCTTGATTTCCCAACAAAGTCTTAGACATGAAGTCCAGTATCCAGGAAAATTGAGGCTCGTAAATATCGCACAGCGGCCATGTCAAAATTCTTTTTCTTTCATGTTGGCTTCAAACTAAGCAAAGATAGTCATCCTGGGTCCCTTGATTTCCCATGAACAGTCATAGACCGGAAGCCCAAGTATCAAGGAAGATTGAGGTTCGAAAATATACGGCTTCTAAGCAAGCATAATCTTCAAGGTCGCCTGTTATCTATCCCATGAAAAATTTTAGGCTGCAGAAGAAGTGCAGATGAAATGCAGAAGAAGTGCAGAAGATGTTACATATGTAGGTAGATTGAGACCCTAAACTTATGTAACTCAATAGAGTTGTCAAAATTTTGTTTTTATATTGGTTTCATCTTACACGATCATTATGGTCCCTTGATTTCCCAACAAAGTATTAGACATGAAGTCCAGTATCCAGGAAAATTGAGGCTCGTAAATATCGCACAGCGGCCATGTCAAAATTCTTTTTCTTTCATGTTGGCTTCAAACTAAGCAAAGATAGTCATCCTGGGTCCCTTGATTTCCCATGAACAGTCATAGACCGGAAGCCCAAGTATCAAGGAAGATTGAGGTTCGAAAATATACGGCTTCTAAGCAAGAATAATCTTCAAGGTCGCCTGTTATCTATCCCATGAAAAATTTTAGGCTGCAGAAGAAGTGCAGATGAAATGCAGAAGAAGTGCAGAAGATGTTACATATGTAGGTAGATTGAGACCCTAAACTTATGTAACTCAATAGAGTTGTCAAAATTTTTTTGCATATTGGTTTCATCTTACACGAGGATAGTCATTATGGTCCCTTGATTTCCCAAGAAAGTCTTAGACATGAAGTCCAATATCCACGAAAATTGAGGTTCGTAAATATCGGACAGCGGCCATGTCAAAAAATTTTTTCTTTCATGTTGGCTTCAAACTAAGCAAGGATAGTCATCCTGGGTCCCTTGATTTCCCATGAACAGTCATAGACCGGAAGCCCAAGTATCAAGGAAGATTGAGGTTCGAAAATATACGGCTTCTAAGCAAGCATAATCTTCAAGGTCGCCTGTTATCTATCCCATGAAAAATTTTAGGCTGCAGAAGAAGTGCAGATGAAATGCAGAAGAAGTGCAGAAGATGTTACATATGTAGGTAGATTGAGACCCTAAACTTATGTAACTCAATAGAGTTGTCAAAATTTTGTTTTCATATTGGTTTCATCTTATACGAGGAAAGTCATTATGGTCCCTTGATTTCCCAAGAAAGTCTTAGACATGAAGTCCAGTATCCAGGAAAATTGAGGCTCGTAAATATCGCACAGCGGCCATGTCAAAATTCTTTTTCTTTCATGTTGGCTTCAAACTAAGCAAAGATAGTCATCCTGGGTCCCTTGATTTCCCATGAACAGTCATAGACCGGAAGCCCAAGTATCAAGGAAGATTGAGGTTCGAAAATATACGGCTTCTAAGCAAGCATAATCTTCAAGGTCGCCTGTTATCTATCCCATGAAAAATTTTAGGCTGCAGAAGAAGTGCAGATGAAATGCAGAAGAAGTGCAGAAGATGTTACATATGTATGTAGATTGAGACCCTAAACTTATGTAACTCAATAGAGTTGTCAAAAATTTTTTTTCATATTGGTTTCATCTTACACGAGGATAGTCATTATGGTCCCTTGATTTCCCAAGAAAGTCTTAGACATGAAGTCCAATATCCACGAAAATTGAGGTTCGTAAATATCGGACAGCGGCCATGTCAAAAATTTTTTTCTTTCATGTTGGCTTCAAACTAAGCAAGGATAGTCATCCTGGGTCCCTTGATTTCCCATGAACAGTCATAGACCGGAAGCCCAAGTATCAAGGAAGATTGAGGTTCGAAAATATACGGCTTCTAAGCAAGCATAATCTTCAAGGTCGCCTGTTATCTATCCCATGAAAAATTTTAGGCTGCAGAAGAAGTGCAGATGAAATGCAGAAGAAGTGCAGAAGATGTTACATATGTAGGTAGATTGAGACCCTAAACTTATGTAACTCAATAGAGTTGTCAAAATTTTGTTTTTATATTGGTTTCATCTTACACGATCATTATGGTCCCTTGATTTCCCAACAAAGTATTAGACATGAAGTCCAGTATCCAGGAAAATTGAGGCTCGTAAATATCGCACAGCGGCCATGTCAAAATTCTTTTTCTTTCATGTTGGCTTCAAACTAAGCAAAGATAGTCATCCTGGGTCCCTTGATTTCCCATGAACAGTCATAGACCGGAAGCCCAAGTATCAAGGAAGATTGAGGTTCGAAAATATACGGCTTCTAAGCAAGCATAATCTTCAAGGTCGCCTGTTATCTATCCCATGAAAAATTTTAGGCTGCAGAAGAAGTGCAGATGAAATGCAGAAGAAGTGCAGAAGATGTTACATATGTAGGTAGATTGAGACCCTAAACTTATGTAACTCAATAGAGTTGTCAAAATTTTGTTTTCATATTGGTTTCATCTTATACGAGGAAAGTCATTATGGTCCCTTGATTTCCCAAGAAAGTCTTAGACATGAAGTCCAGTATCCAGGAAAATTGAGGCTCGTAAATATCGCACAGCGGCCATGTCAAAATTCTTTTTCTTTCATGTTGGCTTCAAACTAAGCAAAGATAGTCATCCTGGGTCCCTTGATTTCCCATGAACAGTCATAGACCGGAAGCCCAAGTATCAAGGAAGATTGAGGTTCGAAAATATACGGCTTCTAAGCAAGCATAATCTTCAAGGTCGCCTGTTATCTATCCCATGAAAAATTTTAGGCTGCAGAAGAAGTGCAGATGAAATGCAGAAGAAGTGCAGAAGATGTTACATATGTATGTAGATTGAGACCCTAAACTTATGTAACTCAATAGAGTTGTCAAAAATTTTTTTTCATATTGGTTTCATCTTACACGAGGATAGTCATTATGGTCCCTTGATTTCCCAAGAAAGTCTTAGACATGAAGTCCAATATCCACGAAAATTGAGGTTCGTAAATATCGGACAGCGGCCATGTCAAAAATTTTTTTCTTTCATGTTGGCTTCAAACTAAGCAAGGATAGTCATCCTGGGTCCCTTGATTTCCCATGAACAGTCATAGACCGGAAGCCCAAGTATCAAGGAAGATTGAGGTTCGAAAATATACGGCTTCTAAGCAAGCATAATCTTCAAGGTCGCCTGTTATCTATCCCATGAAAAATTTTAGGCTGCAGAAGAAGTGCAGATGAAATGCAGAAGAAGTGCAGAAGATGTTACATATGTAGGTAGATTGAGACCCTAAACTTATGTAACTCAATAGAGTTGTCAAAATTTTGTTTTTATATTGGTTTCATCTTACACGATCATTATGGTCCCTTGATTTCCCAACAAAGTATTAGACATGAAGTCCAGTATCCAGGAAAATTGAGGCTCGTAAATATCGCACAGCGGCCATGTCAAAATTCTTTTTCTTTCATGTTGGCTTCAAACTAAGCAAAGATAGTCATCCTGGGTCCCTTGATTTCCCATGAACAGTCATAGACCGGAAGCCCAAGTATCAAGGAAGATTGAGGTTCGAAAATATACGGCTTCTAAGCAAGCATAATCTTCAAGGTCGCCTGTTATCTATCCCATGAAAAATTTTAGGCTGCAGAAGAAGTGCAGATGAAATGCAGAAGAAGTGCAGAAGATGTTACATATGTAGGTAGATTGAGACCCTAAACTTATGTAACTCAATAGAGTTGTCAAAATTTTTTTGCATATTGGTTTCATCTTACACGAGGATAGTCATTATGGTCCCTTGATTTCCCAAGAAAGTCTTAGACATGAAGTCCAATATCCACGAAAATTGAGGTTCGTAAATATCGGACAGCGGCCATGTCAAAATTTTTTTTCTTTCATGTTGGCTTCAAACTAAGCAAGGATAGTCATCCTGGGTCCCTTGATTTCCCATGAACAGTCATAGACCGGAAGCCCAAGTATCAAGGAAGATTGAGGTTCGAAAATATACGGCTTCTAAGCAAGCATAATCTTCAAGGTCGCCTGTTATCTATCCCATGAAAAATTTTAGGCTGCAGAAGAAGTGCAGATGAAATGCAGAAGAAGTGCAGAAGATGTTACATATGTAGGTAGATTGAGACCCTAAACTTATGTAACTCAATAGAGTTGTCAAAATTTTGTTTTCATATTGGTTTCATCTTATACGAGGAAAGTCATTATGGTCCCTTGATTTCCCAAGAAAGTCTTAGACATGAAGTCCAGTATCCAGGAAAATTGAGGCTCGTAAATATCGCACAGCGGCCATGTCAAAATTCTTTTTCTTTCATGTTGGCTTCAAACTAAGCAAAGATAGTCACCCTGGGTCCCTTGATTTCCCATGAACAGTCATAGACCGGAAGCCCAAGTATCAAGGAAGATTGAGGTTCGAAAATATACGGCTTCTAAGCAAGCATAATCTTCAAGGTCGCCTGTTATCTATCCCATGAAAAATTTTAGGCTGCAGAAGAAGTGCAGATGAAATGCAGAAGAAGTGCAGAAGATGTTACATATGTATGTAGATTGAGACCCTAAACTTATGTAACTCAATAGAGTTGTCAAAAATTTTTTTTCATATTGGTTTCATCTTACACGAGGATAGTCATTATGGTCCCTTGATTTCCCAAGAAAGTCTTAGACATGAAGTCCAATATCCACGAAAATTGAGGTTCGTAAATATCGGACAGCGGCCATGTCAAAATTTTTTTTCTTTCATGTTGGCTTCAAACTAAGCAAGGATAGTCATCCTGGGTCCCTTGATTTCCCATGAACAGTCATAGACCGGAAGCCCAAGTATCAAGGAAGATTGAGGTTCGAAAATATACGGCTTCTAAGCAAGCATAATCTTCAAGGTCGCCTGTTATCTATCCCATGAAAAATTTTAGGCTGCAGAAGAAGTGCAGATGAAATGCAGAAGAAGTGCAGAAGATGTTACATATGTAGGTAGATTGAGACCCTAAACTTATGTAACTCAATAGAGTTGTCAAAATTTTGTTTTTATATTGGTTTCATCTTACACGATCATTATGGTCCCTTGATTTCCCAACAAAGTATTAGACATGAAGTCCAGTATCCAGGAAAATTGAGGCTCGTAAATATCGCACAGCGGCCATGTCAAAATTCTTTTTCTTTCATGTTGGCTTCAAACTAAGCAAAGATAGTCATCCTGGGTCCCTTGATTTCCCATGAACAGTCATAGACCGGAAGCCCAAGTATCAAGGAAGATTGAGGTTCGAAAATATACGGCTTCTAAGCAAGCATAATCTTCAAGGTCGCCTGTTATCTATCCCATGAAAAATTTTAGGCTGCAGAAGAAGTGCCGATGAAATGCAGAAGAAGTGCAGAAGATGTTACATATGTAGGTAGATTGAGACCCTAAACTTATGTAACTCAATAGAGTTGTCAAAATTTTTTTTTCATATTGGTTTCATCTTACACGATGATAGTCATTATGGTCCCTTGATTTCCCAAGAAAGTCTTAGACATGAAGTCCAATATCCACGAAAATTGAGGTTCGTAAATATCGCACAGCGGCCATGTCAAAATTTTTTTCTTTCATGTTGGCTTCAAACTAAGCAAGGATAGTCATCCTGGGTCCCTTGATTTCCCATGAACAGTCATAGACCGGAAGCCCAAGTATCAAGGAAGATTGAGGTTCGAAAATATACGGCTTCTAAGGACATGTAGTAGAAATCTGTAAGGGAAAAGTTCCTTCTGCAATACTCTTCTTACTTCGATAACTGATTGAAACGATTACGATGACGATTACAGAAGAGACGGCCTTCTGCCAGCTCTTCCGACGGTAATCGAAGTTTAGGCTAAGCGCCAGAAGCAGCTGCAGATCATTCTGGTAGATAGTCTAGAAAGTGCCTCCAAAAATAAGTCTGACATAGCAGATGCGGAAGAAGAGCATGTCAATGCTTGCTTTCTCAGGGGTCTCCTCCGTCTTCTCGGATCCTTCCAACTCTACTTTCGATTCCTTGAAGTTGTTGTCCTCTTCTCGAATTGCTGAGTCGTCTCTATCATTGACGATTCTGATGAGAGTCGCTCCACCCATCGAGCACCCTCAACGAAGAGGTCTCAAACCAAATCTATGCCTAGACATCTAATTCATTCAAACGACTAGAGAGCAAAGGCAATTAAATCTAGTCTCATGAAATTTTATAAAATTAATCTTTACTCTAACCATAAATAAATACGTATTTATGAACCACATATATATTGTTTCCGTCACACGGAAATGACTGCATGTTTAGTCCGCATTTATTATATTTGTATTTCCCGCTCCCTTTTGTAAGCGGTGTAGGACCTATGCGGTCGCGTGGTTGCTGACCTCTCCCTCGCCTACGTGTATGCTAGGCCTATACCTCCCTGCCAGGTCATTGTTAGCGTCTCTCCTTCCCCGGGCCGGCAGGGCCTCCTTCTCCTCTCTTCATTTCTTAATTACTTGTCATTGCTTTGTCATGTGTTGAGGAGAGTTATTATAACTCTTCCTCATGTTATTATTTGTATTGATATGGGCCTCTGTCCATGTTTCTTATGCGGTTGCCAGCTTCTAAGCTGGTTGAGCATCTTGATGTAATATGTGTTGCTTATGTAATTTCATCATATTTCGTCATATGCTTTGTTTCCTCATGCCTTTCTCTCTTTCTTTCTCTTACTCTCTGCTCATTCTCTTCGGCGTCATTGTCATGCATGCATGTAAGCCCATCCCGCACCTTTCACGGCTTTCAACCGTGCTTTAAGGGTTTGGCGTCCAGGCTTGGCGCCTCCGTGGTGGTTCGTCTCCACCTCTTCTTCCTTCCTTCCTTCGAGCTTCGTCAGAAGCTCTCTCTCTCTTCCTCCTTCTTTCTCTCCTCAAGGACTCCGCGTCCAACTCCAGCTTTTATATACATTTCGTCATAAGGTTGTAACCTTCCAGTTATTTAGATTCTCATTCACTTCTCTCTCTCCATACATACAAGGCACAAATAAGCTATTGCCATGAGTAATTCCCAGTAGAGGTAAATAATTAGACAGAACAACCACCAGTTGTCGACAACTACAGCACCTTCTCACTTACCCGATTCCCTAGACACCTTTTCACTTCCCGACTTCGGGCTTGGAGAGGTATTTCAGCATGGATAGCCGAGCACGGCCTTGGCGTCCAAAGATATACCTAGGGCTCAGGCTTCAGAAAGTGAGGCCGCAGTTTGGCCCTTGAAATTTTATGTTTCGGAATGAAAAACTTAGCTAATAGGGGGGCCGAGAGATTGTGGACAGTGAAAAGTGGAGTCTATCATATAGGGTAAGGTTAGTTTTCCGGGCGACGCTTTACGCGAGGGCTGCCAGGCTTCATGCCGAAAGTTCTATGGGCGGCAGCGGAGGAAAGGCGAAAACCAAGCCGCTCCCGGGCCCAAGTCCTCTACGAATGGTTGTGAGCAAGCATCTGAGAGAGCGGGGTTCCAAACAGAGGTTATGGAGGGAACGAAGTAACCGTAGGAGCACCCTATTTACTCATTAGAACAGTTCGTTGTGCCTTGCTCGTTAATAAAAAAAAGGGGGACGAAAGATCATTAGACGAAAAATTAGTGGACGAAAGATCATTGGACGAAAGATCATTCGTCCAAAGGACGAAACATCATTGGACGAAAGATCATTAGACGAAAGATCAAGGAACCGTGCTGAAGACGTCCGGCACATGTCCTCAATCCCGGCGGAGAGCAGTGACGGCGGCAACCACGAGAATGGAGGGAAGAAGAACAAGAAGAACCGCTCTAAGAAGACGGCCACACGCAAGAAGCAGCTACCCGTCAGAAGAAGAAGTTCTCCAGCAGTCTCTCCACCCCGCTTCCCGGACAAGGCAGTCGCAGCGGCCGATCGTGCAGCAAGAGCAGCACGCCGGCAACAACTCGACAACCAGAAGGGAAGCGGAACAGACTCTCGAGCAGCCACGGTCAAGAAGACAAGAAGGGAAGAAGAAGAAGAGGAGGATCCCGCCGTCCTCTACCCTCCTCCGCCAAAGTACATCTCACCAGAAGAAGAAGAGGATCCCTCTCGACAGTTCCCGCCACCAGAAAAGCAGGCGCCAGTCGTCAGCGAAGAAGAAGAAGAAGATGCGGCCTGGTTGTATCCTCCGCCTCTTCCAGTAAGGAAACAGCCGATTATCTCTGAGACAGAGAGAAAGGCATTCCTGAAGGAATGCGACTGGATACTCAAGGATCTTCATCTCGCCAGCACGAATGCAAGCTCATCAAGAGGTCTCCTACAGTGCAAGAAGGAGAAGATCGAGTTCCTGCTCTTCGAAAGGGCCCCGGCCACCCTGCTAGCTCTCAGAGGACAACTGACTGAGCTGATCACCACTTGCGAAGCAGACATGGAAGAGTACTGACAGCTACACGGCAGGTACATCTCACTCGTCAAGAAGTTTGGATGCAGAGCAACGATGGCCAAGGCGGAGAAGAAGCTGAAGAACTTCGAGAGCGTGCACCAGGCAGTGCATTCCTGGAACACAGTCGTGGAAGATGGAGCAAGCGCAGTCGGAGAGGCAACCCGACTCATCAGGCTCATCGACGACAGGCTGACAACGGAAGAGTGGAGAACGACAAGACGCTCAAGAGCTCCGTCTCCATCTTCGGAAGACCGACTTCCCCTTAGCAGCGAGGCAGGAACTCCGGCAGAGAAGACTACAAATCGACGACTACCGTACTCGCCAGTTGGAAGAGCGAGTGCTGTCGAAGAGGAGCAGCCACGAGTGAGCAGAGAGCGAAGAGATCCGCAACGAACTCCACTGAGAGCGACGAAGACGCCTAAGGAAGGCCTCTCCTCGTCGGCCCGCCACAACTCGGAAGATTCCGAAGAAAAGGAACTCCGGCAGTGGAGGGAAGAGCGGAGGAATCGGAAACAACTCCAGCGAGAACGGAATGAACAACCCGGCAGAGATGGCGAAGATCGCCAGCCGAATGCTGCACAGATGGCAGCGAGGGAGCAGCAGCAGAGACGGCCACCTTCACGAGAAGAAGAGGACGAGTCGCTCTCGCGGATCAGGGACAGACGAGAGGATCGTCGTCCACAACTCCCTCACCTCACACTCCGGACATTCAACGGCGACTTGGAAGACTACGAGACATTCATGGTCGATTTCAAGGACACGATCGACAGCAGGGACGATCTCTCCAACTACGAGAAGATGCAGTACCTGAAGATGTCGCTGACAGGGAAGGCCCTCACCATGCTGGATGGACTCACCCTCAGCGGACAAGACTACCAGTACGCCATCAACTTCCTCGAGCGAAGATACGGCGTAAACAACCTCGCTCTTCCGTCTCTTCACGCGGAACTGGAAGCAATCCCACCAGGAGCGCGCACACTGGAGGAGCAGAGCGAAGTTCTCAGCAAGGTCCACGCCATCACAAGGAAGTCGTTTTATAAAAATGTCGTTTAAAAAAGTTATAAGGAGTTGAAAAACCAGGAGCGCGCACACTGGAGGAGCAGAGCGAAGTTCTCAGCAAGGTCCACGCCATCACAAGGAAGTCGTTTTATAAAAATGTCGTTTAAAAAAGTTATAAGGAGTTGAAAAACTGCGCATCTTTTTGAGGTGGTCGAGTAGAGTGCACGTTTATGAACATTTCTCCTCGCGCAGTAAAGTAATAAGCGTGAAAATTTTAACATAGATAAATAAGATATTGCTTAAACTAAAAGTCAAAACAGAATTTGAAAATGTTTCAATATCGATTTTTTACGTGTTCTCAAATTCAATGCCGAATGAACGTGTTAGAATGCAAATTCGGCGAACCATTTTGTATGCATCGCATAGAGCATAAAATTATCTTTCGTATGATGTATAGGATGTTCGATTTTGAGAAACTCTTCGACTTGTTTATGCGAATATGCCATGCGCGACTGCGAAAACCAGCGCCGAATCGCGGCGCGACACGATATTGGTCGAATTCAAATACTGATTTTCTATGCATCTAATGATATTTTGTTTTTCATATCTCTTTATTACTTTATTAAGACAATTAAGCTCATTTTTGAACAAAAAATACAATTTTTAGCCAAATATTTACGAATTCACTCATCTCCACAAAAAGAGACCTAGTTGTCGTGAAAGTACGTTAAATTTGCTACAAAGTAACATTCTTGAAACGGAAATTAAAGGTATCTATTTCACGCTACAAGTCGAAAAGCGACACAAACCGGCTATAATACTATGTATATACACCAATTCACCAGGTTCACTACCGATTTTCATTGTGTGAATTGGAATATTCGAACTGCTAAATTGGAATATTCCAACTGAAAACCGTGGTAAACCTGGTGAATTGGTGTATAAAGATTGTGTTATAGTCGGTTTGTGTCGCTTTTCGACTTGTAGCGTGAAATAGATACCTTTAATTTCCGTTTTAAGAATGTTACTTTGTAGCAAATTTAACGTACTTTCACGACAACTAGGTCTCATTTTGTGGAGATGAGTTAATTCGTAAATATTTGGCTTAAAATTATATTTTTTGTTCAAAAATGAGCTTAATTGTCTTAATAAAGTAATAAAGAGATATGAAAAACAAAATATCATTAGACGCATAGAAAATCAGTATTCAATATCGTGTCGCGCCGCGATTCGGCGCTGGTTTTCGCAGTCGCGCCACGATTTGACGCTGGTTTTCGCAGTCGCGCATGGCATATTCGCATAAACAAGTCGAAGAGTTCCTCAAAATCGAACATCATATACATCATAGGGAAGCTACTTTATGCTCTATGCGATGCATACAAAATGGTTCGCCGATTTTGCATTCTAACACGTTCATTCGGCATTGAATTTGAGAACACGTAAAAAATCGATATTGAAAAATTTTCAAATTCTGTTTTGTCTTTTAGTTTAAGCAATATCTTATTTATCTATGTTAACATTTTCACGCTTATTACTTTACTGCGCGAGGAGAAATGTTCACAAACGTGCGCCCAACTCGACCACCTCAAAAAGATGCGCAGTTTTTCAACTCTTCATAACTTTTCAAAACGACAATTTTTAGCTTCAAGACCCATCCCAATCGATTCTCCTGGTCTGAGTTAACCAACAAACAACTTTTAAGCAAAATCGGAGATGATGATTTTTCTAGGGCCCTAGACATTTTGATTCTCTCGCAAATCGCGTCATATGAACATACATATGACGCGATTTGCGAGAGAATCAAAATGAATCAAAGAGGCCGCGGTAATAGCCAAAATCGACCAGCTTGGATTTTGTTCAAAAGTTCCTTATAGGTACTTTCTGATACGAGGAATCGATTGGAAGTGGACGTCATATGAACATACAAATGACGCGATTTGCGAGAGAATCAAAATGAATCAAAGAGGCCGCGGTAATAGCCAAAATCGACCAGCTTGGATTTTGTTCAAAAGTTCCTTATAGGTACTTTCTGATACGAGGAATCGATTGGAAGTGGAATAAGGATCGGAAAATGCCGTTTTCGTTAGCTATGAAGGCTTGAAATATGGGGCTCGCCGCGCAGGGGGGCGAGTTGGATGCACGTCTGAGGTCATTGCGACGAGCTCTGTTGAGCAAAGACATTGCTCTAAACCATGGAAAAAGAAAAACTGGAAAATATTCAACTCTCTATCTTTTATAGTCTTTTAAGTTTGAAGGAGCGTAAACAAAGCGTTTCTCATTTTACCAGAACCAAACGAATATAGCTGTATAGAGCGTGAAAAGAGCTTTTGAATGCACTATTAGGTTTGGGAAACATAGGATGCGCTGAAGTTTCCTAGTCGATTTTCCCGGAACGGAAGTAGAAATCAGTACTTCTTAATCATTTTCGCACGTCCAAACAGACACCAAAAGAAGGAGCGTGAAATTTGTTACACGATGAGCCCATTCCAATGAACTTTGAAGTTTACAATATTTTGTTATAAGCTTTAAAAGTTCTGCCGGTAATGCAAGTTACATTGCTAATCCATTTTTTTAGTTTATTCGAATTAGAATATTCCAATTATTTTTTAAGCACCTTGATGAATTATTAAAAGCAGATGTCATATTCTTTTGATCTATAAAAAATCGAACATCCTATACATCATACGGAAGCTAATTTTATGCTCTATGCGATGCATACAAAATGGTTCGGCGATTTTGCATTGTAACACGTTCATTCGGCATTGAATTTGAGAACACGTAAAAAATCGATATTGAAAAATTTTCAAATTCTGTTTTGACTTTTATTTTAAGCAATATCTTATTTATCTATGTTAACATTTTCACGCTTATTACTTTACTGCGCGAGGAGAAATGTTCACAAACGTGCGCCCAACTCGACCACCTCAAAAAGATGCGCAGTTTTTCAACTCTTCATAACTTTTCAAAACGACAATTTTAAGCTTCAAGACCCATCCCAATCGATTCTCCTGGTCTGAGTTAACCAATAAACAACTTTTAAGCAAAATCGGAGATGATGATTTTTCTAGGGCCCTAGACATTTTGATTCTCTCGCAAATCGCGTCATATGTACACAATCCTTTCACTTTGTTTGACTTCATTTACACAGATTGGCTCAAGGCCGTAAATAATGCAAAATTTCGTGATTTTGTTAGTGTTCAGTGAATCGCCAGACTCGTGTGGCTTCTGAGCATTTATCAGTTGCTCTTTTCTGATATTTCCATTGTCAAGACCAATGTAATTGTCAGAACCTTGTTTGTGTTGTGGTCATGACAGAAACGAAAATAAGACAGTGTCGATAAGACCTTCCCTACTTCCCTTTCCCCTTATTTGCATTGCTAAGTGCAATGCCATTTCCATTCTAGTTTGAAGGCATTGTCGACCAAACAAAAGTGGAAAGTCAAAATACATGCGAAACACGCTAATAAATCATACGTTTTGTACAAAAAGAGAAGCAAGCATCAGATTGGTATGTATCTTTATGCACTCTACATTCTTGATTAAAGACGAAAGATACTATAGCTGAGAGGAGTGTCCAGTCCAATTCCACCCACGACGATGTGTGAAGTGGAAGAGACGGAGAGAGTGCTATTCGAGTTGTTGGCAGCCGTTTCATTGGTCTGGAAGACATCTACGTTCAGGGAGGAGAAGCCGCAGACGGAGTCCTGCTACCCGAACTGCTTTACCATCGGTGAAGAAAACCTATCAAACTGCCTGTAGTCGTCGAAGTTCTGAGGGGACTCGCCCGAGGAGCCCACACCGAACAAGTTCCAGTACCTGGAGAGAGAGAAAGTGAGAAAGAGAAAGAGAGAGATAAAGAGAAGAAGGGAGGAAAGGAGATTCTATGTAAAACATAGACAAACGGTGACTGTTGATGGTAAGGCAGAAAAAGTGATCAAAATATCGAGAATCCTAAAAAAAAAAGATGAATAGAAAATTTTTCACTTTCGAAAAAGTTATCGATTGATATATATTGTGTGGTGCTCGCTTGCATTTCGAGAACAAAAATGTCTTTTTAGAAATAATCACTATTTCAGTTGAAAATTACATGACGTACATACATAAGTATGTAAAAAAAGCTCGTGGAGCGAGGTGCCGACTTTCGGACTCCTGTAAGACTGCCTTCCATCCTTCGAGCGATACAATGGAAATTTTGTTTAAAGAGACACGACATCAAAGGTAAAGGCATTCAAAGGAGCATACAACAAAGAATATATGTATGTAGTTGTTCTTCGCTATAATTTCATACCAAGTTCGGTGAATGTTGTCCTAAAAGATTTTATTTGCCAGCCGGTTCCCGCGCGCTTCGCGCACGCTTAACCGGTTGGATGCTCGACCCCTTTGCGGCCTCGCCATCTGTAAACCATCTATGTGAATGTTCAGGAAAATTCCACCTCCCGGGAACGAACTCTATCCCTTCAGGAACCTTTTCGAATGTTCCCATGACCCAGGGCAGACTTTGACCACCCCTTCCGGAATGCTCAGGAAAACATCATGTCCCGGGGCAGTACTTTGTCCCTTCTAGAACCTTCTGGAATATTCAAAGGACCATAGGCTAATGTTGGACCCTTACGGAATGTGCTGGAAAATTCGATGTCCCATGGTCGTTTCCGGTACCTTCTCGAATGTTCTTCGGAATTCAGGGCAGACGTTGGCCCCTTCCAGAATGTTCTGGAAAATTCCAGGACCCCTGGCAAAAATCAGAAACTCAAGTGCGAAAGTCGCGATATTCGTTGTGGTATGAACGTCGCAACGTTCGTAGTGGTTTTTACTGTTTGGATTCCTCAAACTTTGGTAATGAACCCAGTGAGGTTCCAGAAAAAATGTGTTACAAAGAAACGCTAGCCCTTTATTATTAGTAGGATTTAGTTTATTTTATGATCTTTTGCAGTAGCAACCTCAACGCGTGCGCGCACGGAGTCCCGTGCCCGGTTGCCATGGGCATGAACAACATCAAGGTCACCCTCGATTTCAGCAAGTCAGCCTCTCTCTCTCTCTCTCTCTCTCTCTCTCTCTCTTTCTTTCTCTCTCACTGTCACTCACTCTCTCTCTCTCTCTCTCGTTTAAGATACGGCGCCATCATCGCTCTTCTGAAGAATGACAGCCCCTACCAGATCGAGATGACCCTGAAGAGCAAGTCTTCCGGACACGCCGTGACACTCGTGGCCCAGGCCCGCTCTCTCACCAAACAGTAGAAAGGCTACAGCACTAATTTCTACCAGATTTACATATTCTGCTTATTATATTTAAATATAATAATCGAATGGTACTTAGCTATGTGTGTAACAATAACTCGCCGAAATGCCCAAAGAATGAGCAATGTGTACATTATAATAAGATAATAAAGAATACTCGCAAAAAGATGAACGAACCTAAATACATACAATTTGCAAGGGTATAACCGATGCATCCGATGCAGCCATCACCTCTCGATCTTTGGTACTGAATGTGAACAAATGCGAAAGCTACATACATACATACAAGCTAACAATCTGTAAATCTTCACTCTCATCTGCCAAATCATGTCCTCACCTCCTCATGGTGATTCGCAACCGCCCTCACCTCTACCCCAGCTTACTCGTCTCAGCCGTCAAGATATCCTCCTAGCGGAAAGCTCTTCGCCGTGATGGGCGCCAGTGCCATTCGATCCGCCGCGCCCATCCAAGGACGACAGCAATCCGACAGTAATTTTTTTTTGAAATTTTTTTTTTTACAATTTTGACTATTTATATAAATTTTTTATTCAACTGTAATGGCCAACCATTACTTCATATAAAACAAACACTAAAAATAAAAGGGAAAGAAAATGTCTCAATTTATACATACATATGACGCGATTTGCGAGAGAATCAAATCGAATCAAACTGCCCAGGGACCCGGCCAAAATCGACAGGCTTGGATTTTGTTCAAAAGTTCCTTATAGGTGTTTTCTGGTATGAGGAATCGATTGGAAGTGGTCTAGTCATCAGAAAATGTCTCTTTCGTCCGCTATGAGGGCTTGAATTATTAGGCTCGCCGCGCTGGGAGGCGAGTTGGATGCACGTCTGAGGTCACTGAGCCGCACGTTTTTGAGATATAGATATAAAACTATGCATTTTAATAGCTAAGATATTGATCTAAACAACGAAATAAGAAAAACTTGAAAATGTTTAATTTTCGATTTTTTATAGAATTTAACGTTTGAGGGAGCTCAGAGAACGTGTTTCTCATTTTGCAGCAATCAATCCTATACAGCTGTTTAGAGCTTGAAAAGAGCTTCTTTCGAATGAACTATTGGGTTTAGGAAACTTAGGATGAGCTGAAGTTTCCTGATCGATTATCCCGGAGCTGCAGTGCAAATCTTAGAAGAACACTTCAGAATCATTTTCGTATGCCGAAACATACACCACAAGAAAAAAACGTGAAATTTGCTTCAAGCTGAACCCCTTACAATAAAATTCTCTGTAATGTTTTGTCATAAATCAAAAGACTAGGGCATCTAATTATAACAATTTTTCAAGGAAGGGCGCTTATAAAATAATTGAAATATTCGAATTCGAATAAAATAAAAATATGATTATTGGGCACAATGAAAATGACACTACCGGCCCAACATTTATAGCTTATAATAAAACATTGTATATTTGAAATATTATTGAAAGGGGTTTAGCTTGTTGCAAATTTCAAGCTCTTTCTTATGGTTTATGTTTGGTTGTGCGAAAATGATAATAAAGTGCTGTTTTGTACTGCCGCTCAGAGATAATCGATCAGGAAACTTTATCGCATTCTAAGTTTCCTAATCCCAATAGTCCATTTGAAATCTCTATTTAAGTTCTATACAGTTCTATTGGTTTGGTTGGTATAAAAAGATTTTCATTTCTATATCTCAAAAACATGCGGCGCAGTGACCTCACCATCAGACATGCATCCAACTGGCCATCCAGCGCGGCAAGCCTAATATTTCAAGTTCTCATAGCAAACAAAAGAGACATTTTCTGATGACTAAACCACTTCCAATCGATTCCTCATACCAGAAAGTACCTATAAGGAACTTTTGAACAAAATCCAAGTAGGTCGATTTTGGCCGGGTCCCCGTGCAGTTTGATTCGATTTGATTCTCTCGCAAATCGCGTCATATGTATGTACGCCAAATGTTGTATTTTTCCTTTATGAAGATCATACACATATGACGCGATTTGCGAGAGAATCAAAATGAAGCAAAGCGGCCGCGGACATAGCCAAAATCGACCATCTTGGATTTTGATCAAAACTTCCTTATAGGTGCTTTCTGATACGAGGAATCGATTGGCGCTAGTCTTGAAGTCGGAATATGCCTTGCTCGTCTACTATGAAGGCTTGCATTATGGAGTTCGACGCGCTGGGAGGCGAGTTGGATGCACGTTTGAAAAAAAAAGAAAAGAAGAACGTAAAAATCTTCAACTTTTAAGTTTTTATTGACTTTATAGTTTGAGGGAACACAGCCAACGTATTCCTCATTTTACCCGGACCAAACCTATACAGCTGTATAGAGCATGCAAAGAGCTTTAGAATGGACTATATTGTTTAGGAACTAAGGATGCGCTGAAGTTTTCTAATCGATTATCCTGGTGCGGCTGAACAGATCAATGCATCAAATTCATTTCCGCATGTCCCAACATAACGAAAGAGCGTAAAATGTGCTTCAAACTGAACCCCCTTCAAAAAATTAGAAGTATTCAATGTTTTATTATAAATCATAAAATTAGAGCCGGTAGTGCCACTTACATTTCGACCAACATTTTAATTTTTTTTAGGTTATTCGAATTAGAATATTTCAATTTTTTCTCAGCGCATTTCCTTGAAGAAGTGTGGTTAGCAAATGCCCTATTATTATGATTGAATTGTACAGCCGCACCTGGAAAATCAATCAGAAAACTTCAGCGCATCCTAAGTTTCCTAAATAGTCCATTCGAAAGCTCTTTTTATGATCTATACTGCTGTATAGCCTTGGCTCTGGTAAAATGAGGAATGCGTTGGCTGTGCTCCCTCAAACTTTAAAGTCTATAAAACTTAAAAGTTGAAGATTTTCACATTTTTCTTCTTTCGTTGTTTAGAGCAATATCTTGGCTATTATGTTGTAAAGTTCGTTTCAATATCTCAACAAGTGCGGTGCAGTGACTTCAAACGTGCATCCAATTCGCGCGGCGAGCTCCATAATTCAAGCCTTCATAGTAGACGAACAAGGCATTTTCCGACTTCGAGACTAGCTCCAATCGATTCCTGGTATCAGAAAGCGCCTATAAGGAAGTTTTGAACAAAATCCAAGATGGTCTATTTTGGCTATGTCCGCGGCCTTTTTGATTCTCTCGCAAATCGCGTCATATGTACATACATAACAATTAATAGAATATTATAAGCTATAGAATATTTGGATGGATTCTTCTAGTTTTAAAAATTAATAATTAATTAATATGTAGCTAAAATTTTGATTCGCCTCCTACCCTGCCTTCGACTGTCGGCCTGACTGATTCTCCTAGCGGACTAGTGCCGACGTCCATTAAGCTCAGAGATGGGCAAGGCGTATCTTCAAGGAGTTGCGACTGCACATTGTAAAAAAAAATACATAAATTACGTATGGAAATGTAAAAATATCTCAATAAATCGTACATAATTTTTTTTTAATTTAATTAAAATTCAGACAAAATAATTCATTTTAAATAGGAGTCTCCTGTGCGCTTTGAGCGAGGAGTACCTGAGTCCTCAGGAGACGCAGCTGAACTGCTCCTTCCATGAGGATCGCTACAAGGAATTTGATATAATACACATATTTAATCGTAATTTGAACATTCCCTAATAAGGCAGACATGAATGATCTAATTGTAAGATTTATTAATCATCAGCAATCTTAGCAAAGATAAACGACAGCTGCATCAAAAGTTGAAAGCTGATGAAAAAGATCGACGATTTTCGCAATGCTTAAGCACAGAAGATCGTCGATCCAAAACTAGCGTTCAACTCTAGTGCGCGCAAAAAAAGAGCTGAACGCAGCGATGAAAGTTCAGCGCTAGCGAAATAGTGTAAAACAGTCGGAGAGTTAGACAGTTGCGTCGAAGGCATGTTTGTCTGTTTCTCTTCACTGTTACACGTTAAAGCGTCTCTCTCGTCGTCGATCTTAGTCTATAAATTTACTCGCCGCTTGGTCAACGTTCCATTTTTTGGCAATTTTTCGTCCTATACGACGAATCCGTCGTATTGGACGGAAGAACTATCCAATTCTGTCGAATGCGCCTCGGCGCACCCGCGTTATCATAACATTCTCAGACAAGTTCTCTTAACATTGATGGGTTACACTATGACCTTCAGGTTTTTCTGACCGGTCTTGCTTTCAGAAAAGTGCAATACTTTTGCGGTAAGTGCACGCAGGAATTTTACTGGAGTCTGACCTAAGTATAATATGTAATATATTGCTCTTTATATGTGCGTAAAACATGTCAACCTGGCTTATTGGTTCCATTGTTACTTTCTGGGCATGCCGGCCGGGTTCGTTTCTCGAAAGAGGTCATGACTTTGCGATACGAGCAACTTTCACTCTAACTTTCACCCTAACATCTAAAAAGCTCGACGATAGAACATCCAGCGCTGTACGTTTAAATTGAACATCGTCGAAAAGTCAGCGCGATTATGATCAAGATTGAATGCGTGGCAGAACTTCTTTTAAGGTAGGTTAGCATGTTAAGAAAAAAAATTTCCTTTTTGCAGATACGATCAGTCTGCGATTAACTTGATCGTGACATCGATCCTCAGCAGGGACAATCTGCTAATGACCGGCGTGCAATTAACTCCGCTGCACATTTCTTGCGACGAGCGGTTCAACAGCCTATCTACATATATCCCTGAACCATTTGCTAATAAAAAAATTTCACAACCTAGAAAAGTCGAGTTTAACTACCTCTGCTTTATCCATTACATGAACTCTAATTACGTTTTACAATAATTATCCATAACATTCCATATATGGAAATATTTGATCGTATGTATTCTAGCCTATGATTTTTCTCTAGTGCGCACGCGTTGATCTCCGTAATTTCTCAACCTGCATTCATCAACATCATACTAAAAGTATGTTTATGAGTAAAATGTCGTTTGGAAACATTAGCCTTACACATTCCATCCACTCTTGACAGTGTTAAGAATGTCGATGAATTCCTTAATTGATGTACCATTCTTGGCAAAGATGTTAACAATCTTGACTGACAATGACACAATTTAAAACAGAACGCAAAATGCAGTCTTCACAGAATTGGGCAAGTGGAATATCTCACTGCAGAAGGCTTTTCAAGCAAAACACATGTGTCAATATAAAAGCCTGAAAATTTTCATTACTAATTCCGGATTGATCTCATTTACTGGAAAGCCAAACTGCAGTGAACAAGTTGGTGATGACAGGAGGCTAATTTCCAAGATTTTTTCTATATTCTTGTTCACATCTCATTCATCATTCATCCCTTTCATTCTCTATTTCTTGTGTTATCAATGATTTTATTAGTATAAATTTTTTTTATAAACAATCATTGACATTCGAGAGAATTGCTGGTGACTAACATGACGGAGTCAGATCTCTACATAGGTATGTTCGCGTATTCACATAACCCGGAAGCTAGCAGCGACATCATCATTTGCAAGGCAAACAAAGAGCATTCTAGATGACCTTTCCACTCCACTCTTCAGGCAGGCCGCTTTCCTCCATTCTAGACACACATCGCTTGCCATTTCCTACTAAGAGTATTCCAAAAGAAAGAGAAAAAAATGCTGATGCAAAAAGTACTTTTCCAGCCTACTTGTGTCTGTTTAAATGCAAGGCTGTCTCTATCTTCTACCAT
This sequence comes from Allodiplogaster sudhausi, assembly GCA_945643635.1. Classification (NCBI taxonomy): domain Eukaryota; kingdom Metazoa; phylum Nematoda; class Chromadorea; order Rhabditida; family Diplogasteridae; genus Allodiplogaster; species Allodiplogaster sudhausi. Next base: position 3,741,887 of record CALZFC010000001.1, on the reverse strand, counting down.
TTCTCTACATTATACTTTGCGTCACTTCCTCAAATGACCCGGTATTGCAAGAAGATTGCACAAATGCAAGTACAGGTTAGTCCGTACTTTTAGGCTTGTTGTTTTCTTTTACCCTTCAAGACACTGTGTATATGAACATAATATGTATGCAAATTTGAAACACAAATCAGCTGAAACAGCAGATATTTTCTCGTGCAAGTTCGACTTCGAACAAGGCATCAAAAAGCGTCTTTTTGATCATCTCCTGAACGGGCACTCAAAGGACATCAGTCCTGCCGTGAAAAAGAAACAAGGTTGAGCTGTCATCATTTACAATTCCCTGAATTTCCATATTGGCTGATTACTTTTTCCTGTTTTTGAAAATTACAATACATATGATTTTGGTTGTTCATAAATTGCAGGAAAGGCCGCAGAACCAATGACTGTTGTTGCATACTCTCGAGACGCGAAGATCCTCTCCATGGTTTGAAATTAATTACTTTTTAATACACAAATTTATATTTCCAAAAAATATAGCATGTCAAAATCAAAAATGTAATATATTGATTAAATGTTCAGGACCAAGTAAAGCAGGAATACGCTGTAATAGTCGATTTAAATGTCAGTATATTCTCATCGAGCGTTTTTCTTTTTTTGTTTTTCTTTATATATTTAAACTTAAATATCGTTGATAGGTTCTCTGGAACGATCCAAGAATGAGATGGCGTCCCGAGGAATTCGGCGGCATTACATTCATGGATCTGCCTAGGTCGGCAAGCATTTTTGTTAAATATTTTTTCCTTAACATTTCAATTCACATGAAAATATCTAAAACACCTTTTTTTAATTTCTTTGATACACGTGAACTTATCTGTAGAAATTTTTTTAATATTTTGTTTAATTCACACCCAAAGATAAATCAAAAAGAAGCATATTTTAATGATTTCTATAACATACTTGAAAAGATCTGTCATTTCGCGTAGTCTCTAACCTTAGACGAAGAGTCTGGGTGCCTCAAGTCAACTTCTGTGACGCGACCCAGCTTTTTCTGATTGACGATGAGGATCGCCTCACTGTTGAGGTCTGCCTTTAAAGGAGAACGAAAGGCTGTGCCTACTCTATTTGAAATTGGCCTGACTATTCTAGTTGCTTCTCTATAAATACATAACATGCGCTCTCGTCCCTGTTTTAGGCAAAAAAATGCGCCAATTCAAATACGGGTTTTTGGCTCCTTTCAGTCCATATTCTGAACCAAGAAACAATTTTTATTGTAAGAAGACAAAAAAGATTCAAACGATAAACCTAATAATGTGCTAGTCGAAAGAGACAAAGACACAACACCTCTGTCACTGAAGAATGAATTCAGTATTTCAGTACGACTTCGAAGGCAACGCAACGATGGTCTACATCTACTCTGCAATATTCGTCTGCAACATGGAGGTAGGACAAAAAGAACAAGGAAGAAAACATGGATAACAAAGTCCAATTGCCGCTTCAACTGTAGTAGATGGCATTTCCCTATGCTATTACTAAATTGTAGTCGCTCTCTGTTCCGACGCATGGTGTATCAAGGAACACAAAAAGAAACGAGGCACCGAAGATTGAAAAAAATAGTAAATTATTAAATAAATAAATTTGATTAATTAAGTAATTATTAAGTAATCAATTTTTAATTAATTAAGTAATTAATTAATAATTAATTTATAATTATTAATTAGTATAATGAATTAAAATAATTATACTAATTAATTAATTAATTAGTATTTAATTAACCAGATGTCCCTCTTCCCCTTCGACACGCAAGAGTGCACGTTGTGTCTGTCGATGAGAGAGCGGCGAGACGAAATCGTGCTCAGCAATCGAAACTTTTCCGACAAAGAGTTCGCGGAATTTGCGCCCTCAGTACGTGACATTTGGCAATTCCACCTTTTATTAAATAAGGAAAAAATTATTCTGGTAAATTTGGTTTTTGGCGCTAAAAGTAAGACATTTCAACTTATGTAGCTGGGTCCATTTTTAAATTGGTATCCTCGCATTTATGATGGCCACGGAGTTCTAAATCTCCAGAAGGTTGTGATGTCCCGGGTGGCAGCATTATTTATTTATATATGTACATACATATATACATAAATACATATGTGCACACATACATATGTACATATGCACATGAATGCATACAGAATTTTAAAAAGAAAAAAAAACAAATTTAGGTATCCGCAGAGTACGCTTTTGCTAGCATGCGAAGTTCGATCGACCCACCAAAAGCTGACGCGAAAATGCAGATTGTAAGCATTTAAGAAATTAACTTGTTTTGAATCGTCACAATTTAAACTTTTTCGAAGCAACTATTGCATTTCTTTAAGTATGTAAGCAACTATTAATATCTTTGACTTGTTCTTTTTTTCTTTTTGATCTATTTATAACTAAAATAAAAGAGAAAAATTATCTCTGATTCTAATAATTTTCAACAAGATTCGCTATCACGGAACCAAAGTGCGCGTTCCCGTCTTCTGGGTGGCTCTCATCATCGTTCCGGCCTTTCTTCTCGGCGTCTTCATCCTTTTCGGCCTGTTCTTGTCGAGAAGCGGTGATGCCATTGGAAATGCGGTACGGTGTACGCATCCAAAAGAAGGATTTGGGTTCGTACACCATGTTTTAGGCACGCAGCCAAAAGTAGGTGAATGTACAAAAACACAGAGTGAACGAACCCAAAAAAGGGTGCATGCGCCCAAAAAAACACGATTTATTCACCCAAATATTTCATAAAAAGCAGCAGTTGAAGATATTGCGCAATTAAAGTAGTGCACTTTATCAGCTGTTTTTTTTACAAGATTAAATTTGCTTTCTTCTAACCAAGGTGAACTCCGGCTTGTCCATGATGATGTCTGTCACGGTAATCATCGGCATTCTTGCAAGCTCGATTCCAAAGTCGAGTCGCCTTCCAATATTGGGTTCGAGCTTTGCAAAAGACTTTGTTTCTGTTTCCGTAAAGTGTGGGCCATGTGAATTTGGTTTGTAAGTGGAGAAATAAAATAAATGTATACAAGGAATCTTTGTTCTCGTCCAAATGGCAATCGTCGGCATCGCAATCCTTCTCGTCATTCTTGATGAGAGCTTCATGCCGGCTCTGACTGAGTGGTTCCTTCGAATTGAAAGGTGTTGTTAAGAGAGCCTGTCTGAGATACTCGATCATGAGGGTGCAGGGAACAAAAATATTTTTTGATTTTAATTTTCTTTGCAGGGCTTATGTAGCATCATGAGAGCTTCCAAAAAAACTTTTTTTCAAAAAATATTTTGAAGGTATGACTACAGTATGCCTTGATTTACCAAAAATATTCAATTGACCATAAAGTTCGTAAAAGCTAACCAAATTAAATTTTGAAAGCATCGTTAGATTCGTCATCTAAAAGCGCATAAAATTGCCTAAACAAGTTTTTCATTAAAGTTTCATTAAAAGGTCGAAATGAGCATTTATATTATTGGAATGTACCATTAGAGTGCCAAGCCGTAGAAACTACGCGATGAAACCATATCCATTTGATAGAGCGTCATTTGTTACCCATAGAAAACTGCCTCTCATGTGGATCGTCCTACAAGAACTTACAATGTACGGGGGTGAACACCTCATAGAGTAATAACCTGCAGAACAAAAAAAGGCTATACAATGCGTTTTTCTCGCTCTTTTCAAAATCCAAGGATACCATTGTGTTTATAATTTAGAAATACATAAAAATGTCATACATAATTTGTTCATACGATTACATTCTCAATCACTTTTTCGGCAAAAACTGTATTTCTGGCCTGCTGGAGAGAGGTTAGCGCATGTAGTCAGAAAACAAAGAAAGACTGCGACTAAATTCGTATGCCATGTGAAAGCCCAGTCTTTTCTACGTGTAATATACTATCTTCCTCCCGAATTGTGCTACAGGAAAGTTTCAATATATCCCTTTGAAGCGCGCACTCACAGTGCGGCCTGCCCAGAAAATCCCCTTTACCTAGCTATCCGGCTTCATACGCGATATTAGGGGAAGTTTTGCAAAATATCTCATTTCACATGTCCTATCACACAAAAAACCACGTAGATGACTTTATCTTAGCGAATCTTCGCTATTATTTTCGGCAGATACTCTTTTTGCCTTTTACGCAGGTGAGAGAAAAGTGCACGTAAGCAGAAAAATAAGAAAGACTACATCTAAACGAGCACTCTACGTGCAAACCCAAACTTTTATACGTTGAATTTACTTCCTCAAAATGTAATTTGTTAACGTGAATGGTTTGATAAGTCCGTTCGAATAGTATAATGTAAATTCTGCTGTATTCGATGTTACTGTCCCACTCATCAAAGATCGCTTTATTAAAATAGGGAAGTGACAACTATAACTGATGAGAGTATTTTTTCCTTTCTTTAGAAAAGCTCGTCATGAATTCTCCTCTTTCGTTCCGGAGATGTAGTTGTCGCCGTTCTACTTCCGTCGTCAATTGCTCTCTCTTCGGCTGGCTGCTGCTCTTCGCCCAGAATCTCAAGCCCGAGCTTCCTGTAGTGGTCAAAGGATGTACCCCATTGAGGATCGGTTTTATACTCAAGCTCAATATCCCCTTCCTCTTCGTAGAGTTCGTCGACTGGATCTGATGTCTTCGTTTTCTTGCGTGATTCTGGAACTTGGTCTGATAACCCATGCGATCTTTTTTTCGCAGTTGCTAGTCGACTAAAGATCGACGCGAGTTGCTGAACTGTCAGAACTTCACCAGTCGTGAAACTGAGCTTTCCTGTGTCCGCTTCTCTCTGATTTTTCATTCGCTTATGGGCTTCACGGGGGTCGATCTTCACGCCAGTCCTTGTTCCTTCGTTGAACTGTTCAATGGCCCATTGTTTTGCCCTTTCGGGAAGCCTTTCATTCTTTTTTTTCTCCTTGAGCGCCCATCCTTGGCTAGCAATTTTTCCGTTAGAATTGTCGTCCACGAAAGATTCAAGGGCATCGTCCACGATAGTAAATACGCTGTGTTGCATCGGTCCTTCCAGCCATCTGCGAACAGCAGCAGACTGTTGTCTCGAAGAGTGGCTCGCTCGGCTCTTCCTTTGTGCTTGCCAACGATAATGTGCCTTTCTAAATTTCTCGATTCAATGAATTCCGCGGCACATGTCTCTTCGGGACACTGAAATAGAAACTGTGTTTCATCAACGCAGACATCAGCATCTTGAGGCATTGTGCAGGCTTCTTGCTCCTCGTGTTCAAGTCCGGTTTCTTTTTCTGCATTCGTCCTTTGACGCTCTGGTCTCCCGATTTCCCTCCAAAAAGGATGATTATCTTGGCTGACCAAGGCTCCGTCTTCTTGATCGACTATTAGATGCCCTTGATTCTTCTTCAGCGTGTCGTATTTGATCAACTTTCCTTGACCAATCTCAGAATGACGATGAACTCTTATTCCATCCGCTTCGTAGAGAAAAGTGTTCAACTGAGATATTCCGGGAATTGATGAGTGGCTGAGAGAACCGCCTTCAACATGAGTGAGGTGCACGGATACGCCGCGGAGTTCTTTCCCCCAAATTATGGCGGCAAAAAACTCTTCAGCGGTTCTGGCGTTGCTTCCGCTGTCAAGGTAATCTCTCACTTTTCTCTTGATTACAGCGGCCATTCGATCGCAAGCACTCTTGCCTGCCTGGGCCTCAGAAAACGCGTATTTCTTGATATCGGTCTTGGTATACTTCGAGATTTGCAAGACCGATGAAAGCGTCGCACTGCTCTTGTAGCACCGTGAAACTTGTAGCTAATTGTTATGATGCAAGGGTATAATTTTTAAGTAAATGTATTGTTTTGAATTTATTCATACCAGCCTGATCTGACCGATAGACGACATTCTTTATTCCAGCTTCTCTAAGTTGAGAAACCGTATGGTTCATGATCGCCGTAACGGCGACCGAGTCCTTGAATGGTCATATTTTCGGATTTTGTGTTCATTCTATTTATATATTATGCATATTTACCTGTAAGTCGTTTAGATGTAGTCTTTCATATTTTTCTGCTTACGTGCACTTTTCTCTCACCTGCGTAAAAGGCAAAAAGAGTATCTGCCGAAAATAATAGCGAAGATTCGCTAAGATAAAGTCATCTACGTGGTTTTTTGTGTGATAGGACATGTGAAATGAGATATTTTGCAAAACTTCCCCTAATATCGCGTATGAAGCCGGATAGCTAGGTTAAAGGGGATTTTCTGGGCAGGCCGCACTGTGAGTGCGCGCTTCAAAGGGATATATTGAAACTTTCCTGTAGCACAATTCGGGAGGAAGATAGTATATTACACGTAGAAAAGACTGGGCTTTCACATGGCATACGAATTTAGTCGCAGTCTTTCTTTGTTTTCTGACTACATGCGCTAACCTCTCTCCAGCAGGCCAGAAATACAGTTTTTGCCGAAAAAGTGATTGAGAATGTAATCGTATGAACAAATTATGTATGACATTTTTATGTATTTCTAAATTATAAACACAATGGTATCCTTGGATTTTGAAAAGAGCGAGAAAAACGCATTTTATAGCCTTTTTTTGTTCTGCAGGTTATTACTCTATGAGGTGTTCACCCCCGTACATTGTAAGTTCTTGTAGGACGATCCACATGAGAGGCAGTTTTCTATGGGTAACAAATGACGCTCTATCAAATGGATATGGTTTCATCGCGTAGTTTCTACGGCTTGGCACTCTAATGGTACATTCCAATAATATAAATGCTCATTTCGACCTTTTAATGAAACTTTAATGAAAAACTTGTTTAGGCAATTTTATGCGCTTTTAGATGACGAATCTAACGATGCTTTCAAAATTTAATTTGGTTAGCTTTTACGAACTTTATGGTCAATTGAATATTTTTGGTAAATCAAGGCATACTGTAGTCATACCTTCAAAATATTTTTTGAAAAAAAGTTTTTTTGGAAGCTCTCATGATGCTACATAAGCCCTGCAAAGAAAATTAAAATCAAAAAATATTTTTGTTCCCTGCATCTTCTGCTATGGCCATGGTCGAATATCTCAGACAGGCTCTCTTAATCGAAGATAACAAAGTGCCGAAAACAGCAGTTTTTCGTCCATATGCTACAGTGCATTTAACATAACTTTTGTACGTTCATATATACACAATAAATAGAGTAGTCTGCTGCTAATATGTATGTATGATGGTAGGCAAAAGTGTTCTAGACTTGCGCTAATTGTCGGAAAGATGAAAGGAGGCGCCCTGAGGTCAGGCCAGAAGAAGATGCTTGACCACCGATTAAAGGTGCTCTTCTGCGCCCTCTTCCAGGTATGCCGTGTAAACATATCTTGATATTTCTAGGTTGTTTATTTTTATTTTTATTTCACATTTTTCAACCTTTACATATGTACATTTGTCAACAAATCAACTTTGGTGTAATAGTGGCGGAGCATTTGTCGTTCAGATGTTCCACTTTGCCAACTTTATCTGGCTCATGCTGCACTGGTCGCGGCAGCCAACCGCGAGCTGAGTGCGACGAAGAATTTTTGCTCGAAAGTGTCGTTCTTATCCTACTTTAGGATAAAAACGACACTTTAGAGCTGTTGCTATATAAAACACAACATTTGTTTTGGCTATTAATTGAAATTACTTTCCATTGTGCGGGGAAATTGCATAACATTTGTGCATCGGGTGAACTGAAAGTCACCGACTATACTTCCCAAGACATTTGCGTTTGCTCAGACAAAGTGTGCATTTTGCGTCTTCTTGCTTGCATAGCCAAGAGGAGCCAAAATCTCAGTATGCATATTACGTTGTTTTGATGAATTCAGCAAGAGAGCATGTAATTTCACTAAATTCACGAATGAAATTATGGGGAATAACAGGTAAAACTTTGGCCTTTCTTTAATATTTTCCCATGCGCTACAAGCACTAAGGAACAATCAGTTATTGAGACAAAAACGCTCCTTCTAAAAGCTGAACCTTTCATTGCAGGCAGGTGCCAAGCCTCCTTGCTGCTCAATTTCGCACTTCCAATCGTCAAGGAATCTGGCATTCCAAAATACTAATGTCAATTTCCCATTCTGATGCCCCGCCTTCTTACTGTGATTTCGCTGGGCGATTGTCTCGGCCAGCACTTTCACAATTTCACTGTACGATTTCCGTTTCCATCGTTTCACATCATGAGGAGCGATTTCCACTTGCTTAATTTATTTTAGCAAGCTAATGAAGTGCTATGTTTCTTGTCCCGCTTCTTGGAAGTGTCTGATTTGCGGGTGGCACACATAAACTCGAAAGAAAGTCATACATATTGAATTCGAAATGAAAATATTAAAAAAAACCTGGATTAATGCGATTCCAGGCAAAAAGTTAGTGTATTTGCACCAAAAAAACCTCGATTGAAAAAAGCTTGCATCGACTTTTGGTATTTAGCAGAGGACTATGAATTTAGTATTATAATAAATTCATTAGGCTTTAAAATGTTTTAATCTATCTCAACTTTGGTTATTTAGGTGGACATTGTTTTTATTTACATCCTAAAAGCCGATTACTTAAATACGTGAGGACATTAATTTAAGTATTATAATCGTATTCTACGTAAAATGTTAGTGCGTTTACCCCACAATTGGCTTCTCATCCAAATCCAAGCTTACTTTGCTACATGTGTCGGATCTCATCCAAACCAAAGGTAAGCTTACTTCGCTCCTTGATTCGGGTCTCATCCAAATTCAAGCTTACTTCGTTCCACGTGTCGGGTCTCATCCAAATTCAAGCTTACTTCGTTCCACGTGTCGGGTCTCATCCAAATCTGAACTTGCTTTTCCCCACGTGTTGGGTATCATTCAAATCTAAGCTTACTTCGCTACATGTCTCGGGTCTTATCCAAATCCAAGCTTTCTTCGCTGGGTATGCAGGGTGACTGAGGTTCGTAAACATATGTAGCTTAATATTCGGGGTCAAAAAGTACATGTTTTATACAATGTCAGTTCAGTCCATATATGGAACGTGTGTGAAAAAACTAAATTGTCAGTATATTCACTTTTTATCGAATGGTTCGGCCTGAGATATGGCCTGATCAACCGTTCTTTGCACGGAATGCGCAGCGGGCCCGGCTCGCTCTGGCAGCGTTCAACAGTTGCAAAGTTGGCGAAATCATTCGGTCCATTCAGGTCCGGCGGTAGCAGACTGTCGCGGCCGATGAGCGAGTTCACCATCACGTTCATCACAGATTGATCGTATCTACGAAACGGAAGAAAAATATTTCTTATTTACACGTTAAATTTCTCAAAAAAAAATCAATTTCATAAATAATTCTTATATAACACAGCACATTGGAACAGTGGAATTCCATTCACTTTTGCTTACTATGGGAAAAAATTTCAAACCTCACGCCAAATTGCTACCAAGAATATTATTTGAACTTCCCGCAATTTTCAAAAAAAAAAAATTAACGGGCAACAGCGTAGCCACCGGGGCCAACGGATTCGTGCGTTGTTGCAGCATATCGACGCTCGCAACCGAGATTAGCCGGAATTTTCAATGAGGACAGAGTACGACGGGCACAAGCAGTGAGATGGGAGGAGAGGGATAGGGTACCCATTTCAAATTTAACTAGTCCCATACTTCCGAAAATCCGACCGAGATAGGTTGACTCTTACCCCTAATAGCGATGGTGTTGCAATCCTAGAATCCTTTTTGGATTAGCACAAGCTAACATGATCATCTTGATCAGTACAGTGCACCATTGGGAGGGGGCTCCTTTAATCAACAATTGAATGGAACAAAGTGCTGTGTATAATCGTTCACTAGCATGTTGTGGCATGTGCAATTTACGACTAAATGTGTGTACAATATGAATACGATAAAAAAATTTAAGAAAGATTTGAAAAAAAGACACACCCACCGATGACAGTGCGCAAATTCGTTACAGCTATCCGCTTTGAAAGAGCAACCCAGCTGCGCCCCCTGCGGGAAAGCAGTACCGGACGAGGGCAGAAGAGAGTGCAGTGCAAGCACGAAAAGACAAAAAGAGAAGATACTTGAGTAAAGGAGAAGTGACACGATGCATAAGCTGTCACGTGATTGTTCAAATGAACTCTCGAGTATAAAAATGGATAGCCTGCCTCCGGAAGACCATCAGCCTCTCTCCACTCTCAGCCACGAAGTGCATCGCCATCCTCCTTGCTCTCTTCGCCGTTGCCATCGCGTTAGAAACGTCCTTATTTTTTTATATTAAATTTATATATTTTTCAAAAAAAGAGAGTAACTAGACGTAAGCCAAGCTTTTCTTCAGTGTGGAGAAGCGCCAGGTGCTCTTGTCGTCCGGCCTGGGCCTGTCCAGCTGGCCTTCCCTCGGCTACAGAGGCTGGCCCTATGCCTCGTACGCCTATGCCTACCCGCAGGTGCAGTACCAGGCAGTGCAGATCGCCCAGCCCGTACAGACCGTCCAGGTTGCCCAGCCTATCCAAGTCGCCACCGTCACCGCTGCCCCCACCGTCCACTACGTTGCCCCCGCTGTCCAGCTCGCTTCTACTCAGCCCTCCAACACCTAGATCTGTGTCATCCAGCGCGCTTAAATGGAATCTATTTCTCGTATGATTATGAAACGAATAATAAACAAATTAAACATATCTTACTTTTTGTTGAATTGCACTCACACAATCTTCTTGAAAATGACTGGAATACCCACATGGAAATGTAACGTGACATATTTATTTATATTAATTTGAAAAATTAATGCTTGTTGAAATTAAAGGAGCAGTTCACTGAATAGTTAACATATGGTTTTATAAACTTGTAACTATTCGCGTCTCTCTAAAACATACACCTAGAAAGGTTGAACCATTTTTGTCTACTCACTACAAAGTTAAGAGCGCGCAAAAATTTTTTACTGTACCTGTTAGCCACCCTCCTATTTCACACGCTCTCTAACCAGCAGAAGGGCCAAATATTTGAGGGCGCGCGCAAAATAGCTCTAATGTACTACTGTAGAAGCATTCAGTTCATGGTTCCTTTAAATGCAGCTTTATATCTTTGGGTGTGAATTAAACAAAATATTAAAAAATTTCTACAGATAAGTTCACGTGTATCAAAGAAATTAAAAAAAGGTGTTTTAGATATTTTCATGTGAATTGAAATGTTAAGGAAAAAATATTTAACAAAAATGCTTGCCGACCTAGGCAGATCCATGAATGTAATGCCGCCGAATTCCTCGGGACGCCATCTCATTCTTGGATCGTTCCAGAGAACCTATCAACGATATTTAAATTTAAATATATGAAGAAAAACAAAGAAGAAAAACGCTCGGTGAAAAAACGCTGACATTTAAATCGACGATTACAGCGTATTCTTGCTTTACTTGGTCCTGAACATTTAATCAATATACATATTATCTGCGATATTTTTTGGAGATATAAATTTGAGTGTTAAAAACTGATTAATTTCAAACCATGGAGAGGCTGTGCGCGTCTCGAGAGTATGCTACAACAGTCATTGGTTCTGCGGCCCTTCCTGTATCAGTATATTTAGAATTTATGGGCTAACAAAATCATATGAATGGTAATTTCCAAAATTGGGAGTGCTTAAAACCAGAGGTGCAAGTTGGCCCAACTTTTTTGGGCCCGGCCGGCCCTTAGGGCCTAAAATCTCGGACCGTCCCGGCCCGCGGGTTTCGGGCCTTTGAATTTTGGGCCCGGGCCGGCCCGATTTTTTAAACATGTCAAATTCCTACTTCTAATTCGTCCCTTTATCATAAAAAAATTTTTTTCGTTCGGTTTACTGTTCACAAAACTTTCATTTATTGCATTGAAAAGCGGAATACGACTCCTAATCTGCAATATTACATATGACCAGTACGAAATAGGGCGGTCGTGAGCATGTTCGCCTGCAAATTTACGAAAAACGGGCCCAATCGGGCCCAGGGCCGGCCCTAGCTTGGCCCGGCCCGGCCCGGCCCAGGCTGGCCCGGGACTCTTGCACCTCTGCTTCAAACTAGGAAAAAGTATTTAGCCAATACAAATAATATCTCCATATTTCAGGGAATTACAAATGAGGACAGCTCAACCTGGTCTTTTTTTCACGGCAGGACTGATGTCCTTTGAGTGCCCGGTCAGGAGATGATCAAAAAGACGCTTTTTGATGCCCTGTTCGAAGTCGAACTCGCACGAGAAAATATCTGCTGTTTTAGCTGATTTGTGTTATAAATTTTCAGACATACATATTATGTTCATATACGCGGTGTCTTAAAAGGAAAAAAGGAAACAACAATTCTAAAAGTGCGGACTAACCTGTACTTGCATTTGTGCAATCTTCTTGCAAAACTGGGTCATTTGAGGAGGTGACGCAAAGTAGAATGTGGAGAAAAGGTAGAAAACAGAGGCCGCATCGCATTTTTTCATATGCAGACTGGGAAAAGTACTTTTTGCATCAGAATTTTTTTCTTTCTTTCGGAGGACTCTTAATTGAAAATGGCAAGCGATGTGTGTCTAGGATGGAGGCAAGCGGCCTGCCTGAAGAGTGGAGTGGAAAGGTCATCTGAAATGCGCTTTGTTTGCGCTGCAAATGATGATGTCGCTGCAAGCTACCGCGTTATGTGAATACGCGTACATACTACCAATCTAAAGATCTGACTCCCTTTTGTTAGTCACCAGCGGTACTCTCGAATGTCCACGACGACTGTTTTTATAGTAATAAACTCATTTATAAAACAAGAAATAACGACTGAAAAGGACGAATGAAGAGTGAGATATGACGCGATTTGCGAGAGAATAGTAAGGAAGCCAAAGAGCCGGGGACCCGGCAAAATTAGATTTCGCTCAAAAGCTTTTTAGAGGTACTTTTTAACACGGCGAAACGATTGGAATGGGTCCGGGAGTTTAAAATCGCCATTTTAGCGAGCTGTGCGATGTTTAAAATTCGAGAGCCCGATGAAACTTGCAAAGATGGTCGCACATTCGCGTTCGCTATTTCGCACGCAATAAAGCAATGTTCGTGAAAATTCTATCATAAATAAGCAAGATATTGCTTTATAAAGCTACTAAAGTATAATTTGAAAATATTCACTTTTACGGTCTCAGCGGCCTCAAGACTTGAGCAAAAAATTATCTTTCCAATGAGCTATAGTATGCCAGAAACCGACGAGGTCTTTAATGTTTCCCAGTCATGAAACTGTTGAAATACGCACGTTTCAGTGCATGTGCATCGGCATGCATTTTGATTGGGCGTTACCCACGCCGAAAACGCAACACAAGCGATATACTGCATGAAGGTACTCTAGGGAATTTAATTAGGGTTTTATGTAACTGCTTAAATAAAATTTAAATGCAAAACAAAATTTTTAATTGCTGCGCAAAACATTTCGATAGCCAGGGGAATCGAACCCCGGGCCTTTGGACTCCGCCTTTAGATGGTTCGCACTACACTAAATTAACCTGCCAAAGCTAAGAAAATTCATTCTTCTTACATTGCACGGTGCATAGGTCAAAGAAACGCTGAACCGTGCGTATTTCATCAGCTTTATGACTGGGAAACATAAAAGACCTCGTCGGTATCTGTCATTCTATAGCTCATTGGAAAGATAATTTTTTGATCTTCAACTTAAGATAGAAAACCCATGCGGTTTTTCCATATAAGAGAATGGCGCCTCTCCAAAATCTGGAGGCCGCTGAGACCGTAAAAGTGAATATTTTTAAATTCTACTTTAGTAGCTTTATAAACCAATATCTTGTCTATTTATGACAAAATTTTCACGAATATTACTTTATTAAGTGAGAAACAGCGAACGCGAATGTGCGACCATCTCTGCAAGTTTCATCGGGCCTTCGAATTTTAAACGTCGTACAGATCGCTAAAATGGCGATTTCAAACTCCCGGACCCATTCCAATAGTTTCGTCGTATTAAAAAGTGCCTATAAAGAGCTTTTGAGCAAAATCTAATTTTGCCGGATCCCCGGCCATTTTGAAACTCTCGCAAATCGCGTCATATATCCTTATCTACGTACATAGTATATATATTTGCCTCTTTTTTCCCTAAATTTCTCAAGCCATTCCCTATTAACCTTGGTTGGCATGACTGAGACTGGCCGAGCTGTCTCTGGAACAACGCTCTGCTGGGTATTGACGACCAGAACAGCCTCGTCGAGCTGTTCCTCTAGCTTGTCGATTTTGATTTCGTTCCATTCGCTCGGAAGTTCAAAAGTATCCAAGTGGTGCATAATAAAGCGGTAATTTTCTGTCAGTTCGGGCAAGTCTTGCCGCTTAATTTGTTCAAGAATCTCTATGCCAGGCTTCCCAGCAATGACTTGAGACAGACGTGAATGCTCTTTCTTAATTCCAATCACTAGTTCGCTTTTAATCTTGTCGCGCTTTGTCGTGGCGTCTTGGACGTCTTTGCGCCAGTGCATTTGGTCCTCGTCGCTTTTCATGAGAAATCGAATTTCTTCGAGCTTAGCCAGTGCTTCGTTCACATAGATTAAGCCACGCTTATAGGCCCTAAATGTTGCCCATTCGAGCTTCTTGTACGCGATTGTACGTTTGTCGTTTGCATACTTACTTAGTAGAAGACGCGCTTTAGCCGTCAGCCTCACCAGCTCACTTGGAAAAGGCGCGGTTGGGTAGATGCGACCATTCTGCGTCTCATTGCTGTTGTTGCGTAGAAATGTTTTGAGCTCGTTTCGGCATAATTCTGAGTAGTAGTCATTTTCGGATTCATATCCAACGATCGTCCTGGGCATGGCTGTAAAAACTTTATTTTCATTGATTGTGGTCAGAAGTTCATAGGCGCAAATTTACAGAAAAAAATGCGTTTTTCGCGTTTTCGACCCGTTTTTAATATTTGCCCAAAATATATACGTTTTTCCAATTTGGTAGAACTGCGTGTATGTATATATTGCGCAAATATGGAATACAGGTCGAAAAAAGACCTTTTTTTTATAGTTTGCACCGTCATACATATATGTACATACATACATATGTATGAATGAGTGACAAAAATGAAAGTTCGCATCCGTTCAACATGATATACACATATGATCGATCATAATAGAACTTCGTCAATTGATTTGTATGAATTAATCGAAGCAAAATATCAGACTTTTATTAAAATAAAATTAATTAATTAAAAAGAAAAGCACAAGTAATGCAAAGATGGAGAGGTGTTTGTTGCTCGATAGAAAGAACGTTAAACTCGGAATGACTCAGACGAAGGTGACGGGGCAACATTTGCTGTAATTAGCGCTGCCCCTTCGAAGAGCCTCTTAAGAGAGTGAGAACGACGCGTGCGAATTTGCCTAATCGAGACCTCCTGACTTGCTGAGATCTCAGCAAGTCAGAGGTCTTGATTGGTCAAAACATATCGATATGTCAACTTCACAAGAAGTCGGAGAGGAGAGAAGAGAAAGCTCGAATTGGAGCAACATTTCTATACTGGTATTCATATTCAAATGTTGGTTGTAAGGTCTCCGATCATAAAAATTACTCTAGATACAAAGTTACACATTTTCTCCGAATACATGCTTGGCCAAACTCTTTGAATGCTCAAATATGTTGACTGTTGAGTCAACATATTTGAAATTAATTTGTTATTTGTTTACAACATATTTGTTTACTATGAAGCAGAGTAAACACGCTAAAGTTATATATTTCTTTACAGTGCAATTCAATTTTCGCAACTCCCGCAGGCAGTATTCAGGTGGCTTTCCTTACAAACTCAGCTTCGAACTTGGCAAAGTTCCAAGTTGTGAAACGCAGCAAAATTCACGATGTGTTTAATGACACTACAAAAATTTGGTGTCAATAAATTAAAAAAAAATGTTCGAGGCATGAAATATGGCAATCCGGATTGTATTGCTTGATAGTAAAGCATGAGTTCATGAATCTATGTAAGTATGCATAATAATTCGGAATGCTCTCATTGATAAGCGCACAACTTGATTGGAAATTTTAAAACTTTTTGAAAACTTTTTGAGTTACATTTTAAAAAGTATTTCGGTAGTCCATCGATTAGAAAACATATTTTAAACGATGCCAATTTACTTCATGTGAAGCGGAAGTATTGATAGTTCCGTACATATTATGGACATTACTGAACGCAGTGAATGCTTGCTTAATTTTGTGTGTCATTGTGGTGCTTTTGGTGCTGTATAAAAAATGTGATAAAATTAAAATGTCAATTTACTTATACATATGTATACTTTTAGAACGATGTGATGTCTTGAAAAATGACGGAGATCAAGTTTTGCAGACTCGCGGAAAATCATTGACCAGAATTATACAGTCAAAATAATTATCACATCGATGAATATTTAAAGACGGAGAACTATTGTTACTCTATTTCTTGCAAAATAGTAGCCATTCATGATTGTATTGCTAGATGATATAGGTGTTCAATATAAAAATACCAGCAGAGATAAGTAAACTCGACGTTTCTAGGTGGAGGCACTTCTTGGCGATAGGGTCAGGGATAAAGCGCCCTCAACCGTTCGTCGCACGGAATGCGCAGCGGGCCCAGCTCGCTGTGGCCGCGTTCAACAATGGTAAAGTTGACGAAGTCGTCCGGTCCGTGAACGCCCGTTGGTAGCCGATTTTCGCGGCCAAGAAGTGAGGTCACAATCAAGTTTATTGATGATTGATCGAATCTACAAAACAAAATCGATTAGAAAAAAATCTTTAACACGTTAACCTTCCTTCAAAAAAACCTAATGCTAACGACATATACCGTATTTTCTCTATAAGTGCCCCCGGGGGTACTTTTTTCAATACGTCTGCGAGAGGGGGCACTATTAGAAGGGGGGGGGGAATTCTATTAAAGGGAGGGTTACTATTTTTTAATGTGATTGACTAAAAGTTTGATAACAGCATTTTATTTACAAAAATGAAGAATTATTGCTCTACTTTAAATTAATCATCACTGGAATATCAGTTTTACTGTTGATTTTGAATGAATTTGCAATCAGTTCATTGGAAAGTGCATCCCATACCTCAAGCATAGATTACAGGCACGTCTCTATTAGACAATTAGGGGGGGGCACTATTGGAGGGGGGGGGGGGTTCTATTAGAGGGAGGGGTACTATTTTTCAATACCCTTGCGAGAGGGGGCCACTATTAGAGGGGGGGGGGTTCTAATAGAGGGAGGGGCACTAATAGAGAAAATACGGTAATCAAAAAATGAATGCAAATTAACACACGTAGACTCACAAACGCACACAGGCACAGAAACTCAAAGACATACAGACCCACCGATGGCAGTGCGCGAACTCCTTGTAGCGATCCTCCTTGAACGTGCAGCCCAGCTGCGCCCCCTGCGGGCTCATGCACTCCTCGCTCAGGGCGCACAGGAGATTCCTATAACATTTAAAAATATTATTTTATTTAATTGCTGTTAAATTAAAGTTTGCGATTTATTACGTTGTTTTTTTTTATATTTCCTTAATTTAAATTAGTTTTCTTAATTTTTTATGTAGTAGAATTACTACTAGCTATTTATTTTTAAAAAACCATTCATCTCAAATTCGCCAACCACTTGACCGCCTCACGCGCAAAGTCGCTCCGTTGGAAGAACATGGTGTTCGCATCGAGCATCTCGCGACGCTTCGCCAGCTCTCTTCCGATCGGCAGAAAAGTGAAGGTGCCTTTAAAGGAGCAAAAAACTCAACAGTTGATTTTTCCTAGCTACATATATTCAATGTTATTTCACCCTTAGGCAACAGGCGCCATTTCTAGAATGAGTTTTTGACCTCTTAGCATAATCAAGATGGTGGTAAACTTTGGTAATATTTTCAGCGAATGAGAGACTTTTGGAGGAAATAAAGAATGCATGAACATATTGCTTTTAATTAGCTTAAAATGTATGTGCTTTTATGCGTCGCAGCGTAGATGCTGTGTGAAGAGGGATGCCTTAGGACGACTGGCTCAATGGAAGGCCGAGGCATTGCCGAAGAAGTTTACGCTCGTGTCCACGATCCAAAAGGCCTCGAGCGACGCGAAGACCTCCTGAAATTGTAATTTTTTTTTAAATATCTGCTGGATCTCCTTAAATTTCTCAAATAGCTTCTTGATTCCTTGGATTCACTCCCTCTTCTTTTCTTCTTTTTTTTCTCTTATTTTCTCGCTATCTCTCATATTTCTCTCTTTCTCTCGCTCTATTTTTTATATGAGGATCGGCTTGAAGTGATAGCCGAGAAGGCGTTTCGTAAACTGCTGATAACGGTCCAAGTTGAGCCGGCGAATCTCGAGGTTGCAGACGGCGACCAACTCGCCAAGCTGAAGGGAAAGAAGAAGAAGAAGAAAGAAGTGAGGAAACAAAAAAAACAGCTGAGGAAATAGTAACAAACTGAGGAAACAATCATGGAATTGCATTATAAGCCATTTCTGCATGCATAATTTTCTTCGTAAAATATATTGGATTGAAGTAAAATTATATTATGAAATACCTCATTTGGCTCAAGGCCGAGATCGTAGAAGATGATGAGATTCGGAGTTAGTTTCCTGATTGCAGAAAGCGCAGCGCGGGCTTCCATAAAATGATTCGACGAGGAGTACGTCACGTAGACGATGTCTTCCTTTGAATTAGAAAAAAATGTGGACGGGTGGGCGGAGCCTAAGCGCTTTCTCACCTGCCTAAAAGGCCTTCGTGGATAATGAAAGGCGTCGGAGATGCCGAGCGATCGAAGGAGTGGCACAAGCGAGCAGCGGAAACGGCTGCCGACTGTAGAAGGTGCGCCATTCTCGTAGGAGACGAATGACATCTTAAAGATCGACAAAGAGATGATCAGGTGGACGGGTGGGCGGAGCCTATTGTTCTGTTCTGGGAAGTTTGATTCAATATTTGTCAATATTTTTCTCTCTCTTTATCTCGATCTTTCTCTCTCTCTCTTTCTCTCTATCTCTCTCTCTTTCTCTCTTTTTCTCTCTCTCTCTCTCTCTCTCTCTCTCTCTCTCTTCACAAGCCTGCTCCTCATCACAATAAGCGCTCGGCGGAAGTTGAGAGGAGCGACGTGTGCGATGGAAAACGTAGACAGTGACGAAGGCGGCAGTGAAGAAGAAGAAGAGAGCTCGTGTGATGAAACGGTGATTTGGAGCGTTGCGCAGCATTGCTAAACGCAGTCTAAAACGATACATAGATGGTGGAGATAAGGTGGTGTCGATAGGGGGAAGATAGCGGTTGTGATAAAGGTGGCGCTGATCAAGGGAGTTTAGATAGAACAATAGCGATGATCATAATAATAATAATATGAAAACAGAAATGATATTATTGCAACTTATAGAAATAACAATTATAATAGTAATTATTATCAATAGCAAAAGAGTTGTCCTCCGTCTACGAGCACATTTAAGCTTATACGCAGGTAGTTTTTCCAAAGCAATACTTTTTTTTTGGTTGTTGCCTTAAAAAGCACCGTCCTTAGGCGCCCATTTCGTGCATCTCTCATTAATGGGCGATGTGTACGAAATAAATAGATAGATGTACACATAGGAAATCTCTCCTTGAGCTGCTTTAAATTTTTTAGACTTTTGTATCTCCCTAAACCACATGCTCCTTCGCCCTTCTCGCCGGCAAAAAGGCGCCAATTCAAACGTGAGTTTTTGGCTCTTTGACGAATTTATTTTTTTTTAAAATTATATCTCCACTTTTTCGTGAAGATACAATTATTATCTAAGACAAAAAAAGGTATGCTTAAAAATTAAGAAATTGAACAATTGGAAGAAATGCACGGAAACATGTGCGTGGCCTCACCTCAACATTATACCTTCTTCTCACTCACTATTTCTCAGACTCTCATACAACGTCTCTTTCTCTCTCTCTGTCTTCATCTCTCTCTCACACACACTCGCTTACCTTCTTTACCGTTTTTTGTCTAGTTCAACGTCTCTCTCTCCCTTCCTCTCTCTCTTCCTCTTTCTCTCTCTCTCTCTCTCTCTCTCTCTCTCTCTTGTCTCCCCCCTCTCTCTTTCGCTGCACTTTTTCTCTCGCATTCTCTCCTCACAAAAGGGACTCGATCAAAAATCTGCCCATGCAAATTTTTTTTGCAAAAACGTTAGCAGCGTATCTAATTGTAAGCTGCATTCACTAATTGTAAGGACTTTAACGGAGTGACTAAATTCGTTCGAATCTGAAGAAAGTTATGAATGCAAAAGAAAAAAGGAGACAGAAAAATGTGCATTTTTGAATTCTGTTCTCACATATTGAAACTCACTCTACAATCAAATGACGGGAATTCAAAATAGGATTAATTAACAAGCAGAAGGAAAAGACAAAACAAGTAGACGTCAAGCTTGCACAATGTAGTGATCTAAAATCTATTGTTGGTAACGTTGAGACCGAAGAGTCTCACGCATTTTCTATCTCTCTCTCTCTCTCTCTCACTCTCTCTCTGTTTCTCTCTTTCCCTCTCCTCTCTCTCTCTTTCTCTCTCTGTTTCTTTCTTTCACTCTCCTCTCACTCTTTTTCCCTCTCTCTCTATTTCTCTCTCTCTCCATTTCAACTATTATTTATATTTCTTGCCTCCAACTTTGCACCTCATACATCAGAAGCCAAGCTGTTCATACATTACGTCATATTTTTTCTCCAAAATTAACAGCAAGCAGAAAACTTTCGTCAGAAGCAAATAAGAATAGTGAAATAATCGTACTGCACACAGTAATTAAACTTTAATATAGATGATAACAAAAAAAACTGCAGCGTCTCAAGAACACGTTGTCCGGCGGGAAATTTTAAATTTGGGCCGCCAAACGTTTCACTTTGCAATTGTTGCTCCTCGCACTGATCTATTATCACTGATATGTATATGACCTAACTAATATTATGTTTATAGTGACTCTGTTAAAAAATTTAAAGAAAAGAACAAAATTAGACGGCGCCACCAGATTACTAGTATAGTGGATAATCGAAGTAGCTCATATCTTTTTAAAAGTAATTTTAATGTCTCTTTAGAAAGTTGTAATGAAAATGATAACCACAGTGACGCAAAAAGTTTAGCAAGAATTCACTGCGTTCAGTAATGTACATAATATGGTCGGAACTATCAACACTTCCGCTTCACATTCGCTCTCACTCTCTAGCCAAATTGCCCTCTCTCTCTTTTTCCTCTTTGTCTCTGCGACATTCTCTCTCCCTCTCGCTCCCACCTTCTCTCTATCTCTCTCTCTCACTTAATCTCTTTAACGTTCGATCAAAGGCAACGACTAGTGATTTGCATACTTTTTTTTGCAACGTTTCATCGATTTGGCCGTTGAGCATTTTGCAATTCGTCAACGAGCAATGACATCTCTGAACATTTATTTGTGTTCGGGTATCGCAATAGGAAACACAGAGAAGAAAATTTAATGCAAGCTCGACTTGCCGCGTCTGCGCTGCGAGAAGACAATGCACATTTCTTTAGTGGCATAAATCAAATAGCACGCGAGTTTGAGTATGCGAAGGGTCGCGTCCATTTTATATCTCGCATATTCATTTTCTTAGCGATCGATGTTTTTAAGCGTGAATGTAGGTACATTAGAGTCTTTTGTAAAATATAGACCGTGTCAGAATTTCTTTTTTTTTTCGACAATCGCCCTCCTTTAAGTAACGTGCTGTAAATGATGTTTAAATCATAACCTTAAGTAGTTATAGCACTCTCCTTATGGTTAGAACCTGGTTCAGCCCACCGACTCAAGGAAGAGCTGCACTCAAGTGTCCTTGTCCATTGTATATTTCTTCCGGTGCATCGAGCACTGCTAGCATGTGATTTGCATATTAGTTTTTCTCCATAATTCGTCGCTATGGTCGTGGAATATTTTATGATAAAATCAGTAAACAAGTAATCGTTCCAAATTTTGTTCGAATCTCGCAAGGGAAAATGCAGAAAAGTTTGTTGAGCCCAACTTAACAATTCAAGTACATAATATTGTTTCAAGTACTAGGTATCTGTGTGATGTTTTTTTAAGGAACAACACATATGTTTGGAAGGTTTTCTGGATTTTTTTTGCCAATTTTTTTAGTAAGCGGCTTTGCCGAGGAGGTGAAAAAATTAAGAAAAAATTAAGTAAATAAAAATTTAAGAGGGAATGAGAGTGAGAGAGTTGGACTTCTGAGTGTGTGTCTCGTCTTAGGAGAGTCCCGAATCTAATTGACGATATTTTTAATCGCGCATCCCTTGTGATGACTCTGAAAACAGGGAAAGCTATGCAAGTGGTATTTTCTGTTATGATGATAGCGAATATATATATTTGTACGATGTATGTACACATCTATGTATACTCTGTAAGTCCATGCCATAGCAAAGATCACCACACTTTCATCAGGGGTAGAAGTTGTCCCTTTCCGGAATGTTCTGGAAAATTCCACGTCCAGGGGCAGAAAGTGGGTCCTTTTGGAAATTTCTGGAACGACCCAAGTATCGGGGGCAGAAGTTGTCCCCTTCCGGAATGTTCTGGAAAATTTCACATCCAGGTTGGCAGAAACTGGGTCCTTTTGGAAATTTCTGGAACGACCCCAGTATCGGGGGCAGAAGTTATCAATCAATCAATCAATCAATCAACGCTTTATTTCAACCTGTTAATGGATTCCGTGGAGCGCCATGAGTCTTCGCCATTCTTGGGGACTTGATGCATGATGGAGGAAGTTGGCACCAAGGATCTTGGTAAGGTCGTCCCGCCATTTCGTAGCCGGCCTACCTCGCTTCCGCTTAGGTCCTCGTGGATACCACTCCGTGATAGCTCGGGCCCATCTCCAGTCCGCCAAGTTTGATATCCGCTGGCACCACCTCCATTTTCTCCGAATGCACTCAGACACGACATCTTTTACTCCATCTTTAAGTTATCTTCTTCCGAAATGTTCTGGAAAATTACACGTCCAGATGCAGAAAGTGGGTCCTTTTGGAAATTTCTGGAACGACCCCAGTATGGGGGCAGAAGTTGTCCCCTTCAGGAATGTTCTGGAAAATTCCACGTCCAGGGGCAGAAAGTGGGTCCTTTTGGAAATTTCTGGAACGACCCCAGTATCGGGGGCAGAAGTTGTCCCCTTCCGGAATGTTCTGGAAAATTCATCGTCCAGGGGCAGAAAGTGGGTCCTTTTGGAAATTTCTGGAACGACCAGAGTATCGGGGGCAGAAGTTGTCCCCTTCCGGAATGTTCTGGAAAATTCCACGTCCAGTGGCAGAAAGTGGGTCCTTTTGGAACGTTCTGAAACGACCCCAGTATCGGGGGCAGAAGTTGTCCCTTTCCTGAATGTTCTGGAAAATTCCACGTTCTGGGGCCAAACTCGGCCCCTTCTAGAACATTCTGTAATGTTCCAAGGACCGGGGGCAGGCGTTGGTCTCTTCCGGAATCTTCTGGAGAACTTGGTCCGTTCTGGAACCTTCTGGAATGTTCCCAGTATCGGGGGCAGACGAATGTTCCCATTATCGTGGCCCCTTCCGGAATGTTCTGGGAAGTCCCGGGATCAAACTAGGCACCTTCTGGAACCTTATGGAATGTTCCAAGGACCGGGGGCAGGCGTTGGCCCCTTCCGGAATGTTCTGGAAAGTTTCGCGTCCCGGGGCCAAACGCGGCTCCTTCTGGAACTTTCTGGAATGTTCCCATTTTCAGGGGCAGACGAATGTTCCGATTATTGGGGAACTCTTCCGGAATGTTCTGGATAGTCCCGGGACCAAACTCGGCCCCTTCTGGAATCTTCTGGAATGTTCCAAGGACCGGGGGCAGGCGTTGGCACCTTCCGGAATGTTCTGGAAAAATTCCATGTCCCGGGATAAACTTGGCCCCTTCTGGAACTTTCTGGAATGTTCCAAGGACCGGGGCAGACGTTGGCCCCTTCCGGAATGTTCTGGAAAACTTTCCGGAAAGAGCCAACGTCTGCCCCCGGTACTGGAAACATTCCAGAAGATTCTGGAACAGACTGAGTTTTGTCCCGGAACATGGAATTTTCCAGAACTTTCCGGAAGGGGCCAACGTCCACCCCCAGTTATGTGAATAAATTAGGATTGTAATAATTATAATATACACAGATCGCTTTGTCATAGATAATAATTTAATAATTAGTCTTAATGAGGATTATACTAATTTGTCTTTCTTCTTCGTCGAAATGTGTCTTGCTCTCCGTATGTGTGTAGCATGGTGTGGCCTGCAGATCACCTAGCTCACTTAGCCAACATATCACTGCTATGGCTGATTTTGATTGCAAAATGGACTTTAGCCCTGCTAAAGATGAGAAGATGAAGGAGAACAAAAGATGATCAATCACTCTCATATAGCGATGGACGGATAGCCAAAGTGAAATTTTTCAGCGATTCCTCTTTAATAATTAGCAATAATTCCGCACGGGCAATCGAAAACAAAAACTGCACTTTGGTCATTTCCTTAAAACCTTTAATTTTTTTTCCGTGCATTATTGCATTATTATTAAATAAATAGTCACTTTGGCCTTTCTTCCTTTTTTAAATTTAATTTCGCTTTGAATGCTTGCTAGGCTAAAATCGCGGAGATACTGGGTTTCCAAGTTTTCCTTTTTTACCTGCTTTTATTTTTTGTGCAGCGGCCTCATCTGTCGCGCTTTCTCGATTGTCAGGGAAAGCTACTCCGTGGATATTTCTAATATTGAAGGTTATAATATCGTCTCTTAAATTTGATTTTTCTTCTCCGTCGAAAAGTCAACTTGCTCTCCGTATTTATGTATGTATGTAGCATGGCGTGTGTTGCAGATCTGCTCGCTTTAATACAGCAATGTGAACAAACTGTTCGAGAACACGCAACTCTTTCACACGAGAGTGGGGTTATCTGAATAAAGGGACACATTAACTATTAATGTAGTCAAATCGATGAAAAGAAAACAATACGAGAAAGAGAGAAAGAAAGAAAAAGTAGCATGAATGTTTTTATTCATATTTTCCTTGAGAAATCAAAAATGCAAAACAAAATTAAACTAACGATTTATAGTTAGTGAGAGATCGTTTTCCAATTTTGTTCAGATTTTTGCAACACCAATCTGCTCATATGTATGTAGTATATATCTACAGATAGAAAAATATATTTCAGAAAATATGTGCACAGAATGAGCAAATGCATATTTTGTCCAAAACAAAAGAATAAGATCGCCAAAAAAGAAGATATTTTATTTTTCAGCTATCTTGTCAATGGTTAAGCCATTTTATGAGCTAATTATGATTATTCCATCATAGATAATATTTACAGATTAGGCTCGTGCATGTTTCAGTGCAGAATTATGGTTTTTTTTAATTATGGAAAAAATTTTCGCTTTTTCTTTTTCTCAGGTTTATACCTCAGACCGATGAGAAAGGAAATCTATAAACACCAAGAGTTCAATTTCTGGGCGTGACTCCGAGTCGAGAAAAATAGGATAAGATTGAAAAATGAAATGATGAGATGAGATTGCGAAATTGAAATGTAAACTGAGAGACAGGGCGAGATGAGAGAGAAAGAGAAAGAGAGAGAATGAGAAAGATAAGAGAGACTTTTATGCGATGGTCGTTGCATAATACTAGTACATTCATACCTTGTACTGCAAATTTTCAAGCAAAAAAAAACTGTCTTCGCTTCTTTCTTTCGACACCTCTTCGGACATTTTACCAATGCGTTGTAAACGTAGATCACTGAGTTACATTAAAGGAGGTCTAAGGCGAATAAAAAGTGGTTTCTCCTCTGATTTTGGTAAGGTTGAGGTAGAAACTTCGATTGAAAGTGTCCCGAAGTCACAAAAGTCCCTCTTCTCTGCCCTGATTGCGAGAAAATTAACAGTATTAATGGAGCATGAAACTCGTTCTATTCATGACTTAGGCTATTATACTAGTCAGTCTAGTTATGTCCTTCATGCGAACACTTCTGCAAAGTAAAAAGAATGAAAAGTACAGCATTCACGAGAAATTTGGATACAAAAAATGTGCCTGTATCAGGGAAATTTTTGGTGCGGTACAGTATCTTTCTGTTCTTTGAATAATATTAATGTAACCACCTAATTTCATTTAGAATTTGAGCGATATTAGGCACCTTTACATGTTTTTACAGCTTTTTACATGATTTTGGGTCATCCATAACAAGGTGTTCAGAAATAATCGAACCAAAAATTAGCTGAACACGCAGAGACGTCGTGAAGAACGCAATGGCGGCTGTGAAATTCTCTTTTTTTTGTGAAACTCCTCGTCGGCCTGAATTATTATCTACAAGCGTTATTCCTTTCCACTTATTGTGATATAGAGAGGTTTACCCAGTTCATCTTTCTTTTATATTTATATATACATATATTTGTTCCTTTGTACCAGTCAATAATATATGTACATTCTTAATATTTTTATAGTACAACCTATGTATGTATCTAGAATTATCGACAAGTACATACATACATAAACGTGCTGTTAGAATCTCGATCAAGTCAAGCATTAATCAAGCATATTTAATTTAGTCGATTTTTATTACAAATGTCATTCATACATTCCTTTATTCAGTTATACACCGTTGAAAGATTTATTGCATTTATAATCATCAGATTATTTATTTTCTGGCCTCCCGAGCGACAGACAGAGTTCCCATCTCTTCTGATCCACTTCACGTTGCGAGTCGGCGGGCAAAGTTGACTTCACTTCTTCAATCTTCAAAGGTGAGATACGTATATCGACACGAACCAGATAGAATGAAAGAGAGCAGGCAGGAGCGGTGCATATTTGGAACGAGAGAAAGAAAGACTGAGAGAGAGAGAGGGAGAAGGAGGGAAACTCTCTCTCGCTCCATCAATTAATGTTAGCGCATTCGCTATCTCACCTTATGAACTTATCGTCTTCGTTCTCTGCATCTCTCGCTCTCAGCTTCTCTCTCTTTCTCGTTCCCTCTCTCCCTTCCCTCTCCCTCTCTCTTTCTTTCTCCGCCTCACTCTTTCTCACCTTCTCGCTCTCTCGCTCTCCCTCTTCCTACCTTTCTCAATGCAGTATCCGCCGCTTCTCCGTTCCCACTGAATGCTGCGATCGCGTGCTCGATGCTCGCGTTGACAATGTCAATGGCGGCCGCCGAGTCCCGAGAGCCGTTCAGCCAGTGGTCCATTGGGTTCGAAGGTTACGGTATCCAAGTGATTACGGTAGCCGAGAGAATACCGGTATCCCAATGGATGAAGGTAGGGTGGCTACAGTGAACTAGAGGAAGTTTTTCAAAAATGTTTGGCCGCAAGACGAAGGAAGACGTTCGGTGATCTGTAAATATATAAATAAAATAATTTGCAGAAAAAGAGACGTTTTTGTTCAAATTCAAAGTTATTCTGGTATTAGGTTTAGGCTTAATACCAGAATAACTTTGAATTAAGAGGTATTATTGTAAGCTAAAGAGTGGTGGTATAAGAGAGCCCACCTTATCTAAGATGACTGTAGAGATGAAATGTGAGCAGGATGATATGGATGAGAGCCATGCTAGCTGCATATATATATGTATACATATATGAGTCTGGGAAATAGGGCGGAGCGATTTTGAGTGTCTTAAAAGAGGTCAAACACCAACGAAAATAAATTTTGTCTATCGCTCGTCCTGTTTGCTAAACTTGTAGAATTGGAGTTCCCACTTTCCTACGGTGAACACCGCAACGAAAAGATTGCGATAATTAATTTTGTCCATGGCTATCCTTCCCCCTAGCACCTTCTGAATCTTAACTAAATGATTCTATCTCTAGACTCGGAAATCTGGTGTAGTATAGTGAATCTCGGGCTAGTCCAATAAGACCATTAATTCCCATCGTCAGGATTTCGAATGTCATTTATTTGAAACGCAAATTTATCACTCATTAAAAAATTTTTGACGTTTACGCTTCGGCACTGTATTATTATAAGCAGACAATATTCATTAATTACATCGACTAAACATCGATGAGCGCTCCTATTAAAGGAAGTATCCGGCGAATAATTATACAGTAGCGCTCGAGTACCACTTTGAATGCGCGCGCTCAAAAAGTTGCCTGTCGCTCGGGCGAGAGAGCATGTGAAATAAGAGGGCGGCTCTGACCTACCGTAGCTAATTCTCTACCTGCCAGTTTTCACGTTACTATTGCTCAGAATGTAATGGAAGAAAATCGCTCAAACTTTCAGGATTTATGTTTTACGCCAAGACGAACTTATCCACATAAAAGAAAACATAGGTTAATTATTCCCCGGATACCTCCTTTAAAGAAATGATAAATAGCATGAAACAACAAGGTATTGGAAGAGAGAATGAAAAAGATATGTAGCTATGTACATATGTAATTTATACAGAGACAGAGAAAGTACGAAAGAGAAAAAAAGCAAAAGTCGAGAGATAGGGGAAAAGGAGGAGCATGAGCGTGAGGCATACAACGAGAGAGAGAGAGCGTGTGCTATAGAGAGGAAAGATACCAAGATACATATAAAGAATTCATTAAGTGGAACGTCAGAAAAGTCCAGAGATCGCTATCTCTCTCTCTCACTCTCTCTCTCTCTCTCTGACTCGAGCTGTGAACTCACGCCCCAGAAAAGTAGAAAAAACGACCCGAACTTCTCAATTTTTTTTTGTCCACAATGATTTGTGGTATTTTAAGTTTTCTTTTCTTTCTTTTTTTTCAGCGATCGAAGGAATTAAATAAAAGTAGAAAAAAAATAATAGAATATTCTCTAATACAAGTGCCCCTGTAATACGACGTCCAATCTGTAAATATTTTTTCAGACTGCAAAAATCATAAATAGCTAACAAAATTATTCAATCATTGACGAGATTGCTGAAATATGGAACAGTTTTTTTTTCGAGATTTTGCAAAAAATGCAAAAAATTATTTTGGAATAAATATGCATTTATTGATGGATGCAGTTGCAGAAGGGAAATTTCTCTCCTAATGGTAAGGCGAAGATGAGCTGAATTTGTTATGTATATCGCGCCGTAACTCCTCGACTTTAGTCTAGCAATCATGTACTAGAAATTAAAGTATTAGAAGAAGTTATCAAAATGAACTTTTTAGTTCTCGCTGGCCTTTTGCAGAATTATTGCTAGTTTATTGAAAATGAGTCACGAAGAACGTTCATTTTGGCTATCCTTTCTCCAAGCTCAAGTTTCGCTGCTTGAGAGTGATTCTCGATATCTGTTTTCGTTTCGTATCTCGAGTACCCTTCCCCTGCTCAGATAGAAGAATTGAAGTCCGACTAGCCAGCATGATGTGAAGCTGATGAGAAGGAAGTTCTGCCGGTCGTTATGAAGTAAACAGCGATTTATTGTATTTAAGAGAATATTTACTAATTAGAAGCTTTCAGTGAATATTTACGCCTGTATTATTTGGGTGCGTCATGTGTGTTTCTGCATATAGACTCCCGAATTTAAATTTACTAATGTTTTTTATTCGCGCATTCCATCCGTTACCAAAGATAGAAGGGGAAAAACTAGAGTTGTATGTATATACATATATGTATGTTGTATTTTCTGTTGTGAAGATAGCGAACATCTACAATTACATGTTTGCACTATGCGCATTCGCTCTGTGAGTTGACAGACTCTACATAAGACTCGATTTTTCGATTTCGTAAATTCCGTTCGAGAAACAATGCAATACTCTTCAATTTATGATGAACTAACTCGGTCATTTTTTTCAATTTGCCGAAATTTAAGATACCGTTAGATCGCTCGTTGAATGTGCTTTATTTTTCAAGTTGGAGTGTAGTTTTCTCAAAATTACATTTTCGACCCAAAACCCCTGAACATTTTGAGACCACTTTTTGGCAACTTTTTGTTATTTTGTTCATTTTTGAAAAGTATACCCTGCAAGTTTTGATATCTAGTAGCGAATGAAATTTTCTACAAGAATTTATCTCCTTCAAAAAAATCCTGGTTGGCATACCTTGCGAAAAATTCGCTCGAACAGTTTGAAGTGCAACCACTTGGTAGTTTTGGACTAATTTCCGGATTTTGCTCATTATCTCAAGGAAAGTTATTCTAAGCATCTCTCATGTCGAGCTGATTCCTATAAAAAGAAACTAACTCCAGGATCCGGCGCAGCGCTTTTGACTGCAACGCTGCAGACCGTTGCGCTTTTGTCATTCCCAGTTGAAAACCCCTTTTAAAGTGGTCGGATCCGGGAGTTCTTTTTTTCTATTGGAATCGGCTCGCGTGGGAGATGCTTAAAATATCTTTCCTGGAGGCAATGAGCAAAATTTAGAAATTCGTCCCCACCTACCAAGTGGTTGCACTTGAAACAGCTCGAGCGAGATTTTCGCAAGGTGTGCCAACCAGGTTTTTTTTAAAGGAGATAAATTCTTGTAGCAAATTTCACTCGCGGCTACGTACCAAAATTTGGGTACACTTTTCAAAAATGAACAAAAAGTTGCCCAAAAAGTGGTCACAAAATCGAAAATGTAATTTTAAGAAACTTACACCCCAGATGAAAAATAAAGCACATTCATCGAGCAATCGAACGGTATCTTCAATTTCTGCTAATTCTAAAAATTAACCGTGTTAGTTCATCCTAGTTTGAAGAATATTGGGGCGTGTGCTGCTGCAGCAGCTCAACTCGGTCACTTGGCTTAGATACTTGGCTTAGATAAGACTTAGATAGCGGTGGAGGTCATTCGTTCGTTCTCTCTCTACGGTTAAATTTGGCGCTCTCTCCCTCTCTCTCCATTATATACATATGTATGTATATAACCTCCATACCCGCCTGGTTTCGTCCTCTCATACAATATCGTTCCCTGTCACTTCCCTCTACTGGAACGCCCTCGAAAAGAAACACAAGGAAAATACAGAATTTCTTTTCGAGAGCGTTAGCAGAAAAGTCAAATCTAGAAAAACGGATAAGAGTGAAATTAATGTAAGAGATGAGATGCAGGGATAGGGATTTTTTTGTGTCCTTCCAGTAGCGGGAAGGGACAGAGAACGATGATGTTAGAGATGAGGAGAAGAGGTGGGTAGAGAGGCATATTAGGAGAGAGAGTGAGATTGAGAGAGAGAGGACAAACGAATGACCTCCACCGCTATGTATCTAACGGACAGCTTATATACATACATATGTACATACCTAAATCTCACTAACGAGGGATTGGTGGTAGAGCAATCAGTAACACTGGGAGCGAGTGGCCTCTGCCGAGCATGATTTTACCAATGGCTACGAACAAGAGGGAGTCAACTCTAATTGATATCTACCAAAAAAACTGACTCACAGAGTCAAAGATCAAACAACATGTAGATCATAGACATTTGCACAACACCTTACCACTGAGATTGAAAACTTACAAAACATCGAAGGGGCAAAATACGTCCGCATAGAGAGAGGGATCAGGGTTCAGTCGACTCGACTGACGATGATGACGTGACTGGATTGGGGGAACGACTGCTTGGCTCCGGACTGGAGGCCCCACATAACCAATCTGCTACTGCAGTGCCGGTTACGCCACATGTGCACCTCTCCCATTTTCTTATCCCACGCTGCCGATTCTGAATAAACGGAAAAGAGACAGAATAAGAGGAGGCGGGCCTCTGGTTTAAACACGCCTTGTTTATTCCCGAACTCGGAAAACAGAGAACGGGCCACCGTTGGCTTGGGGCTTTAACAACTGCAGAGCGGCCGGATGGGCGCGGTCGATGCTCACTCAGGAACGTCGAGAGAGAGACTGGTAAGTGCAAGAAAGACAGAGAGAGAGAGAGAGAGAGAGAGAGAGAGAGTGATAGAGAGAGAGAAGGGGTGAGAAGAGCGAGGATAGAAAGAAAGAGAGAGATTTTTATAATACATACATACATATATATATATATATATATATATATATATATATATATATACATATATACATACCGTATTTTCTCTATTAGTCCCCCCCCCCTTTATTAGAACCCTCCCCCCTTCTAATAGTACCCCCCTCTGTGCTCTTACCAATGAACTGATGCTAGATTCATGATAAATTTGTTGTAAAACGGATATTCCAGTGATGATTCCATTGAATTCGGGCTACGATTCTTCTTTTTTTGGGAATAAAATGTTGTTATTAAACTTTTAGTGTCCCACATTGAAAAATAGAACCCCTCCTTCTAGTAGAACCCGTCCCTCTTATAGTGCCCCTTTCCCACAAGGGTATTGAAAAATAGAACCCCCGGGGGTACTAATAGAGAAAATACGGTATATAGGAAAATAAAGAGTACGTAGGATAGAGAGAGATTATCTACAGAGCGCCTATTGGCGTGTTGCCCACGCTGGCATCGACTCCGGCGGGTCGCTTCGAGAGATGGCCGACCGGATCCACGACGCCTATTACGAGCGCTTTCCAGAGTTGGTGTTTCTCGTCAAATTGAGGATTTGTCAGCTTGTGACTTCGTCAATTTGTGGATTTCAGAAGCAACGCCATCGGCGTTGTCGTCTACGGCAAGTCGTTATGGTTCGGTCGTATTTTTCACGGCAACGACGATATCAGTAGTTTTTTTGGAGACAACAAGCCCAACCCCGATCAATTAACGTACGAGATATATAACGGCAGGAACTACTTAAGAGAGCCTCTCAGTAAGGCTCCAGTTGTCCCTGCCCTAGATGCAAGATGACGGATCCATACATTGAGAATGTGGTCAGATATGACCAAGGACCTCTCTATTAACCTTTTGGGAAAATTTTATTTTTATAAAAATTTTCTTTCCAGGAATACCTTAAAGTGTGCTAAAATTTTGAAAATTCATATCGGGCTTTAAAGTCAAAATTTTTCACTATACTTTTTTTTATTCGATTTCTCGTCGAATACTTAATAAAAAGTATCAAGACTTTCTTTCAAAAAGTTAAATTTTCGATGTTTTTTCTGCCCATTATTTTCGACTTTTGACCGCCGATGGCGAAATGGAAGTCAAATGTCGAAAAAAAAATTTTTTCCCCAAATTTGCCCTAGAGGGGTTGTTCGATACCAGGAACACGAAAAAGATTGTTACTTTGTTCGAAAACATCGAATTCTAAAGTAAACACATTTATAAAGACACCCGAAGCCAAATTTAGCTCGAACAGCGAATTTGAAATCAACTTTTCGGATCAAGTGGGAAATCAAAATAATGCGTTGAGAATATATCTTATGTAGAATTTTCTGCTCTACAAGCTACTGCTACGGAGATATTGTTTTCGGCAAGCTCGTACACACTATACTTTATGAAATAAGTTTTCAGCTATTTTCCAAAATGTTTGAAAATTGAATTTTCAAGTTTTTATCAATAAAACGCGCGTTTTTGATAATGCCATGGACACCATTTCGTAGAGAATAAGATGCTGAATAAAACTATCTCCTTAGCCTCTGTGAGCTTATCATATTTGGCAAGTTGTAACCGTATTACCATATTCGCTCAAGTGAGAGTTGCTCCTATTCGGGTTACTTTTTCGAGGCTTCTGGGAAAGAGATTGAACTGAACTTGGACCGTATCTTGTACATTTTTCATGCTCTTTAATCTGAAATAAAAATCCCACGCGCAAATGAGGTTTGATTATTAAACGAGCAAAAATTCATGACAAAAAAATTCATGACAAAATTTAACATCGAAAATTTAACTTTTCGAAAGAAAGTCTTGATACTTTTTATTAAGTATTCGACGAGAAATCGAATAAAAAAAAGTATTGTGAAAAATGTTGACTTTAAAGCCCGATATGAATTTTCAAAATTTTAGCACACTTTAAGGTATTCCTGGAAAGAAAATTTTTATAAAAATAAAATTTTCCCAAAAAGTTAATAGAGAGGTCCTTGGTCATATCTGACCACATTCTCAATGTATGGATCCGTCATCTTGCATCTAGGGCAGGCCTGTATGGACCTCTCCTTGAGTCTTACAGAGAGGCTCTCTTAATCTACCGGAGTACCAACCCAGCTGCCTCCTCGTACGCAATTCATTGCTTTTTTTTCTGAAAAAAAAAAGGTTTTAAAGTTTTAGACCGCTTTCCAGCATTATCACCAATGCATATGTATTATCGTTCAGATACATATATTGTATAAATAATTTAGGATAGACAATCTGGAGACGCGCATGGCTGCAACGCCGGAAAACGGAGGAATAAACTTCGCCGCCATCTTCACCGATTCGCATTCAAGACACTTGATGACAGCAAGTTCTGCCATTTTATAGTGTGCTTAAAACATAAAAGACTCCATTTTGATCTAGATGATCTAAAGAGATGTGAAAAATGCCAAGCCAATGTATTTATCGGCCTTTAGCTCTCGCGAGAAGGCATGCATGCATATGCGTAGTACAGGGCAGGCTTGTTCTTAGTTGTAGACATCATTTTAGGCATCAACTGAATCATTTTGTGCATATTCAGAAGAAAACCTCTGATATCTATGAAATCTACCGCGCTCGCAATCTTCGCTTGCACTGGAGTTGAACGCTAGTGTTGGATGGACGAACTTCCATGCTAACCCATAGCGAAAATCGTTGATTTTTTTGTGCTGTGTTCAACTTTTGGTGCTGCACCTATCGTTTATCTTTGCTCTAACAATAAGATTGCGGGCGCATATAATGTCGTCCGTTTTTTTTTCGTTGCATGTTCCTGGTAAGCACTTCATACATGTACATATGTATGTATACATATATGTATGCCTAAATGTCTACAAGTTTATTTTTTTTCTCATGAACATATGCATATTCAACTATTCATATCATATGTATGCTAAAGGAAAACATGAACGATCGCTGAAAGAAATGTGTGAGATCTCAAATCGCTCGACCTTTTGCACTCTATTTCGCGAATTTTTTCTGTTACTCAAAAGTGTAAATATCTATTTATTTATCGAACGTGAAACATATATATATCAGTGTGATAGCACAAATATATGAAAGAAAAATATGATAAGTGTAATTGTAACGGAATGGGTAAGAATTTCAATTTTTTGTCTAGAAGGATTGAAAATTAAATCGCCCCA
The DNA here is from genome assembly GCA_945643635.1 of Allodiplogaster sudhausi. NCBI lineage: Eukaryota > Metazoa > Nematoda > Chromadorea > Rhabditida > Diplogasteridae > Allodiplogaster > Allodiplogaster sudhausi. The sequence goes on along the minus strand of CALZFC010000001.1, from coordinate 3,707,127 downwards.
TGTAGACGACAAAAATAAGTGGTGCACGGCTTGGTAAATAATTCTCTAAAAAGCAAATTTAGACGACTTTCATTTCTTTTCTCTCCCCTTCTAAAGAAGGAGGCCAATTATAGAGTACGATGGTTGCTGGAGCATCCTAGGATATGCGAGGTAGCGGGAGGACCTGAATGGCCGGCTGCGGCAGGTGAGAGCTGCGTTCGTGGGCAGAAGACGAAAATCGCTCTGCGGCACTATGCTGAACGAAGAAAATGTTTAAAATTATTATTTTTGGAATAGGTATAAAAAAATTTTTTCTGCGAAATCATCTGTTTAAATTTATACAAAAGAGCCAACCAATAGTGTTGCGAACTGAAATCGAATTGTCTTCTGGATGGTGCGATTTAGCGTCACGTAGACAATAGCGGGAGTTGCTGCAGAAGTGTGTAATCACAAAATGATAAATTAATTCTTTTTTTTCAGGCATAGTGTCAAATACTAAAAACAAATCGGCAAATCCCCAAGAAAACTGAAAATTTGCTTAGCGCATTAAAGAAGAGACAAAATTGGCAGGGTGCCAAAAATATATAAATGTTTTTTTTTTATTTTAGTAAAAATAAAATTGCCACGTGCCATGCACCATCTGCCACGAGATCATGCCAAAGACCATGAGCTCGGGCGGCGACGGAAACCACTGAGCGTACGCGTAGACGGCGGCGCCGAAGAAGTTGGCGACGCAGATCAGGAAGCATTGGACGAAGATCTTGAAAATGCGGGAATTCAAAAACTTCTTTTTGAATTCCCGCCTTTTTGCCTCCAGACACAAGGAAAAGGAAGCATGTGATTTAGAGAGAGGCGGCTACAATTGCTACTAAAGTCAGATAGAATACAGTTAAGTTTGGTATACTTTCAAATTGTTTACGAATATGTATCTCTAAATACTCATATAAATATGTATGTACATACGAAGGAGAACTAATGGATTATCAAACCAGAGAATACATAGGAATTCTACGAAAAATTGGCAAGCATATCAAGAAAACCACCTTTATTTTCTTATATTTAATTCTCAATGCTGAAAAAATTTATTTAATGGAGGCAAAAACTCAAATATTCCTCTATAAAGATTATTCAATCTATTTGTCCATATTGAGCTTACTAATGCAGCAGCAAAGAGTCAATTTTTGAAACTAAACGTTAAAGGACTTATTTGCATCTGAAATGAGTTGCTTGATCCTAAGGAAATATTAGTTTGTTGCACGAACTTTAAATTTGATAGTTGTCGCTAACTAAATTATGGCCTAAAAGGTGTGTCGGAGCGTAGTTTGACCAGCGAGGGTGAAAGATGCTTCCATTGGCCGTGAAATATATGCCGAGAAAACCGTTGATTCATTACCGGATGCAAGCCGCTCATTTAAAATTGTTCAAGCAAACGCTTGCTTTACGAGAGCAAAGATCATGACAAATTATGATCATAACAACGGTCATTATAGAGCAGGCATTTCGTGTTAGGAGTTAGCGACTTTCACGCTCCTTTAAGGCAGATCTTAAATATGTGTCTTACCGCGGAGTTTGCTTTTCCGCTTGAGCGTTGAAGACTTCGTACGTCGGCCGTGACTGCTCTGAAAATGCTTTTACTTTTGAATGTCATATATTTTACATTATCTTGGCAAAAAACACTTATTTTCGCATGAAGAGTAAAGCGAAGAAGCAGATATACAAGAAGAAGCAGCCGACAATCATTGAAATATTATTGATCGCGTGTAAGATGCTGTCGTACTGCAAAAGTTCATTCATTTATTCATTTTATATACTATATATATATATATATATATATATATATATGTATATATGTAAATATATTATAGATACATATATGTTTGTACTTATATATCTTCCCGTTTTCCACGAATGTTTCTGTATATATTTTAGAATGGAAGATTAAAACATCGTCGCAAAATGGTGACGTGCATACATACATACATATATATGTATGTATGTATGTATGTAGATTTCCCAAATAATCTTAGGCATTTCCCTTTGTGTTTCTTTTGAATTTCTTCCTCGTCGTTGTTCTCTTTTTAGAGCAGGATCTACAGACTTCCTTGTTCATAGCGGTTTTCAGATCTCTCCGCGCAATAGTGACTTGTAGCCAACTTGTGAGGATATTTGTAGCCTACATACATAGGAGAACATTGTTCAACTTTCATCATTCGAAGAACTTTAGGAAGAAATAAACTGTTGAGCTTTTGTATGGTTTTCGTGGAATAATCTTTATATTTATTAAAAAAAAATCTTGACTATATAAACTTTATATGCAATGATTCTCTATTCAGAGCAGTCCCTACTGTCTTCCTTATTCATTGCTGTTTCTGGATCTCTTCATTCTTGTATAAACAATATTCAAGATTTGTTGACTTGTAGCCTTTGTACTTGTGAGGATATTTGTAGCCTACATGGGAGGATAGTGTTCAACATTTTAAGAACTATACGAGTGAATAATCTGTTGAGCTTTTGTATCATTTTCTTGGAATGTCCTTTGTATTTATTTTAAAATAATCTTGTCTAGGTAAATGTTTTCAGGCAAAGACAATTATGAAACAATAACGGGAAAACATTCACCTTGACACTTTCAATGCCAATGAATGGATTGAAGAAGAAGCCATTTTCGTTGGAATTGAAAACACACGGCGGCACGAAGAGCAGAAAAAGCAAGCCGTACGCAGTCGGAAGCAGAAGAGAAAGCCAAGCACGTCTGCCCTACTCAGAATTACCGTACTTTCCTCGCACTTTTACTTGAACAATACATGCTACTTTGTACTTTTTTGTACATACATATATATTTATATGTATGTACATACCTATGTAGTATATTAACAATAAAACTTACAATTAGCCTCCTTGAAAATATCATACTTTCAAATCATTATTCAAAGTAGTAAAAAGTGGCTTTGCTTACTGCAAAGAATGCAGTCTCAAGCTGCAGCAGTGCAAGGAGGCGATTACTCACGAGCAGAATGCATGTACAGCATGCGCAGGCCCAGAAACCTATATTTATTTTTTAAAGCTATTTTTTTTATTTTAATAATGGTACTTTCTTGAGTAATTATTATTATTTCAGTTATTAGTCTTATCTAAAAAAGAATACTTTATACCCTGTTTGGGGTGAAATAAGTGAGAGGGGGCTTTCACGGTGCGAGCCCGGGGTGAATGGGGAGAAGATGGCTTTCACGGCACCTCGAGCACTCTCACTGACCGAGACACATGGAGCCAGCAATGTGGCCGACGACCGGGTTCAAGCAGTACGTCTGGCCCGTCAGGAAGAAGGTGCCACTGAGAGGCGCTGCTACGACGAGCGCGACTATGTCGATGCATCCGAGGTAGAACATGATCTGTGTGTGAAGATAAAGAAAAGATCATTGATTGAGTGAATCATTCTAATCCATAAAAGAAATTAATTATTATCCAGCTGCTGCTCCATACAATTCATACACATCAGCATGTTATCATCAGAACAGATTAAGTTGTAGAACTGACCCGAACAATTAAAAATGCAAATCTATTGTTCAGAGTAAGTTTCCACACAACATTTTTGTTCAGTTTAGCACCAGGCAGCTTCTTCTTTTAAAAAAACTCAAGCTTTCTACCTGCCACAGTTGCGAAAAAGCGTGTAATTGAGAGAGAGGGAGATGCAATTGTTTGAAAAATATGAATTAGATTATGCATTGAATTTCTTGTGCTGGTTTAATAATGGTAGCAACCTGTGGTACATATAAGTATAAAACAAACATTTTTTTCACTAGATATTTGTATGTATCTACTTTCTGCAATGTTAATGGTCGGAGCTCTGTCGATAGCCTGCCACCATCCTGCAATACCTCTTTTATGTTCACCTTGTAGCATGGAAGCGCGCGATGCGTCCACAGTGCCGGCAGGCAGACGAGGTACGCGCCAATGATGACGACGCCGAACGCGTAGCAGTACGCGGCGTAGAGCGGTTTCACGGTGCCGCGCCACGCGTTGTCGCCAGGCTCGTGGCCGCCGGCGCTAAGCAAAAACAAATAGTGAGAAAAAACAATAAATTTTTTTTTGGCACTTTTTTTTCGTCATACATAATATATACATATGTACATATGTATGTATCTGCAAACGTTGAAATTTGACGAAAAATGAATTTTATCAGAGTTTTCATAATCGTATGGTGGGTGAAGGGGGAGGGAGATGGTATCAATGCACATATGTATCAGCAAATCCATTTATCAGCAATTTGTCTAATAATAAAAAAATAAATAGGTAACATGCATGAAGAAACACTCGCACCTGCAGTCGTAGTAGAAGCTGCCCTCCATTGCCCAAAAGGGCAGAAATTGCGGAATGCGTTGGTTGAGAGAGCCTTCCTCGGATGGCATGTTGAAGTCAGAAGAGAGAAGGCAACCGTTTGCAATCAGGCAGACCTTGTAATTGAACGGATGGAATGGCGACAGGTGTACATTGAATGCTAGAATAAACAACAATTTGTCTAGTCAATGTCTTTCGTCTCTGAATCTACGCGTGTGAGAAAAGGAGACACTCGGATTTCCAAGTATTACATTTATGACAAGGATTAATACACACAAGAGGTTTTGTTTTCTGTTATAAATTTTCTTACATGAGATGAATAGATCGTTCGCGTCAACAGAAAGATAGGCATAGAATGATACGAGGCGGCCTTCCAAGTCTTTGTACATATTTATATCCATTTTTTTTGGGTAATTTTGACTGCATATATATTTTTTTCAGACTATCTGAAGTTCAAAGTGCACAGGTCTTCGAAAACGCTTGACGTTGGGTGCTCGTTTCGATCGCGCTGACACGAATGGCAAATGCTTTGATAACACTAAATGTTAAAACTTTGCGCAGCTCCCAGTAACAATCTCTAATAAGGAAGAGGGCAAAAATTAAAAAAAAAACATTTCCACGTGTATTTCTTTTAGTAATTGATGTATGAATGTACTATTCCTAGTCTGAAATTTTAAATGGAGTTTACATATTCAACAATCAAAAAAAATTTCACTATTTAAATAGGCGCAATCTTTCATTCGCATTTCTTCCGTCATTCATCATGTCAGCAAGCATCGCTGCTGGTTGACAATATTTCTTCTCTCAAAATCAGCCTCTCCACCCCTTTTTCATCATTATTGTTGAGACAAAATCCTTGATCGGCTTCCTGTATTTTATTTTTTTTATTTTTTTATTTATAAAATAGAATATACTAAAAAAAATTTTGTTATAATAACATTAATACATATATTTTAAGGAGTCCTGAACTATTGCCATAATCGGCGGTTTGTTTAACATTCCTTTTCTGCACTAATTCCACTCTGTTTCGGCCATATCCCTTTTAGAACAGAAGAAGAGAAAGGAAAAGAAGTCGGCAACTCGGGAAAGGGCAGCGGAGACCGGCATAGAGAGGGTCCCTTCCGGGTCTAGACTATCCCCCCTGAATACATAGCTCCGAGGTATTATGTAAATACAGGCGAAATAAAGGGGCGGGGACTAATAACTAGAAACTATAAAGAGTATATCAAATAGTTAGTCAAGGATAATTGACGGACTAGGAAAAAAGAGCTACATACATACATATCTACATGAGGATCCATTACACAACCGTTTTCAGAAAAAAAATTTTCTCCAGTAGGTCTACAGTATACAATGATATACCAACAATATTCAAATGAGCGTAACTCTGTTCAATGTCGACCAATCTCAATTTTGAAACATTTGTTCGTATCGTTGTCTGATGGGGCAAAAAAATGTCTTCAGTAACTTTTTTCTAAAGTCTTCATTATAGGGGTCGTGTTTTGAGGGGTCTATTTCGGGCATCGGAACCCCCCATGTTAAAAAAAACGGAGTATACCACGTGTAAGAGCGTGATTTACTTCTAAATCAATTATTGTGAAAATGGAACTCTTACTACTTCTTATGGTAGCACTCGAAAAATGCGCGCAAGTTCATAACGAAGTTTAGGTCGCCAAAAATTTTTTGAAAATTTTTTCTCTTAGTTATAAGTCGAAATGCTCCAACATTTTAGGAGACCATATCTTAAGTTATACTTAATATTTCTCGAAAATCTTTTTAATGTTAGATTTCTTGTTCAAAACTACATTAAAAAACAGTCCGTGGTGACAATATTCGAAAATTTTTATTTTTATGACTTTTGCCCAATTTAATTTTTTGAAATGTGGTTTTCAGACAATAACTTTTTTTTTACCATTACTTACAAACTACTGAATCATCCATATGAAAGAGCAGGAAAAACTAAACATAATATGTTTCTACGAGGAAAATCTCGATTACTTTTTTTGGGTATCTGCATTTGAATATCGGTTTCTCAGCAAATTTCGGGGTTGGCGGCAAACCACGATATCAATCAAACTTCATAAATTCTTAAACTGAATAGTCCATTCGATGTATTTTTTATATTTTTCAAAATGGTATATGACTTGTACATAAAAAAATTAAGCCTTAAGGTCGAAAATTGACTTTTTGTGTTTTATGCCAATTTCTAGTGTTCAAATACGTATTCTTTGGACATTTACTGGGTCTTGTACTCTGATTTTCCAAATAATATTTAGACTAAAAGAAAGAGCAGCTAAAACTGAGTCTTATATAGCTTTATTATTTAATTCAAAGAATACTTTTTTTGGAAACATGTATTTGATTGTTGCCTGTTGAAGACGATATTACTAAGTATTTCTTAGAAAATATTTCAAAATTGTTATTTTGGAACATCTAGCACCCAATAATCATATTTAAGAACTTTTTGAAGTTCGTTTACGATATGCCACTCAAAAGCACAATAAAAGTCAAGAAATTAGTTTTTTTTTACGAGCGCAAGTAATAAAAAAAAATGTATGAAAACTCCTTCAAAGCCTACTATCAGGTCGTCTTTGAGCCGCAATGCCAAAACGGCCATATTCATTCGAAAGAACCGAGAATTGTGCTTTATATACCCACCGATGAAAGAGCAGAACCTGCACAGCATTCAAAAACCGGAAAATTCACGAAAAAAAACGACGACAGGATTTGACAATTTTGAGCTGTACGCGAAAAAGATACCAATCGAACAAATGTTCTGAAAACTGTGCTAAAAGGTTTTTGAGGCGGAAAAACATGAATATGATGCTCACATTCTGCTTTTGTGAACCATCCATAGTACTTTTGCCCGGAGAATGAAATATAATATACAGAAAAAAAATTTTCGATCAAAAGTACCATGGACGATTCACAAAAGTAGAATGTGAGCATCATATTCATGTTTTTCCGCCTCAAAAAATACGCCATTTTGACCGACTTGCGCGCATTTGGAGTGCTACCGTAAAAAGTAGTAAGAGTTCCACTTTCACAATAATTGATTTAGAGGTAACAAACACGCTCTTTCACGTGGTATACTCCGTTTTTTTAACATGGGGGGTCCCAATGCCCAAAATGGACCCCTCAAAACACGTTTTCTCCAAAATGACCCCTATAATAAAAATTAAAAAAAAAGATACTGAAAACATTTTTATGCCCCATCAGACAACGAATCGAACAAATAAATAACAAATGTTACTCATTTATTTTCTGGCCTTCCGAGCGACAGACAGGTTCCCATCTCTTCTGATCCACTTCACGTTGCGAGTCGGCGGGCAAAGTTGACTTTACTTCTTCGATCTGAAAAGGTGAGATACGCGAAATGTGACACGATGAGATGGAACAAGAGAGAAGACTGGAGGATATTGGAGCTAAAGAATGAGAGATAGAGAGTCGGAACTCTCTCTCTCTCTATCCCTCCGATTAATGTTATCTCGTCTTTCACTCTTATTCTTTCTTTCTGGCTTCTCTTTCTTCTCTCTCTAGCTCTCTTTCTTTCTCCGCCTATCTCTCACCTTCTCTCTCTCTCTCTCTCTCTCTCTCTCTTTCTCTCTCCCTTTCTTTCTTTTTCTTTCTCTGCCTATTTCTCACCTCTCTCTCTCTCTCTCTCTCTCTCTCTCTTCCCACCTTTCTCAGTGCCGTATCCGCCGCTTCTCCGTTTCCACTGAATGCTGCGATGGCGTGCTCGATGCTCGCGTTGACAATGTCAATGGCGGCCGCCGAGTCCCGAGAGCCGTTCAGCCAGTGGTCCATTGGGTTCGAAGGTTACGGTATCCAAGTGATTACGGTAGCCGAGAGAATACCGGAATTCCTATGGATTAAGGTAGGGTGGCTACTGTGAATTTGACGAAGTTTTTCAAAAGATTTGGTTGCAAGACGAAGGAAGGCGACGTTCGGTGATCTGGAAAAAAAAGAATTTGATGCAAAGACACGCTTTCATTCTAATTCAAAATTATTCTGGTATTGATAGACATACTTTAATGTTTAAGAGGTACCTATTATTGTAATCAAAAGAATGCAGTTACAAGAGAGCCAACCTTTGCTTAAATGACTGTAGAGATGAAATTCGAGCGGAATGATATGGATGAGAGCCATAGGGCCGTATTGCTACCTATATAAGTATATCTTTGGGAAACGGGGCGGAGCTACTCGGAGAGTCTCAAAGCAAAACAAAAAATCTCGTTCTATTTTCCCGGGGTTTGCTAAACTTGGAGAATGAGAGTGCTGGGATTGCCCGAACGTTAAATTTGTTCTACACATATATTTAAACACCTTTTGTTTTTCTTTGGGAGAAAGCTTTCATGTCTTTAATGTCCTTCAACGAAAAGAAGAACAAAACAAACAACGAAAGTGGTCTAAAATCAGTGAATATCTACAAATTAGCTTCCATTCAGATCGTATTAATAAACGATAGAAATGCGAAGGTAAACGTCATAAAGAAACTTTAATGACAATGAAACCTTCGATAGATATTATGTACTTGTCTTCCATCACAAGTCGTATATATTTCAGCGGGTTTAAGCGGCATCGATTTCAAAAAAGAACGCTTTAAGACGACATGAAAATAAAATAAAATTTCATCTTGGTCTATCATTCCGTCTCCAAGTCTATTCCGTATTATTGCCGTTGAAGGAAGATCTGATTGAGTGTCAGGCTCGTTTTGCTCTGCTGAGAAGCGGCTGCTCGCTGCGGCAGGCCAACAGAAGTAGTGCCTGAGAAAAACCATTAAATTATACAAAATAAAATAAGTATAAAGTAGTAAAAAATCTGAATATAACAGTAAAAAATCCCAGTGCCTAAAATAGGACACTTCAACGAATGAGGAATTGCTTCTACAAAAATTTATTTTAAGTATTAACCAGACGGATCTGGTTTTGTTCTTCCTCGTCTCGTCGCTCTTCTTCAACGCGCATGAACTCGCGGCCGATCGCCTGCTCGAGCTCGGTAATCCGCATCCGAAATCGGTCATTCGTGTCCATTGAACCATCGGGGATCTGAATTTAACTACATTTACTGATTTACTGGTATTGGTTTTATCCAGTCGATAGCCAAGTTAACGTTAGTTTGCCAACGGCTAGAGTCTCTCTGTCCTTCGGACTTTCTCTCTCTCTGTGCACTCTCTCACTCATCTCACTCTCTCACTCTCTGACCTGCTGTCGCTCCTCTGTTCTGTCTTCTTCTTTCTCATTTCCTCGTTCGTCAACCCCCTTGCTCTTCGATCTCAGACGTGCCAGTGCCGATTCAAGCTTTTCGATTTTCTTCTTATGAAATTTGGGTAGTTCATCGTCTGCGGTAGTATCAGATGCCTGAATGACATCATTCATCCCCTTGTCTCTCATTTTATTATTCTCAGTCTCTCTGTCTTGATGGTAAATTTTTGTTTACCTCATTTCCCCTCTTTGGTTATATTAATCGTTCCGCATCGTTCTGTTCAAAACTTGATTGTATTGAGGAAGAACAGCTGTCCTACCTGGGAACAATCGCTCCGCTGTGCATTGATGGCCAGAACTGCTTGTTCGTTTTCTTCAATGTCCTCGCTGGCTTGATGGCTTGCCGCGTTTATGTCTTCCTCTAGCTTGTCAAGGTTGATTTCGTTCCATTCAGTCGGAAGTGAAGCAGGAGGCCAGTGATGCATGATAAAGTTGTATTTTTCGGTCAGTTCGGGCAATTCTTGACGCTTAATTTGTTCCAGAAGCTCGATGCCAGGCTTCCCAGCCATGAGTTCTGACAGACGCGCATGTTCCTTCTTTATTCCAGACACAAGATCGTTTTCAATCTCATCGCGTTTCTTCTCGACATTTTGGATAGCGTCACGCATGTAGATTTTGTCCACGTCGCTATTCAGGAGACTTCCAATTTTTTTTAGCTTTGTAATTGCTTCGGTTAGATCGATTAAGTCACGCTTATAACCAGATGACCCGCCATTTTCCAAACGCATGAGCAGATAGCGCTGCTGGTCGAACACTTTATTGGCCCGATGCCATATGTCGGCGCGAGTGTGTAACTTGTCCAGAACTTCTTCGGCAGTCAAGAGGACATTTTCGAGATCACTGTACGGGTAACTTGATCTGTAGTGCCACCATGATTCTTGTAGTAGTCCTCGCGCTTGAGTCGTCATCCTTTTGAGATCACTGAGGAAATTCGCCGCTGGATAGATGTGCTCGTTCTGCACCATTTCGTTGTTTTTCCTCAGTGCTTCTTGAAGCCAATTACGTAAGTGCTGCGCCTTGCAGTAAAGACCGTCGTCGGTGCGCCTCATGAATGATTGCCTCTTAAAAAAAAATTTTTTTTGGTCACAAGCATGTTTGAAAGAGCAATGACAAAGAATGCTCGCTCACGTTTCATATTATAAATAACATCAACATTGAATTTGGATCAATTAATCAAACCAAAGTATCAGACATTTACTTAAAAATAATAAAAGAAAAAAAAATGTGAGAACGACGATGAACTTGTCTCTTGATTGAAATGACTACTAACTCGGGATGACTCTGTCGAAAGGTGATTGATTCTACAGAAAGTTATGGGTACTCAAATTTTTTTGTTATATTTAAATGCCCTAAAAAGTATCAATTTTGTCTTAAGCAAACTTGACCCACTAGTTCTTTTTCGTTGTGCACATGGGTACACATCATAATGTTCTGGATAACCAATTTAGAGAATGTTATAACGGGGAGCCCATTGAAGGCTGCTTGATAGAGAGGCTTTCTTCAAGGAACAACGCAGTGAATGATTCTACAGTGGTCTTCTGCTGGTTAGAGAGTGTGCGAAATAGGAGGGTGGCTTACAGCAACAGGAAAAAATTTTGGCCGAGCTTTTTTTGCCCGTAACTTTGTAGAAAGTCAGAAATAATGGTTCAAACTTCTTGAAATATGTTTTAGACATGTGCGAATAGATCCACGTCAATAAAACCATATGCTAAACATTCAGTGTTTTTGGAGGACGACGTTTGCTAACTTTCCGAGTCGCGAGATCTCTTACTTTCTCTACCCGTTCGATTTCACGAGTGGGTAGAGAGGCGAGAAGAGAACACTTGAATAGAATTACATTTCTGTCGCGGAATATACTACCGTGTGGATGAGTTACATACATGTTCCCGAGAGTCTGGAAGAAACACTGAGTTGTGTACTGCAAGTGGCCTAAAATTCAAATGAAGTGAGTGAGAGATTAGGGCAGATGAAACTTATGACTCTTTCTCTCTCTCTCTCTCTCTTTCTCTCTCTCTCTCTCTCTCTTTCTCTCTTTCTCTCTCTCTCTTTCTCTCGCTCTCTCTCTCTCTCTCTCTCTCTGCATGCTGCTGCTGCTAGAAGCGGATGTTGATGATCCCGTGGTGCCTATTCAGCCGATTGATAAGCTATTAAAAGAAGACGAGTAATTCATCAAAGAAAAGAACATCAAATTGGCAACGCCAGTGAAAGCAAGGAGTTCAGGACGCAATCAGAACATTCAAATTCGATTGCCCTCCACGCCTTTACCTCCTTCGTATCCTCGATCTAATGTCTACTCATTTCGGATAAAGACCAGCGGGAAACAGAGAAGGGAAGTAGAAGGAAGCTCCTGTGTAAACCCGGTAACAGCAGTATCTCTAGAAGGAAGCGAAGCGAAAGTGCGCATGGAAAGTGAATAAGGAAGGCCACAGGGTGAGAAGAGAACACCCTATCGCATAAGAGCGCAGTCGTCGAGACTGAAACTGATTAAACTGATAGCGCATTGATCGTTCGCTCTGTGGAGCAAGCAGAGAGAGAGAGAGAGAGAGAGAGAGAGAGAGAGTGAGAGGGATAAGGAGAGTAAACAAGTGCGAGCGTTTTAATTAATGACGGAAAAATAATTGTGATCTTCCATAGCAATAAAGCCTCCAATGCATATTTTGAATTTCTCACATACAATGTATAGATGGAACATATTCAGTGAGAGCACTATCAAGCGAAAAAGGGAACGAAATGCATGTTTTAAGTCCAGGGTGATGGGTAAATAAAATTTCGATGGTTTATTTTATTTCCGAAATTACCTGTGTAAATATTTAATTTAATTACATTCTATATTGCTGCCTTTGAAGGAACATCAAAGAAAGAATCAGGCTCGCTTTGCTCTGCTTATAAGCGGCAGCTTGTTGCGGCAAGCCAACAGAAGTCGCGCCTAAGAAGAACAATTAAAAGTTATGCAAAGATAAAATTAACCAGAGTATCTGTGTGATTATAGAAGTAACCAAATGTCAAAATAATGGTTACTTCAACGATCAACGAATGGCAGCTATTAAAGCTTAATAAAAAGCATTAACCAGACGAATCTGGTCTTGTTCTTCCTCGTCTCGTCGTTCTTCTTCAACTCGCATGAATTCGCGGCCTATCGCCAGCTCGAGTTCGGTAATGCTTACCCGAAGGGGATTATTCGATTCCATTGAATCCGCTTCCAATGAAGGTACCTGTACACAAAGGCACTGTTCACTGATTGCTTGAGGTTGTTCTTACGTTAGCCAGTCGATGGCCGATCTAACTTTGGTATTGCTAAACCATGGTTGTAGCAATCAGCAGATACACGAAAAGCCATTTGTGTATTCTTGTAGATCCACTTTCTCTCTTACCCTTTCACTCTCTAATCCTCTAGACCATTCTCTCCCTTCGTTTGAACTTCTTTCTTTTCGCTCTGTGCACTCTTTCACTCTCTAACGCTCAAACCTGCTGTAGCTCCCCTATTACCTCTTGTTCTTGTTCTCTTCCTCGCTCATCAACCGGCTTCCTCTTCGATCTCAGATGTGCCAGTGCAGATTCTTGACCGGCTGTCCTGTCTGGGGACCATCGTTTTTACACGCGTATTGGATTGCTTCGTCGAGTTCTTCCTCTAGCTTGGCGAGCATTTCGTGCCACGCAGTCGGAAGTTCAGCAGGAGTACAGTGAGTATAAAGTTGTAATTTTCCGTATATTCTGGCAACTTTTGCCGCTTAATTTGCTCGAGAATCTGGATGCCTGGCCTCCTAGCCATGACTTCTGACAGACGCGTATGCTCTTCCTTGATTCTAATCAAAAGATCGTTTATTATCTCGTCGCGCATCTTCGTGGCGTATTGACATACTTCCGGGTAGTTGTCCGACATGTAATCCACAAAAAGAATTGGAAGTTCTCTGAAGATAGCAAGTACTTCGTTCACGAAGAATAAGTCATGCTTATTTGCCGATGACCCGCTAATTTGCTGGCGTTCTTCCATGAGACGAAGCAGATCGCTCTTCTCATCGACTATTTCTCTCGCGGCCGTCAAGACGACATTTTGGAGATTATTGTAGGGCAAACAAGAGCAGTGGTCCGCGAATTCCTCTAGTAGTCCTCGCGCTTTAGAAGTCGCTATCACGAGATCGCGCACAGTGTTGTTGTCATAGTTGTGTTTGTGTAATGTAGGTTCAAGCTCCATTCGGCAGGAAATCATTCTAACAATTAGTTCCGCTCTCGTCACTCTGGAGTCTCTGTCGTTGAACGGCATGACTCTGAAAAAGATTATAATATATTTTGCAATCACAAATATCAATGAGTAATGACAATGAAAGCTCCATTCCATATTACATATATATTCACAAATGGTAAAATTGAATTTTGATCAACTATTCTAAAATAATACATCTGCCTTTTATTAAATTAAAATAATAACGAAATTAAAATAAAATAAAAACAAAAGGAATACAATGAAGAAATGGAATTCGAGGACAATGAACTTGGAATGACCCAGACGAAGGTGACGGAGGAACATTCGCTGTAACTAGCGCTGCCCCCTTTCGTAGAGCTTCTAAAGAGGGTGTGGACGATGCGTGCTAATTTGCCAAATCGCGAGATCTCTGACTTGCTGGGAATCATCATCTTCACGAGAGGGCTAAGAGGAGAGAATAGAACACTCAATTTTAACAGCATTTCCATAAAGGCATTCATATTCATGTATTGATTGTACTACTTCAAATTATGAAAATTTCTTAAGAAACTTTCTTTAGCTTTTACCTGCGCTTTCGGGAGTTGATTCCTGAGGTTCGAAGCAAAACATGACGTTCCAAACTCTAAAAATGCGCGATGACAGTCGATCAATTCCAGTTTCTTTGTTGCAAATGATTAAAAATCCTAAATTTTTAGCTGCGATGGAAGAAAATAAAAATGAAGAGAGAAAAGGGCGCAGTGAAAAGAAAAGTAAAATGATGGAGATGTTTTCACTTGCTCTTTTGAATTGTTCATGAGACAGAGAGAGTGTGTTAATTGCAAGAGAAGCAGAGTGATGGGGATGCGATCGCGGAAATCACCAAATCAGACCTTATCATACATCTTTATTCGCTGAGAAGTTTCGCCTAATAATTCTGTATCTAAATATGCAAAACATCTAAATATCTATGATGTAATTGGCCACAAATATGTGCACATGCCTGTGACTTCCAACTAACAATCAATTCATTCTGTCGCTTTCCTTGATTTCTATCGATTAAGTTTCGCCTCGTTCCACCAAAAGTTGATTCGCCAAATTTTATTTAGTCCTGTGATTCATACGAATGCGCCAGTAAAGGAAATAAATCTGAAGAAGCAGAGGGGAGATCCACAACGGAGAAAGGAATGAGAAAAAACAGCAGAGGAAATGAACAGAGAAGCGGCCGAGAAGGTACTTTTCCTCAATCAAAATTCACTGAACGAAGGTAATAAAAGAACCTTTAAATTATAATTTTTTCATCCAATCTCGAAAAGATCGAAAAGCGCATGAATTCCGTAGCAAGCTCATTGTTATTTTTATTTGTTACCGCGTGTACTGACCATGAGAAATCGAAGTTTTATCGACTAAATTAAAAACTAGCTTTCTATTACCAAGGTCTCATTCATTCACCAAGTGTCAATTTGAATTCCCTTTTCTTGTTTTCATTTACTGTTCATCTTTCCCCTAGTTTCGCATATTTTAATGTACTTCTTGATTTGATGTCCTTTTTAATGAAATGTAAGACACAAAACACAACAAAATGCCTTCAAGGCTTTTTATCGCGGAGGCCTTTTAGTTGGACTTCTCCCGACTCTCTGCCTTCTTCATTTCCCCTCCTCCAGCCGCCTTCTTCTCCATCTCCTTCTCAGCCTTCGCCTTGTCCTTCGCAGCCTTCATGGCGCCCCGAATCGCTTGTTTCTCCTTCCGCAGAACATCTTCCTTCGCCGATTCATCACTGAAAAAATGTAGGGACTTGTTTGTAAATATTTGTTTGTAAATTAAATTGATACGAAAACTATTAGGAAAACCCTTTTTGCTTAAAATAAGATATATTTGCCGGCTCAATATGTTTTTGAACGCATACATACCTCACGACTTGGTCGCACCTCATGGAGAACTCCTTGACGCGGCGTCGGTGGCCTGCAGGTATAAGGCGATGAAGAGCGCGATGAAGAGCGCGAATTCGAGCTGCTGAAAAGTAATTAATTAATTAATTAAGTATTAGAGACAAAATCAACAATCTAGAGCCTGCAAAGAATCAAGACTGGGGAGAGTAAGAGAGAACTGGGACAAGGGGAGTAACCTCAAGAGGAAGCTCTCCTCAGGAGATCCCTCGAGGAGAACAATAGGAAGACCGACGATTAAATGAACAAATCAGCCTCTTTTATAGGCCAGTTCCGCATAAAGGAATTTCAGTTTTTTTGCATAATTAAGCTTTAAAAAAAGGAAACTTCAATGTTTCGTGCCTTTGAAACGTAAACAAATTACAGTTTCTCAGCTCTTTTCACAGAAACCATGTGGTTAGCTTTTAATTTTGCTAATTTTATGCATTTTTCGACATATAAATAATAGGTTTATTTGCATTTTTCCTCACGTAGTGATCTTTAACTTTGCAATTAATAGATTTTTTGAGAATCCACGTAGAAAAGTACATATATTTGCATAGTTTGAGAGCAAAGATTGTCATCATTCTTCCTCGTCATCCGCGTGGAATGTGGTCGTCTTATATCAATCTGTTTTTTGTTAACCCAATCCAAGCGTTAAATAATTCATGGGGTTCTTAAATCAGTGATTCCGCGTAGAAGTTATCTCTCCTTGAAAATTGATGGTTGAAAATTGGGACCGTTTTATCGGAACATCGGTGTTCATGGGAAATGTTTCTAATTATGCAATGTACTTTTTTGCCTGTCTACTTGTCCTTGAAAGACTAAAGTGTGTTTTTGTTATGTATTTGCATAGTTTGAGAGCAAAGATTGTCATCATTCTTCCTCGTCATCCGCGTGGAATGTGGTCGTCTTATATCAATCTGTTTTTTGTTAACCCAATCCAAGCGTTAAATAATTCATGGGGTTCTTAAATCAGTGATTCCGCGTAGAAGTTATCTCTCCTTGAAAATTGATGGTTGAAAATTGGAACCGTTTTATCGGAACATCGGTGTTCATGGGAAATGTTTCTATTTATGCAATGTACTTTTTTGCCTGTCTACTTGTCCTTGAAAGACTAAAGTGTGTTTTTGTTATGTGGAACACGAATTTTACATCTAATACAACGTTTAGGTTTTTTTTTCTTACAAATTTTTCAATTAAAAATCCTATTTTCCACTAACTTAGGCCCTCCTCAAATATCTTAAAAAGAGCTTTCCAAAATGGTGCAAAACAGGCTTAATCTGCTTCGTATCGGGTGGTGGAGAATCTATTAAAATTTTATGTTATCGGTTTTTTTGGAGCTTATGCGATGAATATTATGAACGCCTTCATCACGTAAAATCCAGCAATAAAGTTTCGCAAGAACAATCCAGTCATGATTAAATTTTTCAGAGTATAATTCGCATTTATATTTATATATCATGATTTTTCAGAGTTTGTAGTATATAATTATACACATGTTTAAAAAAACTTAAATTTACATATAATGGTTTTTTGTTGTTGAAAATATTGCATTTTATTCTAAAATTTAAAAAAAATCGGCTTAATCCGCTCGAGGATCCATGGATCATTTATTGGCATGATGGCCATCATTGAATTTTTCGCATTACAGTTACTTTGCTTAACTTAGTTGGCAACAAGGAAAGTTCAATTTTTGTATTCGGGAAATAATGAGAATAACAGTTTATCAGCACTTTTCATAGAAACCGCTTAGCGAACTATGATTTTGCAAATTTTATAGATTTTTTGAGATTCAACGTAGAAAAATAGAAAGCAAAGATTTCCATCATTCTTCCTCTTCATCCTCGTGGAATGTGGTCGTCTGATGTCGCTCCGCTTTTCGCTAACCCAATCCAAGCAATAAATAATTTATTGAGTTGTTTATTCTGTGAATTCACGTGGAAGTTATCTCTCCTTGAAAGTTAATGAGTGAAAATTGTGAGCGTCTAGTCGGAATATCGGTACTCAACTACTGGGGAGGGATTCTCCAATTTTCCTAGTTACTTTTTTGCCAGTCAACTTTCCCTTGAAAGAATATCCGTGGTTTTTTTAAGCGGAACAAGAATATTAAATCTATTACAACAACATTTTTTTAGACAGGCATTCCGCGTACAAAAAACCCACTTTGCTTTGTTTTAGGATAAAAAATAGCAGGTCAGCGGGGCATATAGAGATATGTAGAGAGAGAAAGTGTGAGACAGAGAGAGAAAGAAAATTATTTAGAAAGGAAAGACGATAGATAGATAGAGGATGAGAGACAAGGGTAGCGGAAGAAGAGAACGAGAGGGAGAGAGAGAGGAAATCAGAGGGTATTAATAAACGTCTAAAACGCGAAGAGAATTGTTAAAAAGAATCTCCAATGGCAATGAAACTTGCAATAGATATTATGAATTTGTCTTCCATCACATGTAGTACATATTTGAGAATGTATAGTAACAATCGAAAAAGAACGTTTCAGGTCGCAAATAAAAATTCGATAGCTCATCTTCGTTCGTCATTCCGTTTCCTATTACATATAGTATCTGGGATGCTGCCCTTGAAGAATCATCTGATTGAGAATCATGCTCGTTTTGCTCTGCTGAAGAGGGGCTGCTCGCTGCGGCATGCCAATAGAAGTCGTGCCTAACCATAAGAAAATTCCATTAAAATTATACCAAATAAAATCAACTTGAATGCATGACTGTAGAAATGAAGAGGCGCACGAATGCCTTAGCCTAAATTACGGCCACATCAACGATCAAATCACTTAAACTATAGAAAAAAGTATTAACCAGACAAATCTGGTCTTGTTCTTCCTCGTCTCGTCGCTCTTCTTCAACGCACATGAACTCGCGGCCGATTGCCTTCTCGACCTCGGAAATCCGTATCCGAAGGCGATTATTCGTGTCCGCTGAAGGATCAGGGACCTGAACACAAGTGCACTCGCTGACTGGCTGATGTTTGGTTTAGCCAGTCGATGGCTGATCTAACATGTGAGATTAACTTATCAGTTGAAAAAGGTTAAACTTATCAGTTGAAAAAGCTATTGTGTATTCTTGAAGACTTTCTCTCTTTTACACTATCATTAGCTAACCCATACACGTTTCTCTCTCTCTCTCTCTCTCGCTCCCAACATTTATCGTTCTGTGCACTCTCTCACTATCTCACAGCCTGACCTTCTGTCGATCCTCTGTTCTCTCTTCTTCTTGCCCTCTTCCTCGCTCGTCGACCCCCTTGCTCTTCGATTTCAGACGTGCCAGTGCAGATTCGAGCTTTTCGATTTGCTTCTCAAGATACTCGCGCTCTTCATCGTCCACAGGGGTGTCGGAAGTCTTAAGGAGATTACTCATCAGCACTTTTCTGACCCGACTCCATTGCTCGGCGTGAGCTAGTAGCTTGTCCAGAACATTAAAGGCAAGAGAGAGGACATCGTCGATCACGTAGTACGACGAAAGGTTGACATTAAATAATTCATTTCGTAGTCCTTGCGCTTCGGCCGTCTTCTTTTCGAGCTCATAAAAGAAAGGCGTTGGGCAGACGTGATCATTCTCTACCACATGGCTGTTGTCGCATAGTATAGTTAGCAGCTCTTCTAGGCACAAATCGATTCTATGCTTCAGGCTCGCCGCCGATCCGAAGTAGTCGTCACTGTCGTTGAGCGGCATGACTGGGAAAACTTTTTCAAGCTCACTGGTATGAGTGGTTACAATGAGAGCTCCGTTCTACATTATACATACTTATGAAAGAGGAGTGAGCGAGAGATAAGACACCGAGAATTTGTAGATTGGAAGAAAATGGTAATGGAGAACGAAAAAGGGGCAGTGAAAAGAAAAGTAAAATGAGCGAGAAGTCTCCGGGATGAAATATGTTTTCGCTTCCTTTTTTGTGTTGTTCACAGCTTCAATTGGAGAGAGAAGAGGGAGGGAGAGAGGGAGAGGGAGAGTGTGTATCAGTGCGAGAGAAGCAGAGTGATGAGGTGCGATCGTGACTCTCTTTAATGAATCTGCCTGTTGAATTATCGCAAACAAGTTCAAAAAGACTCACTTTTTTATGTGCAAAATTACCAGAATCTTCCGAGCATTGCACAAAAGAACTTTCTTTTTTTCACCAATGAATATGCCAACAATCAAGAATGCCACGCGGCTACTGGATCTCAAACTGATTACGAATTAAGAAAACAACCGCTTGAAAGTGAAAAGAAAACATGAAAAAAAATATATGAAAAAAACTAGCAAGAAAGAACATATGCACAAATAGAGTGAGAGGGGTGAGAGAGACCCTAAGAGATTAGTGCGGGATGAAGAAAAATACGAACGTAAGAGAGTTTTTGGGGGCTCCGATGATTTTAAACGTGCAGTTATGGTGGCTCCTACAGTTCGCTATGCTCCTCCGTCGCCCACCATAATTCCCGTTTGGATCCCCGCTCTCTCAGAGGCTCGCCTTGCAACAACCGTTTTTTTTCTGTTTACGCCTTTATTCGCGTGTCCGTAACAATTGTGCTCACTAGCACCACTCGGATAACTGATGTCGAAACAAAAACACATTATTCACCAGACACATACATTCCTGTTTCCAAGGACTGAGTAAGGACTGCTTGCCAGAACATCGCTAACCCCCTTGGGTCTAAGATATGTAAATCGTCAAGAACACAATACACATTATTCACCAGATACTTACATTCGTATTTGCAAGGACTGCCTGTCAGAACAACGCTAATCGCCTTGGGGCCAAGGCATGCGACTCATCAAGAACACAAATGTGTTCATCTGAATATACATATATATATATGTATATATATATATATATATATATATACATATAGCCACATAACCGTACAAAAAAACTGCTATACGGTAAGCAAAGAAGCATGGATCCTTTGACCGGCATATATTTACATCTATATATACGGGCATAAACAAATATGTATATGCGTGCCGCCCAAATGCAACAGTAAGCAATAGGAATTCCTGGACATGCCACCTATTAAGCGACCAGAGAGATCACATTGTAAAACCCTTGTGTTTTACTAGAGGCATAAACGAAAACTAACCCTCCTCCCCGGGATCTCTTTACTCCTCTAGTGTTCTGCAAAGGACAAAAATAGCAAAAACATCCTACATGACTCTTAAAGCGGAAGGGCCCCTCCTTGAGCCGGCAGGGAGTCTCCAATATAGGGCTGCATGCCACCTACAGATCGCCACCTCCCGCGGATGCGGACTTGGTCAAGGGCCGCCCCGGAGCTAATTGACACTGCCGTACCGCCCACTCTGAGCTGGTGTGGGGTGATCCGCGCAATGCCCGCTTCCATGCAAGACCGGGCCAACTCCTTCCGCATCGTGGACGTGGTGAGCGGCAGGCCCGTGTTCCTGCTCGCGAATATGAATGCCTCAGCCTGATCAGGGAGCCGGCTCATATGCAACTCAAACAGCTTCCTACCGCTAGACCCCGACCCCGCCATAACCCTAGTGACTCTGCCCTCTTTCATCTGGTCATTTTTAGCCTTACGGATCCGAATGGCGATGACATCGACTTCTTCCGTGATGTCTTTCCTCTGCAGAGCCACTGCCTCCGACATCCGAAGCAGGGCCGCCATGGCCAGCGCTGAGAACATCCCGATGCGGATGTCTTCTTGTGGAGCACTCTTCCTGAGCGCCCATGCCATCCGCTTCTCAACGTCCGCCCTCTCCGCTGCTGAATGATGCCGCACCGCCTGCCGCCTCTGCGCCGCTGCCCGTACCTATGCAACATCTTCATTTCCGCAATGCCAAATATCACCCCTCATACCATGGAAACCACCGTTCCTTCTTTTTCGGGATCCACTGACTGCCCCGTGGCCGACTTGAATGCTGCTACTGCCGTAGACAGCGTTGCTGCCGAAGCGCCATCAGCATACTTGCGCGCTACATACGCGCACAAAGCCAGCGGGCGACTCGGATTCAGGCCAATGCCGCGGCTGAAGATGATCCTGGCGCGCTCACTCTGCTCGTACATCTCTCGTGTACTGGCTGCCAGAGACCTCTCCGCTGCATGCCAAATCGCTCCATGCAGCTCCGGAGGAAGCTCGCTGATCCCCTCCGACAGAAAACTCCTCCTCGGGCCTGTCATAAATACCGTACTCTTAGGGTGGGAAGCACACAAACGGTCTCCTGTTGCTACCATTTCGGGCGGGGCTTGGGTGGGCACCTAACCGTCTCTCACGGACACAATGGCGTAGAATGACGCAATACCCTCTCGCCCCTCCTTCCCTCCTCCTCGTGACCCCGTGACCCTAACCGCAACGCAACCGCGCTCGCCTCTGAGAGAGAACGTACCTCTAAACGCCCAATTAAGGTGGCTCCTACAGTTCGCTATGCTCCTTCCGTCGCCC
Organism: Allodiplogaster sudhausi; assembly: GCA_945643635.1. Taxonomy (NCBI): domain Eukaryota; kingdom Metazoa; phylum Nematoda; class Chromadorea; order Rhabditida; family Diplogasteridae; genus Allodiplogaster; species Allodiplogaster sudhausi. The sequence continues at coordinate 3,685,059 of CALZFC010000001.1, read as the reverse complement.
ACCATAATTCCCGTTTGGATCCCCGCTCTCTCAGAGGCTCGCCTTGCAACAACCGTAGAACCTGGGTAAAGGCGGGTATGCTCTACTGTTCAATTAGACCAGACTAAAATCACAGAATAAAAATGCGAATTCTGTCCTGGCCAACGCAGTCCCAAAAGGCCCCTCCACAAACGAACTCGGAATGAAGATATTTGCTCCCTTCCCAAAGCACAGGGAATCCTTAACAAACGGGGCCCAACCACCTACCCCGCAAAGTCGAGGAAACCAACTTGCAGATCTCCACAGAGGAACGCCCAAGATACATTTCACCTTGCAAAAGCCAGTGTCTTGGACACCAGGGAAGGCGGCGGGACCAACCAGAGAAGAGCCTCGGTGGCCCACACTCCGCGATGGACGAATGCATCCGCCCCGCCTGTTCCCGGGCACCACCTCCTGGAACAAAATCGCTCGCATTTCGCTGTTCTGTCATCCGCAAACATATCCCAAAGGGGTTCCCCCCACTTTCTGGCACAAATCTCAAAAATGTTTTCTTGAATGCCCCAATCATCAAAATCAACATCCCTGCTTGCCTCGTCTGCATCTCTATTGTACTCCCTGGCCAGCCAAATGAAGCACCCATGACAGCTAAGTTTTCTCAAGACACTATTCGCTCTAATAGCCACTCCGTGTAAATGTGGCTTAATGCTTCCCCTTTTTAAAATTCTCACCGCCGACTGGTTATCCGAGAAAATTGAAACTGCCTTTCCCTCAATCTCCTTAGCAAAACTATTGAGTGCAAAAAGAACCGCCAACAACTCTCGCAAGGTGCTAGATTCGGATCGCTCCATATCATTCAGATTTCTTGAGGCCCTCTTAGTCATGCCTGCACACCTAAACACTACTCCCACCGCCAGCTCCGACGCATCGTATTCCAACGCACATTGGCTATGAAAGAGGTCTATAGAGGTATCCCTAAAAGTAGCGTGGGAAAACCTTCCTAACCAGTACGATACCTCCTTGCTCTCACCTTCAGACAAAGTCAGCCTCTTTCATCTCGGCTCTCCTTTTCTTACTTCATTCGCCACCGTCGCCGCCAAAAACCTCGACTGCATCACTGCTTCATCTCCTAAGACAACATGGCAAGAATTGATCGTACCCAGCAACCGCTCCCTATCATAAATTGAAGGGTGACTCCTTTTTACTCCCGAGACGTAACCTTCCCCGCTCCACTCTTCCCCACTACTCCCCCTCGCTATCTGCCTCCACGCCTGCCGCCAGCCCACTCTTTCAGTTCTAATGCTTGGCATCTGGGTCCACTGTGGCTGTCCACCTTTGACCTCGACTGGCGATAACGGTGGCTGACCACCGGGTGGCTGACCACCATCTTCCACGTCACCCGCTCCATTTCTGGGCCTCCACGCCCCTTCCGCCCGAGCCCGTGCTCTCTCCTTCCCACTCTCTCTCAATTTTCTCACTCGCTCCAGCGCTTTCTCGCACCTCTCCCGGGAAACAAATACCCTGCCCAAGCTTAAATCCAGGTGAAATCCGAGCCATCTACCACTACCCGCCGGGTTCCAGAACGTCTTCTTTTCCGACACATATACTCCCGCTCTCTCTAAATCTCCTCTTACAACCTGCACGGCATTCCGGCATTCCTCTGCCGTTCTTCCGAGAATGATACCATCATCCAGATAGAGACAACACACAATGCCCCTCCTCCTCCAACAGCGGATCAAGCATCTGAAAACTTTCGTGAAAACGAAGGGGGCGGAGCTCAAGCCGAATGGGAAAGCGGCAAACACAAACCACTGTTTGACTTTTCCATCCTCTAAGCCAAAACCTAGAAATTGCCTATCCTCCTCACGGACAGCCAGATGATGATAACCGGTCTCAAAATCAAGCGTGGCCATAAATTTTATATCCCCCAATTTATGCCACATGGTAGAGATGTCCTCATATCTTAACCTGGTTCTATGCAAGAACTTATTGAGATCACTCAAATCATGAATAAGGCGCTTTTTGTTACCTGAAGTGACTACTGCCAGCGGGGATACCACTCTCGGTCTTGCCGCCACTCTCTTAACTGCACCCGTAGCCAGCCACTTGGCGACCTCTTTCTTCACAAAAACAATCTCCCGCCGCGCCGACTGCCTATTGCCTGAATATGGCACCTTAATGTCCTCCTTCCTGACTCTGAAATTCAGACTATAACCATTTCTAATAACATTGATCGCAAACCGCTCGCTCCAATACTCTCCCAAAAAGCAACATTCTCTCGCAAACTTTCAAAAGCTACTTTCCTCTCCAAACCTGTTGCCTCCCCGATTTGCAGGGCAGTCCGCCCTGATGTGGCCATACTGGTTGCAGCCATAACAGAGAGGGCCCTCCCGGAACCGCCTACCGCCGTAGTCGGGCCTGCCACCATACTCCGGCCTGCGCTGAACGAAACGGGGGGCAGCTTGGCCCGCAGCTGCCCCCCACTGCCGAAAGGGCTGCGAGGGGTACGGTGCGAAACGAGGGCGAGGGCGGGGGGCCGAAGTACTCCTACGGTAAACACGCAACAAAAAATTGCGATAATTAATTTTGTGAATGATGATCCTTCCCTCTTAAAGAAGGCTAGAACACGAAAACTCCAACCAATGCCCGACCAATGCATTCTTAATTGCGCTTTCTGCACTAAATGATTCTCTCTCTGGCTCGGAAATCAAGTGGAGTATAGTGAATCTCGGGTCGAACGTTAAATTTGTTCTACACATATATTTAAACACCTTTTGTTTTTCTTTGGGAGAAAGCTTTCATGTCTTTAATGTCCTTCAACGAAAAGAAGAACAAAACAAACAACGAAAGTGGTCTAAAATCAGTGAATATCTACAAATTAGCTTCCATTCAGATCGTATTAATAAACGATAGAAATGCGAAGGTAAACGTCATAAAGAAACTTTAATGACAATGAAACCTTCGATAGATATTATGTACTTGTCTTCCATCACAAGTCGTATATATTTCAGCGGGTTTAAGTGGAATCGATTTCAAAAAGAACGCTTTAAGACGACATGAAAATGAAATAAAATTTCATCTTGGTCTATCATTCCGTCTCCAAGTCTATTCCGTATTCTTGCCGTTGAAGGAAGATCTGATTGAGTGTCAGGCTCGTTTTGCTCTGCTGAGAAGCGGCTGCTCGCTGCGGCAGGCCAACAGAAGTCGTGCCTGAGAAAAACCATTAAATTATACAAAATAAAATTAGTATAAAGTAGTAAAAAATCTGAATATAACAGTAAAAAATCCCAGTGCCTAAAATAGGACACTTCAACGAATGAGGAATTGCTTCTACAAAAATTTATTTTAAGTATTATCCAGACGGATCTGGTTTTGTTCTTCCTCGTCTCGTCGCTCTTCTTCAACGCACATGAACTTGCGGCCGATCGCCTGCTCGAGCTCGGTAATCCGCATCCGAAATCGGTCATTCGTGTCCATTGAACCATCTTCAATCTGAATTTAACTACAAGAGACGGAAAAAAATACAATGTAATTTAGACAAAGACAGAGAAAGTACGAGGAAAAGAGAATAAAAGTCCAGAGATGGAGGAAAAGAAAGAGCGTAAGCGAGAAGCAGACAAAGAAAGATAGAGCGTTATAGAGAGGAAAGAAATAAAGATATAAAGAAATCTTAAAGTGGAGCGCCTGATAAGTCCGGATATCTCCTTCTCTCCCTGACTCGAGCTCTAAAGTCACGCCCCCGAAAAGAAGAAATGAACCACTCGCAATTCTCAAAAATTAAACTTTTCTCTTCATCAGCGATCGAAGAAATAAAATAAATGTGCAAAAAAAATTCTCTAACATAAGCGCCCACGTACAGCTTAAAATCCATCTGTAAACATTTTTTTTAGAATGAAAAATTAATTAGCTAACAAAATTATTCAACCATTGACGAGGTTGTTTAATTTTTGAATAACTTTTATTGTTGGCAATTTTGCAATTGTGTGGCGCTTTGGACAAAATATGCATAGTTCATGCTGGATGTATTTGCAGAAACAAAATCTGCTCTCCTAACGCGACTATTGTACTATTTGGTATATGGTACAATAGCTCACTCACTTTCATATCGATTTTTTTATATATTTTTTTCACTTTTAATTCCTCGAGGATAATGTGAATAAAACTTTTTTATGAAATAGTGAGTGACTCAGGATGCTTTATTTCTGGCTCTCTCTCTCAATCTCCATTTCGCTTCAATATGAAGTAAAGAATATTTACAAATTAGAAGCTTTCAGAGTATATTTATAAAAGAGGCGCCTGTATTGTTAGGGTGCGTCCTGTGTGCTTCAAGCCAAGCTTTTTTGCAGGCCTCCAAAACCTTCTCAAGCATCTCTTCTTCCGTCTCCGTGGCAATCAGAAGATCGTCAATGTTGACCACCACCTTGTCACCAAGCAAATCAGCCAAAATTCATTCGCTCCATCAACAGCTGAAACGTTGCTGGTGATGTGCTTAAACCAAGAGGCAGCACATTGAACTCGTCTCATGAAACCATCAAGCAAAACGTTCTCCCCATTTCTTTTTCTGTCGCTGCAAATACTTCCGCGTTTTGCTTCACTTCTCGTCTAGAAAAAACTTATTCTTTATAGCGATAGAGGTCATTTGTTCACTCTCTATGTGTTATACGGCGGTCTCTCTCTCTCTCTCTCTCTCTCTCTCTCTCTTTTCTAAGAAAACTTTTTACCCGACTCGTACTTCCCAACGACTGACAGAACTACCTTCTCTTCACTTCATTCTGGCGAGTCGGCGGGCAACGCTGACTTCACTTCCCCGATCTGAGCAGGAGAGAGATATTCGAGATATGAAGAGAACGTTCAGTACCGCCCAACATTTCAGGTACAAATATTAATTATATTAATTATACAATAATTTTTTAATACAATAATTTCAATTGATTTTTCAGCGCTCATTGTCATGGCTCATTTCAACGTGATTTTTTTTGTTGTACAAACTAGACTAATTCGGCACTGATAATGGATCCGGGAGTCTAAAATCGCCATGTTGGCGAGCTGTGCGAAGTTTAAAATTTCGAGAGCGCGATGAAACTTGCAGAGAAGATCGCATATTCACGTTAGCAGTTTCGCACGCAATAAAGCAATATTCGTGAAAATTTTGTCATAAATATACAAGATATTGCTGTATTAAGCTACTAAAACAGAATTTAAAAATAAACACTTTGATGGTCTCAGCGGCCTCTAGACTTTGGAGAGACGTCATTCTCTCATATGGAAAACGCATGGGTTTTCTATCTTAAGTTGTAGAGCAAAAAATTATCTTTCCAAAGAGCTATGGTATGCCAGATAGCGACGAGGTCTTTTATGTTTCTCAGTCATAAAACTGTAAAAATACGCACGGTTCAGCATTTCTTTGACCTATGCACCGCTGCAAGGTAAAGAAGAATGCATTTTCTCGACTTAGAAAGGATGATTTAGTGTAGTGCGAACGAGTTGAATCCGGAATACAAAGGTGGGGGTTTGAGGCCTCGGGCTATCAAACTGTTTTGCCCGGCAATTAATAAATTTGTTTTGCATTTAAATTTTATTTAAACAGTTACATAAAACCCTACATAAATTTCCTGGACTACTTTTATGCGGTATATCGCTTGTGTTGCGTTTTCGGCGTTGGTAACGACAAAGCAAAGTGCATGCCGATGAATATGCATTGAACCGTGCGTATTTCAACAGTTTTATGACTGGGAAACATAAAAGACCTCGTCGGTATCTGGCATACTAAAGCTCATTGGAAAGATAATTTTTTGCTCTACAAGTTAAGATAGAAAACCTATGCGCTTTTTCCATATAAGAGAATTGCGTCTCTCCAAAGTCTAGAGGCCGCTGAGACCGTAAATGTGAATATTTTTAAATTCTACTTTAGTAGCTTTATAAAGCAACACCTTGTCATTTATGATAAAATTTTAACGAATATTGCTTTATTGCGTGCAAAACAGCGAAAGCGAATGTGCAATCTTGTCTGCATATTGCATCGGGCTCTCGAATTTTAAACATCGCACAGCTCGCCAAAATGGCGATTTTAGACTCCCGGAACCATTCTATTCGTTTTGCCGTGTTAAAAAGTACCAATAAAGAGCTTTTGAGCAAAAACCTAATTTTTCCGGGGGCCCGGCTTTTTGGCTTCCTTACGATTCCCTCGCAAATCGCGTCAAATCATTATATGTCTTGTCAGCTAAAAATAAAACAGTGCCGAAGCATGAACGTCGAATATTTTAAAATAAGCGATAAATTTATATTTCAAATAAATGGCATTTGAAATCCTGAAGACGGGAATTAATGGTCTTATTGGACTAGTTCTAGATTCACTATACTAGACTAGATTTCCGAGTATAGAGAGAGAGAATCATTTGGTTAAAAGAAGTATCCGGCGAATAATTATACAGTAGCGCTAGAGAACGAGTTTGAATGCGCGCGCTCAAAAAGTTGCCTGTCGCTCGGTCGAGAGAGCATGTGAAATAGGAGGGCGGCTCTGACTTACCGTAGCTAATTCTCTACCCGCCAGTTTTTACGTTACAATTGCTCAGAATATAATGAAAGAAAATCGCTCAAAGTTTTTGGATATACATACATATGTTTTACGCCAAGATGAACTTATCGACATAGAACAAAACATAGGTTAATTATTCTGCATTTTAAAGGAGGTATCCCGGGATAATTTTGAATTAGAATGAATAATTTTGAATTAGAATGAAAGCGTGTCTTTGCATCAAATTCTTTTTTTTTTCCAGATCACCGAACGTCGTCTTCTTTCGACTTGCGGCCAAATCTTTTGAAAAACTTCGTCAAATTCACAGTAGCCACCCTACCTTAATCCATAGGAATTCCGGTATTCTCTCGGCTACCGTAATCACTTGGATACCGTAACCTTCGAACCCAATGGACCACTGGCTGAACGGTTCTCGGGACTCGGCGGCCGCCATTGACATTGTCAACGCGAGCATCGAGCACGCCATCGCAGCATTCAGTGGAAACGGCGATGCGGCCAATTCTGCATTGCAAAAGGTTGGAAGAGAGAAAAAGGGAGAGAGAGAGAGAGAGGGAAAGAGAGAAAATGAGAGATAGACGGAGAAAGAACGAGAGCGAGAGAGAGGAGAAAGAGAAGCTGAGAGAGAAAGAAGAGAAAAAGACGAGATAACATTAATCGGAGGGAGGGAGAGAGAGAGAAAGAGAGAGAGAGAGAGAGAGAGAGAGAAAGAGAAAGAGAAAGAGAAAGAGAAAGAGAGAGAGAAAGAGAAAGAAAACTTCCCTCTACTGGAAGGACACAACATATCCCTATTCCTACATCTCATCTCTTAATTTCACTCTGATCCACTTTTCTCCATTTGACTTTTCTACTCACGCACTCGCAAAGAAATTGTGTGCATTTCATGTGTTTCTTTTCGAGTACCTCCACCGTTATCTAAGCACATCTCGCGATCACCCGATATAGCAGTGATATAGAGAGGAACATGACCTAGATACATCTGCAGCAGCACATGTATCTGCTCCGTTGGGAAAGCAAGAAATGTTTCGACAGAGAAGCAAACCCAAATTTAAGAGGTATTATTATAATCCTCACTATTAGACTTTGTATTGAATTATTATGTATGACAAAGCGATGTATATTAGAGTTATTAGAATTCTTATTTATTCACAAACATCATTGTTTAAAAATGCTGTGTCTTTACGTCTGCAATGCAAGATCAATAAGAAATGTTAAACGTTATTTTGCGAAAAACAAATTCTCAAATACTCAAGTTGTTTAACTAAGTAATTAAAATTGTCTACAATTTGCAAAATTCAGACAACCTCTTGTTGATATTACGATTGCCCTGTGCCGCGGTTCGCATTCTAACGGAGAGTCTCAGTCCTCTTTCAGTCCTCGTTTCTTTTCACATGATTTTCGTCTTCATTAATATTAGAATCGACAGTAAGAACCATTTTCGGGCATAACATGTTTCTAAAACCATAAGTATGTAATTTAAAAAAAAACTTGCTTAAAAAAACAGGGGTGGCCGGCCCTGGTTGAAGGGGCCCGTGGAAAATTGACTGAAGTTCACCATACTTAAACAACTTATTATATCATTGATTCCCTTATTACTTTCTGGGCATGCCGACAGGGTTCGCTTCTAGAAAAGAGCAGTGATTTTGCGACAAGAGCAACATTCACTCTAACAACTTATTAGCTCGACAATAGAACATCCAGCGCTGAACGCTTACATTGAACATCTTCGACAAGTCAACGCGACTTTGACCAAGATTGCGGCCGCGGCTCATGGACTTTTGCCTGACATGACTAATTTTACATTCAAAATAGCCCGATCAATGTGTTAGAAAGCATTCAAATCTTAGAACACTATAGTGTAGTATTATGGTGGGTGAAGAGGGGAGTGATATAGTATCGATGCATCAGCCAATCAATTTATCAGCTATTTGTCTACAAGAAATTTTAAAAATAAAGAAAGAAAGTATTAAACACTCGCACCTGAAGTTATTGTAGAAGCAGCTCTTCAAAACGGCAGAAATTACGGAATGCGCTGCTTTCCTCGAATGGCATATTGAGGCCAGAATCGGGAAGATGATATATTCGAAAGTGGGTTCCGAGCAACCGTCGTGGAAATCAGGCAAACCTTGTAATTGAATATATGAAATGGCGAAAATGTGTAACTTATATACTTTAAAAAACAATAAGTCGTCTTGCAAATGTCTGTCGTCTTTGAATCTAAACACGTGAAAAAAATACTTGGATTTCCAAGTACAACATTTATGTATTACATATATACGCGAAACAATATGATGAACAGCTCTTGAGATCAATAGCCGAAGCATCGGAATTGAATGATGCGACAATCTTATATGGAGATCTATTAAATGTGGTTATTTAAATAAAAAAGGCTAATCAGTGCAAACAATAGCATTGACAACTCGACACGGCAATTTGAAATCTTACATGATTTTTCGGTGATCATCCTCTTTTAAATACTAATACGACTCCATTTCTACCAATTCTTTTGGAAAACTTTCTGAAGCTTGCTCCCTTTTCCAGTGTTCATTCTGGTTCCTTGGCTTCGCAAGCAGTTCGCCATTTATCGAAAGGGAAGCGTAGACAAGTTGGAGGAGAAGGCAAACGAGGAGTGGAAGGAGCTGGAAAATATGGAGTTGAAGGAGAACGAGGAGTTGAAGGAGATGGAGGACATTGAAAAGACGGAAAATGAGGAGTTTGAGGAGCTGGACCATATGGAGGACAAGACTAAAGGACAAGATAAACGAGGAGCTGATGGAGCTGGAGGAGAAAGCAGACGAGTTGTTGAAGGAGCTTGACAAGCAGGAGGAGAATGAAAATGAGGAGTCGACGGAGCTGAAGAAGAAGGCTGATGAGGAGTGGAAAGAGCGGGAGAATGCAGTGCTCGCGCTCGGTGCTCAGCCTGGAGAATTCATCGGCGAGGGAACGAAACGCGAGCGCATGCAGGTTGCTTTGTTACTTCACCACTGTTTTACAATGAATAGAATAGTAGAGTTTACCTAGTCAATCATTGATTATGCCTCTTCCAATCAATTAACCTAATTAATTAACACTAATTAATCGTTCGCACAGAACTGGCTCGGGATGCTGGTGAAGAGCACGAGTGAAAGTTTACCTTGAGGTGTTGCGCGCCAAGCGAGGCAAACAGGGGCATGTCAGTTAGACAAGTTTATATTCTAAAACGGTCTCACTATTTCTCGTAGTAAAACAAAATAATAAAAAAACAAAGGATTTTTATCCATAATAAATAGTTTAGTGTTACGTAAACTTTTTGTGTTGCTCTACAAAATTTTCAAATATGTAATTCAATAATGTTTATAAACGAGATATAGTATTTTAGGAGCGAGCTACTCTTATGCGTCTCTTTACGAAGGTGAGAAGACTGTTTGGCTGTGACATATTTAGGATTTGTCTATATTAAAAGTGAAATTCCCCCGACAGCTACGCAATGTTGGCAATGCCACCAAGTAACGGATATATTCTTTCGACGAAAGTCGTTGTTTAAGGAGCAGTCCGAAATGGACTGGATTGCCCGCCAGATTTCTGGCGCCAAGTCCGTCCTCATTCGCGGATTTCAAGTACATTGAGCCTGCGAACGCGTGCTCGCCCCACGTCAACTCTGTTCTCGCTGTGCGACTTTTTGTTGTTGCCCCTAACCTAAGAGGATTCGAACCCGAGTGCTCTGCGCCGTAGTTTCCCCCCAACTCCTTTGATGTTCTCTACACTTTTCCTTTAATTCACCAAACTATTCTCTTTGCAGAACTTGCTTATCAATATGGCGGAAATCAAGATGGAGGAAAGCATTATGGTTAGTGTGCTCCCATATTTTTTCTCCATTAGCAGTGGAGTGGTGCTATTAATTTATGAAGAAAGCGGGGCGAAAAGTTGAGCTCGTTATTTAACATTAAACAGATTGAGGTTGAACAATGAAATGAGCTGATTAGTACAGAAAAGGTGAAAGGTGGCTCCACGACAGATCCCATCTCTTAAATGAGTGTTGAATTGATCAACAAAATAGTCTACTCTTTTTCGAACCGCAAGAATGTGTAAATCGAAAGAGAGAGAGAGAGAGAGAGAGAGAGAAAAGAAACTATGAATCTTACTCCATTTGGTCTCTCACTTTTGCTTGCTCTCTTGCAAGGCAATAAGGTTGACCTTAAAGTGGTCAACTTAAAAGTTGCTATTTTTGGTGCAATTGTACGACCGCTCCCCCCCCCCCTTCAACAATTCCCTTGAGGGACATGTTTGTAGTTGGGCGAGCCTATGAGATAGCGGAGTTTCAAAGAGAGATTATGATTATGTCATCCTCAAGCACTCCGGCGGCGACAATAATTGCTCTTGCCAAGTGTCTTCCTTCATTGACTTCAGCAGATCACTGGCAATCGCACCCTCGTGCGTCTCTGGTGTCGCGCGCACAACATCTACAAGAATATCTCGTGTGTGCGGTCTCCGCAGTGCCGACTTATGTGGAGGTCTCAGGATTAGGGTGTCCAAGAGCAAACCCGGACCAAAAAAATAGCACCGTGGGTCAGGGCCGAGCCAGGTCCAATAGTGGGCTATCGCCTGCTTTTGGACATCCCTGAACCAGGATTCTGGTGCTAATAATGCCATTTATTCTTCATTTTCACTAGTCATCACTTATTTAAATTGACAATAGAATATGACAGCACTACTCTTCTTGTACTTACTGCAAAACCATCGGGAACAAAGGACACTATTTACGTGTCTCAGGAAATGGACGTTGCTTTTCTCACCGCCAGATGCGGCATCGGGTGCAAGCATGTTTGTGTCTATTATATCAATACTATTTAAGATACTACATATTTTTTTTTACATTTTGCCATGCTAGAGTAAGTGCATAATGGAATTTAACTTCTTAAAAAAAGTTTAATCGTGATAGGTTCTTATATCGTTGTTGTTGTTGTTCTTCTTCTTGTTTTTGTTTCCTCTTCATTACAGCTGGACATGGATTGCGTGCTTCTTGCCTTGTACGCGCTCACACACAGCGGAAAAGTCCTGCAGTGGCAGTGGGCACACCTGCAATGCAACATCCGTGCAGTGCACAAGATGCGCAGGTTTATTAAAGTTGATTACGTCTTCAAGTTAACTACTTCAATGTTAAATACTCTTCAAAGTTAATTACTTCCAAAAATGTCCCTGCACACGCTCATTTATATCATCTACCCTATTTTTGATTGTAATCCTTACACGCATTTCTTGTGCGTTCGTTGAATGATTTGCAAGCAAAATAATACTATTATGTATGTATGTATGTATAAATAAAACCTTTTAGTGATCTGGGTGACTCGTGCGGCTCCGAGTGTTATCTGGTCGATCAGCATGTCGGCTCCTACTCTGTTATTGCTTCATGAAGATGCTCATGTCGCGTCTTTTCCCTTTGTTTTATCCATATTCAAATAAAATAAACGAATGTACATATATTTTATCTTGTTTGCCGTTCCATATCTTGAGTTCAACTAGTTTGAAAGTACATACATATAAGAAAAACTGTTCAACAACGGCACGGGCACGTTCAAAAAAGGCTGAGATGTATTCCGATGTCATTGAGTAAAGTGGTTTGGCATTAGTGCGAGCGCTGACGATATTTGGGTTTCGACCACGGCATATTGTACTGTGAGCTTCCTAGTTCTACTGTACTTTAAGTCATCCCACAAGGTACCCTAACTTTTTGTGCTCCGTGGTTCCTAACCATACATAAGTGGCGTGCAACAGCTCAAAGTTCGCGGGACGTCGAGCTGATGGTGTGTCAAACGCTCTATAGATTGAGACTTTACAACCCTTGGGGGTCAAGAGATACAGACCCTCCAATGTTCAAGTTTTGTTGCACTTACTAACGCTGTCCAGAGACTTACAAGAGACCTGAGCCTTCTGGAGTGTTCGTAGCGTCTAGAGAACCTACATAAAAGTTGCTCAGTAACCCTAAACCATTCCAAATAACTAATGAAGGTCCCAATTTTCGGACTCCTAAGGGTACATTTGGGAGCTCCAATTTGCCTTTGAGCAAAGTGTTGAGCAAAACTGCTGTAAAGTGCTAATTTATATAAATAGTATATTTTTAGCTATAAACTGTGGAAAAAATCGATAAGTATGTAGCAAAAGTGCGAAAATATTACAGGCAAATTTTTTCATGACTTTTTCACCGTTTATTAAAATCAGGTAAACCCTTATTTCGCTTGCTTTACGGGGGATCAGAAATTATCCTTTTTTCGCGCAAATCAAATTCCGTCTATTTGGGTTCCGGTCAGGGATCTATTAAAAGTGGAGAAATCACAAGTAGTACTAAGAATTTTTTGTTTTTATTAGAGAATTCTTAGAACTACTGGTGATTTCTGTATTTTTATTCGATCAAATATCTATATTCGTGCGAAGAGTGCGAAGAAATGAACTCTTCTTTTCTACCGGAATGCGTGGGAAACAAGGATTTCCCTGCTTTCCGGAGAAGCCCAAGAGAAAAACATTTTAGCATTAAATTATTTCTTTCATTCAAAATAGTGCCACAGAGCGATTCAGCAAAACGAACGCGGCTCTCACCCGGCGAAGACCCTGACCAGGTATGTAGAGTCCCGCCCAACATATCAGGTAAATAAATTAATTAGATTAATTAGATTAATTTAAATTATTTCAATTGGAATTTGAGCGATATTAGGCACTTTTACGCACTTTCTTGTGTTTATTAGGGTGGTTTTTGACGTGCTGAACAAGTACATACAGTCAGATTTTAAAAAGAATCTCAAATCACCGTTTAAAAACGAATTCGGCCGGTTTTAGGAGGGTCATGACCGTCTTTTAGGTGCTGTCGTTTTGTGTTATCGTACTTGTTCAGCATGTCAAAAACCACCCTAACAAACACAAGAAACTGCGTAAAAGTGTCTAATATCGGTCAATTTCCAATTGAAATTATTTAAATTAATCTAATTAATCTAATTAATTTATGTACCTGAAAGGTTGGGCGGTACTGTATGTGGAATGTCGAGGCGTCTAAAATGAGAGGAATTTCAATGAGTTTTCTCCTGGTATCGGACAAAGCGGCCGGTACATCCCTTTCTAACAGTATTTTCATTAAAAGTGTTAATATAATATGCAAGATTTCTGAAAATTTCGTCGCTTGGAGTAAAGCAATGTTGTCCGACAAAAGTACCCTTAAGGATCAGATGATTTTTGACTCTATCTGTATATTTGTAACTGCCATGGAAGTAATTATGACGCGAAAACAAGGGAAATCGGGTGAATGTTCTATCTCGGCGCCCAGGGTTCGAGAATCTTACTATTTTTGGTTTCGATTCGTATATTCGTATAACTTTGGGCCCACGCAGCAAAAGTAACGTAGACGCCTGTCCCGCAGAATTCCGAATCCAACATTATGCAATTCCGAGATTCTCCAAGCCAGCAACAAGCACCTTGTCTTCGACGGCTGAAATGCGCACATCGATTGTTGCGTCGCCGACTTCCATCTGCTCGAGCGTGCCGTTGCCGGGAAGAAGATAGTCGATCAATATCTGTAATCTTTACTTTTACTTTTATTATTACTTTTTAATAATCGATATCCCGCATCTAACCATAAGGCAGAATTTTAAAAAAAAAACACCATTCCTTTCAACAAATGATAAATTACTACAACTCGTCCTCCGATCAAGACATGACATTTTTTGGGGCGCAAAACTTGCGATGGAAAAGACGCTCGCACCCCGGATCGCAATGCCTCTCCACGCTTCGTCAGCTGCACGACGCACTTCACGTCGGCGTGCACGAGACTCAGGAAGAACTCGCCGAGGAACGGCCTGAGCGGGCACTGAAAAATATGCCATTCTTATTTCATAATTTATAATTTTTTGCAAATTTTCCTTTTTGATTTATTTTTGAATTTATTAAAAGCGCACCTGCGCTGCGATGAATCGCTCATCGTCGTCGACAAAGTTCCAGGGCATCTGCCCAGCGCCCGGCAGCTTTGTGTCCACGGCAGTCGAGGCAATCACGAGAAGATAACAAAGAGCTTTTTCTCGACTTTCACGATTACGTATTAACTCAGAAAAGAATGTGCGAAATGGTGCGTACTCTCCGAGCACATTCTTGGTGTCATCCTCAGGAATCAGTCTGGTGTAGCAGGCGTTGCAGCCACCGATGTCCAGCGTCAATCCATGACGCCAACTGGTCATCAAGGAGTGCGGGTCGCAGTTGAGCAAGACGCTCTCCAGAATGGCTGCAAGTATTCGTTACTTCTATAGTATTATTTTTAATCATTTGTTTACTATTTCTTTTCCAATTAACATAATTACAGCTTACATACATACAGTTATTTCATGCCTGAAATAATTAAATGAATTTTTCACATTTCGCAATCTTCCTGAGCTGACGGCCAAGCTTCCCCTTTCGGTAGAAGAAGATGGTCACGGCTCCTCCGAGGACAAACACTAAAGTATCGTACCTAATCAACTGATAATCGATTGATAACTATTTCAAAAATTAAAAAATTAAATCGTAAAAATAGCCTTACATAGGAGAAGGAAGACACAGCAGATGGCCTCATAAAAGAAATAGCTCTTTTCCTCATCCAACTTCTTCACCTCCTCATTCTTCTCCTCTTTGACTACTTCCTTCATCATCGCTCCGATCTCGTTGTCCCACTTGTCCTTTCGATTCTTATTCTTGTCCTGGAAATAGCCAGCATAAATTGTGGTGTATAATCAGATTAAACCGATATTATCACAGTAAATTATGCTATTCAGTCATCCATTTCATTTCATTTTATTGACTTCATCCAGTGCGTTGCAGGCGCGGTCGACTTCACTCGGACAGAAGCACTCAAAGATCGGGTCCGAGCTGTTGAAAGAATCAACCTGAAGTTATATTACTAATTTTTTTCTTCTAATTTTTATGTAAATTGTTTGTATTTCTATAGACAGAACATTTAAATTCAGATTTAAACCTTCCGGCAGGAATCTTTGAGTGTCTCGTGAGGGAGCTTCTCCACACAGCCAAGGCCGGTTCGGTTTGAAATCTGGAGGGTGGCCGGGTTGTAGACAATCTTGGAGTGGCAATAGGAGGGACCAAGGCAGGCTACAGAAGAGGTGCTCTTCAGGCAGCGGTGCTGAGTGAGTTTGAATTAAGTTATTTTGAACTAATAATTTTAAAATCATTTGCATTTGAATAACAGCGTCCGCCATTTGCCTAATCTGAGACGATCAATAAATCAATAAAGCAGACCTTTGGTTCAAGCGTCGTTGTTGTGGTCGGAAGAGTAGTTGTGTGCGCGTTCTTAAATAGCTCCAACGCGATTGACAGAAGCCGCTCCTGTATAATAGATTTAAGGTAAACATTGATGATCAATACATTTGCTTCCTCAATCCTTAACAAAGGGCTACCTGTATCTCATCTTTGCGAGAACAGAGATCATTCGTGCGACTGTCGCAAAAGCAGGAGTACCTGGAAGAACATGGCGACGGTTTTTATTTTCTTTACAAATTCTACGGCATCTAAAAAGAGCTTTATTTAAAAACATTAGCACAACGAGAAGATAACCGGTTCTCTTGATCTGTAACATTGCATCTTTCCCCAATTGACGAGTTCAGACAGGGATTGAGATCGCGTTTGTGATTGTAATCCTGGATGTACACCTTGTCCGCCGTGAGTTCGAATACAATATTGCACTACGGCTGCTCATCACTGCATTTCATGGGTTCTCCTTCTTTTTGGTCACATCGGCTGGGAGAACCCTACCCTAAGTGTGACATAATCTTGTGTGTTTGTTTTTTCAACTCATTTGAATTAGAGTGATTTATATCGTATTTAGAGAACCGTCGAATTCGCTTTCTCTTCAGCAGCCACATCGGTGAGTCCGAGCAGCAGAAGGAGAGGAAGACAGAGGAGCAGAAGAGGGAAGATGAGACGCATCTCTGCAAGAATCAGTGTAAACCATCTAAATAAATTTGGGCAGGAAAGCTTCGATGAGAAGCAGGGTTAACATCATGGAAGGCAACAGTATAAAAGATCATCGCGAAAATACTAGAGCTTTGCCATGGTCCCAGGTCTATGTCAAAATTAGAAGTACAACGGAAGAGATGGAAAAAGAGATCATCACGGAAAGAGATAGAAGGGGCAAAGGGAAGCCAAAGAGGAAGATGAGTGGAAAGGGAAAGGGAAAGGAAAGGGGAGGAAGGATGGCAAATGTGGAGCGTTCGGAGAATGGGAGGGGGAGAATGAAAGGGAATCAGGAAGGGGAAAGTAACCTCACAAGTAGTAGGCTTCCAATGATCTCTTTGAGGAGAACAAAAGGAAGAATGACGATTAAATGGACAAATCTGCCACTTTTATACGCCCCACGATGCACTTTAGAGTTCCATTTTTCACATAATGAAGTTGGCAACAGGGAAAGCTCAACCTTTCGTGACTCGGTCAACTTCAAAATGTATTGAACTTTTTTGTTCATCAGCACTTTTCAGAGAAAACCACCGAGAATTATTTAAATTTGAATAGTTTTATTGATCTTTCGAGATGCCATGTAGAAAAGAAAACCGAATGCAAATTTCAAGAGCAAAAAATTTTAAGCATTCATCCTCTTCATTCTCGTCAAATTCGGTCGTCTTTCTTTCTTCCCTCACGTCAACCTTTCACCCTCTCTTCCTTTCTCTCTCTCTCTCTCTCTCTCTCTCTCTCTCTCTCTCTATCACTCTCAATTAACATCTTTCCCACTCGTTCTAGCTTACCTTTCTCGTTCTTTATCGCTTTTTCGCTCTTCTCGCGCTCTCGCACCCTTCCTCTCTCTCTTACCTTTCACCTTTCCTCCTCTCTCTCTCTCTACGTCTCTCTCTCATGCACTCTCTCTCTCTCTCTGTATCTCATTTGTGCTAGTTTAATTTTTCTCCAGTACCATAATGCGGCTCGGCCTTTTCTGATCCACCTGGGAAAGAAAACGCGAACGTAATTTGAAAACATTATTTTCTTAAAGTTTAACCACAAATAAGATATTCAAAACGAAATTCTGCTCATTGTTCCTCACATTTTCATATGCCTTTCTAGGTCATGAAAGAAGGGTGAGGGGGGCGTGCGTTGAATACTGTAATTGCTCACAATCAGAGATTCTTTTTTTTTAGAGATTCATGCATAAGAAACCCTTTTTGAAAAAAAAACATGGGAAAACTTTAGGATACACTACCGTAACTCTGAAGATTCATTGAGAGATAAATCCGTTCAAAATCTGTTTTGAGAAACGATGTACATATCATTCAATAGCATTTCGAAAGCTCTTCAAATTTCATCTGGAACATGTTTTACGAAAATTTTATTTTGGCCGAGAAAATTGGCGTTAAATTATTTGAAGGGTCGACACGCCACTTTCTCTTCATTTCTACACTCTGGAACCTAGATAGAAAGAAAGAGCGTGAAATTTTCTATCAAATAATCACCATTAAAGAAAAATCTGAGCGTACCAAGTTTTTCTATGACGCGAGCAATGCGCGCGAGTCGGTCAAAATGACACATTTTTGGCCGCCGAGGCACCGTGCAAGCGCATTCATCGATCCATAACTACGCTCAATGTTAATATTACAAAATCGTTAGTATATCATCTAAGAGCTCTCACAGAGATCTTCAAATGCTACATACATACTTTTATTGAAATATTTATATTTCTATGGAAAATTTCGTTCTGTACTTTTAGAACGCGTAATAAACTACTTTACAAACATTCCAGCATTTCAAAACATGCATCATTAGAAAGAGCGTGAAATTTTCTTCAAGATAGACCCCTTTCAATAAACTTTCAAGCCTATAATGTTTTGTTATAAGTGATAAGAATTGGGCATCAGCTTAGCACAATTCTTCACCGGAAAAAAATATTGGAATATTCCAATACGAATAATCTAAACAGCGAAATTCTTGGGCGAAAGGACAGCGACGCAACTTTACCTACTCTTATGACTTATAACAAAACATTATAGGCTTGACAGTTTATTGAAAGGGGTCTATCTTGAAGCAAATTTCACGCTCTTTCTTATGATGTATGTCTTGAAATGCGGAAATGTTTTAAAGTAGTTTTTTAAGCGTTCTAATAGTACAGAACGAAATTTTCCATAGAAATATAAATATTTCAATAAAAGTATGTATGTAGCATTTGAAGATCTCTGTGAGAGCTCTTAGATGATATGCTAACGATTTTGTAATATTAACATTGAGCGTAGTTATGGATCGATGAATGCGCTTGCACTGTGCCTCGGCGGCCAAAAATGTGCCATTTTGACCGACTCGCGCGCATTGCTCACGCCATAGAAAAAATTGATACGCTCAGATTTTTCTTGAATGGTGATTATTTGATAGCAAATTTCACGCTCTTTCTTTCTATCTAGGTTACAGAGTGTAGAAATGAGCAGAAAGTGGCGTTTCGACCCTTCAAATAATTTAACGCCAATTTTCTCGGCCAAAATAAAATTTTCGTAAAACATGTTCCCAGATGAAATTTGAAGAGCTTTCGAAATGCTATTGAATGATATGTACATCGTTTCTCAAAACAGATTTTTAACGGATTTATGGCTCAATGAATTTTTAGGGTTACGGTAGTGTATCCCGAAGAGAAAAAATCGGATGATGATGAAATTAGTCTCATTAAAAGGAGCGGGTCGAGTTGTATAAGCAAAATCTTTTCCGTTAATGAATTCGAAAACATTTTTCCCGGGGCAGGCTGCCTTAAGCGCATGCTCGACTCTTACAGAGAAGCTCTCTTAAAGGAGGGCGATCACCGAAAAGTCGTTCACGAGATATGAGACATTTCAGGAATATTTTATTTTCCCGCCATTAAAAAAAAATGGCCAGAGCTACACCGCGGCCGTTGAGCTAGAAACTTCGATTGCAAGTGTCTCGAACTCCCAAAAATCCCTCTGCTCTGAGGATATTAACAGTATTCTCTACTTTGAATTCAGGAATATTTTATTTTCCCGCCATTTAAAAAAAATTGGCCAGAGCTACACCGCGGCCGATTGGGCATTTAAATACTGCTACTAAAACTCATGCATATGGTACGCACAACCTACTTTGGTCGGCTTTTGCTTAACACGTCGGGCCCCCACGCTAGTTAAACAATACAGGTTTCTGTGGAAAGAGGTGAGGGGCAGTAGCACAATTTCTGTGGATTGCTTACACCGTACTTTTATCTGTTCGTCAGGGACTTCGCGGTAGAAGTTTTTCCCTTATAGTCTCCTTTAAGCATATATGTAAATGTATTTTATCTGCATAAATCTGAGTAAAAGAAGCCACATCTCTAAGACGATGAAAATAAGAATTAGAATCCAGAAACATACATATACAGTACCGTCCAACATTGTTGGGTCCGCGATTAATAGGATTAATTAAATTAATTTAAATAATTCAAATACAAATTGTGGAGCGGGGACGCATTCTCCTGTCGTTTTCTTTACTGAGAAGTCATTTCGCGATATGGAATAAGCATTCATCAAGTTAAATTATGAAAATGCCATAAAATGACAGAAACCTGAAAGAGTGGCTGGCTTTTCCTCGGTCTTTATCACAATGCGCTGCCGCCCTGGCATGCCAGCCGCATGCACGAAAAACTAGAATATTGTTTTTTTAAACTATTCCGCTATAATTTTGCGTTTCTTGTGCTTGTGGGACGATTTCATTATTAATAATAGCTTTCAATTTACTTTTAAACGACTTTTAAGGCTTAAATTTTGAAAAATGATATTTTCATGTAAAGCTGCTGCTAAACAGCAAGGAAAAGACACCCTTTGAGATTTCTGTCATTTTGTGACTTTTTCGCAATTTAACTTGATGAATACTTATTCCATATCGCAAAATCAATTCTCTGTAAAGAAAACCACAAGACAATGCGTAACCGCTCCACAATTTGAGTTTGAATTATTTAAATTAATTTAATTAATCTTATTAATCGGATTAATCCTATTAATCGCGGACCCAACAATGTTATGCGGTACTGTATATAAATGGCACGAAAATGGAATATGCCTTAAAGAAGGCATCCGACAAAAACTTCGCTTCATGTGATCAAGTATAAGCTGAAAAATCGATTGGAGGTGATCCCGCTTTATAAAAATCAGTATCTAGCCAGATATTTAAAAAAATTTTAATACTGTCGAAAGGTGTATCTCGACGAACTCGGTGAGTCATTTAAAAAACAATTAACGAGAGCAAACGGGTGGGAAGGAAAACCAGACTCCTCCTGCAAAATAAGCATCCCATTTTCACAAAGCGATACATGATTTCAATTGTTTAATGTGAAATATACTTTTGTTTTGAAATGGTGAATTTGTTTTATGACGGTGCGCTTATTGGCGCTTCTCCCTGTTGGGCGAAGACCAAATCTGCCCTACACCCGTCAACACCACACCAGGCTTTGTCGCCGTAATGAAGATCTATCTACTAATGAGACGCTATAGACTTAGCGCCTAAGATATCCAGTGGCTAGTCCGCCAGATCTCTCCCTCTCGAAATCGGACAGTACAAGGAGATTGGACTATTTCTATGGAGAATCAGGTTTGAAACGAGTTCCTTTGTCGTGTCCGATCCTATGTTTGTTAAGACGCTAATTGGATTGCGCTATTTGTTATCAAATGCACCGTTTATCGTCCTCGCTGATGCATATGGTAACTGCGAGACAACCATATTCAACGTCATTCATCGCTTCCTCAGCGGTGTTATTTCAATGAAAGACGATTGGATACAGTATCCGGTGGACTCGCTGGCATACTGTCATGGAGCAGCGCAAGCCTTTTCTCAGAGGGTACCTTTCTACCGTCAGCCAAAACAGAATATAAAACAAGCTGCAAATTAACAGCTAATAACACTAAATAATGTATTCAATAAATTCATCTAAAAAAAAGTCTGCTTCAGACATCATTGGCCTGGTTTATGGTACTCTTGTGCCGATCAGCACACCTCGTGATGCTCCCTGGCAGTTTCGGTCTTGGAAGGGACATCATCCTGCCATCAATGTGTTCATTATCGCCGACGCATACGGACGGGTTGTCTTCTGTAATGCTAACTGGCCCGGAAGTACCCATGATAGTTTCGTCCTGGCTAACTCTGCATTGGGGAACGCCATCTCCAATGGTGCCATTTCCGCTGGTTTCGTTCTAGTTGGTGACAAAGGGTATGCAAATGGATCTCACCTCGTGACACCACTAAGACGGCCAAGAACACAACAGGAGCTTGTCTTTAATTCAGCAAATAAGAAAGTGCGGGTATTGGTGGAGCAGACGATAGGGGTGTTGAAGAAGAGATTTTTGGTCTTGTCTAATGTTGCCCGCCTTTCCCCTGAGGTTGCATCGAAAGTGATCCTCTCATGTTGTACTCTTCATAACTAGTTAACTAAGTTGACTAATGTAGACTAAACTAAACTTTGTTAAATTTTTTTGATTATTAAAAACACTTCACTTTTGCTTAAAAAACTTTTTTTGAAAATTTTATATGGCTTTTAAAACACAAAATTCTTAACATTTGACTTAGTCAACTAAGTTGACTTACTTGTGTTAAGAATTTTGTGTTTTAAAAGCCATAGAAAATTTTCACATGAATTGCCGACGCGAAATTGTTCGTACTGTAGTCACTTGAACTGCTGTGGCTCCCGACGCAAAATTATTCGTACTGTAGTCACTTGAACTGCTGTGGCTCCCGATGCAAAATTATTCGTACTGTAGTCACTTGAACTGCTGTGGCTCCCGACGCAAAATTATTCGTACTGTAGTCACTTGAACTGCTGTAGCTCCCGATGCAAAATTATTCGTACTGTAGTCACTTGAACTGCTGTGGCTCCCGACGCAAAATTGTTCGTACTGTAGTCACCATGGTCTTGCCAACCATGCGGGACCTCGTCCACCCCGCCAAGATGCCATAGCTGTTGTGATTGATGCCCAAACACCCTCCCCACCCATTTAAGTATATCATTTTAATATTATTTCTAATGCACATTGGTGCCATTGAGTCTACACAACACTCTCTACAAGTAATATTTTCTCTTTCTTCCACTTTCCTAAAATTATGTCATGGTTGTTCTGTCTGTAATTATTTTATTATAATTTTTTTCTCTTTTATGGTCTTGCTGCGCGAAAGGTTCACCAAGTGTTGTCACATCATATTAATTTTGATATAATAAATAAATAAATAAATTCGCCTCGGCCTTCCTTTAACCCCCGCCCCCATCCTTCACCGTACAACCCGAATCCACCCATATTCCATAAAGCGAGAGGATGAAAGGAGAGAGAGAGAGAAAGAGAGAGAGAGAGAGAAAGAGAGAGAGAGAGAGATATAGATGCAAATTAACTAATTGAGTACAAGCATTCCTAAATCTCTCTCTGCACCTGTTTCACTATGCTTCTCCCTCTCTCTGCTTCTCTCTCTATCTCTCACAGTACCCACTTCTCTTTGCTCCCCCCGCCTTACCCGCTCTCTCTCTCTCTCTCTCTCTCTCTCTCTGTTCACCCCCTGCCCCCTCTCTCTGCTTCTCTTTTGAACATGTTCACAACAAAAGAAGTGGTAATTTGCCAGCCAATCTTAATATACATGTGTTTCGAACATGTATCCAGCTTGTCTTCACTTAATCGCTTGTGTGCACTTCCCGTTTTTAACTTCTGAGGTGGTTACTTGGTCAGAACAAGCACAAAATGGAGCGACAACGGAAAGATGGAGACGCAGGTTGTGACGAGCAAAAGCTGCTCTGGTTCAGCTTTGGCTCGTCACAAACGAAATAGCACAGGGCAGAGAAAAAAAGACGTCGCCGGTTGTCCAGTGCATGTTTTCATTCTCTCCTGGCCGACCAACGTACTCACAGAAGCGACGAAATAGTACAGCCAGAGAAAGAAATATCCTCGCACCTCTTCGAGTAAGACGAAGAGGTGAGAAGTGTCTTTTTTTCTCTGCCTGTACTATTTCGTTGCTCGTGTGAGTACTTTGGTCGACCAGGAGAGAATGAAAACATGCACTGGACAACCGGCGACGTCTTTTTTTCTCTGCCCTGTGCTATTTCGCAGAGATTTGTAGACTCTTTTGAGCTCGAGATATTGCCAGCATGTTCTCAGCCTGTGACAACAACGCCAATGTTGGGAACAATTGTTCCGAACATTTTTCCTACTTTAAGCAGATTGAATGCGCGGCAGAGTTCTCTGAGATGTGCCAAGGGGAAGGAATTTGCCGATTCTCATATTCATGATCTTGTTTGTGATCGCTGTGAGCTTTGATAAATGTGCGTTTAAATATATGTCAAATAAGCTGTAGGCTTATAACTTATAGCTTGAAGAAGTACACAGAAAACATTTATAGATAGCAACTGAAGATCTTCAAGCAACTGTTGAGGAACTTCGTGATTCGGCAGCAGATGGAACAGAATTATGGAGGAAATTTGATAGGACACTGTCAGATGTTCACAGAATTGGAGACGAGGATTGATGAGAACTGCTAGCGAGCGTGACCGTGATGAACTTGTTGCATCTTTGGAAAGACAACGAGGCCCTCATAACCCTTGACTGGGCTATGAAGCTGCTGCCAATGTTCTCTCGGGAGAAGACGACTGATTTCTTTGCCAAGAGGGGAATCTCTTGGCACATAAGCCATGTCCTTGCGAAAATCGATGGCACCTTGAAGCAACATACTTTTATTCATAGAATGAAATCAGACCTCCAGGTGACAAATAAACAACGAGACTATATTAATTCGTATATATAAATATTAACACATCGATCTCCTTTGAATAGTATTTATAATTTATATTCTTCGTGGTAGCATGATTCGGTGAAGTATCTTGAAAGGCAGTGAGAGAAGCGAACCAAGCATATATTTAAATGAATTATGGAATGGTATGCCAACGCTGGAAAATCAAAGGCGTCTTCAGCACGAGAGCAGCCGCCCGAGAAGTTTCCTTCGTTATCGATGATACTCTTACACAAACCACATCCTTGCTCCTGGAATGCGTATATTTAAAGGAGAACATCACCTTAAAAAATAATTTGCGAACTTCGACATCAACGCCAGCGTTGTTCAGCCTCCTTGTGCAAGTGAGATTTCGCTGTGCAGGCGTGAAGTTGCTGTAGTCGTTGACGTTGCAGTAGGATTCTCTAAAGACATGTACATAAATAAATAAAACACTAGGTGGTCATAAGTAACTGTCACTTGGACTATGACTCAACATGCCTGTTATGCTGTCCTTTTTATGTCCCTCTATGGCAAAGCTAATTTTTATTGGATGAGCACAAAATTAAATTGCAATCAATTTCAATTTAACTGTCCATTGTTGTCGCGTCTCTCTAAACCACACGCTTTCTCTCTTTCTCTTTTGTATCTCAGGCAAATTGAAGCGTGAGTTTTTGGCTCCTTTAAGTGTGATAATCTGAGATGTCCAAAGTGGCCCGTTGCTAATTTGGCGGGCCCAGGCCCGGGCCGGGCCGAGATTTTGAAGGTAGGGCCCAAGGTCCGGGCCGGCCGCAAGGAATTTTATGGGCCCGGGCCCGGCCCGCCTCAATATAATTACAATCGGAAAGGCACGAGCCAATTGTAATTAAATTGAGGCGCAATTTTAAGGTACCGGCCCCTGAGGATTGCGGGACCGGCCCGGGCCTGGTTGTGGACATCTCTGGTGATAATCAAACAAAGTAGTTAGATTATCATTAGGAATGTCCAAAACTCAACCTGCAGCGGCTGAGGACTCGGTCGTTCGAGTATGCCTTACAGCCATCAGTGAGGTCTTTATATACCAGCCCGTCGCCATCATAGCTCATCTGCAGAAAAAAAAATCCTAATATTTTCCAATGACGTCATCCTTTAAGCTTACTCTTGAAATAGTATTCGTTTTGTTAAAGTCGAAGGTTGTTATGCACATGTCCCCGCAGTAGGAAGATCCGCTGTCTTCGCTAAACATGAGATAATTTAGTTTTCAGATGTCACCATGCTTCAAAAGAAGAAGAGAAAGAAGTAAAGTAAACACCAGAAATTTACCCATCCCAATAACAACGGGGCGCTGATGATGGCGTGAATAGCGTGAACATTGCGATGACTACAGCGATGTTATACATCCTCTGAACTACAGCATTTTTCATGTTATTTTATTATTTTTTTATTTTTTTTTTCTGATTTTAAGTACTCTAAAATATAAGATATATTAAAATAAGTACCTTGCAAGTATCTGAGAGGGATTCTCGTTCAAGTAAGCTGGAAAGGTTTCGTGACTATTACTAACTTCTTGCGTCCTCATGTTCTTATAATTCTTCCGTGAGAAGAAACATCTTATACTTCATTTTAAATTTATAGAACTTCGTAGGCTCGCGTTCATTCTCTCCCTTTCTTTCACTATCCATAATTACTTTGATTCATCTCATCATGTGCTTTGTGTGCAGCTGTTTGCTGATTTACTACTGTTTAATGTATGATTAGATTTTCACCCGAAAGTAGACTTGACGAGAGACAACATTACTTCGAAGGAATCTCGTTTACCTTATTCCTTCCAGGTGTTGGCACAAAAGGAGCGGAAAGCATGCATTCGCATAATGATAAATCAGTCAATGCATTGCCTTTACACTTTCTTTCGACAAATACGTAGCTTGCATTTTTTTAAAGGAAACTTGCGCCAGAGTGTTAGTAAAAGGAGCTTTATCATTATTTTCTGCGAAATGGAGGCTTACTGATGAGGGTTGCATAGGAAACGTGGATGGAGCCATCCTGCAAGATATTATGAGAGATCATTGACAATTTATGCATTTCAAATAAATGATGTCTTGCAGTGCAACAAGCGAACGAAGAGACACCTTGAGTGTGACAGTTTGCGCAGCGGGATCGAATTGGCAGCCGAGCTCACGAATGGCATCCACGCCGAGCACGAGAGGCACCCTTCCAGGCATCTGCGAGATGGGAAACACGGCCATCGAGAGGAGAATGGGCGGCAGGTCTGACTGCAACAAGTGCTTTTCAACATTTCACTTAAAATAATTTCACATTTTATTTCATTTTTTATGAGATTAATATTTCTTTAAAGTAGGGCGACCACCAAACAGTCATTGACGATTTATGAATCATCCCAGGTATTTTCCAAGTCTCGGGCACGAAGAAAAAGAAAATGCACATGAAAAAGCACATGTTCCATATTCAAGTATACTCCTATCAATCAATCAATCACGCAATAAATAAATCAATCAACATTGATCACTCCAATCAATCAATCAATCAATCAATCAATATATCAACTACTCTGCTATTAATCTGTGGATCCAGTGCTCAGTAAAATTTGGTCGAGCTTAAACAAAAACATGGAGCAGGTTTTTTGCTTTTTACTATGGAAAATGGCCAAAATGGCTCCAGTTTCGCTTAAAAGTTTTAACTCAAAAGTGTTTAAGCTGGACCCACATTCAAACTGGACTCAGTTTGTTTCTCTAACACGAGAGAGCTACCGAAAACGAGAGAGTAAAAGTGTGTAGAAAACCTTTACTCAGTTTTGCTCTCTTCATTTTGCGCACTCTCTAAAACTGTGCGCACTTTTTCAAACGTGCAGGATGTTTGGCGCGCATAATGATGGAACAAAAAAAGTTGGGATTCGTATTGGGAGGGGGCAATCTCTTACATTTCCCGCAATATGATTGTAATTGCCATATTGTTGATGCATGTTCATTCGTTTAGGAATGCCGAAGCACTTTTCTCCCAACCAGAAGCAAATCATCCTCGAAAAGATATTCAAGTTTCGTGACTTGCTGGTGGAAGGCAACCTAGACCGGGCGTCTGACGCAAACTCGAAAAGGACGGCAGCCTGAGCAACAGTCGTGGATCGCGCTCGAGTGCGATGCAAGAACGAGGAGCTAACGCAAAAGCGCTGCAGCCGCATTCTGCAGGAGTCGATGGCCACGACAACGCAGTATGCTTCAGAGGAGAAGAGGTTTCTTACCGGTTTTGCTGTTTAAGCTCGATTTGTTTGCAATCGGTGGTTTAGTTTCAGGAATTTAACTGGCATAGACGAGAAGACTGAGACGAATCTTCAGCGGACGTTTGCCGGATTTGTGCCAGCGGAGCAGGAGATGATCGGGCGACATCGTTAAACCCCGGCATTCAACTAGATTTGCGAGCAGGGCGAATCGTCCCTACTGCCTATGGCTGAGGTTACTTGCGCTACAACATTCATGTAAATGTCGTTGTTTACTTGCATTATTTGCTGTCTTTCATGTTGACTTGGTTACAGAACAAGTTCGGCAGGCGAAGGCATTCGGACATTGGTGCGCGTGGATCGGAAACCTTATTTGATACCGTTCGAAAGCGTGTGAAGGCGGAGATTATAGATTTGGAGGTTGGTGATAGTTTGTGCAGCATAGAGAAGCTTTTGCATTCCGTTTATAAGTTGAAATTACTTTCTAAAGGGAGCGAACATCTGAGGATTTCGATTATGTTCGTTCGATCTTTTATTGATTTTTATTTGAATTGTAGTAAATGTTGAGAAAACGTTATAGAATTCGATTCTATTCTAGAACAGCCAGTAAAGACCGGCGCAGCAGTCACTACACCATGACTTCTCTGATTTAAACCGGCACATCACGAACATTGCGCATGAGGGATCAACGAATGCTTTTATCCAGGTTAGATTTTCTCGGTTAAATGCTTGCCACACAACAAGTTGCGAAGAAAAAGTATATTTAGCGCGCTTTGATCCGCGCTAGTGAGCACAGAAAGTTTTGAGGTTACTTTTTTTTTATATAGTTAGGTTGCTATATTTAGGCTACCTTTGTCCTTTCAGATATAATTGTATTATCTTTAAGAGACGAGATGATTTCGTGGAGCCACCGGCGGCATATCAGGAGACTCCGCGTCAGATGGCTGCGTCTGAGAGGGATGTTCGCAGGGCCACTGTTGAAATGCTACAGGTTTGAATAACTTATCCATTTAATGCTGCTCAATTGTTTCTTCTTAAACACAGGCTTATAACAAGGCGGCAGATGCGACGTGCAGTTTGGCGCAGGACACAGCTGTCTTCATCAAAAAAGCTACCTCTGCCATATAGGAATCTCTCAAAATTAACATCGTAAATGATTTCGCTTCTTGGTTCGGTGGGTATGAAATATAGCAACTCCCCTGTGCTTTAAACTATGAAGAAACTCGAGGCAAGAATTGAAAGCAGCATCGATAACTTGAGAAAAGAGGTTACCATGCATTTTTATTATGGTATATTATTGATTCTGTATGGTATGCCTGGTTACTCTTTCTGCCTTTATTCAGCATAATAGCATATCTAAGGTTCACATTGACCTCAACAACGCGTCGGCGGCCGATGCGGCAACGGAGCATCTTCTTTATCGAGAGGTACTATTCTAATCGATTATATTAGGTTTCGATTTCAGTTATTATTTGTGCAATTCCCATAAAAGCAAGGAACTCTGTTTAAGATGCGGCATTCGATGGCAGTGCATGATGAAGACTCGCCGCATGTATTCCTGAACGATGTTGCACGACATGAAGCAGTTTTTCTTCATCCAGCTGAGTCTCTCTCAACTTACTCTACTGAATTCTAGCTTAGATTTTCTTAATACTAGTTTAGATTTCTGTTTTTGAATCAATTTTTAAAGGTTGTCGTTTTGGTATTGTAGTTCGTTAGACTAAGATCATCTTGAATAGTGATAGTGAATTGAGAAGAGGAAGATTACATACTTTATTCGAATTTTAACATAGATTGACGCGATAGTAATAGTGAAATATGCATTAACAAAAGAACTAGAGAATATTCAATTACTTAAAGATTGTTTGTCATGTAGATGCGGGGATTCATTCCAATCGGTGGGTGAGCCATCCTTGCTATGCGAGCTTGGGGGATCGGGTAGCCGCCTGTGATGTTGTTGATGACGAAGTTGGGAAGTATGATGCCATTATATACTTCACGGCTTCGCGGGGTTGAACCCGTATCTGTCCCCGTAAGCAGCCAAACCTTCTCTTGAGCATTCCGATTGCTTGTTCAACAAGCACTCGAGTGTGCTTGTGCTCCTGTTTGAATTCTTCCTCGGCTGCTGATTGGGGGCTACGGTAAGCAGTGACTATCAGTTCGTTGCAAGGGAAGCCAGAGACACCAAGGAGAACGTAGCCGGGAGAAATGGATCCTTGCGCAACAGCTTGTGCTAGAGAAGATTGCCTGTATATATAAGCATCGTGGCAACTCCCTGGGTAGCGAGCGTTGCAGTAGATGATTCTGCCGGCCGCATCGCATACGAGTAGAACATTTAGCGCAGTCCATCCTTTGCGGGTTCGAAAATGCCATGGAGAGTTGTTGGGGGCCATTATAATAATCAATGACCCGTCGATTAAGCCAATGATATATGCAAAATGAAAACTATCTTTTTTGGGATACTTGTTATAGTTACTGTTATGGAGACTTCTTACAGTAACTGTTGTTGGTGTTGTTCTTTCTGTTTGAATAGTTTACTTCTTTCAATCGAAAGTCTTACTTCCAAATCTGCAGCGTCTCGCAAATGCAGCGGATGCACCGGCGCAGTAACGTGCACTTGTAAG
The DNA here is from genome assembly GCA_945643635.1 of Allodiplogaster sudhausi. Classification (NCBI taxonomy): domain Eukaryota; kingdom Metazoa; phylum Nematoda; class Chromadorea; order Rhabditida; family Diplogasteridae; genus Allodiplogaster; species Allodiplogaster sudhausi. The sequence goes on along the minus strand of CALZFC010000001.1, from coordinate 3,655,031 downwards.
AGGGAATCGGACGTGGGCGTCCCAGAGTGACTGCATTCCCTCTAGAGTGCGGTCAAGCACATTGGCGACAGTGGCTTGGCAACAACCGAAGAGGTCGGCGAGCACTGACTGTCGGGCATTCGTGAAGAGGGCACGGAGCAGGATTAAAACCTAGGAATGTTGTGACTACTCTCTCTCTTTCTCTTGTTCTATCTGCCATCACTCAGAGCATCACGTTCAGGAACTCCTTTAGTCCTTCTAGTCCTCTTGTCTCGATGGTGGTGCTTGCCTGGTTGGTTGGAGATATTGCCCAGTCTCCTAGAATGTAGTTGTTGAGTGCCGCCGTGAGTTCCTGGACAAGCTCCCGCGAGCCTCCGAAAAAAAATAGGAAGCGATCTTGACATTCGTTTTCAGCGATATCTCGGGTAGGCTGGCAATCGTTGCGCTGCTTTTGTAGCATCCTGTTATCAGCTACGCTATTAATCTTGACAAAAGTGGCACCAGTTTTGCCAAAAGGTGCCCACCTTTTCAATTGAAACTGCGCCCAGTTTCAAAGCAAAGTGGACCCAGTTTTCTCTGGTGTTTTAGCCGTTTTGTGTTGTTTTAAGTAAAGATATTTTGTCAATCTTGCTAAATTATAAAAAATTTGTGCGTTGAAGTTGAAGATGAACAACTTATTAATGCCTATTGATGTAGTCAACGCAGATCAATTTTTTCAAGCTGTTCTCTACCTAAAAGAACTCGCCGGGCTCTCCGTGTACGTCCGCACCCCGGCTGATCCGAAACCATCACCCACCAATATCCCGCTGATCTCTACGCTGAACACATTCGTATTCGAGGAAGACGGCGTTCGGACATACAGACATTCTCGAATTGCATCTGGAAAATTAATACCATATACTTCATTTATCTCCAACTCTGCGATAGCCAAGAATCAGAGAAGCGGAGGAAAGCTACCTGGCGCTCCTGACTTTTGGTCGAGTACTGGGAAGTCACAGCGTTCTGAAAAGAAATCTCCTGCGATAGTTTCTCCCGGAATCAGCCATGACATTTGACCAGCAGAGGATTCTGAAAGTTGCTCCCCTGAGACCCACATTTTCCGCTGTCCAATGGATCCGTGCATCTCTGAGTTTCTAAGCTCTCAGCAATTGGCGCGTCATCTTTTTCTGTGAAAACACAGATACACACATACCCGAGCGTATAACGCTCCGCGACATTTCACTGCAGTACTACACTAGTAGGTAGAAGGCATTCAAGCAAGACGCGTGTATCCTGATGTTGACGCCGCTATCGAGTCCTTGGAGGTAATTTGCTTAAATTTGCTCCTATTTCCTTCAATGAAGGTATTTACTTTACAGAAAACGAATGACAATGGAAAGAAAGCCATGCAAAGGTGGGCTCTACGAGACCGTAAAAGGAGAGAAAGATTACCTGAGCGATCTAAAGAATACATAAGGAAGATTTTTGATAATGGGTGCCATTCAAAGAGCAAAGCCGATCCGCGTTCAGCAGAATTTCGCATGAGAAATGCCGTCGATGATCAAGGGAGATTAATGTTTGCCTATCATGAACTGCTGAACTATCGTCAAATTGCATCCATGTTCTCCCGTCTCGCTCAACAACAGAAGAAGGTTCGAATAGCTGCGATTAAAAAAGACTTGGAAACACGACGAAAGATAAGGTACCTTCAGTTCAAGCAGGATCAACGGAGACTGACGAAGCGCTCAAAGAATTATTTTCATAAGAAGGAGACGAAGAGGAGCATTTCACAACTGATCCGCATTTTGAAGCTGAGTTCGATATCAATAGGGATATTGCTTTCAATGACCTCCATGTGGCCCACGAGCCAGAAATTGGACAAGAGCCAGATGCCCAGCGAAACAGACCACACGAGGAATTAAGAAAATAACATTCGCTACAACCAGTGATGGTAACGGCCCGGCCCGGCCCGGACCGGCCCAATTTCCCAGGGCCCCTTATTTTCCCCCTAAAAGTCTTTTTTATATACATTAAAATGAATGTTCGTAGCACGAGCATGAAAAATGCTGAATTTCAAAACACTTTGTAACTCGTCGTACTTTTTTCCCAGAATTTTTTGAAAATCGGGCTCAAACGGGCCCACGGGCCGGGCCGTGCCGGGCCCAAAATTCTAGGGCCCGGAATTCGGGCAGGGCAGGCCCAGACCTTGGGAATCATGTATTCCGTCAACTTATAGAAGTTGACGGAATACATGATAGCTGCCCAATCTCTTAGTATCAGTAGGCAGATATCAGTTGTTGTTAAGAGAGCCTGTCTGGGATATTCGACCATGGCTAATGCAGGTAGTGCAGGGAACAAAAATATTTTTTGATTTAAATTTCCTTTATAGGGTTACTGTAGCACCCTATGAGGATTCCAAAAACATTTTTTTCAAAAATTTATTTTCGTTTTTAAGTACAGCATACCTCGAAATGTCGATTTTATTGAAATGACCATAACTTTCTTTAAACCAAACGAAACTAAATTTTGAAACGATCATTATGTAGAACATGTAAAGAGGCATAAAAAAGTAACAGATACCGTTTTGAAAAAATTTGATTTAAGGGGTCATATTGGCACCCAAATATTTCGGGGCTGCGGTTTGGGCCCCAAAACGTTCTGTGCGCGATTACGACAAGCCCACGTGAAAGAGGGCACTTTATAACCCCTACAAAAGTACTTTATATTTGGATATCGAGACTAATGGATATCTAAAACTTTCACTGAACTAAGACTTCACTGATGTGCGAGGTAGTGGAAAAACGTATAAAACTGGTCCGAACCTAAAGATTTCACTTAACATCAGATTCCCCGTTTGAAAACTCGCATAAAAGATGTCTGATATATCTGTTTTCTTGAAATTGATGGTTGTTTTATATTCAAAAATTGATTTGCTCGCATTAAATTCCCCAAGAATTGCTATTTTCATGTACAAGACGTATTGAGCGGGCCAAGGAAATTAACTTGAGTGAAAGGCAGTCTTCTTTTACCATTAAATCACTATTGTTCTCATATATCTAGGCACTAATTATATTCGATACACCTTGATATGTCCCATCCACTCCAAAAGGCGTCAAGGGGTGAAACACTTCTATCTCGGTCCAAAGTTGGTATGACAGCACCTCCGGTAGCAGATATGAACTGCCCATTCGATTTATCACAAAAAATTATTTCACTTTAGTAATTGAATGGTTTTGAGCCGAAATCAAGATATTTTCGTGTTCCGGTAACCCAGAAAAAATGTCCAATAACTCCTTCTGGGTTAATTTATGAGTCGTTATCAAAGATATTTTGCGAAAAACTTGACTGCAACAGAAAGGGGAGGAAATTGTACCCCATATATGAATTGCTTATGTTGTTATGGCTACTATTTTATCGATTGTAGTTTTAAGAACAAAAAATTCCATGCCAAAGGTTCCGTAGGCAAAAGTCAGGTCTTATTGTTGAATAATTCAATCAAACTATATCCTTGCTTGCCAGCTCTGACAACCCCTTATTGTTAGTACAGGCAGTTACATGAAAACATGCAAAATTCGAAGAAAAAGTACCCTAACTTTTTCAAATGCCAAAATAATACAAAATGAACATTATATTCATTTTTACAATGGCCTAAAACCCCCTTGTGCACGATTTTGGGGTCGATTGGAAAAAGTTTTTTTTTATCGTTCAGATGTCACTAAAAATCGGAAATTTTGGCATGGAATTTTTTGTTCTTAAAACTACAATCGATAAAATAGTAGCCATAACAACATAAGCAATTCATATATGGGGTACAATTTCCTCCCCTTTCTGTTGCAGTCAAGTTTTTCGCAAAATATCTTTGATAACGACTCATAAATTAACCCAGAAGGAGTTATTGGACATTTTTTCTGGGTTACCGGAACACGAAAATATCTTGATTTCGGCTCAAAACCATTCAATTACTAAAGTGAAATAATTTTTTGTGATAAATCGAATGGGCAGTTCATATCTGCTACCGGAGGTGCTGTCATACCAACTTTGGACCGAGATAGAAGTGTTTCACCCCTTGACGCCTTTTGGAGTGGATGGGACATATCAAGGTGTATCGAATATAATTAGTGCCTAGATATATGAGAACAATAGTGATTTAATGGTAAAAGAAGACTGCCTTTCACTCAAGTTAATTTCCTTGGCCCGCTCAATACGTCTTGTACATGAAAATAGCAATTCTTGGGGAATTTAATGCGAGCAAATCAATTTTTGAATATAAAACAACCATCAATTTCAAGAAAACAGATATATCAGACATCTTTTATGCGAGTTTTCAAACGGGGAATCTGATGTTAAGTGAAATCTTTAGGTTCGGACCAGTTTTATACGTTTTTCCACTACCCCGCACATCAGTGAAGTCTTGGTTCAGTGAAAGATTTAGATATCTATTAGTCTTGATATCCAAATATAAAGTACTTTTCTAGGGGTTATAAAGGGCTCTCTTTCACGTGGGCTTGTCGTAATCGCGCGCTCAGAACGTTTTGGGGCCCAAACCGCACCCCCGAAATATTTGGGTGCCAATATGACCCCTTAAATCAAATTTTTTCAAAACGGTATCTATTACTTTTTTATGCCTCTTTTCATGCTCTACATAATGATTGTTTCAAAATTTAGTTTCGTTTGGTTTAAAGAAAGTTATGGTCATTTCAATAAAATCGACATTTCGAGGTATGCTGTACTTAAAAACGAAATTAAATTTTTGAAAAAAATGTTTTTGGAATCCTCATAGGGTGCTACAGTAAATCTATAAAGGAAATTTAAATAAAAAAATATTTTTGTTCAATGCACTACCTGCATTAGCCATGGTCGAATATCCCAGACAGGCTCTCTCTCTCTGACTTTTAATTTGCCTCGCAGTTGTCTCTTATTATGTTTCAAAATTTTTGCGTTCTTATTTATATTCCGATGGACTAATAATACTCTTAGCCAAATTATATGATGTCTGTTTTCTTACATGCAAAGAGCCAACGCGATATTCCGTAGACGCTTCAGTTATTGACCTAATGATTTTGTTATTTGTGTCCACCATATCTTATCGCAGTAACTGACTAATTGTAACTGCAAGAAAGCTCTCACTTATCGACAATTTGAAAAGAAAGCACAACACCGAAAAACCAACGATGGTGTCTCTCCAAATTCTACAGCAATTCTGTAGAATTTTGCGCTCTACAAGTCTCAACTATAGATATGTTGATTTCAGAAAGCACGCTTGCGCTAGACTTCACGAAATAAGTTTTCATCCATTTTCCAAGATGGCCGAAAAAGTGATTTTTCAAGATTTTATCAATTTTAAAAACGTCATGGAGACCTTAATTGTTGAGAATGACGTGCTGAATGTAACTGTATGTCTATCTTCTGTAGGAGTCCCATCGTTGGCCTGTTTAAAGGAGGGCGATCACCGAAAAGTCATTGACGATAAATGAACCATCTTAGTAGTTTTTGAATAGTCTGGGGCATGCAGAAAAAGAATATGTATATGAAAATGTACAAGAAAGTTCCATATTCAAGTATAATGAACTTTAAAATGCAAATTTTGAATGAATTTGTGATTGGTGTGCCAGGGAAAAAGCAGACCCCATCGGTAGAATCCCAACTTCACGGCCACGTACCCATCGCGGGAAAATAAAATTACAAGGATTTGAAGAAATTGTTATGGTGAATGCTTTATCACCTTTTGGTTTATTTGTTTTAGAAAATGTTTTTATAAATTCTTGTTACGCAGAACTTTATCAAGTAGGTATAACAGCAATAACAACCCGCTTCAAAAAACACACGCACATTCCTAGTCTACCGTACATTTTTGAGTAATTAAACGGACTTCCGTTCGAAATATTTGTACGTTTGAACGCACATTACTGTATTTTCGGTGATCGCCCTTCTTTAAGCCATGTTACCCAATCGCAATGGTGAGAGTAGCTCCTATGCGCGTAATTTTTTCGTGTCTTCTGGGAAAGAGATTTGACTTGATTTTGACATATATAATACAGTTTTTCATGCTCTTTAATCTGATATAAAAAAATACTCACGCGAAAATGTGGCTTAGGTACTCAACGAGCGAAACCAAATATCGATGACAAAATTAAACAACAAAAATGAAACTTTTCAAAGACAGTAATGATCTTTTATTCAGCATCCGACAACAAATCGAAAGTAAAAAAGAATAGCAAAAAGTGTTGACTTTAAATCCCGTTATGAATTTTTTAAATTTGAGCCTACTTTAAGGTCTTCCTGATATGAAAATTTTTATAAAAATAAAAATTTTCCCAAAAAGTTAGTAGGCAGGACCTTGGTGATGTCTGACCACATTCTCAATGTTTGGATCCGCCATTTTGCATCTAAGGCAGGGCTGTATGGACCTCTCCTTGAGTCTTACAGAGAGGCCCTCTTAATATTTCTTAACTGCGCTAAATGCATGTGCTCTTTTTTGGTCACCATAAGATATCCTCCCCATAAGAGGCCCCACCAATTCTATTTACGCAATTCTCGCACTCGCGCTTTATGCTTTCATTTGTTTTATCCCTAGTCTATGTCCAACGTAAGCCTCCATTCCGTTCTTATAAGGTCCGCTAAATTGTTCAACTCCATTGCTAGAACTTGCTCCTTTCCTGCCAACCACCTATCTTCCCCCAATGTTCTCCCTCGCCCATACAATTAGCTTTTACTATTTTATAGTATTACTCATGTTGTCTTGGCATTTACCAATACATTTTCTTCTTTTAAAGGAAGTATCCGACGAATAATTATACAGTAGCGCTAGAGAACCACTTTGAATGCGCGCGCTCAAAAAGTTGCCTGTCGCTCAGTCGAGAGAGCATGTGAAATAGGAGGGCGGCTCTGACCTACCGTAGCTAATTCTCTACCCGCCAGTTTTCGCGTTACTATTGCTCAGAATGTAATCGAAGGAAATCGTTCAAACTTTCTGGATGTATGTTTTACGCCAAGATGAACTTATCCACATTGAACAAAACATAGGTTAATTATTCCCTTGATACCTCCTTTAATAATTCATGCTTTACTCTTCACCACGTCCTGACTTATTCATAGCGAAAAAATAATTAAAGGTAAAGTAATTTATCCGCTTCAGCAGTCAGCAACGGCAATTAGTCGCAAGAAAGAAACAGCGTTTGCAATAAGAGACTCGAGTAAAATATAAATGTATGTATGGGTGTATATACATATGTACATGTTCTATTAATCACTCTGCACAATTATTAATAGTTTTCTTGATAGGCATCCATGCACATATTTATTCATGATCTATTCGATCACCCTCCATCAACATTCACTAAATATTTCTCTAGAGCTGCTGTGAATTAAGTTAGAGCTCATTAAATCATAATGCTGCTAAATAGCATTTATTTAAAAATTCAAAAAAAGTACAAAACAGAGGAGGAAAATGTGATTCCTTCTCTCAAAGTACCGTATTTTCTCTATTAGTACCCCCCCCCCTTTATTAGAACCCCCCCCCCCCTCTAATAGTACCCCCCTCTGATAGAGCCATTGAAAAATAGAACCCCTCCCTCTAGTAGAACCCCCCCTCCAATAGTGCCCCCCCCCTAACAGGCTAATATCTGAGCTCGAGACGTACTTCGAATGGATCCTGGAGGCATGGGATGCTCTCCCCAATTAACTGATTACAAATTCATTCAAAATATATGGTGAAATGGATATTCCAGTAATGATTCCTATGAATTCGAGCTATGATTCTTCTTTTTTTGAGAAGAAAATGTTGTTATCAAACTTTTAGTGTCTCACATTGAAAAATAGAACCCCTCCCTCTAGTAGAACCCCTCCCTCTAATAGTGCCCCCCTCTCGCATGGGTATTGAAAAATAGAACCCCCGGGGGTACTAATAGAGAAAATACGGTATGTAGATCTCCCTACTTTGGAGCCTCCAACTCCTTTTGAGTAACTCCAAATGAACACGAGGAGTCCTGCAAATGTTTAAAAAAACCGATATTCGTGAATTCGTCATCAGAAACCCCTAGAATCGACTTCAAGCACATCGCTCGAATCCTTGCAAAAGTGAACATGATGGCCTGAAAAAATTTGTTAATTTAACTTGTGGTTAACAGTAAGTAATACTTAAGAATAGAGACAGTTATTCAAATTAAATTACTTTTTGTCTAAAAAAAATGAACATACAGCGGAAGTTGTTGGCTTGCGCTTGGCGATCACATTCGGCTTTCCATGCGACCTCTCGTTGACCTTCGAAGGCGATTTCGAAAAGAATGCAGACTGGAAGAAATTATGTTTGATCCTTTAGTTGAAAAAGTATATGTACATAGAAGTAAGATACAAAAATACAAAAAAAGTTCCCGACAATTTTTCGATCCATATTCACCAAATCAAATGGAAAAGAGAAGGAAGATCAACCTTGCTTTGAATATGAGGAGCGTGTGTGCACGGCGGAGTCGGCACAGGTCACTGTAAAAATTAAATTATCCTTTTTTTCTTTTTTTTTAGCTTGCTTTTACGCACAAAATTTGGTGGCGGAACAAACAAAATATAAATTCAAATGCTTACATATAATTTTAATACCACACATTGGTGCTGACTTTTGTGAGCGCCAGCAAAGAAATGGGCGGTGCGAGCGGTATTTTGGAGGGCGCCAATGGGGTCTTTGACGGCGCCGTCGTCTTGATTCTATTCGGAATAGTCTCCTGCGCTTTCGCACGCAACGCGCAAACTCGACGCTTCAGCATCGAGACCTTTAAGAAAATAAAACAAAACCCAGATATTTAAATTATTTAGGAACTGCAGATTTAAATTTTTTTCTTTTAAACCTAGTATCTAATTTTCAATTCAAATATCATGTGATCGAGATTAGATGGAGAGAATCCGAGATGGGTGGACCACGGAGAACGGAGAGAGCGGCGATGAGAGGGCACCATAATTATATTGCCGAACTGATCACGAATAACGCGAGGCCCAAATAGAAGAGAGCCGCTCTCACTGAAGAATCTAGGCGAAAATTTATAAAATGTTTTTATTTTTATTTTTTTTTATAAATAACATTACGTTACCATAGTTGATTAGAGAAAGAATATTACGGCTTCCCCCAGATCCACCGACGGATTCGCCATTCTCCTCATCGAACTTCTTCACCACCTTTTTCGTTTCCTCTACGACCACTTTTTTCATCATCTTTCCAATCTCCTCGTCCCACTTGTCCCTTCGATCCTTATTCTTGTCCTCGAAATAGCCAGCAAAAATTGTGGTTTATTATTGCATTAAACTGATAATATCACAAAAAAGTAAGCTATTCTTTCTTCCATTTCATATCATTTCATTGAGCTCATCCAGTGCGTTGCAGGCGAGGTCAACTTCACTCGGACGGAGGCACTCAAAGATCGGGTCCGAGCTGTTGAAAGACTCAACCTGAAATTATATTACTAATTTTTTTCTCTAATTTTTATGTAAATTGTTCATATTTCTATAAACAGAACACTTTAATTCAGATTTAAACTTTCCGGCAGGAATCTTTGAGTGTCTCGTTAGGGAGCTTCTCCATCATATCTTTTTCAGAAAAAAAAGACGCAAAATAACCCTCTAACTTTGGCAACAAGTCAATAAATTTAATGTATACAAGAAAGAAATTATCAAAAACATCTTTTAGCTAGGAAGTATACATATGCGTAGATTCAACCTTAAAAAGAGAACATAAACGAGGAAGTAAGGGAACAAAGGTGAAATAAGCGGGATCACCAAATTATAAGAGAAGTATATGAACGGTATCATTCAAAAGATATCTTAAATATTTAATTTGCATATACATATGTAAAATGCAAATAAGTTCAATTATTGATTATTGCTTGATAGTCATCGAAATATTTGTCTGAAATTATGAATAGAGCTTAGAAATTCAATATTCAACGAATTTCAATATTGAAATTGACGCAAAGTTTCACTCGTATTTATTCCCTGTGGTCATCACTTCGCCAAGTTTCACTGGCTGACAGCGGTTGCTTTCTTTACTTCTCTCAGCCTCTCATCCTTTGTCCTTTTCCTTCCTCGCTATTGTTGAGATGGATTGCTTCGTCGGCTTCCTTTATAAGGTTTATTTTTATCTCGCTTCTCTTATAAAAGAATAAAACCTAAGTAAAATCTTTAAATAATAATGCAACTAATATATTTTAAGGAGGCCGGCACTATTGCCATTGGCGTTATCGTCGGTGGTTGGTTCATTTTCTGTCACATTCATTTTAATTAAAGGATAGCGATCGCCAAAAAATAATTTAATGCAGGTTTGAATTTGAATTGCCGCGTCTGCCCTATGACTATCAACATTATTATTCACTCTCTCATTCTCGCGTGCTATTTCGCAGTCGCACAATTCCGTTGTGGGAAAATAGCCCGCACGAATGAGAGTGCGAAGGGCAACGGCAATTTGAAATCATACATGACTTTTTCGGTGATCGTCCTCCTTTAAAGACTAATACCACTCCATTTCTACCACTTCTTTTTGAAAACTTTCTGCTGAAGCTTTCTCCCTTTTCTAGTGTTCATTCTGGTTCCTTGGCTTCGAAAGCAGTTCGCCATTTATCGAAAGGGAAACGTGGACAAGTTGGAGGAGAAGGCAAACGAGGAGTGGAAGGAGCTGGACAAGATGGAAGACAAGGCAATTGAGGAGGCGAAGAAACTGGATAAGATTGAGGAGAACGAAAACGAGGAGTTTAAGGAGCCGGACGAGATGGAGGAGAAGGAAAACGAGGAGTTTGAGGAGCAGGACGAGATGGAGGAGAAGGAAAATGGGGAGTCGGAGGAGCTGGAGGACATTGAAAAGACAGAAAACGAGGAGTTTGAGGAGCTGGATGAGATGGAGGAGATGGAAAACGAGGAGTTGAAGAAGCTGAAGGACAAGATTGCGGAGGAGATAAACGAGGAGTGGAAGGAGCTGGAGGAGAAGGCAGATGAAATATTGAAGGAGCTGGACAAGCTGGAGGAGAAGGAAAAGGAGGGTTCGAAGGAGCTGCTGGACAAGATTCAGGAGGAGATAAACGAGGAGTCGAAGGAGCTGCTGGACAAGATTAAGAAGGAGATCAACGAGGAAGTGAAGGAGCTGAAGAAGAAGAAGACGGACGAGGAGTGGAAAGAGCGGGAGATGCGAGCAATCGCACTCGGTGCACAGCCGGGAGAATTCATCGGCGAAGGGACGAAACGAGAGCTCATGCAGGTCTTTCTTGGCCTTTCATCTTTGCTTTTATAATGAATAGAATAGTGTAGAGTTTACCTAATCAAAAAATTAATAATGGCTCTTCCAATCAATCTAATTTATTAACACAATAATTATTCACTTTCGCAGGATTGCACCCAGATGCTGCTGCAGTCGCAGGCAAAAGTGAAAGTTTACCTTCAGCTGCTTCGCGCCAAACCAGGCGCCCAGTGGCCTGTCAGTAATCAGGCAATTTCTATTCTAAAACGTTCTCACTATTCTTTGTCATTAAAAATCAAAATATAAAAAATATAACACAATAAATATTATTGTATTTAAATAAACATTTTTGTATATAGCTCTACAAAATGTTTCTAACCGAGATACATACATTCAAATTTTTAGGAGCGAGCGACTCTAATGCGTGGCTTCTCGAAGGTGATTTCGGATTTGTTTACATTTAAAAAATTATCGATTTTGCCCTCGAAGGAGTTGCGCGATATGTCACCAAATAATACTCTTTCGACGACGAAACTCTCTCGTTTAGGAGCAGGCCGATATGGACATGATTGAACGCCAGATTACGAGCGCTAATTCCGTGCCAATTCGCGCTCTCAAGTACATTGAGCCTTCCAACGTGACGTCGTCGCCCAACGTCAACTCGTTTTTCGCTGTACGATTTTTTTTTGTTGCTCTAAAAACCGCTCTGAAGATTCGAACCCGGGTGCTCGGCGGCGTAGTTTTACCCCTACTCCCTTTTTCTTAAATTTACCATATTTGCAGAACTTGCTCGTCGAAATGGCGCAGGTCAAGATGGAGGAAAGCTATATCGTGAGTGATATCAGACAAAAAAAGAGAAACCTCTCATCGCTCTAAAATAAAACCGGACACTATTGTATTGCGAGTTATGCTTAACTCGAAAAAAAACAACAGTTCGATACAGAATGTCGAGCTCAACTTACGATTAGTTGCTTCCTAGATTAAGTGCACGGCAGATTTGAAATTTATTTATCCGTCATTCTCAAGCACTCCAGAGAGCGGCGATAATGCTCTTATGAAGGTTCTTTCTTCGTTTAAACACTTCAGAAGGTCACCGGCGACCGCACCCTCGTGCGTGTCTTCTGTACTGCTCAGAACGTCTTCGGGTTTCTCTTGTATCTGCTCTCCAAAGTGCCGACTTTTATGGATCAGGTAGGATTCTTGGCTAATCATGTCATTTATTAATTTTTCATTAGTCTTTTATTCAAAATGACAAGTACAACATGTCAGCAATGTTTTACTGCAAAAAGGACTCATCTGTTAAAAAAACCTCAATGTTTGCATGCCTCAGGAAATCGACTATGCTGAACTCACCGCCAGATGCAGCACCAAGTGCAAGCATGTTTGTGTCTATTATATCAATACTATTTAAGATTCTATATTTTTTTCAGTTTGGATACTATTTTACAGCAAATACTTAATGGAACTTACTTTATTTTTAAAAAAAAAAACAAATTTAATCGTGATGGATTCCTGGTTTGTTGCTGTTACTTTCCTCATCATTACAGCTGGACATGGATTGCGTGCTGCTTGCCTTTTACGCTCTCGCACACAGCGGAAAAGTCGCGCAGTGGGCACGCCTGCAATGCAAGATCAATACAGTTCGCAAGATACGCAGGTTAAGTACTTCAAAGTTGATGACTTCCCAAAGTTAACTACTTCAAAGTTTGGTTCTTCAAAGTTAACTGCTTCAAAGGAATTCCTGCGCATTCTTTCACTCATACTCATTTAGCGATCTGGGAGAGTCGTGCGGTCCCGAGTGCTATCTGGTCGACGAGCATGTCGGCCCCTTCTCTGTTAAAGCTCGTTAGAGAAGTTCATGCCTCCTCGTCTTCTCCCTTATTTGTCGCCATATTCAAATAAAAGAAATGATGTAGATTTTATTTGCTGTTTTGTATCTTGAGTTCAAACTATTGTGGAAGTATAAGAAGAAACAAATATACAAAAAAGGAAGAATTGCATTCAAAATATTACGACTCCTATGAGTAAGAAGACGTCAATCCTTACTATTTTTTGCTAGTTTCCGACACAATTGCGCTTCTAATTCATGGCAACTTTACCATATGCCTTCGCCAAATGTGAAACGGCGAAATAGAAATTTTATCTAAACTCTTATCCAATACTCTTAAAATATTAACCGATGGGCAAACATTCATACTTTTTTTGAGATACAGTAACAATAGAGCAAGAATGAAGAATTCATTTAAACTGCATCATTACATATTGGAAGCTGAAAATATTGGGAGTCGTGTGCAACATTATAGGATCTAACAATAAATACAAAGCAATTTTGCTCAAATGTGTCTAAATGATTTCTGTGAACGATTTCGTTGATATTTGATGGCAAGAACTAAAGACATAGTTATGTTTGCTAAATGGCTTCTTTGGGTATAATATAACCTTCCCTGTCCTTGAGTATGCATGCCCTATGACAAGTATCCAAAGTTGTTGTTTCATGTCAGTCGTGGCGCTTCGGTAGATGAAGTATGTAGTTGTAGCCGTTAGAAAGCTCTTGAATTTAGAGAGATCAGTGTCGTCGCTGTGCTCGAATGCGTGGTATTGGAAGGACAAATCACACATTTTCGAACACAACAACAGCGATGGTTAGGCTTCTGAACGTCTGTATATATAATGGATAAAAGACGTAGAGCCGCACAAATTGAGTGACACCGAAGCACCAACTTTGGAAATGCGCTCATAATAGGCATCATACGGATTCGGTGGGCCATCTCTGGATGCGACCCTCCATGGAACGTGCATCGCGTACTCCGGCCAAAATGCGATCTGTAGAAGAATTTCAAAAACTCTTTCTCTCACTCTCTCTCTCTCTTTCTCTCTCTCTCTATCTGTCCATCCTGTTCTCTTCTCTCAAAAAAAAGAAGCCATGTGAACGTCGAAATCCACACCTCAAGATACTCGCGACGTGACCGAATCGCGTCCTGAACTTCTAATAGACGCTTCATTTGGCTGATACGGTATTCGATGTCTGATCTGACTTTTAACAACTGTGAAGGAAAATACACGTCCAAATAACAAAAGCCAGGGCTAGCAAAGCCACATCAGATATGCAATAAAATAAAATGGATTACCGTATTTTCTCTATTAGTACCCCCGGGGGTTCTATTTTTCAATACCCTTGCGAGAGGGGGCACTATTAGAGGGAAGGGTTCTACTGGAGGGAGGGGTACTATTTTTCAATGTGAGACACTAAAAGTTTGATAACAACATTTTCTTCTCAAAAAAAGAAGAATCATTGCTCGAATTCATAGGAATCATCACAGGAATATCCATTTTACCACATATTTTGAATGAATTTGCAATCATTTCATTGGAGAGAGCATCCCATGCCTAAGCATGGATTCCAGAAACGACACTACTTGCGACATTGACTGAGGCCCTTTTATTTTTTTTATGTTAAATTACCTCTTGATTTGACTTTTAACATTATATTTGTGAACCCTTTATTGTAACTTTTCCCTGTTTTCTTTATACCGTTTTGGTAAAGCTGTATGAATGAAACAGTTGTCCAGCTGCAATGAAAATAAACAATGTGTTGGGCACATATATCAATGAAAGTTGGCGGGACTAGGGTGGCCGCGGGCGGCGAGCCGGGCCATGCGAGATTTTTTTCAGAATGGAAGAGACAGAGAGAGAGAGAGAGAGAGGGAGAGAGAGAGAGCTCGTGGAAAATTAGTGTAGAGAAGAAGAGAGAGAGAGAGAGGTCGTGGAATGCTAGAGACAGAGAGAAAGAGAGAGAGGGAGAAAGAGAGAGAGAGAGAGAGAGAGAGAGAGAGAGAGAGGGAAAGGGAAAGAGAGAGGAAGAGAGAGAGAGACAGTATGAAGGAGTTCGTGGAAGGCTAGTAATAGAGAGGAAGAGAGAAACGAGAGCATACAGAAATCCTTGAAGCTGATCGTTCAATGTGATTGTTGGCTTATTAGATGAGTGTTGGCTATGTGGTGCAGTTACATCTAGTTTCGGTTACTCATTGGGACAATGTTTTGCGTGTATTCTTCGAGTTGGAGGGAAGTATGGGGTGACTTATGTACTCGGAGGAGCATCTCGACTGAATGTTCAGCCGAAACCTCGGCTGAAACTCCCTACGTTCAGGTGCATTCCCCCGAGTTTTCACCCGAGAAAACGACAGTTTACTACGGCGGCAGGATCCATTCGAGGTACTTCTCGAGCTGAGATGTTAGGCTGTTAGGGGGGAGGGCTCAGTATTGGAAGGGGGCGGATGGGGGGGGGGGGGGTTTACTAGAGGGAGGGGTTCTCTTATTCAATGGCTTTATCAGAGGGAGGTACTATTAGAGGGGGGGGGGGGGTTCTAATAAAGGGGGGTACTAATAGAGAAAATACGGTAATAAGACTGGGTAATTTCAAATTTTTAGCAATGAAAGTGTTTTGAGCATAGTGTTTTATGGACATCTAGAAATGCATGTGAATTCAAACATCTATGCACAAATGATAACATTAGATAGACAGCGAAATAGAGAGAGAAAGTGAAAATGAAAAAATAAAGGGAAACTGATAGGAATTGTATGCATGAAATAGAGTGAGAGAGAGAGTGATTTCAGCAAAACAACTGTAGCAAAATCACATGATATTGGACACATAGCATATGTATGTATTCTGTTGTGGGAAATTCACATGGTTTCAAATGTATATTATTTTGGTCTTTGAGCTAGCTAATTAGTGAGTGATGAGTTCCTCATGATAATAGAGAAAGTTGTGTCTTGCGATATGGTGAGTCAGCGTGAGGCAGGGATTAAGATTGATTGAGTGAACTGGAGATGGAGAGTTGAGTGAGAGAGAGACAATAAAGTAGAAGAGAAAAAACCATTTGCTCGCCCTTTATCTCACAATTCTCTTCCCTGATATTCGTTTAGCAATGCCATTGAGATTAAGAGAGAGAAGAAACTTCTTCTCTATAGCTGCTCCTTTCACAAGTCTGGGATTTTTTTGTCCATTAAATATTTCGTTTCTACTTTTTCTTCATTCTTCAAAAACGCCGAAACAAAGTTCCATTCCTTACTATCGAGATCGGACTTCTTTATCTTATTGTCCGTGTAATTGCGTTTCCTCTTTGAATTTGCCAGTTTTCTTATGCCTTCTTGCTTTTCACGGGTTTGGCATCTGAAAAGTGACGCAAAAAACTTAAGAAGGCATGAAAATGGACAAGACTGATGGATAATTCAAAATTAGAATAATGTGAACTATGAATTAAAGAACGCCCAAAGATGCTGTAAGATAATAAAGTAATATTTAAGAAGAATGAAAAAGAACAGACATTTTCAACAGCTTTTCAGTGAATTTTCTTGCGTCATTGCGCTTCTGTCGTATCTACTTCTTTCTTCATTCTTCAAAACGTCTCATTTTCGGTTCCATATCAGCTGATCTGACTTCTTTATCTTATTATTGCTGTTCTTCTTTTTTCGTTGAAAACGAAACATTCCGCAATGATACATTTGCGCAATGTTCTTATGCCTTCTTGGCTTTCACGGATTTTGAGACGTAAGCCGAGTAGAAGAAGTGGATGAAGAGAACAGCGAAAGTAAGGTAAATGATGAAGGAGAGGTAGACATTCGCGAGCGATTGCTGGCATCTGCAACTTATTGTTGGGATGTTTTCTCTCTCTTTCTCTCTCTCTCTTCTTTTCCCTCTCTCTCCCCTCACACGCGCCTTCTCTCTCTCTCTCTCTCTCTCTCTCTCTTTCTTATTTCCCCTCCTTTCCCCTCACACGCTGTCTCTCTCTTCTTTCCCTACCTCTCGCCTCACAAGCTCTCTCTCTCTCTCTTTCTCTGTTCTTTCCCCCTCCCTATCCCCTCACTCTCTCTCTCTCTCTCGCTCTTTCTCTCTCTTCTTTTCCCTCTTTCTACCCTCACACGCTCTCTCTCTCTTCTTTCCCCTCCTTTCTCTCACCCTTTCTCTCTCTTTCTTTCTCTCTCTCTCTCTCTCTCTCTCTCTATTTCTTCTTTCCCCTCTCTCTCCACATTGCACAAAACTGACGGCCACTGATGCGTGGTCTTAATGTGGTAGACGGCGCATGATATCAAGACGCCCGCAACCATCTGCAGCGTCTGCACGGCCGTCAAACAAGCCGAGAGCAGCCGAGGCGGCCGCCATCCAGCAGCGCACGCCGCAAAGTACGAGTACATCAAGGAGTGCGCCAGGTAGTTCATGCTCATGAACACCCTGCCAGCCGCAGTGTGCTCCGCGCCTGAAGAGGAATCGACATCGGTTAGAGGGAAACGCGAGCCTTCTGAGCCCAATAGTTTGAGGAGCAGCCGACGTTTGACTAATCTACGGACATATTCCGCGCTGCGGATTTTTACCAATTTACGGCCCATGTCCGTAAGTTATAACTCGAACAATAGAAAATGACACAGAGTTTATAAGCGTTGCGGTCGCGATGCGCGGTTTTTTTTTTATTTCACGGCCATTGAAAGATGGACCAGGTGCTACTAGGCAAAACGCTGTGAGAGGGGCGAGACGCGTACCTGAGTGGATGGTGTAGACGAGCACGGCTACATGGTGGTAGTAATGCAGGAAGATGAGCTTCTTCTTGCGAAGCACGATGAACAGAGTGTCACCCAGCTCCACCACCTGCGACCATCCTCGCTCTTCTCCTTTTCTCGGAATGTCTCTCTCTCTCTCTCTCATTCTCATTCTCTCATCCCCCCGTAATCTCTCCCTTCCACCAACTCTCTCACTCACTCACTCACTCTCTCAGTCTCTCCCTCTCTATCTCTCTCTCTCTCTCTCTCTCTCTCTCTCTCTCTCTCTCTCTTAAGCGGTAACCTTTGAGATTGCAAAAAGGAGACTCCAGAAGGCGGCCACATCATTTGGAAGGCACGAATAACAGATCGTCTTGTAGAATCCATAGTTTAGCGCAGAGTAAGCGACATCCTCAAAATAGTTACTTTAAAACAAAGTGTACTGCACAATTGTGTTAAAGATAGATAGAGAGAGAGGGAATAATGAGAGGGAAAGAATGAAAGAGATAGAAAAGAAAAGTGAAATGAAACAGGGCGAATGAGAGAGAAGAGAGTAGAAAAGAAAAGTGAAATAAAACAAGGCGAATGAGAGAGAAAAGAGACTGTGAGACCAAGTGAGAGTTAGAAAGAATGAGAGATAAAGTGAGTGGAGAAGGAACGAGAGAGAAAGTGAGAGAAGAAAGAATGAGAGAGGAAAAAGAATGAGAGAGGAAGAATGAGAGAGTGAGATAGGAGAAAGAATGAGAGAGGAGAAAGAAAGAGAGAAGAGAATGAATGAGAGAGGAAGAATGAAGGAGAGAGAGAGAGGAAGAATGGACGAGAGAGAGAAAGAAAATTAAAGAGTTCGTATGAGACGGGAGAAAGAATGAGAGAGAAGGAGAGCCGGATAAAGAATGAAAGAGAAAGAGAGAGGTGAAAGAACGAGAGAGAAAGTAAAAGGGAGAAAAATGAGAAAGAAAGAATAAAAAAGGAAGTGAGAGAGAGAAAGGGAGTGGAGAACAAATGAGAGAGCAATTGAGAGGGCGAAAGAAGTTTATATTACGTACATAAGTGGAAAAAAACAGGCAAGGAAGGATGAAAAGGGGAAACTTACTTCAGTGAGTCGAACGAAGCCAAATATGGAGAATGCAGCGAGTGCAGAGTTCCATACAAGAAGTGGAGTGGAGAGAGAGAAGGCAGGCCTCCCTTTCATCCATCTCTCGATGCATACGATGCTCAGGTAGTACAGCACGGAGATGGACACCGAGTGATGCCAGTAGTCTTGCAGAAAGCGAGTCACTGACTCGTGCGCTTCCACTCGCTCCCATTCAAAGGACCATCTACAATTGCTCTCTTTCTCTGTCCTCTCTTGCTCTCTTTATCCCTCTCCCTATCTCTTTCTCTGTCCTCTCTTGCTCTCTTTATCCCTCTCGCTATCTCTTTCTCTGTCCTCTCTTGCTCTCTCTCTCCCTCTCCCTCTCTCCTTCTCTCTATCTCTGTCTTCCTCTCGTTCAAAAATAAAAGAATAAAGGCGAAAAAAAGTGCGAATAAATTTTTTCTTCTACGAACGCACTTGTACTGATAGTTGGTCTGCAGCCGACTGTAGTTGCCGTTGTAGACTTGGAAATCATTGAGTTGCCGATACAAATCCATCGTGCCTGAGGGTGGAGGAGATGAAACGCGCCTAAGCAGGTTGTATGAGAGCCATTCGGGAGAAATTCTCGGCCACCACCAAAACTCGTTCGAGGACACCGCATTTAGCTTGCGCACACACGAAAAGGCCGTCAATGAGCGAGAAAAATGAAGAAGACAACGAAATGATATTTAGATACATAATATAAAGAATAAAAGATAAATGGGTGGGTTGTGATGGTGGAAATGAAGCTTTGATGTACATGGAGAGGTAATCATTTGATTCTTTAAAATATAAATATAAAAAATGCGGCGAATAACGTGTACTGAATTGCTTAGGAAAGTCTGCGATGTTGTGAAAGTTTTAATGGGAGAATGAGGAGATGAATAAGGATTGCAAGACTGGTCCATGTAAGACCACTTGAAGAAGAGCCCGGAAAGTGAAGGCCCTCCCATTCCGACCACACCAGTCATATCCATTCTCTCTCTCTCACACTCTCTTTTCTCTCTCTCTATCTCTCTTTCTCTCTCTATCTCTCCTTCTCTTTATCTCTCCTTCTCTCTCTCTCTCTCTTTCTCTTCCCTCTCCGTGCACTTCAATCGTAAGAATACAATCTGCGTTGTATGTTCTCCTTCTGAGTTTGTTATTTCTCGATATACATGTTAAAAAAATGTGAAAATGTTGTTTTTTATTCGGAAAAAAAAACAATCAATTACCTGTTTTCAAAATATGTATTTAGCAATCCAGGTATTCTTCATTGGATGAGGTAGTAGTTGTGGTAGCCGTTATAAGTCTACTCGTTAAAAAAAAGTGTAAAATATTGCCGCCCGTCGAACGAACAGGAAAAAGCCTGCACAACCTTCGGTACATGTTGCAATGCAATGCCCGAAGGCTCTCCTGTCACATATCCGATCTGAAATTTCGCCGGAGCGATCCTTTAAGAATATAATCCTGTCCATAACGGCTGTGCATGGGTACGGATTGAAAACAATTCAAAAAAGACATCATCGAGAATTTCTTCTTTTTTTTCTGCGATAAAAGTCCATATCCTTGAAGAAGGTATTCGGAGAAAATTGATTTTTCTTCCGACATGATCAAGCTTCTCATAAACATCGATCGGAGGAAGCTTTATGACAATAACTAAATTTAATATCAAAAAGCATAATGTTTTTTGAGTAAAATGTTTGCGGAAGTCGTGAAATGCTTGGGAAATCAAGTATCTATGCACAAATGGGACATAAGATTAGCTAGGTAGCGAGCTAGAGGGAGAAAATGATAGTGAAAGTGAAAGGGAAACTGATTGGAACGGCAAGAGGATATGCTTACAATTTAAGGAAAGAAAACAATTGCTATGAATCGAATAATATTGGACACATGATTTTGGTGGGCTGCTTCTCATGGTTTGGAATGTTAATCTTGATCCTTGCGGTAATTATTGAGTTCCGCATGATAATAGAGAAAGTTGCTTCATGACACATGGAGAGACAACAAATTAGAGAGAGATAGAGAGAGAGAGAGAGAGAAAGATTGAGAGTATGAGAGATTGAGATAAATAGAAAGAGACAGAAAATGACCGAATGACAGTGTACAAGAAAGATGGAGGCATGATTATATAAAGAAGTTTCCGAGGACAGCAGATGGGGAAAGAATCAATGGGATGAGTAATGGAACTGTAGAGATGAAGGAAGAAGACGTAAAATACTGTGCAGGAGAGAGAGTAGAAGAGAGAAAGAGAGATAGAAAGAGAGGGAAGTGAGATAGAGCAAGTGAGCGAGGATAAAGAGGAGAGAAAGAGTGATAGAGAAACAAATAGGGAGGGAAGAGAAAGAGAAATAGATTGAGAGAGAAAAAGAGTAAGAGGTAGAGAGAGTGAAAGGGCAAGTGAGGGAGCAAGAGAAAGTCATAGATCGATTTGGTCCATTACTCTGACAATGCTCGAAGAACTGCAGCCACGCCTGACCTTCAAGATATCGGCGCGGGCTCTGGCTGGGGCCCGCCAAATCCGGGCCGGGCTCGGCCCGCTTTGGACATCCCTGTGTACGCCGCATCCCTTTCTGCTATTATTGATGCACATCACTGTGTAAATCGGTGTTCTCTGCTGGTCCGAGCGAAACTGGGATAAAAATATGTATGTATGTATATGACTCCATCTGGCTTCTCTGCATGCGCTCTCTCTCTCTCTCTCTCTCTCTCTGTCTCTCCTTCTCTTCGCTCTCTTACTCCTTCTCTTTCTCTCGCTCGTTCTCTCTCTCTCACCATCGTTCATATCAACTGGAACGATTAAACATATTATTATCTTCGGATAGGAGATCAAGAAACGTTTTCAGAACCTTTAAAATATGTACACCGACAAAGCGTCACAGCAAATTCGGCTGTCACTTCTGTATGCTACAATTTAATTTTTATACGGCTAAATAAAATCAATTTAGTTTTTAATTCTGTTGTATCCCTATTTAAAAAAAACTACCAGGCGATTTAATTCATATTTATTAGCGTCATATAAATGCCCATCATTTAGCTCTAATGGAAGTGTGCTTTACAGATCTTAATGTCAATTCATAGTTACACATTCTCTCCCAGATAAAAAACTCATACAGTACTTTTACATCAACACCACTATCAAGAGTTTATTTTGCAGAATAGTTCAGCGTCATTTAGCGAACGAAAGCAGCCGCGCCGCAATCTTGGTCAAAGTCGCGTTGACTTGTCGACAATGTTCAATTAAAGCGCTCAACGCTGGATGTTCTATCATCGAGCTTATTGGATGTCACAGTGAAAGTTGATCTTATTGCATAATCACTGCCTCTTTCTAGAGAGGCGAAATCCCAGCAGGTAACGAGGGAGCCAATGAGCCATGCAGACATGTTGTGTGCATGAATGAGAATATATCATGTATTATTATGCTCAGAATCCTGTGAAATACCAGCGTGCACTTACCGCAAAAGCATTGCGCTTCTCTGGGAGCGAGCCCGGACCAATGAGCCCAATGAAGCCGGCCACGCCAGCACTTTCGCTAACTCGCATAGACTAGGAGGCTACCGTAACGAAAGCATTTTATATTCCGTTTAGAAAGGGAGCGGAAACAAAAGAAAATCACATCAAAATTTGCTTTTGTATCACAGAATGCACCGCGAGATTTAGCTTTTATTTCTGGTAAGTGTGTATTTTCATGCTTATCCATTCCATTTTATGAATGAAAGTTTCTCATTATCCAGTGCATAATATATGGATATCAAAGATATAAGATATGTATGTGGAAGTCCAGAGATATCAGAGCATATCTTGTGAATATGATGCATTTCTTCTGGCCTTCAAACATGAGAATTTCTGTCACGTTGTAGCAAAGAATCTTTACCCGAACATTTATCGACTTTTTCTGTCTTCTATATATGAACATTCTTGGGAGATTTAGTTTTCAGTCTTAGCAGAAATAATTGAGATTCCTTTTATGAGTCTAATTTCTCCCTATCAAGAGACCTATCCAAGTTCAGAGATATCTTACAAAAAATATTCATTATCTTTATGAATGTAATGTAGTCATGCACCATATCAAAGACTTATGCGGAAATAAACCTTTAAGGAATGCTGTATCTAAAATTTTATGTTAATCTCTGTACGTCGGGACCGTTTCCCATTCTACTCGTACTATCACATTTATCATACATATGTATTTATGCACTCGCATGTGTTTATCCATATGCTATCCACGCATGTCTGCAAATAGTCACGAAGTGACATAATATTATAAATACAACGTACCTATGTGTGTATGCATGTAGTATGTACATACATATAGTACAGATTATCCACTCTCCAGTGTTCATGTGAAACTGTATTTTACTTTTCTTTCCGCAACAGTTACTAGTAAGTGATTGTCGCACTATGCATATACTATGCGTATGAAACATTCATACACATCGGTAAAGTCGAATCGGAGCCATTTTCAAATTAAATGTTCGGTGTCAATTTGAGTTCTTAAATTCAGCATATACTATGCTATGCCCTCGTGTCTACCATAAACTTCCCCTAATTATTATGGGTATTGCAAGACGCCTACGGGTTAAAATATATTCACTAGTCAGTGTCTTTTTTTTGTATCAGTATGATATCCTGTAATCATCCCGTGCGCCTGTCACGTATGCAGCACTCTCTTACGTGACTTTAAAAAGCCAACAAATATAGGGTGCTACATATAAGGTCACGATGCACAGTGCTCGCTACAGCTTTCACGGAAATACGAATTTGGCTAATCTCATATGGCAATCTCAAGTAGACCTAGGTATAAGATCATATAGACTGCCAGGCCACATATGGATATTATTACGTATGTAGGAAGAAAAACATACTAAGTAAATTACTAGTTAGTGTACAAAAATCACCAGCTTTGTGGCAAACAGAAAAATCTCTGCCATTGTTTGAAGGTGTTGTTGGATGCCTGCCAACAATTGGCTGGTGCATTCGCACCTTTGTCAATCCAACGGTCGCGGGGTCCATAACGTAAATCATGAATTGTGCTCCTCCTCCTCACAAGCTTCACGCCGTCTTCGTCTTCTCTCGCTCTCTCATTATCTCTCGCTCTCTCATTATCTATCATTCTCTCACGATCTATCGTTCTCTCATTATCTCTCGCTCTCTCATTATCTATCCTTCTCTCACTATCTATCGCTCTCTCATTATCTCATTATCTCTTATAATCTATCGTTCTCTCACTATCTATGTCTCCCACACAGTAATTTAATGCCAAATTGAGCCAGGTCATGCATGCTCCGCGGGTTCTCGCTTTCTTCTCTTTCCAATTAAGAAAAAAAAGCTTCTTTCTTTTTCGCCAGACCGGAGAGCCAGAGAAGACATAAGAGTCGTGCTCTCCTTGAAGTGCACAAGCCTCATTTATATGTTTGCTGATAAAAGTAACGTTCTTCACGGCACCTGATCTACAAGCCATTACTCTAGTTCCCGCGGAATGTCATTTACCAACACTTTTGAATGTCCATATCGCATTGACTGGTAAAGATCAAATATTTAAGCAGTGTGGGTCCAATTGAACGCACATGGTCATGCAATTGTAACTTCTTATTCCATCGACGACCCCAAGAGGCCCAGAATGGCACATGCATCTAAAAAAACTGTTAAGCATTAGTGAGTAAATTTTCGGCTTGCATTCTCGAGAATTATGCAATTAATGCTTACAACCCACTTTTAATTCCCACACAAATATTGTAGTATCAAGCAGCGATAAGATTATCTATGTACGTACATATGTACATTATTTATTCACCTTCGCCCTCGTTCAATTTGTAGACGGTTTCGAGGCTCACTCAAAAAAGGTTAGCTAAACTCTCGCGCGTTGCAAATATAAGCTAACTTTCCAAGTTTACGACTCTAGTAATGTGAGACCAAGTTTTCTGCATGCATGATCTTTGTAACCATATAAGGGTTTTTTTCTTTCTTTTTTTGTCAAAATGGTGATTTGAACTAGTATATACATATTAGGCTTTGAGTTTAAAATAATTTTCGCAATTTTAATAGAAGAAATATTTCTGATTAGCAAGATAACAAGTTAGCCTACCGCATTCACCACATTTCCGCTTGAAGAGCACTCGAGCACTCATTTGTATGTATATTTTGCTGAAGAGAAATGAAATTTTCGCACTATTTTTTTTACCTTCCTTCGCGGCAATTGTGGAGTTTTAGTCACATTTTCAGCAACTCATATGTAACCCATGGCCGCTCCGATACTTTGCTGTCAGGTCTATAATCATTCTATTTACTTCTTCGTGCACATTAGGGAATATTTCTTCGTCTTATTGTTAGCTCATGATTAAATGCCACATGGCAGGTGTAATAGATTATTATAAAATGCTGTACCGTTCAAGCTTCAACCATTTATTTAAGTTCCATACTCCAGTCTCGCAATTTTTATCTGCTCTGCGCTCTTTTCTCCATGTATATGTACATAAAATTCTGTACTCTAAATTCAAGGGTTAAAATTGCTAGATTCAAATGCGTCTATGACGAGTGAGACTATAAAGCGAAGACAGCGAAATGGTGAGGGAGCGAAACAATGAAATTAAAAGAGCGAGAAGAAAAACAGATAGAGAGAGAGAGAGAGATATGCCACAGCAATAACACACATACATACATATGTATATACATACATATATACTATTTCTACATATGACACATTCTTAGTAACAAGCATACATATATCCATACGTTTTCTTTTGCTTTTCATACAAATTCCTAAGTTTTCAGAGCTTCGTGAGACATGCCAAGAATAAATTAAATTTTCACGAATTTGCGTCAACCCGAAATTGTTGTTGAAAACTCCATTCAGGCCTTGAGATTTCTCACGACTTTTTCCTAAATGCATGGTGTTTTTCTTCTCTTTTTGGACTTTGCAATTATTCTGCGTTTGATTTTTCAGCACAAATCAGCCCCCATTGCCAAACTTCTTTTTAATAAATAGCTCACTGCTTCCGTATACCTACATACATACATACATATATGTACGCAATAAACATGAGCTGTTACACATATTTTTTTGCGCTAATGTTTGTTTGCCAGGCCATGGGTTCCTTATTTGTCTCTAAAAATAAAAGCACATTCTACGTGTTTGCATGTTCTTTCAAAGCCTTAGAGATTGTGCGCTTGCAGGTTTTTTGGAACATAACCTTCCCACGCCAATTACATAGTATATATATATATTATATACATACAGATGTATTCACCGGATTGGTAGATGCTGACCATATGATTAGAATTTATATCTGCTATTTGTCACGAGATTACCACGCCTACGGTTATCCTGGCACATATGTACATACATATAAGGCCATACCCGGTGTCCTCGCTTGACGCGCGGAAAAAAGATGACGACATCAGTGAACATTCCTCAATTTATGGCATTTTGGGCAGTCGAAGGCAGTCTCTACTACAATTGCAGGTTTTTTTTCCTTTTCTCTTTTTCTAAAGGCGCTTTCGGGACATACATATAGAAAAAGGGGTAAAGGTGCTAGAAAGGTACAGTAAATTCTGTAAAATTGGCCAGAAAATTCTGTAAAATGTAGAAAATATTTAGTTATAAATAAATCTTAACAATTACATAATTAATTAATTAAGCTTCGCCGGCCTCGACGCCTTCGACGAGGGATGGCGCGGCGAGTCGAAGCCACTGCACGCCATCTACTGCTACATCGTCGGCGTCATCTTCCTGCCCGTACGTCGTTAGCATGCCCGCGCTATGGGAGCATCGCGCACTTCCGTGCTACAAGGTGTGTGTTTACATATTTACTTATTTATCGACATCAAATGCATTTGAAAATCCATGTTTGAATTCGCGCCATTTCGAAATTTCTTTTACGACACTTGAATATATATTACCGTATTTTCTCTATTAGTGCCCCTCCCTCTATTAGAACCCCCCTCTAATAGTGCCCCCCTCTCGCAAGGGTATTGAAAAATAGTACCCCTCCCTCTAATAGAACCCCCCCCCCTAATTGTCTAATAGAGACGTTTCTGGAATCCATGCTTAGGTATGGGATGCTCTTACCAATGAACTGATTGCAAATTCATTCAAAATCTAAGGTAAAACTGATATTCCAGTGATGATTCCGTAGGAGAAGAGCTATTCTTCGTTTTTGAGAATAAAGTGGTGTTATCAAACTTTTTGTCAATCACATTGAAAAATAGTACCCCTCCCTCTAATAGAAGCCCCCTCTAATAGTGCCCCCCTCTCGCAAGGGAATTGAACAATAGTGCCCCCAGGGGCACTAATAGATAAAATACGGTATTAAGTGTATACTATGCATTCAACTTATCGCAGTTTTTTTTCCAAATATTCATTCGAAATAGCTCGAAATCAAATACGGGATTGTTTTGGTTCCTCTTAAAGATCATGTTCTACCTCGGCGTCAGCGACATCATCGGCCTCTTGAACGCGGCCCCAAATCAAGCGACAATGTTCTTGGTCGGCCAGACATACTGCTTGAATCCGATCGTGGAACACATCACTGGGTCGTGGTGTATCGGTAAGTGAGTGAGAGACAGGAGAAAGAGATCCCGGGATCAATCCCCGGCCCGGAAAACATGCTTGCTAAGATTAGTGTGAGGGGCTCCCTCAAGCACATTCATTGTAGTTTGCTGTTGTTATTATCTCTGCGTGACTCGTCTATCTCATCTCTGACTCTTTTCACAAGTCATGTAGTATTTCCAGGTTCATGCTATTCGTATACATAATTGGAATACTAGCCTACATTAGTCAACATGGAGGTAAATGTCATATCAGATTTGCAAGCGAAGTATGTACATAACGCTGTGCATACGACAGAGAATTTGTTATGTGCTCCTAATAGGGCCAAAAATAAATATGTTGCCGCTCACAAGCGTCACCAAATATAATAACAACAAAAATAAACTAGGAGACAAAAAAAACTTTTTTGGAAAGAAATTGGCAAAAATAGTATGAATTAATTTATAGGCTTCTGCGGTAAATAAAGATATGTATGTATATGTATGTTTATGTATGTATGTATATAAGCAGGCTTAAAAAAATAATGACTAAATTTCTAGGTTACAACTCAAAATATGTATTTTGTCTAAAAAAAAATAATTAAACTTTTTTAGAGAAAAAGTTTAGATTTTTTACTTATTTTTGTAGGCTTTTACGCGTGCTCGTGCTGCGCGTGCATTCTGCTCGTGTGCAATCGTCTGCTCGCGTTGCTGCACCTCGAGAGCGCGTTCTTTGAGGTTTGGACGAAAATTCAACGTTTAAATTCGCGCCACTTTTGCCTGAATCAAGGACAAGATGGAGATAGAGAGCGTGCAGAGAGTTATGGCATGCTGTGATCCTGCCATGTCATTATCAGTGCTGCTGCCTTTCACACTCACTCCATAGAAATTTGCGCTTACACAATTAGCTTGGGAGCGAACCTTTAAAAAAAATCCCATTGTTGGGTGCCCACTCCGATATGCGGGCAGTTTCAATTTTCGCTCTTGATGGAGTGTTCAGAGTACGTGAGGAATACATAGTATACCATAATACCACAACTAAAATGTTAATTTACTAGGGTTAGAAGGATTTTACTGACTTCAGGATTCTGGCAATCGAAGTTTCTTTCCAACCCTGACCAAATAAGGCGGAGAAAACATTATCTATTCGACGGAGTCCTCATTTAAGTAATTCTTAATTTTTTTTCCTTGTAATTGTATAGACTCAAGATATGCTTCTTGAGGGAAACCGTGCCTGGATCTCATTGTTGATCCCCACTGTCTACGGTCTCGTCTTCCTACTCTTCGTGCCTCCACTCATCTTCAACGCGGACAAGAACGGACTCTTCTTTGATCCTTTCATCGGCAACACTGGAATCACGGTTACTAACTCTATTTGAATGTTTAATACATACTAAGCAACTTAATAAAAAAAATGTTATATACTTTTTTTTCTTAACCGTATTTTTCAGTACGAGTGCATTCCACATGCCTTCAACAACCTCTCCACTGTCACGCTCTCCTTCCTCTTATACTTTGCCTTTTTCATTCTGCTTAAAACGCGCAAGTATGTAAAAATTCATATTATTTTTATTTTTATTTTTCCAATGTTCCATTATTTTGGACCCATTTAAAAATTCTAATGCAAGCTAGAAACACGACATTTATTTAAAGAGCCGAAGCAAACAGCAGTGAGAGCCGCAAGACTTCAAGTGGTTCGGTAGGTAACTTTGAATTTTTCGATTACGTACATACACGTGTATGTGTATACACTAACTATGTATATGGAGGAAATGTATTATGTTATCTCATATATTCGAACATTCTATTAGTCTTCAAGTAATATTTTTAAATTATAATATAAAGGTCAATTATAGCTTATTTGATTGATAATCAATCCTAATTATGCATTGATTTTTCTTTCTCTCTCCTTTCAGATATTCATCCAGTGCCTGCTCATCTGCATCGCAAACTTTTGCAGCTCCGTCATTTACGTCTACGCCCAGTGGTTTCCGACGCCGCAGTGGTTCATGATCTTCGGCACCATCTCGTATCACATGGCACACGGTTCGTACAGACATGCGATAGATTTGAAATGGCGCGATTTCAAATTTGAATCTGCGCTCTTTCCCCTTATTATAGCGAGACACGACTACGATAGATAGGAAGAACAAGAAAACACATATTTATATAGTATATGTATCTTTTTTTTGATAGATCAAAAGAATGTATGCGCCTAATAAATTTCTAAAAACGTAAAAGTGTAATAAAAAATTTCAGTAACTCCCGCAGATATCTACGTCACCCTCAACAAGACGATCCAAAGGACCATACGGCGGCAGATCGCGACAGTCTTTGTGAGGAATTGCTTCTTTTTTTTTCTATTCCAAAGATAAATTAACTTCCAATTTTTCAACCACAAAAACACACGGAATATATTATATTGTTTATCACTAAAAAAATCAATAAAGAACGAATATACATATATTTTTTTAATATTTTGTTTTCACAATGAAAAGATGATTACAGTCGTGCGCCACATCGCGTCTCGCAGCCGGCTCGATGGGCGAGCGAAGTTCATTCCGCGCGTCGAGCATCATGCACCCACGCGTCGCGGCTGTAACGTCACGCGTCGCGGCTGCTCAACAGACCAGCCTCCATCATGTTATATAAGGAAACTTTAAATGATATACATATGTATTTCTTTTTTAAATATCTTTAAAAATACTTACAATTTGGAATCTTTGGAATATTTATTACATTCATATACTTGCCATACCTAATCTCTCTGTAGGAATGGCCATAATGTTTGCCAGAAAACGTTGTATACGAAGAATGCTTTATAAAATTGTACATACATATTGCAATGAATAATCAATTGTTGATCATATATTCACATAAATTTTACCATTACTTCGTCCTTCTTGTTTTCGTTGTCAGCCAAATTCGTATCCGGGTTTTTCTTTCTTTTGTGCTTCTTTTTTCATTTGTATTTTATACACAGTTTTTGCATAATCTAAAGTTGGGCAAAATGAAAATCGACTTGAAATTACATTATGAAATATTCACACAACTCTACTATCATTTTTTGGCGAGAAACAAAGAGAAAATTCCATGATTTTTTAAAAGTGTATGTAATTCCTATCAAGTAAGCAGCGATCTAGACGTCAAGGTTCTTCCCACGTCGATATTACTCGATAAAAAAAAATGATTTGGTCTCTAGCACCCCTGGAATACAGACCCCTCCAAGAGTCGAGAATTCGTCTGACGATTAATCCACTTTGAGCCACTTATTGTTAGTGCTAAGAGAACGGTATCTCGAGTGGAGTTGTGCACACAGAAAATTATTTGGTTGTATTTAACAAAATGAGGTACAAATATATTATGAGAATTCTAACACGCAGAATATTTTGTGAAAACGGCGCGGACATTCTGTTCCCTCCGAGGTACATTTTGTAAAATGAGCGAGATGGGCCGGAAGCGCCCCTTTCAGCTGCTGTTTTTCGCTCTGTTTTGCTTTGTTTCTCTGCCCCTCTTGATAAAACTGCCTATCTCTCTATATATCTTTTTTCTCTCAGCTTTTCTCTACCCAACCATACTTTTTTCCCCACTGTTCCTGCATTTTAAAGCAACTTAAAAATTACTTTTATACGGCATTTCAGAGTTTCTGAAATTTTTTATATCTTTTTCTTCTTATTTCTCTCTCTGTCTATCTAAATAGAACAAAATCCCCGGAAACTCCAAAACTACAAAATACCCTGGGCGTTTTTCGGCTCGCCGCCAAAACTACAAAATTGTTTTCTGTGTGTGTGGACGGGTGGGAGGATGGCGGTGGCAGCTGACATTATCGAGACAGGCGTCGTCGGGAGAGAGATGAGAACGGACGCCCTTCTTAGCAGAGCAGCAGAAGAGCTGGAGAAGAGCATGGAATAATCATACTCGGCGTCTCCCAATCGCTGTCTTACTCCTCCGAGCCGACGATCACTGCCCGTGTTTGCTTCTCCCAATTCTCTACCTGTGTTCTGCGTGCGACTGCGGACGCGACGAGTGGACTGTCTTGGGAGTGAGTGGGTTGGCTGGGAGAGAAGATGATAATGAGGGTGTCGTAGAACCAGTCGAGGCGCTCTGTCAGCTTGGCCAGGCGAGTGTTGCTCTCCTCGTCCATCGACTTGAGCAGTGGTTCCATGTTCCTAACATTTGATGCCGCCATATGCTCCACGAAATATACATCATTGCTTTGCCATGTATTGCAATAACATGGACATATGTACAACTGTGACAATTGCTCATGTGAGTAACCTCATTAGTGCAATAACATGGATTTGTATACGTGTGTGAGTGCTGTTCATATGAGTGACGCACACACCCCCAGCATCATCATAACACTGTATTTTACTTTTTTTCTTTCCGCGTTAGTAATTTTCGCACGATCATACGTTAAGGCCCAGATATGTTTGAGTATGAAACATTCATACACACATGTGTCTATAACGTCAAGTCAGATCCATTTCCAGAGGAAATTTATGGTGCTACTTTAGGCATACTTAATATCTGTATATGTTATGCCCCCCATGACTAACATAAATGTCCACTTACTTTTATGGGTATTGTAAGACGACAAAGGATTGAAATATATTCACGAGTAGCAAGTGTCCTTTTTTTCTAACAGAATAATATGCAGAAATCAGCCCGAGCACATGGCACGTAGGCACTCTCCGAAGTGACTTTAAAAAGCCAGCGAATATAGGGTGCTATAAATTCACTGCAAACAATCCTCGCTGCTACTTACATACATGAATGGAAATAAAAATTTAGCTAATGACATAAGGCAATTTCAGTTATACCTACTAGCTATAAGTCATCATGCCGCAAATGGATAGTACATAAAGAATACATAGCACTCCTCATTGAATTTTATTGCAATACAATGCTCTTTCTTACAACAATGGTAGAAGAATAGAGTAACATACTACATGTCTAATGAGCATGTCGTCTTTAACAAAAAAGGCTTTTAAAGAGCACAAAAGGGTGACAAATAAAATTGAGTATATTTATAATTTAAGTGCATCATCAATGAGCTTTCTGCTAAAATAACTAGGAAGTGTACGAGAAAATGATTAAAACAGAAGAATCTCTCCAATTGTCTGAAGATCATTGGGTGCGTTCATACAATTGGCTGGTGCATTCGCACCTTTGTCAATCCAACGATCGCAGGGTCCATAGCGTGAAACATCAATTGTGCTCCCCATGAGCTTCACGATCTTTGTCTTCGTCCTACGCTTTCTCATTATAACTCGCGCTCTCATTTTCTCTCGGTCTCTCATTATCTCGCCCTCTCTCATTATCTCGCCCTCTCTCATTATCTCTCTCGCTGTCTCATTGTCTAGTTGACGTTTTTCGTTGGTTTGACGCCTCCAAACTTTCAGTTCCAATTTAAGCCTGGCCAGACTCGGCGGGTTCTCGCTTTCTTCTCTGCCTAATTAAGAAAAAAAAACCTATATTTCTTATGGTTAGGAAAGAGAGCCTGAAAAAAAAGCATCATGCTCTCCTTGAAGTGCACGATCCCTCATCTATTTGCTGATGGGCTTTCCTTAAAAGTAGCGTTCTTTACGGCGCATTACTTCCCGCCGAATGTCATTTACCGACACTTCTGATCGCATCAACTCCAAGAGGCTAAAGAATAGCGCGTGTAGTAGATTAACACTAGCGTGCTCTAAAGCGCTTACCATTACTGAGTAAACTTACGGTGTGCTAACTGGAGAAATGTAGAAAAAAAAATTAATGATTACAACCTACTTTTAGCTACCACACTTTCGCCACATAATATTGTAGTATGTATCGAGAGCAGCGATAAAAATTGTTATTCATAACATTAATTTCGGCCTCCTTCGCTTTGTAGCCGGTGTCGAAGCTCTTTTCAAAAAGGTCAGCTTAGCCGTAGGCGTGTCCAGAATATACTGGCAAGCTATATACATATGTATGTATATATAAGCTAACTTACTGTCCACCATTAGAACTCTCAAAGTTTGATACCAAGTAGTCTGCTGCTTGCGACAAACTTGTCAGTGTTCTGCAGGAATAATCTTTGTCTCTTTCAACGAAGCCTTTTCATAAGTTTTTTTTTTCAATTTGGTGATTTGATCTATGTATTAGTAGAGTTTGAGGCTTTAGAAGTTTTAATAAAAGAAATATTCTGATTAGCAATACAACAAGTTAAAGGAGCAGTTCGCTGAATAATTAACATATGGTTTAAAATTACATATATATGTGGATCTATTTACATCTGTCTAACACATACACCTAGAAAGTTTGAACCATTTTTGGCCACTTGCTACAAAGTTACGCGCCCGCCAAATTTGGCTCGGCTAATTTTTTTTACTGTTGCTGTTAGCCCCACTTCTATTACACACGCTCTCTAACCAGCAGAAGCGCCAATTTTAGGGCGCGCGTACAAAATGGTCCTGATGTACCACTGTATAATCGTTCAGTGCATGGCTCCTTGAACCTACCGATTTCATTACATTTTCGCATAAAGAGCACACGAATACTCTCTGCTTCGTCTGCAATAAGCAAAGTTACATTTTCACCGTCGTATTTTTGACCTTCATTTTTGGCAATTGTGAACATCACTCTCATTTCTAGCAAAGTAACATCGTGAACGCTCCGATAGTTTGCTCTCTGGTCAATAATTATCTATACTTCTTATTGTTAGTGCACATGAGGGAATATTCATCTTCTTATCATTAGCTCATGATTATTTGTAATAACAATTGATTACTAAAAAATGCTGGAACATTCACGTTTCACACATCATTTTCAATTCCATACTCCATTGTCGTAATTTCTTTCTGCTCTCATCAGGTAGCCTCATCCATTATTTTCTCCATCCATGTATATGTACGTACATAAAATTGTGTGCATGCCAATTTCAAGGGTGCGAATTGCTACAGTCAATTGCATGTAAAACGAATACCGCAATGGAGAATAAAGTAAACATATGTAGAGAGACAGAGAAAAAGTATGTAGACCACAATAATTACAATGAACTTACACTGTGTGTGTTTTATAGATATGTATGTATGTTACTTTGTCGTACTTACACGTATTTTGTTTTGCTTTTCATCAAGATTCCTAAGTTTTCAGAGCTTCGTGAGAACATTTACTGCCACCAATAAAATGAATTTCCACGAACCCGGAACTCTTGTTGAAAATTTCATTCAGGCCTAGACATTTCTTACGACTTTCACCTAAGTGCATGTTTTTTTTTTCTTTTTGTACTCGGCTCTGATTCATCGTCTGTATTCTTTCACACAAATAAGAAACAAATGTCATAGAAAGATTCGAATATCCTTGAGAGTGACACTTAAGGGGCTTTTTTATGTGTAGTTTTATTTTCTTCTGCTCTGAACTCTTCAATTATCCTTATCGTTTACACGCAGTGAATACGGAATACTGAATGCTGAATACTACTTCTATATATATGTATGCCAAAAACTTGAGCCGTTGCACATTATTTTTTGCGCAAATGTTTAAACTACATACATAGTTCTTTGGGCACTTGTTTGCCTAACAATGAAAGCACATATAGCGCAGGCCAAGCACAGCGTTAAGGTCAACGAAATTACGACTTCAGTGAACCTTCCGCAATTTATGGCCTTTTGGGCAGTCAAAGGAAGTCACTACTACAATTGCAGGTTTTTTCGTCTTCTTTATGAAGAAAAAAAACCGAGATATACATATGACAACGAAAATAGAGCGGCATATGGAATGTGGATATTCAGTAAAATTAAGAAAAATCTTAATAAAATTAATTGATTAATTAATTGATTAATTAAGCGGCGGCGGCCTCGACGCCTTCGACGAGGGATGGCGAGGCGAGTAGAAGCCACTGTACGCCGCCTTCTGCTACATCGTCGGCGTCATCTTCCTGCCCATGTACGCCGTCAGCATGCCCGCGCTCTGGGGGCATCGCGCGCTCCCGTGCTACAAGGTGTGTGTTTTTGCATTTATTCATTCGAAATGGCGCGAGTTCAAACATGGATTTTCCTAATTCCTTTTAAAGATCATGTTCTACCTTGGCGTCATCGACATCATCGGCCTCTGCGACGCGGCGCCAATTCAAGCGACAATGTTCTTGGTCGGCCAGACGTACTGCCTGAATCCGATAATCGGCCATATCACCGGGTCTTGGTGTCTTGGTAAGTTGGTGAGAGACGGGAGTAAGAGGTCCCGGGTTCGGACCTTACGCGCAGCCGAACCATTTGCTGGAGCGGAGCTTCTTGTAGTGATAGTTGATTATTGTAGACATTCATTGTAGTTTGTTGTTTATTTTTATCTCCGCGTGAATCGTCTCGCCCTTCTCATGCTTCACGTAGCATTTGTTAGATTTTTCTATAACAGAAATATTAGTCTACGTGAGTCTTGCCCATTCTTTAATGGCTTACTACAGTTCGTCCCCTGTCGACCCTCGCAAGCGGCGGTCCCATCTTCTTCGCTCATAATTATAAATATTAGTGTACGTGAGGGCATCATGACTTGTACTCCAGGCGCGAGGAAGCTAGAGATGAAGTGAGAGAGAAGAAGAAAGGACCACCGCTTGCGAAGAAGGACAGGGAACGAAATGGAGTGAGTGCTCCATGCGCACACCTTCCCCTTCTTTTCGTATCTTGAGAGAGTGCTAAAAAGAAGGTGCCCAAAAATACACCATAACCTATGAAAAGTGAAAGTCGAAAGATTATATACGTACTTCTGTCGTGGACGTAAACGCCTAACAAAAAAAATTTTTTGTGAATTAATTTTTTCTAGGCTTCTACACGTGCTCCTGCTGCGCGTGCATTCTGCTCGTGTGCAATCGTCTGCTCGCGCTGCTTCAGTTCGAGAGCCCGTTCTTTGAAGTACGGAAGCAAAATTAAACGTTTGAATTCCCGCCTTTTCCCTAATCAAGGACAACAAGAGTGGTCACAGAGAGTACAAATGGGTTAACAATAATACTTCACATTTGAGTTTAGGGTTGTTACCTGCCTGTAATTGGGGGAGGGGTTTAAATATTTTTCACGTAATAGTCCCCAATGCTCTATTAACTTGAGGGAAATCGTACGTGGATCTCATTGTTGATCCCGACCGCCTACGGTCTCGTCTTCTTGCTCTTCGTGCCTCCACTCCTCTTCAACGCGGACAGGAACGGACTCTTCTTTGATCCGTTCATCGGCCACAATGGCATCACGGTGCTTGCATATTTGGATGCTTTCGATCTACTCCGCGTCTATACCTTATATTATAAAACGACAACTGTAAAAAAAAGTAGTTTACATAAAATGCTGGTAAAAGAATAGTGAAGATCTACAATTTTTTTTTTATATTTCTGAATCAATTATTTTAATTAAATAAAAATTTTATTTTTGGTTATTTTTTAATCGCGCTTTTTCCAGTACGAATCCATTCCACACGCCTTCAACAACATCTCCACTGTCCTGCTCTCATTCCTGTTGTACTTTGCCTTCTTCGTTCTGCTCAAAACGCGCAAGTATGTCCAAAGAATTTATCTTTTTTTGTTTTCTTTTTTCGTTTTTGGAAACAAGAAAAAAATATCCCTTCAATATCCTTTATATAAGTAGAATAAATTTTTTATTTATCTTGTAGATCCGTGGCTAACAGCAGTGAGTGCCGTAGGAGTTCAACTGGTTCGGTAGGTTACTTGGTATGTTTCGTTTATGTAGATCTTTGTACATATATATGCATCTACACTCCCGCCCAGGATGTTGGTACCAAGGATGCGTCGGACGCATCGGACGCATCCAAATGCATCCTCGTTAATAACTATTTTCCTAGGCAATACTAAAATATTTTAACTTGTACATTAGTTTGCTTATAGAGAACGGATGCTACTGATAAAAAATAGATAATTTCTAATCATTTGATAAAAAGTTATCAGTTTTTACTAATACAAAATTTCATTTCTTATATTTTACAATGAAATTTCTCCTGCATTATTATTTTCTCTCTACCTGCATCCCCAAATATTAAAATTTGAGATTGTATCACTGATAACGGAAATCGATAAACCAGACCTTATCACGCATGTTCATTAGCTGAAAGTAATGCAAAGTACACACAATCAAAGATATATTGGTAACGGGTGCTCTATTTTGAAAACTGATTACATAATCAGATTCAGAATCGTAAGTCGAATCCTCTCAGCTAATGAACATGCGTGATAAGGTCTGGTTTATCGATTTCCGTTATCAGTGATACAATCTCAAATTTTACTTTTTTATGGATGTGGGTAGAGACAAAATAATAAAACAGGAGAAATTTTATTGAAAAATATAAGAAATGAATTTTTTTTTAAGCAAAAACTGATAACTTCTTATCAAATGATTAGAAATTATCGATTTTTTTTAATCAGTAACATCCGTTCTCTAATAATAAGCAAACTAATGTACGAGTTAAAATATTTTAGTGTTTCCTTGGAAAATAGTTATTAACGAGGATGCATTTTGATGCATCCGATGCGTCCGACGCAACCTTGGTACCAAGATCCTGGGCGGGACTGTATGTAGTATATCCAAACATGATACTATATTAAATATATTCAATGTCAAAACATGATACTATATCGCAATCTTCAAGTAAGAAATGTCTTTTAATTATCATATAAAAAAGATTAATGTGTTCAATTATTATTATCTATTGGGAAACAAGCCTAATTATGCAATTATTATTTTTATTTCTTCTACTTTCAGATATTCATCCAGTGCCTGCCCATCTGCATTGCAAACTTTTGCGGCGCAGCCATTTACGTCTACGCCCAGTGGTTTCCGACGCCACCGTGGTTCATGTTCCTCGGCATGATCTCCTGGCACATGGCACACGGTTCCGCATACTACAATCGTTTTGAAATGGCGCAATTTCAAAAATTCATTTTTGAATTCGCGCCTTTTCGCCTGAATAAAGCGTGATGCGACTACAGCAAACAAGAAGACAAAAAAAGTAGTTTTCGGTTGCATGATCCTTTATTTAAAATAGCATGTATATATGCGTAAATAGGTTTTTTTTACTACGAGACTATTATAATGTACAACTATGAAATATAAACAATAGTTACTACTTCAAATTTTCCAATAACGCCCGCTGTAATCTACGTCACACTAAACAAGACGATCCAAAAGACTATGCGGCGGCAGTTTGCGGAAGTCCTTGTTAGTATTTGTTTTCTTAACAAAAAAAGGGAAATTAATATACAAGATGTCAAAAAAATTGGCGAAACTAGTAATTATCAAGTTAAAAAGCCCAAATTTTTTTCATAACACAGAAAAGATTTCAGTCCTGCGCCGCGTCACGACTCGCAGTGACCTCGACGGACGAGCTAAGTTCATTCCGCGCAGGAAATGGGACAGCGAGTAGTCAGCACCTAGCACGCGTCGCAGCTGTTACGCCACATGTCGCGGATGCTCACCGTACCAGCTTGCCACATGTTATACAGTAAAATTAAATGTATTTAAAAATTTATATTTAAATTTTTTTTTTAAATACATATATTTAAAATATCTTTATTAAAATTTCATGGAAATATTTATTGTAGACACATAGTACATACAACACCTAAACTCACTGTAAGAATCACCATAATATCTGTCAGTAATCGTTCTATAGATAGCATTGTATTTTTTTTTATTATAATTTATATTGTTATCGATAATTTATTATTATACCTATACTCTCATGAATTTTACTCTTTTATGTACTTCAGTGATCGTCTTTTTAAACAGTTTTTACACTTTTCTTTGTCAGCCAAAGTGTGTATCCGGTCAGTCCTGTTTCTGTTTTTTTTTGCGTATTGAATTTGCCTAAGGTATACGAGCAAAAGCTGTGTTAATGTAAGTGAAAATCGACTTGACACAAACACTCACATCATGCAAAAAAAAATCGCCAGATTGGTAATGTCCCGACAAACCACCGCGAAAGAGCAAGAATACGAATGAAGTAAGCACGCCGATTGGAATCGAGCAGGAACCGCTCGCGTGGTAAGTTAGAGCGTTGCCCCCATTTAAGTCGTTAAGACATGTATATTAAAAGCAAAGATGTGGACATTTGTGTGTGGTAGTGATATAAAAGAATATTTACCAAATCCAGAACCCCCCCCCCCCTGTTGAAGGTTTCCTCACAGTATTTTTTTCCAGGTCCTGGATTTATTTCGTTCTCGACTAATCGAAATATTACTAGCCAAGTGGACATCATAAGTAACGACTGGACAAGAAAGAACCGGACGCGAACATGCATATTCTTCAGTATATATGTAATCTCTAGAATCAAGGCCAAATAATTCATTGTGTAAATTTTTTATGTAATTTAAGAAATATACACAAAAATAGACAGTACTGTCGGTAAAGGAATGTAAAGGAATGCATTACAATTACTGAACACCCACACATTTCTAAAAGCAACATTTGATTTTTATGAACGTACTAGCTAGAGGGTAATAGAAAATCACAAAATATGTCATATTGGCTGTGAGGAATCTATTATCAAGAATATTTCCACTCAAATGTATTGCAATTCTTACAAGTGTTGAAAACTTTCTCTCTGGATTTGCTGTAGTCTTCGAATAGAATTCCTTCCAACCGGCTTTTGTTCGCAACTAATCTGCAAAGTTTCGTAATCGCTTGCTTGGCCATGGACACGAATCTTGATTTTTGTATGTTCGCTACAGGCGAACCCAAAATTCAAAAGAATATAAGAATTTAAAATTAAGAAAGTAAACAAATTAAAAAAAAACGTTAACGAACTCACCCGTCCGTAGACCTTCAGCTCTATCTGAATACCACATTGACGAGTCAGGCATTTGATTTCTTTGTAATCTAAAAAGAGAATTGTATTATCTCATGAAAAATATTTATCAGTCTAGAATGTTCACAGATATATTTAAAATATGTATAAGGGCCAACTGATCAATAACGGCACACACCTACATATGTATGTATGAGAAGAATTTTCCTTCTCTACGAACAGTTCTCTCGAGAAGTAGCATCTTGACATCACTGTATGTGACACAAGAAAAAGAGGGCCTGGTATACGCAGGCAGGCAGTGTACTCTGAAATATTAAGAAAGACAGCGTATGTAACTGAAAATGAAGGAGAAACGAACGCGTGAAGTACAAGAGAGAGAGAGAGAGAGAAAAATAGCAGATATGGAACATTATCCAATCCAAAAAAAGATTGGAATGCAGTGAGAAAGCCAATCACAGATCGAAAACAAGCAGAAATATTGGTATACAATCCAATATTACGTGGGAAAATGAAACGCCAAAACAAAGCAAATCAGATGAAAATATGTATATGTAGTATAATTAAAATAGTAAAAAGGAGCTTAGTGAAGACAATGAGAGTGAAGTTGAAGTGAATGTGAATGGCTTAAATATCTCTACTCAAAGGTTGATCTGGAAGAGAAATCTGTCTCGCCAAGCGTCCAGATTAATTTCG
Source organism: Allodiplogaster sudhausi (assembly GCA_945643635.1). Classification (NCBI taxonomy): domain Eukaryota; kingdom Metazoa; phylum Nematoda; class Chromadorea; order Rhabditida; family Diplogasteridae; genus Allodiplogaster; species Allodiplogaster sudhausi. The sequence continues at coordinate 3,614,256 of CALZFC010000001.1, read as the reverse complement.
TTCTTTCACAATTCACGAACTATTTCTCGCTTCTTCTATCGCTTTATCTATCCATCTGCTGGCACGGAGGAGGATTTCATCTTCCGGCCACTCCTCTCCAGTAACTCAGGCACTCTCCTTCACGCTTTAGTTTTCTCTCTCTCTCTCGCTCTCTCTCTCTCTCTCTCTCTATTTCTCTGCGTCTCTCACTCTATACACAGCAGACAGATAGTGATGAAGACGCTTCAATGCACAAACAAATGACTAACACAGATTTTCCCTTTTTCTTCTAGATTCTTCTAGTTATCCTTGATTACAATGATGATATATTTCATTATGCTCTTATTGGCACTTTGTAAAGAGAACCTATCCATATATATGTATGTACATAAGCATCGAGCTGTTCACAATATAGAGCTGACTAAGAAATTTTTATGATTTAAAATTTATGAAACGCATTTGTACTATTCGACATGATCTTTAAAGGAGATCATAAGGGAAAAAACTCCTACAACGACTGAAAAGTACGGTGTAAGCAACCCATAGAAATCGAAGGTTCTAGCTCAAGGCAAAAAAAAACAAGAAACTTTTTTTTGCCTTAGATCTTCACTAAAACCGTGCAACCGCGGATTCGAAAAACAATTTCTTTTGAGATTGAGAATCAATGATCATGGTAACAAATTCGGCCCAATTGAGCAAGAGAAACAAGAAAGCAACGAGATCAAGAACAGAAAAATTGATTATGTATGAGTCTGGAGACGTTTGGAAGGCATTTGCAGGTCACACCTAGTAACTTGCATAATTAAACATGTTAATGAAGTCTGGCATACAATTAAATTCTCATTCTCGTATCCCTCTTTCATTCTCTCACTCAATTTCATCCCTCATGCTCAAGTAACCACAGAAGTTTGAACTATCGAAAAGAAAGATAAGTAGTAAAAATAAATGTATATGCCAGATAGCTTGATTATGACAGAGATTTGGTGACATTACATTACTTTAATGGTAAGCTGCGGGCCGGGCTGGGCCTGCCCAAAAACATTAGGACAGCGTGCATCTCTGGATGCGTTGAAATAAAATCGACTTTTAGGAACCCTTTGATGTATTCGCGTATGAGCCCGTCGAATGTTTTGGCATAAATCATGCATTTTTCAAAAATGATTTCGTAGTATCAACAACTTGTTTGAGAGAGAGTATCAATTTCAAGAAATATTCATTGCCTACGCAAACAACAGCGAAAAATGAAGACGGAAATTGAACTCAACGAGAATAGAGTGCTTACACTAGTGAAAATTGAATGCAGGAAAGCGGGCAAATGGCGCTACAGGAAATTAAAAATGTGCGCCTGTTGATAGCAATAATGAATCCGCGTTGGCTCAGAATCAGAACCAGTTTTCAGAATCATTTCCACAGTTGTCATATGTATGCAGAGTGTTGTGAAATATTAAACTTGCAAAATTTTAATCTGTTTATTTTATTAATTTGTAAGTGTCTAAAGAGTATAAAATAATTGTGGAATCATATGTATGTATATTTTTTTAACTGGAAAAACTGTATTAACGTAAAAAAAAAGTTAATGACGTCACCGCCACCAAACGAGCGACCTCGCCTGCCGTCCATCTTGCTCAGCGACCCGACCGAAGTCAGATTGGTAACGAAATTAATTTGTATGTTCTAATTTTGGCAACGAAATTAGCCGTATAATACTAATTCTTGCAATCTAATTATTATTATACATACTTATTATTTCCTCCGTAGTAATAAAGGCAATAAGAGAGATTGAGCGAGAGATAGTTAGACAAAAAAGAAAGAGACAGATGAAGAGAGAGAAAGAGAGAGAGAAAGAGAGAGAGATTGAAAAGGAAAAGAGAGAAAAAGTGATAGAGAGAAAGAGAGATAGAGAGGAAGAGACAAAGAGAGCTAGAGAGAAAGAGAGAGGAGACCTTATCAGGGATCCGACGACGGACAGTGCAACGGCACGGCTCCATTCGTCGTCCGTCGTCCGCAGAGTCGACTCGCCATGCTGGATGCGATACGCGCCATGCTGGTCAGTGTGCATAAATAGCAGCGAAAATAATCCCTGATCGCGACGCGTCTCGCTCATTGTCAGACGCGTCGCGGTTGGCCGGGTGCTGCGGCAGAGAATGACGAGCGTGACGTCATCAACTCGCTTGTCTTTGAGCCGTCACGACCAGCGCGACCTTCGACCGCCAGCAGTAGTTCAAATTGAAGATATTATATTTATAATTATAACTAAAAGATGTACGATTATAAAACTGATATTATTGATTAAAATTAAATAATTAGAATAATTAAACTAAATTTAAAAATAACTACAATCCGTCATCAAATATTCAGTCAGCGCACTCCTGCCGTCGATCTCACAACTAATTAAGCAGTTACTTCGGTCTGTCGAGCCATTCATCATCCGATTGCATTAATTTTGTTCTCATTCCACTTTCTAATTTTAGTTCACTTTTTCACTTCCTGGATAACTCTCTTTTTTTCTTTCTATGTTATCTCTCTCTCTTTCTTCTTTCTATTGATCTCTTCCTCTTTATTTTCTCTTCTCACACACTTTCTTCTCTCTCCCTCAAACTCTCTCTTTTCACTCTTTATCTCTCTCTCATTTCCGCTCTCTCATCTTCTTCTGCATCTCTCCGACGTCCTCTCTCTTCTTCTACTGGAGCCTCCTCGTCTCCTCTGCCGTCCTCTACAATCTGCTCAGCGCGCCCGCCTTCACCTTCGACGCGATCGCGCGTGACTTTTACGGCGGCTGGCTGGCAGGGAACGTGGCGGCAGACGCCATCTACGCCATCGACATTGTCGTCCAAGCGCGCACGAGTCAGTCTGGCCGAGTGGTTAAATGCGCTCAGCGCGCAAACGATCCGGGTTCGATGTCTGCTCGGGGCATGGCCGCTCATTGTCAGTACCCTTATTCATGAAAAAATGAGACCTTTACAGCCTATTTGGACGATGGCATCGAAGTGCGGAGCGCACCCAGCCTCCTTCAACGCTATAAGCAAAGGTATTTTACTGCGTTCAACATTAGAACTGAACAATATAATTGGTTGTTTGCAAGAATTTGGAGGTAAATTCAAATATTTAAAATGAGAAATTTGGCGGCAATTTCAAATATTTAAAATGGCAGCAATCGCCTCGCGCTCGACCTCGCATGCCTCGCGCCCCTCGACGTGCTGCTTCTGCGTCTGCCGCACTGTTCGCTGTTGCGCGCGACGCGACTGCTCAAGCTGTACCGCGTCGTCGATCTTGCCGAGCAGCTCGATCAGAAGTATGCTCCTGTGCACGCTCTAGCGCACTCCTTCAGAGTTGATTACTACGGTAGTCGACTAATCTAACCATACACGAGCATGCCATTCCATCGCATAGAAGAGAGTTGTGGGGGTCACAACGGACAGTCAAAATTTTTCCAAGTCCAGGACGCGGAGGGTCACCTTGGACAAACGCAGCATTGACAAAGAAAGTGTCCAAGGTAGCCCCCCGCATCCTGGACTTAGAAAAATTTTGACTGTCCGTAGTGACCCCTACTACTCTCTCATAGAGAACCGATACGGTGGTACGGTGGTGTTACATTCAGATTACATATATTTTTCATCAACACATGTATGTATGTATGTATGTATGTATGAGAAAAGTAATATATTCAAAAAAAGATTGTAGATAAAATTTTTTTTTAATTCAAAAATAAATTATAATATATGTATGAACGTATTCAGATCGCGCTTCCCGAACGCTGCGAAGATTCTGTTGATGCTGACGAGTTGCGTCGTCATTTTCCATTGGAATGCATGTGTCTACTTTCTCTTCTCACTCCACCAGGGCTTTGAGAGTTAGACAGAGCAACTTGTTTGCTCTTTTCGCTCCCTCTCTCTCTCTCCCTCCCTCTCTCTCTCTCTCTCTTTCTCTTTCTCTCTCTCTATCTCTCACTCTGTGTCTCACAACGTCTTTCTTTTTTCTTTGAATTTCTTACTCAATTCTCATTCTCTTTATCCCTCTCCATCTCTTCTCTCTCTCACCTTCTTTCTCTCACACTCTTTCTGTCTTTCTCTCACTCTCTCACTCTCTTTTCTCATTTATTTTTGCTCTCTCTCTCTCTCTTTCTCACACTCTTTCTCCATCTCGCTCTAGCCGCCGATGAGAAAGGCTTCGTCTTCTCGTACCGCAAGGTGTTCGATGTCGTTCTCCCGATCTGCGCCGACAGACACTCCGAGTGCGCCTTCAACGAAAGCGACCGCGACGGCGACCGAGAGGAATACGCGCACGAGATGGCCGAGTATTGGAGAGACAGGTGTGGTCTTTATGCTTTTGTTCAAGAGCCAAGAACTCACGTTTGAATTGCCTGAGACAAGGGCAAAAAAGCATGTGATTTAGATAATTTTCCGACTACGGTACTTAGGCAAATTCTAAATTAATAGATTTAGAGTTGATCCTGTAAAATGTTGTACCTCCCCCCTTCAGACACGTCACGATTCCATTCTCGAATCTGAGCAAGCAGTACACCGTCAGCATGTACTGGTCGGCGCTCACGATCACGACGTGTGGCCAGCAGGTTTGGATCAGGAGAAAAAAAAACTCTTTTTTTGAATTCGCGCCTTTTTGCCTGAATAACGGGCAGTCGGTGCTTTTTGCTCGTCAAACACGAACTATCCTTTGATTACGGAATAAGAAAAAGAAATGAACAATGGGGATTAATTTCATTAGAAAAATATTCGTGTCGCATTCAGGAAGCTTGTGAAGGAAGCGTGTGTGTGATTTGTGTAAAATGGACTTTGAAAAAAAAACGGGAAAAAGGGAAAATATTTTTACAAGTGTGGTTCGACTTCTGAAGAAGAGCGGAATTTATTGATTTTTTTAATTAACCAATTTTTTCTTGCCCAGCCATGGCCGGTCAACTCGACGCAGAACGTGCTCGAGGTCATCGACACATTGATCGGCGTTTGTGTTTTCGCCGCCGTTAGTTCTCCATTGCTCTCCTGTCTTGTGTCGTAAACTCGCCCAGAATAGGGTGCGTAGATCGATGTGTCACCACTTCAAACGTACATGTCTACGATGCTTTTATGTTCTGGCATGAGAAGTGTATCGCGAAGAAATGAAAGTTCTCTTCGAAAGGTCGTCGGTTCGGTCGGCTCGGTGGTGTGGACGATGAACAGAGAGAGGCGCGAAGCAGTCGCGAGTCATGACGCCGTCAAGTATTTCATGCGGAACAAGTGAGTTACAAAAGGCCTATTGCGATAGAGCTCAAATCAGGAGGGCCCAAGTTCGAAGCCCATCTTCTTTAATATTTCTTTCACGTATCAAAATTGTAAATAGTCATTTTTATTAAGTGAACTTTGTGACACAATCGGACTATAAAATACCAATTTTGATTCCTTTTTTAACGTATTCTGATGTTAAATATTATTTACGAATATTTAAATAATTTGTCTTAGGAAAGTTCCCCTTTCGGTCCAGAGCAAAGTCTTCAACTGCATGAGCTATATGGTCGAGCAGAAGCGCATGACGGATGAGAAGGTTTTATGGGGAATCGATAATTTCGTGTTTAAGGCGGTAAATTCAAATGTGTTTTTCAGCAACTTCTAGCGCCTCTCCCACCACGTCTCCAAGGACATATCGCTGTCAATCTCCATATGGAAGCGCTACGTAACGTGCATCTTTTCAAGGCATGAAGATGGAGAAAAATTATATTATTTGTATTATATGGTCTATCTAGATCACTCAAAATTAACATGGCTGAAGATACAATTTAATCAATATATTTAAAAAGTAACATTCGGTTTAGAAATTATTTTAAAAAGTATCGATTGATTACTCATCGAGGAGTGCGATGCGTCCTTCCTTTACGAACTCGTGCAGCGGCTGCAGCAGCAGCTCTTCGCACCCGGTGATGTCATCTGCCGAGCAGGCGAACCGTCCAGGGTTCGTCCCAGGCGACTATGCCACGGCCGCCATTTGGGGCCTTCTAGGGGGACTCCAAATTTTGACGTTCGAGGAACCCAAAAAGTAATTGCCAAATTCTACAATAGAACGTGACACAACGAAATTTTTCAAGGAGATGCTCATCGTCAAGGATGGCCTCCTGAACGTTGTCGAGCCGATCGCAAGCAACGTCGTCGAAACGGTGAGCAACAGAGGTTCCAATTCCTTACCGGAGTCGAACCCAGCTCGTTTGCCCTGTGCCCCCGTCGACTTACCTCTCGGCTATCTGAGTAGCTGGGCGCGGGCGCTTCGTTCGGCGAGGAGTGCGCGCTGTCGCTCGAGCATTCGATATCGATCGCGTGGCGCGTCTCGCTCGTCTCGGCCGCCTTCTCGGATGTCTATGTGCTCGCGCGCGCCGACGTCAGCGCAACGCTCGCCGAGCATCCGACCGTGAGACGGCAGCTCGTCGCAAGGGGTTAAAGCAGTCAAAAATATTCACGTTTCAAATTCGCGCCTTTTTACCTGACGAGAGAACTTACTTACTTTACTTACTTTATTTACGGTGGTATATATATATATATATATATATATATATATATATATAGAATTAGCATGAAATACGATAGGAAATATGAAAAAGTAAATAAAACAAAAATCAAGATGGTACAGAAAATGCACGATTAGAAGACATAGTTGACGGCGGAAAGGAACTGGACTTCGCTATGGAATTGAAATTCAATTAGTCCTCTCACGCCCCCGTGAATCATCACCAACGCGTCTCGATGACGCGTGTGACGCGTCGATGCTCTCGTTGCCGGAGAGGCTGGCACGAGCTGCGCGACGCCTCAGAGCAGTCGAAGAAGACATGGACATGGCTGAGAAAGATCTACGAGTGGGTGTCATCTCTATCCTCTATCTATCCCTATCTCTCTTTCTCTCTTGCTCTGTCTCCTTCTTTGTCTCTCTCCTTCTCCCTTCTCTCTCTCCCTCTACCCTTCTCCCCCCCCCCCTTCTCTCTCTCTCTTTCCTAGTTCTAGGCTTCTGGCAGCGCCTTCAAGCAACACCTGACAAAAATGGAGAGCACGTTCGCATGCCTCGAGATGCGTGGCGGCAATTAAAAGAGGCTTTGATCTTCTTCAATATCTCTACTCTATTTATCTGACCCTCTCTTTAGTAGTCTGGCTCTCTTACTCTCTACTAACCTGACCATCTGTCTCTCACCGCTTCAGAGGAACCACGACAGTATTCGTGTCAAGACCAGAGAAAGATTTATCATCTTCTTTGTTTATACACATCTGTTTCATTCATATTTTTTTCCTTTTTTATGATACACAAATCGAGAAGATTTTTTTAAAGAAAGCAATCGTTGCACCAGCTTATTTATTTCTCTCGTTTTTCGTGATCCTTTAAATTCTATTTTAAATATTGTGTGAAAAATAGGTCAACAAATTAGCCATTTCATTATTGTTATAATTTATCTATATTGTCCACTTTCAGTCTCTCTCTCCCTCTCTTTTTCAACAGTACCGCCCAACATTATGAGGTAAAATGCAACAGAATAGGTTTTATTCAATAAATAGTAAAGTGGCAAATGAACAGGAAGCCGATCAACAGTCCAGTGAACAGGACGGAGAAGTAGATGGCGGCCCAGGCTTCAGAAGACATTATTGTTCAACATTATTATTCAATAAAGTAATTTCACGTATCAAGATCAATTTAATTTAAAACCATCGTCGTCGTCGGAAAGTTCTCTTTCAGCACCACCGATCGCCGCAATGCTCTCATAACCAACATCCGTCTTCAATTCATTTTCTTTTTTTGCATACTCCTATGTAGTGTTGCAAGGGATATGTTCCAGTCATAGAAGTCGAAGCTCTACAGTACTCTATCTGAATTTTTCTTAATACTCTCTCAATCATGCATGAGCTTTTTGCACTTTTACAAGAATTGCTATGTCCAAATCATTCGTCCTAATACAAATTTGCATAACAAGTACATATACTTTTAGCAGTAATTCGAATTTTTCGTTTAAGAATAATTCTAGCTTTGAACGTTCTCACATCAGCCAGATTCTCTGCACCCTGCCTTGGAAGCATCTGTCTGAGTTGTGTTGTGTGTGTGAGAAGAGCAGAGTGTATCTCGCTCTCCCATTTCGTTCCCTTCCTCGGCAAGTCGGGAGCATCGAGACCGATTAGCCAATTGATCCGGATCCGAACGAGTTGAAGGGATATTGAAATACAAGAGAACATTTGAAGAGTGAGCATCATAAGGCGGATAGGCGAGCGAGATAATAGGCAGCTGAACAGTGGCAATTAGTAGTAACGAGAGAATGGAACGTATGAGAGAGTGCGAGAAAGAAAGAGAGAGAGAGAGAGTGAGAGAGAAGAAGGAAGAGAACGAAAGAACAGTGGTTTTTGAGACATTTAAAGATCAGTGTTCTTCATATGGTGACAACTGCACAGCATTTTGTCCCCAGTAGTTTGGGACCATCTGATGTTTTACTAATTTACGGACTAATCCATGGATTATACTAATCTATGCACGTAGCGCGAGAATTAATATTTTGATTTCGACATTTCCTTGTGTTGCAGTCGCGTTTTCTTTAGGACGTCTCAGTCCAAAAAAGTAAACAGCATATATGTATGTCGCGGCCATCACATTGGTGAGAAATTGAATCGATGCTGCTGCTCGAAACGCTGAGCAGCTGTCTTCTTTAAGTTATTCAAAGTCACTTTTTCGTGTATTAAGGTTTCTTCACTTGCAGTACGATTCACTTCAAATTCTAGCATTTATTTTTTAGGAATCCAGCCAACTTCTCTTCAGTATATTCCCGCTACGCCAATCTACTTTTTTCTTTTTGGTTGTTCTAAAGACGCTCCTCCTCCTCTCTCTCTCACTACATATTTCCTCTTTTTAGCAATCTCTTTCTCACTTTGCCTCTCACTCTCTTTCCCCCCCTCTCTCTCTCTTTCTTTTCAAATGTCTCCTGACAATCAACCTCTCATTCTCTCTCACTCTCTTACTCTCTTTCTTTCTCACTCTCTCATTTACTGACCAGAGTGGGCCAGCTTCGAAATATTTTTTGTCTTTGTTGTGCCTCTCATGCTCAATTTTTGCATTTTTCAGTAACGTTAATTTCTTCTTGTTCAAACTTTACAGTATACATAGATATCTCTATACAGTTATACGTTGAGTGTGTTTTTACACTATACGATTCTAACAAAACAATGGTAGAAGAGTATTCTATTGACACAAACTATTCACTCGAATCCTCACCGCAGTTGCAGTAAACATGTGAAAATATTAACACTATCCGCTCAAAGAATCTGCTATCTACTACCTTTTTTGTTCTTACGACGTACGGATACTCATTGCTATTTCACTTCTCTGTGTTCTTACAGTATCCCGGAGTCTCTGTCTGGGAAGAGATCGTGGCAGGAAACGCTACGGCGATTCGCAGAAAAGAGATCGGCCGAATGGCGCAAGGAGGATGGAGGGCGGTGGCCTTGATGGTCGCCCTTCTTGCAGAGCTCTTGGACTCGGGCCAAGCATTAAATGTCAGCTTTCATTTATGAATACATATACATATATAATACTCGCGTAGCTACCTTTCGAATTTCAGCCTTGAGCTTTGCGTAGTTGTGTTCATATATCGTCCATTGTCCAAACGGGATTTCGATGTTGAGGGCAGTAGTCCTGTTGTTGGACGGTCCCTTTCTAGAACCCATGCGCCCACTCATCCCATTGTATAGTGTTATCCCATTGTGTATTGCCTCATGTTGTTTAGCGGTTGCTTCTTCTCCATTCATTTTGTACCATTTGACAGGGTTGATTTTCTTGTACATCGCTTTCCTTATATTCACTTTTCGAAGATGCGTCTTGTTAAAAATATTTTTTTTTTTGTTATAATTGAAAGCCTAGAAACATAGCGGATATAAGGTGTGTTTCCGGAAAATGCATCATACAGAGTCGAATTAACAAATTAGGGTGCTGAAAAAGAGAAAGTGCGTGGTTGAATTAGCAAATAAAGCGAGGTGCACCTAAGAAAAATAATCCTGCTAATTAGCCTTCCTGTGCAGTTTTGGGAGTACGACGACGCGTATCTGGATATCTCTCTCAACATCCCACGGCGGTGTACGTAAATTAAATTTAAGTATTTGTGTATATTTAAAATTGCACTTTTTTGCGAAATTCCAAAAGGTATGTATGTATATCACTCAAATTCCTCAATGGAGTCTCATAGTAGGATGAATTAAAACTGCATGTAATACCACAAACCCGGAAATGTTTCTTTTTCTAAGACGGCCTCTGTGGACGCTGCCCGAACTTGGTGTTGGCATCTTCGCCATTCGAGTCCACAGCCGTAGCCTCCGCATACTATTACTTCCCCTACAAGGGCTCAGACTATCTACGGGTGGGAGACTGTCGTCGAGTTCATCTCCTCTGTCAAGCCCGCCTGGCAAGCTTCTCTTCTCATTTTGCATACAATTTTCTATTTCATCTCTTGGTTCGGTGCAAGACTTGATTTGCAACATATTTATTAAAATGAATATATCCTAATTAGTATGTCTAATATTTCGACATTAATTTAATATGTTCAGGGAGAAACAGCTGTGATTACCTTCATTGGAACGGGGCAGAGCGTGGCGAATGTGACAATGGCTGAGACGATGATCACGTGTAATGATAAGGGCGAGTGGCCAGTAGATGGAATCATCTTCACGCATTTTCAGTGCTTCGCTTATCCAAGTTGGAATATTTTCTTTGAAAGCATTTTTTTAAACACATGAAAAAGGAATTTAGCTGAAATAAATCTGTAAATCTTACAGTAGATTCGTCGAATGTTAATGTTAATTACTCAAAATCGCTGTTTTGCAGAGTCAGCCACAATGGCCGCGACAGAACTGTCGGGTGAAGAAATGGCACATGTGGAGGAAACAACTACAGCTGCTCTGAGGTACACTTCAACCTCAGCCGCGCCTTTAATCTATCGAATATGTTCTGGGAACGGTGCGGGAACTTTCAGAATTCTCGCACCGGTCCTGGAAACTTCCTAGAAAAAAATCTTGAGTGGTGCTGGATAGTTCCTGGAAAAACAAGTGTGCCAAGTGCATCGATTGCACTAAGATTACTTTTTTATGAAAATGTTTGTTTGCATATTTCATTACTTTGGTTTTTATTTACTAAATGGAATTTCGTCGCAAGCTCTTCTTCCACCTCCATTACAAAGAATATCGCATTTTCCATGGGAAAAAGACAGAAAGTAAGTAAGAATAAAGAAAGTAAGCAAATAAGAAGCAAAGTATAAAGATAACTTAGAATTGAGAGTGGCGAGACAAACCATATGGAGAGTAGGCTTGTCAGCGCCTCCACTTTTGCACACTATTTCTCGCTCTTCCAAATGTACGGGATTTTTCTGGAAGGGCTGGGCGCATTTGAGCACATTAGCTCCGGTATCTTTCATGAAGCAGTAAAGAAAACATCAGTGGTTCCATTTTATCGGATATTAAAAGTCCGGGAAACCCCTCATCGTCGGAATAATTTTTTTTTATTGCTGTGGAACCCCTGAACGAAATTTCTTGAGGATGTAGCGGTATATCATAGGTAGAAAGTAGTCTGCTAATATACATATGTAATTACGTTAATGCTGAAATTGTTCAGCGGTTATCGTCAGCATTATGAGCGCTTAAAGAAGACGAGGAGCTCTGACTGTTGAGTGTTCATCTCTAGGTTTTCAGATGGCTTAGAAATTGTGGCAGCTGTCGGAATGTAAAGTTGGCTTCGTCGCCAGGCGAGTCCATCGCCGTCACTTTAATTGAATACTTCGTTCTCTATGAAGAGCCTTGCAGCCGGGTTCTTATCACTTGCCGAGCCCGCCAGGCTAGTCTTTGCTCTCTATCTCACCTTCCCCCCATTGCCAACAAATGAAGAGACATGGCAGAATTGCACAAAAACTTTTGAAATGAGATAAAAGTATGGAAAAGTGTTTGCTCATTTTAGAGAGTAAATTTTGAGGGAGAAACAGCAGTGCTGAGCTTTGACGGAACGGGGCGCATCCTGTCGAATGAGACGCAGACCAGCATGATGATCATCTGCAATGAAGCGGGCGAGTGGAAAATCGATGACTCTCTGATCAACCAATTCCAATGCTACGCTCGTCAGAGTCAGAAAGCATTACAAACATTTGTTACACATAAGTTGCGATTACACTTATTTTGATACATCTTCAATTGCGCATATTCAAGTGAGTCAAAACAAAAAATACTATAAAAACCTTTAAAAACTTTTATTGCCTTATTACAGGCCATCATCAATTCTGACAACGAGAGGAACTGAATTTCATTGACAAATAATTAAATACTAGTTTAGTCACGACTACGACTACAACGACTGCTCGCGTGGCGACAACATCGCCTGCCAAGATGACGTCAGCATTCTCCATGACCACAGACTTCTTTGAGTCGTCCGAGGCACCACACACTGTGATGAGAAGAAGCACCACAGGCATCACGGCGAGCACAGCTACGACGATTCCAAGCACTTCTACAGCGACCACTTTCTCCACGACCACCACTCCGCCACCGACCACAACAAAAAGTCATTGTTATTTTTTTTTTGCCATAATTTACGTACATAAAAAGTAATTCAAGGATATTCTTTTTGTAAATTTTGCAATGAATATCGTCAATATATTAATTTACTTTATTATTAGTGTTTTTAAATTTCCGATCCACAAGTTTGCAGAAATGTGCATAACCTGTCCAAATGTCGACGTCCGCTTCAAGGTGGTCGGTGAGGATGGTGCGACGACACTCGATCATCGTATCGTCGCGAACTGCAGCTTTGTCACTGTTAACTGCTTCGATCCATATGTCAGCAGTCGGCGATTCTGTTTTTTGTTTGCTTATATGTAAGTAAACAAATTGCGATTGCCTTGTGAGAGATTTGTTTTTTTTATTTGGAAAAATTGGATGAGTTATTCATTGATTCTCTTTGTTGAAGGAGACGAGTCACTTTGGCGGCGAGTTGTATTTCTTCAATTCAACATCTTCGTGGATGACGGCCAAAGGATTAGACGCGAATTCTAGTTTGGCATGTGACGCAGAGGCGAATTGGAGGCAAGTCGACGACGGCGCCATGGTCGAGAGTCTTCGCTGCGTGCTCGCACCGAGTCAGTCGACCGTTGCATATTATGAAACTACCAATAGCTTTCATTTTCTTTAAAAAAAAAAAAAGGAAAACTCATACACAGTTGCTCTATTAGTGCGTTTGCATTGATAAATTTTGAAAAATATCTATAAGTTAAAACATACATATCAACTTCTTCCCGATATTTCAGATGAGCAGACTTCAACGTTGCCGATAGAAACGTCTACATCGTTTGAACGGGAACGAACAGTTCCGCTCAACATTATTGAGTCCGATATTAACAATACACTGCTCGAGCTCCATTGATATATTTCTTAATTGCTCTGAAACTGATAGAACGCCTGCCTGCAGTAAAGTGGAGAAGGCCGCGGTGAGTCACAAAAATATGTACTTGTCATGCATTTTTTTAACCAGTGGTGGAAAAAGAGGTTTTGTCCGGAAGATTGCCAACATTGCACAGCTTAAGAAACTCCGTAGCTGTGGAATATTTCTATTTATATATGTATGTATATAAAAATCGCTTAAAGGTAATGATGAGAAAGTATTCTTGTCTTCTTGAATGTGCAGCTGATGGAAACAACGTGTATGTTGACATGGTAGAATGTAATGAAAAGGAGAGCCACAATGTGAATGACACAAACGGAAAGAGCAAATGAAGCAAAAGCGTTGTTTTCAAAGCCAACGCACTCGAAACATGCGTAATGGTATGCCGAACAGGAAGACGTCCGTCTCTCGCCAAACGTTTTCTTTCTCCTTCCGACAATGTTATTAGCCAGCCAGTTCACACACACACGCATATGTAAATGGTTGTCTCGCCTAGACCAGAACATTCAGTTTGATGCTTCCCCAACTTCTCCTAATTATGTAGTCGAATTTCGGACTAACTGCAGCATACATACGTTGTCGAGACCCATGCTCTTTTTTCGAACGATCACTTCTCTCATTGAGAATATTACGGTTTCGTCATGAATAAATTAATTCTATATTGCGCACTTTGTGCTCGAATTCTAAGACAGCTGCCGCGATTTCATTCTATGGTAAAAGTTCCGGGAGCGGTGCGGGAACTTTCAGAATTCCCGCACCGGTCCCGGAAAGTTCCTGGAGAAAATCTTGAGTGGTGCGGGAAAATTCCAGCAGAAAACAGTGTGTCATGCGCACTAAAATTACGTTCCTTTTGCATGAAGATATTTATTCGTATATTTTATTACTTTGAAATACATTTTCAAATTAGAATTTCGTCGTAAGCTGCATTGCAAAGAAGGTCAAACTTTCCATAGAAAAGAAAAGACCATTTTAACTTGTAACAATGACGACTTGACTTTTTATTTGCATTTTTTTGGCTCAAATTGCATCGCTTTTCTCCAGCTGTATTAATAATCATTCGACGGAGAACCGGATGAATTCTCTAAAAAATTAAGTGAGAAAACATATAGTTCTTGAGAACAAAGGAGCAACTTTTTCGTTGGAATTCATGCTTTCTGGAAAGACGTAAGAAAGAAAGTTTGAAAGAAAGAAAGCAAGGATGAAAGTAGGAGGCAAAGTATGAAATAAGGAAAGAAAGGAAGAAAGAAAGACAGAAAGTAAGTAAGAATAGGTAAGTTAGAAAGTAAGAAGTAAAGTAAGAAGGAAGGAAAGAAAATAAGTATGAAATAAAGTAAGAAAGATAGTAGGAAAAAAGAAAGATAGACAATAAGAAACAAAGTAAGAAGGAAAGAGATAAAGTAAGTAGGAAACAAACTAAGAAACAAAGAAAGAAATAAAGATGTCTAGAAAAAAATCCCCCGGACCTAAAAGCGACATGGGTTCGGGTGTCGGTGAGCGTTATTTCATGGAAATTGCTTTGACTGCGAGAGAAAAGTATAGATAACCAGGAAATGAGAGAGGCCAGACAAACCATATCTCGAGTAGGTTTGTCGGCGCCTCCACTTTTACACGCAATTTCTCACGATTTCAAAGATGCGGGATCTTTCCCGGAGCGCTGGGTACATTTGAGCAAAATCGGTCCGGTATCTTTCCCGGAGCGGTCAAGAAAACCTCCGAGGTTCCATGCTGTAGCATATAAAAAGTCCGGGAAAGTTCCCGCACACCTCAGAACAATTTTTTTCGAGTTCCTGGACCCCTGACAGAACTTTCTTGAGAATGAAGGCGCGGCTGTTGAAATTAGTATAATAAAATTTCCAGACAACGATAGTGCACTCTTACAAAAGCTTTTGCTCTGCTCTTGTTTGCAATGCTTTTGTCGGCAGTGACCTTCGCAGTAGGGCTATACCGGTGGCTATCCGCATAATGGCGGCGGCTGGGGCGGCGGCTTCCAGCAGCCACAGCCTCAGCCACAGTACTCGCCGAGCATGATGACATACAACACAAGGTCAATGTCCGAGACGTCCCTGCCAGCTACCTCAACGCGAATCCGCCAAGGGGTGAGCGCGTTTTGCACGCTCGCTTTTTAGTTTCCCTAAATAAACTGGAATCTATTTTGTAAAAGCAATTTTTGCTTCTAACAATCAGGAGAAAATATGAGGAAAGCTAGCCCTGCCGGCGGAATGCTCGGTGGACAAGCAGAAATGCTAAGAAACGTTATGGGCATGTTTGGCTGATAGAAGAGATATCGAGTGCTAATTGTAGAACGAACACATTCTTTAGCATGAAAATAGTTTTTTTTTTATAAACCATTTGTTTAGATTTCAAAACCATTTCTCATCTAGCAAATCTCCAATGAATTATATATACATATCTCAGTAGAATTTCTAACAATCACTCACGCTCGCATACGCGTATTTGAATTGTCTTGTACATTAGGAGGCTTGGATTCTTTTCTGATAAACGAATTCTCTGTGTGCTCTTTGTATTTCTATTAGTAGCGTGACAGTATAAAATGTTGTTGCTCTTTACCGTGCCAATTGAATAACATGATCTCACTGTCCGAGATGTCACTTTTTATCCATGTACATATATGTACATATATTTATGTATGTGGAGATGAAAAGTACATACATATGTACATATCTTTTTAGTGACTATCCGCTTGCATCCCGGAAATAAAAAATTTAAAATCAGACTTTCGTGAAGTCATTTGTTTGTGTACTATCCAGTGTTCTGTCTATTTATTCTATTTCATGCTCAAAATATATGATGTAGAGTGGCTGAATTACCTTCCTTGTGCTGTTTAGATTGGTGAAGGGGGTGGGTGGTATCTGCGAAACAGGAAGTGGTTTGGGGAACGCAAGGATATTTCATTAATTTTGTAGGTCGTCGTCGTCAGTTCTCAATACGGCACCGACATGAGAGCAAGAGCAAAGTGTATGATTAACCTATATTGACAGACAGCTCCGACCACTATAGACAAGAGAAAGAAAGCAAGCCACCTATGCAGTAGTATTCAAGGCCAACTCTCCAACCATGCGTGATAGTATGCCGAACAAGAAGACGTTTCTCGCCAAACTTTTCCAACGTTCCGACAAGTGCTCGCCAGGCACTTCATACACGCAGTACTGGCTCTGTACATTCTGTCGCTTACGTTCTATCAGCTTTCCGTATATAAGAATTAGGCATTATTATTCATATTTCCAGTGGATAATGCAATCTGGGCCTTGCGTTCTTCTCGTGTTCGCCATGTTCTGGTCGGAGGTGCTTTCGCAATACGGCTATCCTCCGAATGGCTACTACCAGCCACCCCGGCCGCAGCCTCGGCCCCCGCAACGACGACCCAATTCGCCGACCATGATAACGTACAATACGAAGACGACGAAAGAGACGTCGATGACCTATGTTGGAGCGAATCCGCCACGAGGTCTACTGCGGTCTTTGTCCTAATTTTTTTTATGAACTGTATTATTATTATGTCTCAATATTTCAATGTTATAAATTTCTCTTGTATTTTTTATTTAAAAAATTTCAAGTTTTTTTTTAAATAATTTTTATATAAAAGAAAAATTTACATAAATAATTTAGGTCCACTTTTGGGCGGCAGACCTGCCGCTAGACCTCCCGCTAGACCGCAGGGCTTGGGCGGCTTGATGGGGCTGCTTGGCGGCGCTGGCGCACCCGCACGGCAGGCTGGCGGACTTCTTGGCGGTGGTGGCCAATCCATCCTCAATAATCTCATGGGATTATTTGGGTGATACGCCGCGTGTTATGGATCAGTTCTTGCAATTTGGAGCCCATTGAGAGGAATAAAAGCAGAATCGTGACATGACAGGGTCGGTACTTCGGCAACAATTGAAATGAGAAATAAAATAAAATGGTGATAGAGGTGGTTGGGAACAGTACTTACACAGCGTTTTGTCCCCAGTAGTTTGAGGCGAATCTGACGTTTTGCTAATCTACGAGCATCTTCCGTGGCTTTTTTTTAACCAATATACGGCCGATTTGCGTCAAATACATATATCTCGACCTAAATAAAATAAACTTATTTTTGAGGAGATGCCGTCGCGATGTGCGGTATTTTTTTTTAATGAAAGATGGCTCTTGTTCAAGTAGGCAAAACGCTGTGTATTTACAATTAGGAACCAACTGATATGAATAAAATAAAAATAACATGAAATTATAATTTTTGTCTTCTTCGATCGCTCATTGAATACGCTGTATTAGACATATTTATATTACTTGCTGTATACATACATATAAGATTAACAGATAACCAGATCTGGTTTTTTTTCTAAAGAAAGAAGGATGTAAGAATACGGATACTTGTGCGGAACTTTGAAAATATATTCTTTCACAATATATAATATATACGTTCTTTTCGTATATATTTAAAATGAAGCCTTCATTCAGCGAAACTTTTCTTACCTTTTTCTATCCTTCTCTCTCTCCCACTCTCTGTTGCTCTCACTCGTCCTCACTACTAGTCAGATTGAGAGAGCTCACTGTCTCTATTTCTCTGTCTTGACCTCTCAATTTCGACTCAATTTCGCAACGAAGGATGCACGTGGTGTACACAAACTTTTGCTCTTATCAAGAAGAGTGTATTCTGTGATCCCTCGCCCATTGAGCTCCTCTCGCAATTCCCACACTATGAGGAGACACAGAGAGAATGAGAGAGAAGGTATGCAAGCGAGAGCTGGAGAGAGGGAGTGAGCGAGAATGAGAGACAGAAACAGAGAGAGAGAGAGGGAGAGAGAGAGAAACAAAACTCATTGTCAGAGAGTGAGAGAGAGAAATATACAGCAAACCATCGCCAACATTTCAAAATCGTGCCTGGTCGAATATGTGTATAAAACCACTGGTCTGGCCAGAGCAAGAGCCGCACTGAAGTTGTTCCCATGCACTTCCTCGTCAGCTGTTCGCTTGAACTGCGATTTCTAATGACTTGCTCCCTACAACTTTTTAAACATTTACCAGCGTCCCGTGTTCTTTTTTTTAAATATATGCATTTAAAACATATCCGTGCTTTCTTTGAATAAAAAATATCTACAAAATAAAAACAGGCAAAAAATCCCAAAGAATGTGGCCACTGATGGATGGCGGTGGAGATGCTCCCGGCAGCGGACTGCTGGGCGGCGCAGGCGGCGGCCTCCTCCACAGCGTCCTTGGCCTGCTTGGCGGATAGAAGTTTGGCGCCCGTCAAATATATTCATGATCTAACTTGATCTAACTAATAAATAATTTGGGAAAGCAGCGCTTTGAAGCAGCGTCTAACCAAAATCGAGAGCACGTTCGCATGCCTCGAGATGCATGGCGGAAATTAAACGGCTTTCAGCTTCGTCAAGATCTATTGACCTGGCCTCTCTAGTAACGTGGCCCTCTCTGTTCTAACCTGGCCCTCTCTCTACTAACCTGATCCTCTCTCTAGTAACCTGGTTCTCTCTCTACTAACCTGGCCCTCTCTCTAAACCTGACCTTCCTCTCTATTTCAGTTTTTGTGATAAGATCAGAGAAATATGTATCGTAGTGTTTATTTAAATTTTTTCCCTTCATATATTTCATTTTACAACACACAAGTCGAGAAGATTTTTTAAAAATATAATTGTGTTTTTTAATGAAATTTCATTTCACTTCAGGGCCATTGTGAAATTGATTTTTGCCTATATGTATGCAAGTTTGATCGTTGACGTTTGATGAATGGAATGTTGCTTACATCTTTTTTCCACTTCATATACTTTTTTTTCTTTTATGGCAAAAAACATACACATTGTTCCATTCTCCATATTCTGGTGGATTAGAACGAGTTTGACGCTTGTGTTTTGCGGGGACTGTGTTTTCAGAAATCATAACGATAGAGAGCATTGAGAAGTGTCGGAGAGGGCAAGGATAAAAATGTTTGCCAGTGCGTAGTGGAAAACACAGTCTCACGCGAGCTGGAGCAGAAGGAGACGGATGAAATGAATGAGAGAAGGGAAAAGAGAGAAAGAGTAATGAATAGTGATAGAGAAATAGGCAGAGGAGAAATGGAGAGAAAAAGAAAGCGAGAGAAACTGAGAGACAGAGAGAGAGATGGAGAGAAAGAGAGAGAGAGAGAGAGAGAGAAAGAGAGAGAGAAAGAAAGAGAGATTGAGAGAGTGATAATCTCTCTATTTTGTTTAAGAAGAATGATAATCTCTCTATATCATATTTCGAGTGGCTCATTTTGTAGCCGCCTATATCTACATTGTACATACAATTACTCTTTTCGAAATGCCACTTCTTCTTATCTTCATCCTTCTCATCGCAGCTGCTGAAATCGTCACGGCGAAACTCAGTGCCGATCAGGGTTAATCATTTCGATACCAAGTCAATAATGTATAGATAATATTTAATCAATAAGAAAGAAAACGAAGGAAAATCTATCGATATTTCTTTTTAAATAATTGATCGATGTTTAATCATAAAATAAATCGATATTCTATCAATATTTAATAACTTTCACTAATTAATCATTACAAACAAATATCGATAGATTTTCTTTCGTTTTCTTGCTCTCAGAAGCATGCGCTGCCGAGTTGATGCCAAAGCTGTCCAAGGAAGGCGAAAGAGAGTTCATGATGAAGGCCAGCCGACTAGCCAATGTTTGCACTTTCAACAAATAGTTTTGTTTTCTTTTGTAATCTTGAGCCATCGTAACACGTTAATACTATGCATATTGTCTAGTAAAAAAAAGCAAATAATTTTGATCAATAAAACAAATTGATTAACAACATTGTGGGCTTCTTTTAAATACCTCCAGGAAGGCCACTTTGACGAGGATATAAAAAAATAAAATAAAAAAAAAATATATTAGCCAATCAGTTGATTAGGGAAAGAAAGCAGATTGGTAAAAATATTAAGATACAAAAAGAAGAAGAATTCATTGCAAAATTTAACTATTAAATTTTGAAAATATTACACATATGTTCATATGTGCAGTACATTGTTACTTTGTTGTGTCTAACAATAAGTCATCATTGCGGTTGCTTGAACCTTGCCGGATTTCCTGAGCACTATCCGAGGCACTAGCGGAGCTCGTCGCTTCATGAATACGCTGCTAATGGACCGGCTACAATTATATGTAGTTGCAGCTATTATTTCAAACGGAGCATATATGTACATACATATGTACATTGTGTGCTTTAGTTGTTTCACTAGTTCTCACTCACTACATTACTCAATTTCTATATCCCTTCATCTGAAACTAATGGGTCGTTATTTCTACCCAAGTCAGCAGTCTACTATAGTTCAGTGCAGATAAATACTTATTTCCCTTCATCTGCCCCATATAGGAGTCAATTACATGAAAATCCACATATTTCCTTGCATAAAAAAATTATTCTCTAGGTCTGGAGAAGAGAAAATAAACTCTTTTCAAGCATGGCGTTATACCGTTGCAAGCTACACACATCCATACAAGAAATGGAGATGAAATTGCACTATGATCGTAGAAAGAGTTACTCATAAAAAAGTAAAAGATAAAAATATATTGTAAGCAGTAAAACAATAAAACTGAGTAAACCAAATAAACTTAAAACTGCAGTGAAGCAATACAAAATAAAATCGTACTCACTGTTAGTCCGCCAATTCTCGTTGTGAAGGCGACATGTAAACTATATACATATGTATGCACACAAGAGGAATAATATCTGATCCACAAACTCGGCTATAACTAACTGTAATTAATCCTTTCGGTTTTTGTCCATCGGAATATACATATGCACAATATAAATATGTCATCTTTACTATGATTACATTTTAATTAATCTATTTATATGGCCAAATATTTAGAAGAAGAAGAAAACGATACATATTTAGTGTGTCTATTTTCGGTGCCACCGTACCGCGAGGTAGACTTGCGAGAAGCAGCAGAACTTGGCCGTCCGGAACCAGTACTCGACGACGGCGGAGAAGAAGCACGCGGCGAGCGCGCCGAAAAAGAGAAAGAAGACGACACGAAGACGCGCGAGCGACATTGCCGATCTGTCGAAGAGATTATTAGGATTGAAATTTCGCGCCCTTTTATGGAGTTTTATGAAACCGACTGCACATTTCCAGAAGAAAGGCTGATTATTCGTTTTTTTTCGCGCGCTTTTAATGTTATACTTCGCTATAAGAAACTTCATAGTGAATGAGGAAAAAATCAATACAAATTATGACAGTGGCACAAAGACAGACGTCAGGAGGAGAGTGAGTGAGAAAGAGAGAGAGAGAGAGAGAGAGAGAGAGAGAGTGAGAGAGAGTGAGAAAGAAAGAGAGTGAGAGGGAGAGTGAGAGAGAGCGAGAAAGAGAGATAGTGAGAGAGAGAGAGCGAAAAAGAGAGAGTGAGAGAGTGAGAAAGAAAGAGAGTGAGAGGGAGAGTGAGAGAGAGCGAGAAAGAGAGATAGTGAGAGAGAGAGAGCGAAAAAGAGAAAGCGAGAGAGAAAGAGAGAGAGAGCGTGAGAGAGAGAAAGCGAGAAAGAGAGAGAGTGAGTGAGAGAGAGAGATAGACCGATCGTAGTTGTCTTGTGCGATGGATGCAGATGCTGGGTTGACGTTTGCGCCAAGTGCGAGATGCGCCTTGCGCAGAAATCGCCTCGGCCAAAAGAAGGTCGTCTGAATAACGAAAGCGCTTATAAAAACAGCTCATTGTTATTCTTTTATTTTCTGCACGTAGATTTTTTATATAAAATGTTTAATAAATGGGCGAAAAATTCGACTTTAATCTACATTTTCAATTTCCCTGACCATTGAGGCCACATCTCCCAAAAAACATGCTCTCTCGCCCATGTGTCAGGCAAAAAGGCGCGAATTCAAACGTGAGTTTCTGGCACCTTTAACATTTGTATACACATAATTTGCCTTGTCGTAGTCGAATAGAGAGAGCAGCATAAAGTTGACTCGATCATGAAAGGCGCGCGACGTGTTCGGATGGAGCAGAAAGGTGAAGGGGATGTAGCCAATGTACGCCAACTTGAGCGGAATCTCGACGCCGTCCACGTCGGTCACGGGTACTCTCAATATATATTACATATACAATTTTTCCTTTCAAAAACAAATTAATTATAAATGGCAAAAGATTAAATTGTTTTCAAAAAAGAATAGAATTTTTTAAAAGATCTAAAAATTTTGTTTGTACTTTTTAAAAATAATAAGAAATAAAAACAAAAGGAGCTTGAAGAAATAGTGCTCCATTTGGCTCCTTTTTTACTTTGGTTGTAGTAAAATTTTAAAAAATTTAAGACTACACTAACTTTGAGAGCGCGCATTCGGAGAAGTGCCAGTTGTGCTGGCGCAGCTCGCTCAGGTAGACGAGCTCATTCTCGTAGAGTCTGTATAGGAAGAAATGTTTTTGGCGGGAAATTAAAATTTGAAAATGTTAATTTCGCGCCAAAATTACAGGCAAACAATAAAATAAATAAAAACCCACCGTACAACGAGCGAGTTGTCGCCGCATACGGCCATGAGCTCCTCGGGCACGTCAGCCTCGGCGCGAATCGGCTGAGATTTGTTCGAGAGAAGAAAGTCGAGCTGCAATTTGAAGATGCAGTTAGAGAATTACACCAAGAAGAAGAAGAAAAGACTTCTTTGATGATGCAATCAATAATTACATCAAGGAAACAAAATACTTTTAATTGGCTTTATTTAATATACATGTGTATACAAATATGGTGTAAATTAGTTCCATCATCGAATTTAGTATGCAATACATAGATAGGTAATGTAGCACTTTGCGGGCATCAGGAAAACGGCAAAGTTGGCTGATCAAATCGACTTTTGAAAGAAATCATAGAGTAATTCGGAAAGTAGACGTAGTACTAGAGACCAAAAGTCAATTGTGGCCACACACACACACGCACACACCTCCCACTGAAGAAATTCGTAGGGGCGCGCGACCAGCTGCCGCTGCCCGCTGCGCAAGTCATAGATGACCTGCTTGAAGGTCCTGCGTGGAAAAATTTGAATATTCAAATTGTTGTTTCTCTCGAAAGAAACCCTCGAATACCTAGCAAAGTTAAATTAATTGACAACATTGTAATAATGTGTTTGTAGAAAATTAGTGGTTATCAAATTATTTTATTAATGAGGAAAAAATAACATTGGATTCATGTCAAGAGTAAAGGTATTTTTTAAGAAGCCATTTTAGTGCTACCGTACACATCGCGCGGTAGGACGACAAATGTGCTGTTGCCACGAAAGCCGGCCGCGTGGAAGTAGGCGACGAAGGCGAGTGACAGCGTGCAGAGGACGCGGCCGGCCAGGTGGCTTAGCACACTCAGAGGATTGCCTGACCGTGTACATATACGACGCCTCATTTCTACTTTCTTTTCTATTTCTGTCTCTCACTCTCTCTCTCTCTCTCTCTCGCTCACTCTCTCCCTCTGCTTCTTTGATTCTCTTTTTTCTCTTAATTTTGCGTCTAAGAATTATGTAAATTATTGTACGAGTTTGCTTGGTAATTTTGCTAGATCTTATGCGGTAACTAAATTAGACGACATTCATCTGGGATGAAATAGATACATATGTACATATGTCTTTCTAGATTGTATTATTACGCTGATATGGCTCGCTGCTTCTTCCAGATGAGATGACGTCATGATTCTGCGAGATGGCGTCATGATTGTGCTGATTCTCTTCGACGATCAGCGCGATCGCTCTCTCGATGACGAAGCAGACGACGGCGCACACGAGTAGCGTGGACAGCGTCCAGAGTGAGTACACCTCGAGAGAAGGGAACACGAGAATAATATATATATATATATATATATATATATATATATATATTCAGGGGCAAAAGAAAAACAAAGCAAAATAAATATTAAAGGAGGGCGATCTCAAAGTCATTGACGATAAATGAACCATCTTAGTAGTTTTTGAATAGTCTGGGGCATGCAGAAAAAGAATATGTATATGAAAATGTACAAGAAAGTTCCATATTCAAGTATAATGAACTTTAAAATGCAAATTTTGAATGAATTTGTGATTGGTGTGCCAGGGAAAAAGCAGACCCCATCGGTAGAATCCCAACTTCACGGCCACGTACCCATCGCGGGAAAATAAAATTACAAGGATTTGAAGAAATTGTTATGGTGAATGCTTGATCACCTTTTGGTATTTGTTTTAGAAAATGTTTTTAGAAATTCTTGTTACGCAGAACAATATCAAATAGGTATAACAGAACGAACTTCAGAGTACGGTATCCCCATCTATCTTGCTTTCGTGGACTTCAAGAAGGCCTTCGATTGTGTGGAGTGGAGCGCTGTATGGCAGTCTCTCTGGTCATCTGGATGCCATCCGAGCCTCGTCCACCTTCTTCGCCGCATCTACGAATCGTCTTCCACACTCATAAGAGTAAACGAAGATTTGGTTCCAGTTAACGTTCGAAGAGGAGTTCGTCAAGGGGACACTCTATCTCCACGTCTCTTCAACGTAGTTCTTCGGTCAGCTATGGATGACATCGATTGGGAAAACGACGGAATTAAGATCGATGGGAGATACTTGAGCCATTTGGAGTACGCCGATGACGTCGCTCTCATTGCGAAATCTCGACCGGAATTGGAACGGATGTTGACAAAGTTAATGGACGCATGCAGTCGAGTAGGTCTCGAAATTAATGATTCAAAGACCAATCTCCTCACTTCTTGCACCACTACCCGAAGACCCATAATGATCGGAAATCTGAAGTTTGATTTCGTCCAATCAGCCACGTACCTTGGAGGAAGAATATCCCTCCCCCTTGACCATACTGACGAGATTGAACACCGGATCAGGCTTGGTTGGTTTGCATGGAGCAAGTTGTCCAATCTCCTCTCATCCCGTCTTCTTCCCATGAAGGCCAGAAGAAGACTCTTTGAGAGCTGCATCACCTCGACCGTTCTCTACGGATGTGAAGTATGGGCACTTCGATCGAGTGACAAGGAGCGAATAAGCGTGACCCAAAGGAAAATGGAGAGGAAAATGATCGGAGTAACCCTGAGAGATCCTTGGAGAAACGAACGAGTACGGCAGATCACCAAACTGCGCGACTGGGTCCAAGAGGGACTTAAACGAAAAGCGCGCTGGGCACTCAAAGTGCGAGAAATGGATACGGAGAAATGGACTCGTGCAACTACCGTCTGGACCCCCTACAACAAGAACCGCCTTCCCGGAAAACCAAGAGTGCGCTGGAGAGATGATTTGAAACGAGCTATTGGCCAAAACTGGTGGACTGCAACCCGCGATGATTACCAACGTCTCATCCCCATCTGAGCATTTAATGCCTGATATGATAAATTGATTGATTGATTGATTATAACAGCAATAACAACCCGCTTCAAAAAACACACGCACATTCCTAGTCTACCGTACATTTTTGAGTAATTAAACGGACTTCCGTTCGAAATATTTGTACGTTTGAACGCACATTACTGTATTTTCGGTGATCGCCCTTCTTTAAATTTTTTTCTTAAGTAGAACATAAAGATGACATTGGCATTATAATATATAAAGATATCACATATTCAGATGGAGAAATAGCAATGCAAAATGAAATTAAACAAAGAAAATAGCAATTACATATATGTATGTACATATATCTGATTATTAAAATATCAAATAAAAATTAATATTCTAAAGCTAACGATAGAGTACCGAGAAGTAGGCAAGCTCAGTGTCTTCGTGTGCAGCTTCGCGACGCCGGACGTAGAAGTCGCGCTGAGAGGGAGGGAGAGACAGAGAGACAGAGAGAGAGAGCGAAAGAGAGAGAGAGAGAGCGAAAGAGAGAGAGAGAGAGAAAAAGAGAGAGAGAAAGAGAGAGAGAGAGAGAGAGAGAGAGAAAGAGAAAGAGAGAGAACCCAGAGCGAGAAAGAATGAATGAGAGACCAATGTCTCACACTGGCATAGCAGGCGGGCGCGCTGTACTTGAAGAAGACGAATCGGTCTGGCGTGAGGCCGGACGCGTCGACTGCAGTGATAGCGGTGCCGTCACGGATCTCGCCGAGCACACCGTCGTACTCGAACCACGAGGAGCCGGAGGCTGGACAGAAGAGAGAGAGAGAGAGAGAGAGAGAGAGAGAGAGAGAAAGAGGGAGAGAGAGAAGGAGAGAGAGAGGGAGAAAGCTAGGCAGAGAGAAAGAGGAAGAGAGAGAGAAAGAGAGAGGGAGAGAGAGTTAGGGAAAAGAGGGAAATGATGAAACTTACAGTATCCGGCATGCTTGAGGCTAACAGTGGCGTTGTCGTGACGAGCCAGCATCCGCCAAGCCTGTCTATTAGATGTTGTATTACAAACATTTTGGCATGAAATTTAAATTTAAAATCGAAATTGGCGGGAAACATTAACCTCTACTAAATGGCCGCTCCAAGCTTTCGATGCCGTGTCGTAGAAGAAGAAGGGCTTGAAGGATGAGGCGAACGTGAGGTGATACGCGACGCGGCCGGTCGACGCGTCGCGTGTCATGCCTACCGGCGACGACGACGACGATGACGTCATCTTGGAACACTTTCCGACTTCAAAGGATGCCGACAAAATCCATAGAAAGGTTTGCCGAATTTGCATATTACTCAAGTTTGAGCGATTCAATGTTTAGCACATGCAAAAGGACAAATTGGCGAAAAATACAGAAAGATTTATCTTACCAAAAGTTTATGTTGGAAAAGGGGCTCAAGTAAGTACGAGGACAAACGGTTTTTATAATATATATATATATATATATGTATTTTATTAAAACCATTGCCGATTGTGTCCAATAAATGGTGACGACTACGCACAAAGAAAGAGGCTCCTTACGGCTGAACCTCCCATCCTTTGCCTTCTTTCTCCAGCCTGCAAGCGATATTTGGTTATGGGCCCATGGAAATATCATGAATTATTCGAGCACCTTTCCGGGCCTCTCTCCGTGGAACCGAATCTTAGTTCTGCTACCATTGGAGTTTCGCTTTCAGCTCTCCGTTCTCTCTCTCTCTCTCATTCTCTCCCCCATCTCTCTTTCTCTATCTCTCTCATTATCTCCCTCCCTTGCTCTCTCTCTCTCATTCTTTCTCTATCTCCCTCTCTCTCACCTTCTCACTTTCGCTCTCTCACTCTCTCCCTCACTCCCTTTATCTTTTTTTTCTTTCTCTCACCTCCTCTCTTTCTCTATCTCTCTCTCTCTTTCTCGCGCTCTCTCTTTCTCTCTCTCTCTTTCTCTCTCTCTTTCTCGCTCTCTCTTTCTGTCTCTCTGACTCTTTTCTCTTTTTTCTCTCTCTCGCTCTATCTCCCTCTCCCTCCCACACTTGAATTACACATGTATGCAAGTTGTGCATATCCAACATCCTTCTCTAGAACGCACTACTTTTTATATGCAAACATTCTTATGGTTAGAAGTTGTATACGTGTGAATACGAACGTTTATATTATATTCGTTCATTTTATCAGCATCAATATTACTAATTGTAAGCCAGTTAACAAGAATAACAAGCACCATGTATGTATGTATAAAATGACTACTAGTGACACGATGACTGTACTTGTAACAAGCAATGAACATGAGCAACTGGAGTAAAATAAAGTAAGAAATGACAAAACGAGACCAGTAAAAATGGAGATTTCGTCAAATAGAATACATATGAACTAAAAGAAATTTACAAATTCATCCTCTAACAACAAACAGATCCATGTTAACACCGTGAGATCAAGAAAGAGAACCCATAAAAATATATGAATAAAAAGATCAACATGGGGCGAGACCTAGAAGATGTAGCAGATATTTGTGGCTGTTCAATAGATTTCACCTGGTAGAAAGTATGATATCAAAGAGCGAGAGAGAGAGAGAGATGGCGGACGAAAAAGAGCGCGAGAGGGGCGTAGTGGTAGACGCAGAGTAAGAGAAAAAAGATGTAGAGGAAGATAGATGAGTATGCTAGATAAGAGATAGCGATAGCGATAGAGCGGGACTGATAAAAGAGAATGTCTTACACTGTCATCATTTTCAAACTAATATTTCGCGCGGCTGATCTGGTAATCTCTGTTATTTCATCATTTGATAAATACACATTTACCCAGACAGAGAGAAGAGAGAGAGAGAGAGAAGTAATAGACAGAGAGAGAGATATAGAGGAGGGGAGTGAAAGAGAGAGAGAGAGAGAAAGAAAGAGGGAGAGTAAGAAAATTTCCCTTGGCGACGATTAGATTTGCACAAAAGATCAACAACGCTGAACATGCTGGGCTCGTTTGGTTTCTTTCATCCTTTGCCAATTTCTAATTGACATAATAAGGCAAACGAAAAAATCAAGAATTTTTCGAAAAAAGATTCACTGCCTTCGCTAACAATAAATGTGTGCATTTTTTTTTTATCATCACCACCTCATTTCTGGCCCGTTTTCACTCCGCAACAGCATTTAGATCATGTATTCGCACTCTCTCTCTCTCTCTCTCTCTCTCTCTCTCTCTTTCTCTCTCCTTCTTATTTTCTTTCTTTCTCTCGCTCACTCTCTGTCTCTCCACATTCTCTGTCTCATTCAAAACGTCCGTTCGCACTCATGTTATTAGTTTCTGTCTTTTCAGAAATGAATCATATCCAATCGACAATTTCGATGGGAGTAGTCGCATTCATACCGCATAATAAGAATAGACTTTGAGAACGAGAGAGCAAAGTTTAAAAAAAAGTGAACGAGCGAGAGACAGAGAGAGATGGAAGGAGAGAGAGGAGGCGAGAGATATAAATAGAGAGAGAAACAGAAAGAGCGAGAGAGAGAGAGAGAGCGAGAGAGCGAGAGAGAGAGAAAGAGTGAGAGAGAGAGAGAGAGAGAGAGAGAGAGAGAGAGAGAGGAAGCGAGATGCGAAAGAGCCGAGAGTGAGAATCTTACGAATATAATCCGGAATCGGGTGAGATGTTCAATGTTCGTAAATATTTCTCTGGCATGTGATTTTTTTTTGCACCAATTTTACACGTCGCAATGATACATTACTGCTCTGCAGTTCGCGTTGTTCAACACTCCCAGGAGACTGTTTTACTGTTTGGCTCGCGTTCAGATGGAGATGAGGAAGAAACAGAACGAATGAGAGAGAGAAAGAGTAAGAAAATGAAGAGAACGAACGAGAGAGAGAGAGAGTTAGTGAGAGAGAGAGAGAGAGAGAGAGAGAGAGAGAAAGAGTGCTAGAAAGAAGCAGGAGCGCTTTCGGACGAGCTTTTATCCGTTGTTAAAGACAGAGGCGATTATGTATTTCAATAAATGCGGCTATTTGAGAGAAAGGAGCGAGAGAGAGAGAAAGAGATGGAGAGCGCGATAGAGGGGGGGGGGGGAAGAGAAAAGGAGCGCGAGAAGAATTACATGAAACTGATATGGGAGACTCATCTGACAGTGAGCAGCCGAAAAAGATTCATCTGAGTGAGAGAGAGAGAGAGAGGAAAGAGAGAGGAGAGAGACAGAGAGATGAGAGAGACAGAGGGCAGAGAGACAGAGACAGAGCAAGCGCAGAGGAGAGAAGAGATATTCCAACCTGTATACATACCGCATAGTATTAGATATTTCCGAGGCATGAAAAAATCTATCAATACGTTGCATACTGTACATTTTACATTCAATCATACATATCAAGTAACTTTTTTTCTTCTTTGCCTCTGGAATAGGCTTTGGAGCGCATCATAAGTGACGTCATTATGAATGACGTCAGCACCGCTGAATCGCCCGCCGACCGGTGAGATCCCCCGATATTTAAGCAAATAAACAACAATAATAAATAAACAGTGTAATTCCACCACCCGCTGAATAATATAGCCACCATTTCACATATAAATAAGCCGTAATCTTTTTTTCTCAATGATCACACACACGCTTTTATTAATGATAACGATGTATCAATGGAGTGCGAGAATAGAAAGAAAGAAAATTTTTTTGAAGAAAGCTAAATAAACAAAGGACACGTTCATGAAGGCCTCTTAGCCAACTAGCGCAAAAGGAAATGCGTGCTGCAAGAGAGTTCAAAGTTGAGAGAGAGAGAGAGAGAGAAAGAGAGAGAAATAAATTGAAAAAAAGAAACGGAATCCCACTGCCGACATGTCAGCCACAAAAGCATTTAGGATAAATAATATGCTAATCTAATATATAGGGTAGCGGAGAAAGAAAGAGACAGATAGAGAAACAGAGAGAGACAGAGAGACAGAGAGATAGAGATAGAGAGAGAGAGACAGATAGAATGAGAGAGAGGGAGAGAGAGAAAGAGAAAATGAGACAGGATTAGTGCCGTAGCTACAAACTGTTAAGGTAAGATTGATTACTTCGCCGTAGGGAACATCCGCGGGCAAATGTTGCAGCTAAAAAAATTTGCATGAAAAAAGTTATGTATGTGCATTTTGGTGTGATCTACCATTCACACTTGCCATCGTGTAATCCTCTTCTTCTTCTCTCGCTTCAACCACAAATGCAATAATGCACCAGTTTACTGCAGAAGGTGGATAATGGTGCAAATGTGGATAATGATGGAAAATGGGAGCGGGAAATACTATGCATATATATGCGGATCGAAACAAGCTGCCGCTAAAAATAGCCTCAATAAATGGCGCGTGAATAAATGTGTCAAAGACCACTGGAAACTCTCTTTTAGACATATGCTGCAGGGACAAAATGTGAGGAGAGAGAGAGAGAGAGAATGAGAGTAAGATGATTGATTTGGAGAGAATGAGAGAGAGAGAGAGATAGAGAAAAATGAATTGCAAAAAAGACATTAGAAAACAGAAATTAATCATTCTAAACATTTCGCGGCATAAGATGCATTGTTGGCAATTCGCCAAATCGCTATCTATAAATTCTTTTTTGGGTATTAAATCGCAAACGATCGCCGAACGGAAATCAAAAAATTGTCATCAGGAAGAATAAACACACACACACAATCATTGGTTAAAGATGGGCGCATACAAACATATAATAATAGATAGTATCATAGAATCTGTTTGTTGTATCTGGCGATGTTGTAACTTTGCAAACGGAGAACATAGAATCTTGCATAAAATGGTCGGAAATTTGCATAAAATGGTGGGTGAAAATACAGCATCCGCATGGATAGATAGAGAGATATAGAATATGTATGTTTTATAGAATTTGCGAGCGTGCTTGTAAAAGAGAGAGAGAGAGAAACATGCAGAGGAAGAGAAATATGCGCTCTTATCATACTCGGAAAAGGGGTCCAAAGATGACCCCTCGCGCGCGCTGGGGGTCCCTTGAGCGCGGGACCCTTGCGCGCGCGCTACCTCGACTACACCCTCCCACTCATCACCGTCGCATATTGTCGAAGCCGCCGCCGCCGCCGCGTCCGCCACGACCTCGACCGCGATGCTTGAATTGGTTGCTGCTGCCTCTTCGGTGGTGCATGGGCGACCGGTGTGAGCCCATATGGGCCCCACGATGGCCTAGATGTGGTCCCGGTGGCGGTCCCATCATGGGACCAACTGGCATGAGACCCGGTGGCGGAGGAGGAAGGCAACCGCCTGCCGACATCTCGGTGAGCAGACTGATCGGAATGCCGGCAGCGGCAGCCAGCGATGAGAGCATCATTGATGTCGAGAGTTGTTCGTCGGACGGTGGAGGAGGAGGCAGCTGGGACATCGAAGACGAGCCTTCAGCAGAGAGACAAGGGAAAGAAATGATATGCATTTATTAGGGAAATTACTCATTTATGAAGGAGGGGATGGTTGAGGAAGAAACGGAGACAGAGAGAGAGAGAGAGAGAGAGAGAGAAAGATAGAGAGAGAGAGAGAAAGGAGCAGAGAAAGCGACAAATAAACATTCCCAATGATTCTAACCTGTCACAATTGCCGCTGTCGCCGATGACGTTGCCGGTTTGGGCCGCTCGCCAGGCACTGGAAGCGGACAGCCGTAGCGGTCGAGGAGTACGGGTAGGTTGCCAGATCCTGTCATCACCATGGTCGCGCCGGGACCCGGTCCTGGTCCCTGACCCATGCCAATTCCCGGCCCTGGTCCCGGACCAATGCCAATTCCCGGTCCCGGCGGTGGCTGGGACATCATCATTGTTGGCACGGTGCCAAGGGATGACGTCGCGATTGTTGGTGCTGTTGACGAGGCCATAGAATAGCACGAAGACGCGACGGCGGCAGCGGTGGAAATAGAAGATGAAGAAGCTGAAGATGATGACATCATAATGCCATTTCCCGGCCTCGATGCCGGTCCTGGTCCCACTCCACCTGGCAGTGGTCCCATCACGGAGGAAGAGGAGGCACTACTTAAAGAAGGCTGTCCGGAGGATGAGAGGCCGGTGCTATGGTTGTTGCTGCCGCCGTTGTTGTTACTGCTATTGTTATTGTTGTTGTGGTGGTGAAGATTGTTGTTGTGCATAGACGTGCTGCCTGTTCCGTGGTGATTGGCGTTAGAGTTGCCGGAAATCCCTCCGCCACTCCCGCTGTTGTTGCCGCCGCACTGAGCGCCGCCTAAATCATGATAATTAATTCATTAATTAAACTTTTTTGAATCAAAAACAAAGCATTTTTTTTATATTTTTAAAAGAAACTACATGGATGCATTGGAAAAAAGGAAATAAAAATATTAAAAAAAACAATAATTTAAATTTGAAAAAAATAAACCTAAAAAAATGATCTAACCTGAACCACTGTTATTATTGTTGTTGTTGTTGCTGTTCGAGCTTGGATGGAGGCCTCCGCCTCCTCCTAATCCTCCACCACCGATTCCAAGCGCGGCAAATAACGTCTTCGCAACGCCCGTCTGTAGGGTTGGCTACAAATTAAAAACAGCTTAAATTATCTAATGTAAATTATAGGTATTTACTAAATTAATTTTAATTCAATTTTTAATTATAAAAAGTAAATAAACACTAGTTGGCGACCCTTTAATATGTCATGTGCAACGCGTATAAAAAAGGAAATCAAACAGATACAAATCTCATAGTCAAATTTATTTCATATATATATATATATATATATATATATATATATATATATATAA
Organism: Allodiplogaster sudhausi; assembly: GCA_945643635.1. Lineage (NCBI taxonomy): Eukaryota > Metazoa > Nematoda > Chromadorea > Rhabditida > Diplogasteridae > Allodiplogaster > Allodiplogaster sudhausi. The sequence continues at coordinate 3,580,899 of CALZFC010000001.1, read as the reverse complement.
TATATATATATATATCGATTTTACAAATGTATAGCTTGTTATCATAATTGTAATAAATGTCTTTGAAAAAAGTAAGCAAATAAATAAATGGATTAATTTAAAATTAATAAAAATAGAAAAATAAATAAATAAAGAAATAAATACATAAACAAACAAATCAACCCCCACCTGACTCGCCGACGACATGGTCGTCGTTGTCGTCTCTTGTCTGCCCATACTCGTCAGGGGCTGCGGCGCTGGACGGGTGGGCGTGGCGTAGGAGGAGGGGGCGGAGCTAGACAGGCTTGTTGGCGGAGTGCCAAGAATGCATGATGACGGCGTTGAAGTCACAACTATCGGCACAGCTCCTCCAGTCGAGGTCGAGAAGGTGTTACTTCGGCTTCTGCGAAAAAGTATGTTAATTGTAAATAACTAAACAAATAAATAAATAAATAAATAAATATATATTTATACCTATATAATATACATATATCTATATATATATATATATATATATATATATATGCATATACATATATGTATATATACATATATGTATATATACATATATTTATTATTCGACATAACCCTATTCCCAAATCCGACATACCTCGGTGGCGTGACATTGCTGTTAGTATCAGCATTCGTGATGGTCGCGAATCGATTCATCCCGAGTGGCTCTGCATTCGCTCCCGAAATTCCATCTGGATATCTGCTTCCTCCATTGGTGGTCATCGCAGGCTGCGGGTATACGGTTGTGGTTACTGTAGCTGCAGCTGCTGCTGCTACCGTGTTCGTTGCACCGATCTGCGAGGGTAATTATAAGGAATATAGATTATGGTTGAAATCAAGTGCACAGAGATAGAGAGAGATGGAAAGAATAGAGAAAGAGAGATAGCGAGAGAGAGAGAGAGATAGCGAGAGAGAGAGAGAGAGAGTGAGAGAGCGATGAAGAAGACCCCTAAACAACTTACATTAGCCCCTTTCTCACCTGTTGCATGCCTTGCCCAAGCCCTCCTGCTGCCATCGCCTGGAGTGTTCCCGCTTGGTGTTGTTGCTGCACATAGAGTGGCGTTGATGTCGGGGGCGGTGGGAGATTCGGCTGCCTGTTCGGCGTCGTTGGCAGAGTGCCAAAGTTCGGAGGCGGCACGGACATGTCCATCATGGGTGGCTCTTGCTGTTGCTGTTGTTGTGTCTGTGGAGGTGGGACGCTTGTGGATGACATCATCATGGGTCTCTGCTGCTGCTGCTGCTGGAGTCCTGGGTTTGGGGGCGGGGCTTGAGTTGGCAAGTTGCCAAGGTTGCCAAGAGCCTGAGTTGGCACATTTCCAAGCGCCTGAGTTGGCAAGTTGCCAAGTGGGGGCGGTGGCGGCCGCATATAAAAGCCTGGCGGAGGCTGAGAAAAGTTTGGCGTCGCCGGTGGCGGCGGTGGAGCGGCCGTGAGAATCGGTGGTGGCGGCGCGGAGAAGAAGGAGGGAGGAGGGGGCGGGGCAGAGGCTGCGGTCGCCTGGTATACGGACTGCTGCTGCTGCTGCTGGGCTGGTGGTGGCGGCGGCGGTGGCGGTGGGGGCGGAGCCGAAAGGACCGGATGCATTTGTGGTGCGCTTGGTGGTGCGGCGAGTGAAGTCAGATTGACGGTGGGGAGTACGGTAATCTCTTGTGGCTTGTGATGGCTATAATGTTGCTGCTGATGTTGCTGCTCTCGGTGACCAGTGGGTGCGCTTGGGTGGAGACTCATCAATGGGACGGCAGCAGCTGCTTGAGCGGCTGGTGGTTGTCCGGTTCCGGTTACGGTAGAATTATAGTGTGTTGGCAGCTGCTGATGTTGCTGCTGGTGGGGTATGGTAGAGGACACGGGAGGAGGGAATACAGTTGGGGGTGGAGGAATGCTCATGTTTGGCGGAGGGAAGGGCGGCGCGAGAGGGGGCGCGAGCGGAGGAGCGGCCACGGCCGAGGGGGCAACGATGGGCATTAGTGGCGGCGGTGGCGGTGGCGGATTCAGCACGGGCGGTGGCGGCGGCGCAGAAAGAAGCTGAATGAAAATAAAATTAATGTCCGATACTTTTTTTTTACGGATTTCTTTTTCGAATCTCTAAAAAAAATTATGTAGTGGAAAGCTAGCGCCAAACGCGTCTGCCTTTTGAGATAGAAATTGCATCAATTATAATTCCTGCGGCAAGAAGAAATATACAGAAGAGGATAAGTATTATTTGTTTTATATGAAAAATAATTTATTTAATTTTTAAATAAATATAATATTTATTTTATATAATAGTAAAAACAAACGCTTACATGAGGAAATATAATATTTACTTTCTATTACAATAAAAACAAACGCTTACACAAGGAAATATAATATTTATTTTATATTATAATAAAAACAAACGCTTACATGAGGGAACTTCATGTCCTCCTCCTCTGGCGGGGGCGGGGGCGGGGGCGGTGGCGGAGAGGCGGCTGCCGCGGTGCCCGTTGCTGCGGCGTCGTCATTGTCCGAAGCGAGTTCCATGCCCACTGAGAGCGAGCCGGCCGAGCGGACATTCGAGCAGTCGTCCCTGAAATTTTATTTATCAAATTAACATTTATCTTTTCAAAAAAATTGTTTTTTTTTTTTTTAAATTAATTAATTAGTATTTAATTTATTAAAACAATTAAAATTTTTTCTCCTAGATTTAACAAGTACTAAAAGATATATCCACTTTATATATAAATATAATACTCCTTGACCAACTCAACTCCGACCCCCCACTAACATGTTATCCGTCTCCGTCTTGACCACCATCAGATGCTGTCCTCCGTGCTCCGTCTTGACATGATTCGCCTTTCCGCCGGGCGCCGCGCCAGAAGCGGCAGCAGCAGCGGCGGCAGCGGACGCCGCGGCGAGAAGTGTCGCCGCTTCCGTGTTCCCGACGTTCTTCAGCGCGTTCTTGATGGTCTCGAGCACTTTCTGCAAGTTTTTTTTTTTTAATTTTCTTGATTATACAAGTTACTTAATTGTTAAATTCAATTGTATTAGCAGCTTAATAATTGTTTAAAAAAACAATAATAAAATATATTTAAAATAAAATACAATATCAAACCTTATCGCCAAAGTTGCCAATCGCTCTCGTGATGTCATCCTGAAGCTCTCGCTGGAGATGCCCGAGTGCTCCTCCTCCACCACCAACTCCTGGTGCTGTTGTCTCTTCTACACTTCCTCCTCCACCTGCTCCGCCCGTTACCATACCACCGCCACCGGGGCTGCCGGGAGGCGTGCGAGGACCGCGTTTTATGCCTGCGACAGAAATTTGAATCATGTTATAGATTACAGTTGGAATATGGGGAAAAAGTGCAAGATTGGAAAACAATTGTGTGAAGAAACAAGAAAAAAATGAGAGAGAGAGAGAGAAAGAGAGAGCTAGAAAGAGAGAAGGAGAGAGAAACAGACAACGAGACTCAAGATATATATATATATATATATATATATATATATATATATATATATATCTCAAGGCAGCATGCTAAAGAACATCTTTTTCAAGTGCGAAAAAGTTGTAAAGGAAAGGGTGAGAAAATTGACAAATTGAAATGGTGCAGAAATATAGTCAACTTGATTAATGTATAGAAAAAGGTATCCGAGAAACCGCACTCCACAACAATGTTCTCACCTTTTCCTTTCCGCATTTTATGTCCAATTCTTTTAGGGATAGCTAAATGTTTCTCAGCTTTTTGTGACAAATGGTTATGTATTTTTCCGAATGCCAGAAATATGTTGGATGTATAAAATAAATATTTAAAAAAATGTTATAGTTATGTTTTTGAAATGATAGAAATACTCGAAAAAAAAGATTAAGAGTCGATTTGTCAGATCCAATCGAATATTTCAATTACCAGAATTACTGGAATATCCCAATAAGTAAATATTAATGGAGTAATCCAATTCCGTGAATTAATGGAATAATCCAACTTTCTCAATCAATCAATAGATTAAAGATCAAAGATCAATAAATCAATACCACTCGTGGTTGCTTTGGTGGCCGCGGCTGCAGCGGCGCGCTCTCTCGCCTCGCCAGCCGGTGACAGGGGAGGGGTGCGCGGGCCACGACGTTGAGGAGTTGGCGGCGCCAGGGTCATCATGGAGGGCTGGAGAGAGAGAGAGAGAAAGAGAGAAAGAGAGTGAGAAAGAGAGAGAGAGAGAATTCAAGGGTGACAGTTAGAGAGAGAGAGAGAGACAGAGAGAGAGAGAGAGAGAGAGAGACAGAATTCAAGGGTGACAGTTAGAGAGAGAGAGAGAGAGAGAGAGAGAGAGAGAAAGAGAGAGAGAAAGAGAGAGACAGAATTCAAGGGTGACAGTTAGAGAGAGAGAGAGAGAGAGAGACAGAATTCAAGGGTGACAGTTAGAGAGAGACACAGAGAGAGAGAGAGAGAGAGAGAAAGAGAGAGAGAGAGAGACAGAATTCAAGGGTGACAGTTAGAGGGAGAAAGCGCGGGAAAGAGGGAGAATCTTTCTATCATTCTCTCTCTCTCTCTCTCTCTCACTCTTTCTTTCTCTCAACCAACCACATGTAGCTGATGCATGTTGCCACTGGAGCCAGGCAGAGTGTCCGTCCTTCTATCCGTGCCTCCTACTCCTCTGCCTCCTTCTCCCCCGGGCGGTGTCGCTATCCGGAGTGCCGCGGGCGGTGGCGGCAGGTCGGGATACTCGGGCATGTCATCCTGAATTTTTTATAATTTATATATATTTTTTTTTCTAAAAAAAAAACCTTTTTTTTCGCAACAACAGTAATTAGCAAGAAGATTCGTGAAAAAGATTGAGAAAACTTAAGAGAAAAAAAAGAAAAGACTGAGAATTGGAAATCTAGGGTAAGATAATTCCTCCACTTGAAAATCTAAGCAAATTCCTACACTTGGAAATCAAGAAAATTCTTACATCTATACCCAGCATAGGCATAAATGCTATAGCAGCATCATACAGAGCAGACAGTGAGGTATGATTGAGAGATAGGAGGAGGACAGAGTGGCTAGAAAAAAACAATGATTCCGAGACAGAGAGAGAGAGAAAGAGAGAGAGAAAGAGAGAGAGCGTGAGTAAGAGAGTGAGCAGAGAACAGAGAGAAGCCAGAGATAAAAAGCATAACAAACCGATCGATAATACTTGTCCCTGAGTGGCTCGGCCGACTTGATGTACCCCATGCTGACGTGCGAGTCCAGCCTGCCCGTCAGCATCTTGTGGCCGAGCAGGCGCTCCATGAGGTTGTCGCGCGTTAAGAACTTGAATTTAGAGAATTTTTTTTATTATTTTTGAAATACATTACAAATAAAAGATAATACAATATAAAATTTATATGTTTTTTCTTCATTTTTTTCCTTCATTCAACTTTTTGAGAAAAAAAAATGAAAAAAATTCTATTCCTTAATTAAAAGACTCAATAAAAAAATAAGAAAATTATTCCCATTTATTTCTTCCCATATTTGAATCTCCCGCCAACCATCCCCATCTCACCTCATAGCACTTGGCATCGTCGGCGGACGCGAGATGCCTGTCGAGCATCTCCTTGGTAAGCGGGCGCGGCCCGGCGCGTTGCTCCTCTTCGGATGGGCTGACGCGTTGCGGTTGCGTCGCGGATGAGAGGAGGCCGACGGCGGCGCGTGCGCCAAACGGCGCACGCTCTTCGTCTGTGAACATTTATTATTTTCTGGTTTTTACATTTTAATTAAATATACTTATATAGCACCTCCAATAACAATTATTTAAAATAAGAAAAATTTCTGCAGTTTTACGAACAGAACATGGAAACACAATTTCACTGCTTTAAAAAAATGATTGAACAATATAAAAAAATCCATTCTATTCGTCCACCGTCATATAAATAGAAGAGTGCGAAAACAAAATGAAATAAGCATACCAATCGCTCTCTTCTTCGCCTCTGCCTCTTCTCTTTGGCGCATCTCTCCGAAGATGCCGTCAAGAGGATCGGATGGGCCACCGCCGCCGCCGCGGCCGTGGCCTCCGTGTCCGCCCGTGGTCGGCGTCGCGATCGCAATGCCGGCGCCTCCGACCGCTCTTCGCTTCCTGGACGACGAACCGCCGCCGCCTCCATGCGCCGCTGTCGTGTGGTCCGATCTAGTAATAAATTTTAGGAAAAATGCAAATATATATATTATATATATATATATATATATATATATATATATATATATATATATAAAGAGAGAAACAGTCGATTTCTTTTCTCCTTACAACATAAAGCGTACAAAAGTACGCGTACCTCCTTTTCTGTCCAAAATGCGCGGGCATACTGTTGAATTTCATCGGTGGCTCGAGTCGATCTGTAATGAGTGCGTGACATTTGTTCAGATTCACTCAACAAAACTGTTTTCCGTTCTTCTATCAACAATGCTATCAATTATAATATTTATAAACCGAAATACTAATCGATACCGTAATCTCTAGATCTGGTTTATAAAATGTTTGGGGGTGTACTGTATTCAATGGAGGGGAGGAGGACGTACTGTTGCCTCCTGCAGTTGACGGTCGCGAGTTGTCAAAGTTGGAGGTTGTAGGCTTCGAAAGGCGCGAAGTGGAAGGACGTAAGCTGAAATCATTTCATCTGCTACCTTTTTTCTATTTGTTTTCTCTTTCTTCTCTCTCTCTCTCTCTCTCTCTCTCTCTCTTTTCCACTCCTTGTTCTGCTCTCACTCTTTTCTCTAAATGTAACGACTCCATCTCTACTACAGCTCTTTTCACAACGATTTCTCACCATCTAGTTTTATCGACCCATTCCTCCCTGGTTGTTTCGCCTCTGTCTCTTCCTCCTGTCTCCATTTCTCATTTGCTATTTCCCCTAATCATCCTCTCACATCCACACTATATCTGCCTCCTCCTCTCCCGTCCTCTCTTTCTCATCCTCTCTTTCTCTCTCTCCATTTTTCTTTCTCTGTCTCTCTATTTCTCTCTCTCTCTTTCTCTCTCTCTCTATCTCTCTCTCTCTATCTATCTTTCGATCCCTCTCTCTCTATTTCTCTCTCTTTCTCTCTCTCTCTCTCCACTTACATTGACTCCGCTCCTGCGCTCACTCCTCTCAACCGCTCCTTCTCGCCCGCGACAGCCATAGGAGAAGCGCCGCCTTCGTAGCTGCTGCCGGCCGCCGTCGTGCCAGAAGTCACCTGTAGTGAGAAGATAATGACGTCAGAACTTTGAAACAACAACAATGACGTCACATGACTGAAAATGCCATTATATCACGTCTTTTTTTTTGCACCCCGTCAATCATCCATCCATAAATCCATGATTCAATTTTAAAAGAGTCGAGAATCTTTTCTCAATCTTATAATAGATGGCATTTTCTTTTCAATTAAAAAATAAAAAAGAGAGTCGCGAAAGGAGGAGGTCATGTTTAAAAAAACAGAGCCGTCGCCCAACCTTCTTTCTTGGTATCCGAAAACCGCTCGATCGATCGGCGGCCGCGGCGGCGTCTTCGCAGCCATTAGATGGCGGCGGCGCCGGCGTGGCTGAGACGACCACTTCCATGACTCCTGCTTCGCTCATCATTGCTACCGCCAGTCAAAGAGAGAGCCCTCAGGGCAGATTAGAGACAGGCCTGGAGATTCGAGCCGTCTTTCCTCCTTTCCCTCTCTGGCTGCTCTCTCTCTCTCTCTCTCTCTCTCTTTCTCTCGCCCTCTCTCTCTCCCTCCCTCTTTTGCCCCCTCCCTTCTCGCTCCTCTCTCTCTCTCTCTCTCCCTTCGCTTACGGCTCTTATCCACTTCCTCTAGACCACATGAGTCTTCCTTCTTCTTCTTCGTCTTGTTCCTTCTTTTTTTAGCCCGAGTACACGCAGATAACGTCACGCATAAACCCGCCTGAGGAAGAGAAACAAGATTACATCCAAAAAGACACGGGGAAAGAATATAGATATTGCGAGCGAACGCGGCAAAAGTGATAATCTCCTTGCAAGCTAACAGCCAGTGCATTACATAACGAATAACTTTTTTTTGTATCCAGACCAAAACTGGATGCGTAAAAGCTTTTCTCTGCCATCAATCACTGACAAATTTCGATGTTAACATTAGACAAATCTTCTAGTCGTCTTTTTAGAGTGCTATATTCAACAAAGAAAAAAATCATGAGCATAACAAGTGCGAAATCTTCTTAAATAGCCATTAAAGAGCCAAAGAAAAACATCTTTTAAAATTGCACATGTTGCAAAACGTATGTATTCGAGGGAATTCATCAACCCAATATGCTGAATAGCTTGGCACGTTTAAATTCAACTTACTATTTATTCGATCTGGCAAATCTCAAATATAAGAAGATTACAAGAAATCTCTTCTTGATGCGGATGACAATTTACATTGATTATTAGGGCATTTACATAGAAGAAAAAAACAAAACAATTAAGCATGGCTTGGCCTAGAGATTGCAGAAAAATTCGTTTCTTTTTAATGAGGACAACTCCAGTCACGAGATATCAGTTTCCCTGATTTCGCAAAATAGAAAATAATACAAATTATATTCGATTAATATTGATTAATCATTTTAATGCACACAAATACGTAAGGCGCCCTTGCACAAGTGAACGTTATGCGCGCAAAGGAGAGGGAGAGAGAGAGAGAGGGAGAGAGGAGAGAGAGAGAGAGAGAGAGAGGGAGAGAGAGTGGGAGAGAGAGAGAGAGGGAGAGAGGGAGAGAGAGAGAGAGAGAGAGAGAGAGAGAGAGAGAGAGAGAGCTCATAGTCATAGGCAACAAAATCCACAAGGACTGGCATACGCAAAATCCGCAAGAAATAGGGTGCGCGGAATATTGGTGACATAGGAGAAAGAGAGAGGAGTCTTTAGACTCTTTGAGCTTTCTTCCATTGAAAGTGAAGAGGAAAGCGGCATTGCAAAAGAAAATAAATGAGGCAGCTTTCGTGATAAAAATAGCACTGCTCGGTTGCTTAACGGAACATAAAAAGAAAGAAAGAAAAAAGACATCCAAGCAAACCTAAATGCAAAATGTAGGCAGTAAGTACGACTTTAGCTTTTCCAGCTCGCATATATTAACCGAGTGTTGTGCGATTGGCAGTGGAAGAAGAAGAGAAAAAAAAAACGCGCAACTATAGACGATTAAAAGGGAGCCTCAGTATCCCTCTTTTTTGGGAAGCTTGTCTCAAGTGAAAAAGGACTACGAAGCAGAAAAAGGTAAATTAATTTTCTGAGAAAGACAAAGGGGGCACTCACTCAGATTAGAAAGAGCTGCGCAGGGATGGAGAGGTATTCGAGGCCGAGGGAAGGGGGAATCAAATCAGGGGTGGTATTAGGCCCACGAGAGGGAAACCAAACCGGTCTCACAGTACCCAAGGAGAAAAAGAGGGGGGGGGTGGTTACAAAACCAAAAATAAGCGCGGTCGATTGACATGCTGCATGTGTCCACAGGGCTCTGACCGGTGTGGTGGGTGTTGTGAGGTTGGAAGATTGATGGGGGGGGGGCAGAGATAGGAGAGAGACAGGGAAAGAGAGTGCGATAGAAAGAGAGTGAAAGAAGGAGAGAAAGAGAAAACGCGGCAGAGGGAGATAGAACTGGTGGGAAAGAGAGAGCGCAGACGGCGAAGGGATGGAGAAAGAACAGCTATCGATTCGCACCAAAGTCTTTGCTTCGCGGCATGGGCGCAGAACGGGATAGATGGGAAGGAAGAGAGCTGAAGGCCCGGGTGAGGACAGCGAGAGACAAAGATAGAGAAAAAGAGAGTGAGAGAGAGAGAGAAAGAGCGAGAGAGAGAGAGAGTGTGAGAAATGGACAGACGAACATGAGATGAAGAGAGGGAAGCGGAGCACGGTGCAAGAGCTCGCTGCAAGCACGGTGAGATGAGAAAAATCGTTCAAGAGAGAACGACAGAGAAAGAGAAAGATAGATTGAGAGAGAGAGCGTGCGAGAGAGAATGAGATAGAGAGAAAGAGAGAGAGAGAGAGAAAGATTTAGAGATAGAGACGGAAAGAAACGTGCTCGGATACATCGAGCGACAACTGCGAGAGGATAAGTGATAGCGGACAAGAAGACTCTCACGGCCTGAGAGAAAGAATGTAAAAGAGAGAGAGAGAGAGAGAGAGAGAGAGAGAGATGGGAAGGGGGAGAGAGAAAGATGTAAGGGAGAAAGACAATGGGTTCGAATAACAAAGTAGCAAAGTAATAAATGCAAAAAAAACTTACATAACATGAATGGGCGTAAATATGATGGGGCGAAAAATAGAAAGAAAAAAAGGCAGCTCGAGTACAAACAATGGCAGACATTCAAAAAAAGGCCCTGGTGCACGATTCAACTCTTTCAATAATTTCAAAGTATGGAAAAAAAAATTTTCTTTTTTACAAAACGAGAAATTGGTGGCAACATGAGAAAAATTATAAGAATTAGCAGCTTCAAAAAGTACGGCAAAGTAGAACATATTTAGGCAATATTACAAAGAGGTACAAGAAAAAAAACAAAATACATTATCCGATATTTTCGGCAGTGCACGGAGTGTGTGTGTGTGTGTGTGTAAAGGTACTGATTCTGAGGTAATCTTACGTGACAAATTATAGAGCAAAATCAACAATTGGCACTTTGCCAAAGGAAGCAAATGGGAAAAAATGAGAGCAAAAACAAAATCATCAATGTTGAACGGGACTTGACTCCTTTGTAGTCACTCGGAACATATTCGCTGCTGATTAGAATTTCAGTGTGTGTTTGTGTATCGTATATCAATTTCAGCGCGCCATGACGTGTTGAGGTGGGCGCACAAACATTACAGAGAGAGCTGAGTGAAAGTAGTAGAAGTATAAGCAGAAAGAAACGCGGGTGGGTGAAAAAAAATGCAAAATGCTGACGTTTAGAAAATCGCAAAAATATACAGTATCCAAAAGGTGGTAGCGCACTATAAATGGCGCATTATATATCGCGCCTTCTGCTAATGTTGTTCGTGGTGCATAAAGTCGTGCTGCTGTTGCTGCTGGCGCTGCCCTGCGCCGCCCATGAGGGACGACGCCGTCGTGGTCGCGGCAGCAAAGCGTAGTGCGCTTGCCGCGGCGTCAAGGGAGGATGACGTCATAGCGACTGATGACGTCATAGCGACTCCTCCACCCGGGTGGTGGTGGGGGGCCATCATGGGACCACCTCCTCCTCCTCCTCCTGAGGTGGTACCAACACCCCCTCCTCCTCGCTTCTTGTCGCCCGAGCTTCTCGCACGGCGCTCCTTCTCCTTGGCCTGGCTGTCGACTTGAAGCGCCTGGAGGGGAAGCAAATATTACAGTAGAAAATTCTTCTTTTTTTCCTGTTTCTTTTAAACATTTTTATCCAACTAAAAGTAGAGAAAACAATTGCTGAAAATTAGGGCCTCAAATTTAGCCCCCAATCTCACAAAAAATTTATACATAATAATCTTATTTGAATTCATTTATGCTAAACAAATAATTTTTTAACATCATCATCATCTTCATCATCATCTCCCACCTTCTGCACAATCTCCTGTATCTGCCGCTCGACGTCCTCGTTGTTCTCGCCGGCTTGCGCGGCGGCGGCGGCAGCTCTTGCGGCGGCCGCGTTCGCCGCCGCCGCGCCCCTACGCGGCTGCCCGACACGAGGGCGCGCGGGGCGCGAGCGGCGCGCGGAACCTGCCGCGCCTGACGCGGCGGCAGACGCGCCACCGCTCGATGGCGACAGCAACGCGTCGCCCACCGTCATCGCGGCGCCGGAGTTGGGCTTAAATTGTTTTTCCTAATAATCAATTAAAATCTATGACAATACACGCGTGTGACAATCAAATCCATTTAACCCCCATCAAAATATAACAATATCATGTCTTTATACATAGATAACATGCAATTAGAATTTTGCCGGCGCAATTAGGATTTTGCATGCCATTTTTATACATGTTTAACTGTCTGTAACCCAATAAAGAAAAGAAAAATGAGAAAAAAAAAGATTGATTTGCTTACATCGTTTTCGGAGCCACCAGCAGTTAATGCGGGCTCTGCGCAAGCTTGCGAAATGAGCACTCCGTACGGATCATCCACTGAGAAGTCGGCAGCTGGAAAGAGAAGAGAAATAGAAAGAGAGAGAGAGAGAAAGAGAGAGGGTTAGAGAGAGAGAGTTAGAGAGAGAGAGAGAGAGTTTGAGAGATCGACAATGAGAGAGAGTGATCGCGAGACAGACTAAAAGAGAGGGACAGGGAAAGTGAGAGAGAGAGAGAGAGAGAGATAATGATAGGCAGAGAGAGATACAGAGAGAGACAGAGAGAGAGAGAGAGTTAGAGAGATCGACAATGAGAGAGAGAGAGAGAGAAAGAGAGAGAGAGAGGGAAATACCCGAACTGACTTTCCATCTTATCGAGCAGAACCGTGCCATAGGGGACACTCTGTCTGATCTTCCTCTCCAGTGAGACGCACTCTGCCTCGCAGTTGGCCACTTGCACCGTGATTTCCTTGTGCTTCGCGACGATCTGCTTGGATCTGGAAAGGGGGAACGCTCTATTTATATGTACATTTATCATTCTCTCTCTCTCTCTCTGTCTTTCTCTCCTTTCTCTCTCTCTCGCTCATCTCTCTTCACTCTCTCTCTTTCTCTCTATCTCTCTTCACTCTCTCTCTCTCCACCAACTGGTTAATCATGTCTGCCGGTGTCGTGACGTCCATCATGTCCAGTTCGGCGAGTCTCGAGTTGAGTGTCGCCACGCCCGTGTTCAGTAGATTCTCCACGACGAGTGTCAGCTGCCGCATCCTCTCGATGAGTTCGAGCTTGCGTGACTGTGAGAGAATGCGGCGAATTTAGCTGCTCTTACCTTTTGCAAATATTTTTTTCGCAACCTCTAATTATTTGATAACATTTTTATCAATGTTCAATTAAACTTAATTAACTCAATTTAATCATCTAAATATAGACGATCTAAATCTTAACTTCCTTAAGTCTAAAATTTTATTATTAGGCATAAATATAAACTATAAATAAAAAAATAAAATAAATATAAATATAAAATACTATTTTTCTGGCAAAGTGCCAACCTTCTGCACTTCAATCTCCTCGTTAATCCTCAGCATTCCTTCGGGCGTCGCGAGGTAGTCAAGGAATTCGATGTAGGACGCGCGCGCGCCGACTGAAATATCAAAAAAGTAATTTTTTTAATGAAAAAAATTATCAAAATACATTATTTATGCATAATAATTTCGGCAACAAATCACTAGTAAAATTTTTCTTTCATATTCACAAAGAATATACAATTTTTAGAGGAAATCCTTTAATATCTCGGGGCAACAAATTCCAAAAAAAAAAAAATTTAAAAAATCAGTCAATAAACCGGCTGACTGATCAATCGGTCGAGCGGTTTCGCCTCGGGATCGAGGACGACCCCTCCGGGCGGCACTGCCTGGAGAGTGTAGCCAGGCGGAAGGCCCATCGCTGCCATGTGCTGCTGGAGAAGCTGCTGTGGCGAGAGGGCGAATGGCTCAAGAAATTTTTTTAATATTTTTTTAATCGATAATATTTGCGCTTTTTAAGCTATAATATGTAAGATTTATTAACATCGAGAATAAGTACATCCTTTTTATACGAAATTCTTTCTAACATCTCGACATATATATTTTTTTATCTCAGGCCTTTTTTTAGTGTCTTTCTTCCGCATCCTTACCGTGACATGCAGATTAATGGCTTCCTCTTCCTTGGGCTGCGGCTGTTGGTGAAGAAGGAGAGCGGCTGGGGGCGTGGCCAAGTGAGTGGGCGGAGCCAAGTGAGTGGGCGGAGCCAAATGAGTGGGCGGAGCTTGGAGCAGCTCTGGATGCGAGATCAGCGAGTGCATCTGCTCGAGTGCACGCGACTGCTCGTCCGAGACTCGTGGTGGGCGGGGCTTAAAATTTTTCTTTCATTTTATATTTTTTTGAAAGCTCTACATAAGCCCTACAAAGGAAATTGAAATAATAATAACTCATTCTTTTTTTAATTTCTTGCTCCCCTTATTCTCTCAAAGTGGCTCTCTCTTAAATTAGAAGAGAAAGTTGAGAAATTACTGCGAAACATTAAAAAAAAAGAAACATTAAAGGTAATTGATGACAGGGGCATTAAAAACGTTTCTTTGCACACAAAAAAAACCCTCCAAAGCTCTGGACACATAATCGAGGAGGAAAAGTAGCAAGCAAAAATTCATGGGGGGGAAGAGGAATGAATAGAGAGAGGTCTCTAGTACAAATTCTCCTTCAGAAGACAACAAACAATTGCTAGAGATAATCAACGAGAAAGGGATTAGTTAAATGAAAAAGCCTTAGGATAATAATAAAAACCAAATTGAAGGATGATTCGTCACTTTGAGCAAGAATCTCGTGCTCCTTCTCTAAAGTACAAACTATTTTTTTAGTAAAGGAAATAAATTGGGTGAGAAGGGCGCGTCGACAAAATGGATGAATAGACGACGGCAATAGCGGCGAAAGTGGAAGAGGGTAATGGAAACGACGAGAGATGCTGAGAGAGAGAGGGGGCAAGAGAGGGAGAGAGAGAGAGCAATAGGGAGAGAGCGAGAGCGTAAGACACAGAGAGAGAGAGAGAGAGAGAGAGAAAGAGACCAAAAGGAGACAGCGATAGAGATAGACAGACAAAGAACAGCGAAAAAGAGAGTGACGAAAGAGATGATGATGTTCCAGAAGTGCATCATGGTCGCTATGCAGGTGCTCTGCTCGTCTGGGAATGGGAGAAACAAGAAAGAGGGGAGAGGTGAGAGAGAGAGAGATAGTGAGACAGACAAGAGGGAGAGGGAGACTGAGAGAGAGAGGGAGAGAGAGAAAGAAAGAGAGACAGAGCGAGAGAGTGAGATAGAGAGAGAGAGAGCGAGAGAGAGAGAGAGAGAAGCCGGCGACAGCGAGCCAACTTATTTTCCTCGACGGCGACGACAATTTCTCCTCATGTCTACCTCTTCAGTTTTCTCTCTCCATCCCTCTCAAGATCTTACGGTTTCTCTTTCTCTCTCGCTCATTCTCTCTCTTTCTTCCTTCTCCCTCTCCCTCCCTCTTACACTTTTACGCTCTCTCTCTCTCACACACTCTTTCTCCTTCTCTCTCTCTTTCTCCGCCAATCATCTATCTCCAAATAGAACCCACTAACGTCCACAAATAGGAATGGGAATAGATACAAAATGCGGCGAAATGGAGCGCTACGTACGTCTGCTGCTTTTCACGAGGGTTGTGCGAAATGGGGAGAAGGTGAGAGGGTGAAAGAGAGAGAGAGTCGGAAAAGAGACTGTAGAAATAGAGAAAGAGAGAGAGACGAGGGAGAGGGAGAGAGAGAAGACAGAGACCGAAACAGGATGGTCAAAAAAGGATATCACAAGAAAGGCACAATCCACACACAAATTTTTTTCCGTGGAAGATAATATAAGTTTTAAAATCATTACAGAAAATTTTCATCCTGATTTTGGAAAGAAAAAAAAAATTCTAAACTAAATAAAACTCGTAAACGTCAAATGAATCAGGGAATCATTCACGAGTCGACGTAAATGTGAATGGAGAAAATACGAACTGCGAACACAAAAGGAGGAGGGGGGGGGGGATAATCAATGGTGTTCTCTTGTTCTCTGCGGCCCTCCCATCTCTGTCTCTCTCTCTCTCTTTCTCTCCCTCACCCCCACTATTCCCTCTCACCCACTCTCTCTCTCTCACTCTCTCTCGCTGCCCCCCTCTCTCTCACTCGCACCCTTCTCTCCTCGTTTACAACTCACTGACTCTCTCAACTTCTCATACTGTTTCATTTTCTCGTGCGAAACAGTGTGCGACCACTCTGATGGAAGGGGCAGCAAAAAGCAGCAGTTGAGAGGTGATTTAAAGAGAAGGTGGTGAGAGAGAAGACACAGAGAGAGAGAGAGAGAGAGAGAGAGAGAGAGAGAGAGAGAGATAAGAGAGAGAGCGAGAAATAAAGAGGTAGAGAGAGAGCGTTAGAGAGGTTGAGAGAGAGATAAAGAGAGAAAGAAACAGAAAGAGAGAGAGAGAGAGAGAGAGAGAGAGAGAGAGCGGAGAGAAGAGAGAAACAGAAGTGTTTTGTAAGCAAGGCCTCAAGCTTTATTACCATTTCTTTTTAGAGAGTAGCCTTGACAATGAGCGATGTACCGCCAACGTATTCTCGCGATAGCTTTTATGATGCTTGCAACGCATGAAAACTACCGGTACCAGAAAGTTCAAAATGGACCATATTAATTTTTCTTTTAAATTTTATGAATAACAAAAATAAATCGTTTAAAGTTTTAAATAAAAACAATCCTGTTATTTTTAGTCTACGATAGCTAGCCAGCATATTTTTCCTCTTCTACTCCATTACTCTCTCTCATTCTTTCTCTCTCTCACATTTTTTCTCTCTCTATCTCTCTCGCTCTCTCTCTATATCTCGCTCTCTCTCTATCTCACTCTCTCTCTCTATCTCGCTCCCTCTCTCTCCGCCTATCATGTATCCTAACAGAACCCACTAATTGCTTCTTCTTTTCACATCGCAAACAACACGTTGAAACAGCAATAAAAACCAGCATTTTTTTCCCAAAAAAAAAGAAGGAGAAAAAGTTGCAGAATAAAATTCGGAATACCTTTGCGGAATGTTTCGGCGTCTTGGCACGTTGAGGCGTCGCCTTGGAGAGGCCTCTGCAAGCAAATCAATAAATAAATAAATAAATAAATAAATAAATAAATAAATAAATAAATAAATAAATATATATATATATATATATATATATAAATATATATTAATATATATCATACAAAGAGGCACATTTTAATCCCGCTAACCTAGTACGTAAGCTAAATAAATAAAATAAATAAATAGATAAATTTCTACACAATGATGGCCATACTCCCCTCTCCGTATACTGAATTCCCGCATTTCCTCTATTAATTCCGCACAAATCTATTTGAAGCACGCCAATAAAATCGTCATTTCGATAATCAGGTACTAAAAAAAGGATATATATATATATATATATATATATATATATATATATATACATTTCATATTATATATAATATAAAATACAGAAAAAAATAAATATACATATAAATTCTGTTTTGTATACATATAAACAATATACATATAAAGACATATATATTAAATCATTTCTATTAAAAAATAATATGTATATAATATGAAATGTTATATATGCATATATTATATTTTACATATTTTATTATAATATATGAAATATTCAATGCTTACCTCGCTTTCTTCTCAGACGGTGGCCGATACTCGGCATCCGGCTCATCCCAGCGTGACTCCTCGCTCGTCACGAATGCTGGCTTCCTTCCTCGTCTCTTGGCTCCTCCCGTGATGACGTCATAGGCCGTCTGCTCCTTGGACCACTTGGCGAGGCCGAGACTGCCCGTTGCCGCCGCCAGCACTCCGCTCAGTCTGCAAGCATTAACTGACGTTTGAATTCGAGCCATTTTTCCTGAAACATGAGGGTGAGAGAGCGCTACAATCGTCAGGAAGGTTGAAATAGAACACGATTGACTTTCTCGTGCTCCTTAATCATTTCATTTCATTCAATCATCATCAGCTGAAAGGTACAGTTTCTAGCATTTACGGTGATTTTTCACACAAAAAATTAATCTAATTTCAAGGTTAATTTTTTTGTATCGCCTTGTCCGTCTATAAAGTTTTCGGTTATAAAAAATTATTTTATTTTAATTTAATTATTCCCATCCGATCATTAACCACCATTTGTAATGGAAACAATAATGTCATTTCTGTTTAACGATCTTACAAGTGGTTTTATAACGCCTTCATTGTTAGAGTAAAATTTCTTCTACAACCCCAATGCCAAATATTTACAAATCAATAAAAAAAGAGAAAATTATAAATAAATAATTCAATAATAAATTAGTAGACTATATATAAATCATCTTCCAACCTCATATCCTCCTCACGTGTCTCAGTAAGATTACTCTCCGTTGCTGTGGCTGGGCCAGTGGAACGTCCCTGAAATTTTTTTATTATGTTATTACCACATTATTACTCGCCTTGATATCGCATACTATTTCCCATATATTCACGTACAATTTCAGTTTTATCAATAGGTGATGAACAGCTTTTAAATTTTTTTACAGTACTTAAGAAGGAAATATTTTTTAGGACAACGCACACAGGATATTATAGAGCTATTTTGCCTCCTCACATGGTTCATAGACCCCTTTGATTTTTCCGACGGTATTAGAGCCCATTTTCTGTATGGATACTTTCTCTTAACCTAGGGTCTTATAGGCTATTTCGAAATATCCTGCGATATCAGTGCCCACCTTAATCCACCTGTTCGTCGACTCTAGCGCTTCACAGATCTAGACAGACCCTAAGTCTACTCTTAAATATTATACCCCTTCGCTATCTTAGACCTCTTCCCTGAGCCTACTCTTAACTGTAATCTCCATCCCAACTAATTTCTTCGGTTCGGGGGGACTAGGGTGTCCTCTTCTCTCTCTCTCTCTCTCTCTCTCTCTCTCTCTCTCTCTCTCGAGTCCTCTACCATTCGGTGCGCATTTCTGCCTCCCCTCTGGCTCAACATCAGATTGGCATGGCTAGGAGAGTGGCTGTGGTTGGAGTCAGCCGGCGCAGGGAGCGCCTGAATGAGGAAGGAGAGTGTGTAAAAGGGAGGCAAACAGCCGTGGTCAGTCACGTTCTTCAAAAAAGCGCCCATCCGAAAGAAAAACAAGTGGGAAAAGCACGTGCTCATTTGTAAGCAGGCCCGCAAGCAGAAGCAACAGAAACTCTCAGATGGAATTAATTAACCCAAAACAAAGCAGTAAAAAAATAGCTCTTCATTGCCTAAAACACATAAACATACTGAGAAATACAGTAACCGGATTGTGACATGCATTTTCGGTGCTACCGTACCAGGCTGGACTCTCTGCTCGAGTCACTGTCCTTGCTTGATCTGCGGCCCCCGCCGCCGCTTGTCTCATTCGATGAGATCGACTGAGACTCGCGCTCCTTTTTCGCCGCGTAATAGCGCTCCAGCTAAACAGAGAGAAGAGCCTGATATATGTGAATAAACGGAGAAGCTAAATCGTGGCTATCAGAGAGCACAGTTATGCTTTCTTTCCAAATCTCTACAAAATGTGAACTTCTAAATCTGAGTGGGAAATGGCTCCGGGAAGGCCCAAAAGCGGAGTGGGTTCGTAAAATAGGCGATAACTTTTGAACTCCTAAGCCTGATATTTTTTCAGGTATCGCTACCTCCATCTATTTTTGCTTCTTCTCTCTCTCCCTCTCCCCCTTCTCTTCCTATCTCTCTCTTCCTGTCTCTCTCTCTCTCTCTCACATTCTCTCTCTCTCTCTCTAACCTTGGCGTGGTTGACAGTGTGCGAGTAGAAGTGGACGCGATTGTGTGTCCAGCTCACGTTCTGCTCGACATCGGGCAAGTCTGGCAGTTCTTCTACGTCTAGAATGCCGGCGACGTCTGCAAATTTATACAAATTCAAATATTTTCTCAACGAATTTCTCAATTCATCCTATTTAAAAATCTATTAATCAATTCAATCACGTAATTTGTAAGAGCAGAAAAAGGTGGGCTTTTTCTGCTTTTGCTACATTAATCGGTACTAATTACCGGTAGAAAAAAATTAAAGTATACAAAATTTTTGCAATTAAAACGCCTCAAATCAGCTCACAACCGTACCCCTTTACGACTTACAACTCTTTACAGTACTCTTATTTACAGTATCCAAACCCACGCCCTTACCATTCATTGCAATGAAAACACCTGACACTAGTCGCTACTACCGTATCAACTTACCGTATCCACTTTACAACTCTTTACAGTATACAATTCTTACCATTCATGTGTCTGTCGTTGATGACCTTGTTGATGGGCGCGAATGCCTTGGTGGAGATGATGCGCGTACCGTTCTTCAGCTCCGCAATAAAGTCCTCCTTGATGCGGCGGTCCAACTCGGGCGAGAAGGCAAAGTTGTTCACGAAAAGAACGGTCGCTTCCTGGATGGATGGATGGATTAATTTATTTGGTTTATTTCTTATTTAATAATAACCACTATCTTATAATTAATATTCTTTCATATGCTAAATGTCAAAAAATTTTATATTTAATAATAAGAATTATCTTATTATTATTATTATTTTATTACCATTAATAAATCTTAATTTGATGAAATATCTTCTTATTACTCTCAACAAAAAAACCTTGGTAATCAGATTGCGAAAGCGTGGATCCAAAAAGTCGCCGTGATGCAATTCGAACGGGCGATGCTTCTTTCCGTACCAACTCATTACTCTGGAAAGGGAGAGAAATAGAGAGAGAGAGAGAGAGAAAGAAAGAGAGAGAGAGAGAGAAAGAGATGAGAGAGAAAGAGAGAGATAGAGATGAGAGAGAAAGAGAGAGAGAGAGATAGAGATTAGAGAGAGAGAGATAGAGAGGGAGAGTGAGGAGACAGCAAGGGCATAAAACGGGAAAACGAACTTTTTGAACTCTTTGCCTAGAACCTCGGCGTATCCAGCCGGAAGTGATGCCTTTTCAATGCCGACAACCTTTCGCACCTAAAGCAAATACTGCATTAAAAATTTAATTTTAAATTAATATTAGTAAAACTACTAAATTAAAATTAACCAAAAAATTTTATATTTATATTTACAACTACATCAAAAAAGTCAATATACTTTATAGAATCTAGGTATCTGTAGTATAATCACATTGATTGATACTCGGTGCAAAACAAAGAGATCAGATTGTTAAGTGGAGCAAAACAATAAGAATAGATTGTAACTCGGTGTTCAAAACAGTAAGATTAGATTGTTACGCGTAGCAAAACATAAAGTTCAGATTGTTACTCGGAGCAATACTATAAAGTTCAGCTTGCTTACCCGATGAGCGCCAGCAACATAGGCGACAATGTGGCCGACGCCACTGCCGAGGTCGACGAAGACGTCCTTGTTCTCTCGCAGCTTGAGCAGATCCATAATCTTGGCCATCTGCTCCAACGATGTCTCTCCGTAGACCTGAACTTTTTCTTTCTTGCTTATTTTACAGAATATCGATAAACAATCATACTGAATAGTACATATCAGCATAAACCATGAGAGAATACAGTAGATCTTGAAATATTCATTCCCTTAGATCTTGCCATTAATCAAACTCTAAATTAATATTTAAGAGCAAATAAGTATAAGTAAAATATTTGTAAAATAATAATAATAATAACCTCAGAACTGAATGGCTCGTAATGCTTGTTAAGGCTCTTCACATCCTTGACAGATCTAAAGATTACTTCAATTAAAAGAAGACAATTGTAATTTGGCAACGTCATAGTAAATCATTTTTAGCACATTAAAATAAGCGGTAACAACTGGTAGGTATATGACAATATTTTGAAATTGGAGATCGATTCCAAATCTCACTAACAATGTAAAGGAAGCATATATCTTCTCCAACAACCTTAAAACCAGTGGAATCTCTATTACATTTTTGAAACTAATTTTTTTAAAAAAAATATTACTCAAGTGACAAGAATGAGAATATATTATGTTTCTCAATCAAGTAGTAATCAATAATTCTAAATATCGCTAAAAAGCAAAAAAAACTATATTATTTTTTCAATTACGTATTAATGACCAATCTGTTACCTGTTAAATGCAGTCTTGCAAATGTTGATCAGTAGTTTCTCGCTGCATGTTATGGTGCTCCATGTTTCGGCGCGCGGCTTGGTTGCGCCTTTCCACTGAAACGAATAGAAACTGTAGCGTTAAAAAAATTACAGTATATTAATAATATATATTTTTTATTCCATTTTTACGTATTGTGTTTAGGTCCCGAAATGTAAAGGATATTTTTATTTTTCTCTAAAATATCCTCCTGCATTACATTCCCTAAACACAATAATTTACTAGTTAAATACCTAGACATAACCAAAATGACATTTTTTTCCAATTAAAAAAAATCAATTGTAATTTGACTTAAACATTCTAACCAGGAAATGGTCAAAAACCCTGCACTCGAAAAAATATAATATATAGCTCGTTCGAAAGGCCTTGAAATTTGGATTTCTCGGAGTATAAAAATTAGCTGCTGCCATGTATAAATAAATATTTTACAGCGTTTTCAAAATTGGATTTTTTGAAAGTCTGAGACATATAAATCGGGAAAGAGCCTTGAAATGTGAGATTACGCCGCAGTGGATAAAGCGTCCGACTGATATTTTTTCGTCACGAGTTCGATTCCTCATCGCCTCATCTTTTTTGCATATATTTTATTATTTTTTCTTTTAATCTATCTTTAAACATATGAACTTACATCTGTATAAAGATATACATAGCACATATGAACGATGGTGTCACAGAAATGGGGTTAGCAAATTGGACAAATCGAACATAGCAATGTCCTCTTCATGGATTGATAAACCTGTCAAATAAATAATAATACAAATAAGTCTGTTAAAAAGATTTCCCCCTCCATTTCTGGGCAACCGAAAATTAGCAAAAAAAGATGATTCGATAAGGAATCGAACTCGTGACGAAAAAATATCAGTCGGACGCTTTATCCACTGCGCCGTAATCGTAATTTTTAATGCTCTTTTCCGATTTATATGTACATGACTCACGGACGAAGAAAAATTATTCAAATTTTGAAAACGCTGCAAAATATTTATTTATACATGGCAGCAGCTAATTTTTATACTCCGAGAAATCAAATTTCAAGGCCTTTCGAATGAGCTATGAATTATATTTTTTCGAGTGCAGGGTTTCTGACCATTCCCTGGTAAGGCTAGATATTAAGAAAAGCTATCTTAGTATAAAAAAAATATATGAATATAATGCTCACCAGGGAAGAGACAGTCTGGACGCTTCGATTGAACTTGTCAACGTACGACTTAACTTGAGCGAAATCGCGCCAATTCACCTATAATAATAATAATTCAAGTATTAAAAACGAGAAAGTAATAAAATTTATTCAACAAATAAAACAAGATAAACTAAACCAAAAACTCTTCTACTTCATCATCAAAGCAACTATGGGGTTGCAATCCAAAAGCAGAAACCATTGGGAACAAAAAAAAGAAAGGATATATTACCTCATCAAAGCGAGGAGAATTCCGATTGACTGCATCGCGTATGTCATGATAATCGGCCAAAACAACTCTGAAAAAAAGCTCATTTCCAAGTTTTAGAAAAAAAAAGAAAGACAGAAAGTCAATAAACTTGCATTTAATTATTTTTATTATTTGTTTATATAATGTATATAAACATATACATATATATATAAAGTAATAAATAAAGTATAAAAGCAAATATGTAAATAAAAAACTATATTTAAAAAAAACATATATAAATCTCTCCGACTTCATTGTCTCTTGCATCTCGTGCGCAACGTCCATGTTCTCGCCGTTGAGTCTCCAGCGAAAGTCGATGGCCGTGCCGCCGACCGGCGAAGCGATCTGAAGCAGGAAGGTGGCTAATATGGGTGAGCTCTCTGAAA